>VKOC01000003.1:15379155-15421780 GCA_009364415.1 Spea multiplicata | reverse complement strand
CCAAACAATCTGACAAACCCATGCATGTGGGGTATCGCTGTACTCAGGAGATGTTCCTGAACACATATTGGGGTGTTGTTTGATAGTGACATATACCAGGACCTGTATATCTATAACTAAAGTACAATTTGTGTGGAAAAAAAAATAAAAAAAATTACTATTACAAAGTTTGACAAAGTGTAGTTTTATAATTGGCGCATGGAAAGGGTTAAAATAACAGCATTTGGAATACCCTGGGGTGTCTAGTTTTCAAAAATATATGGTTTGAATGGGTTAAATTGAGTTAACCGGCTTCAAAGATGTTCCAAAGAGGAGATGGAGGCAGACTGACCAGATTTGTTAAAAAAGATTTGGAAATCATAAAACGCTGCTTGTACTTATTGCCCTATAACGTACAAAAAACAGCAAAAAAACATAAAAACATTGGGTATCTCTAAACTCAGGACAAGTAGTAGAATCTATTTAGCTAGTTTTTTTACTTGCTTTTTTAGGTGAGTAAAAGATTTTTCAAATAAAAGTCATAAAATGTCTTTTTTTTCATTTTTTTACCATGTTTTTATTATTTTTTTTATAGTAAATAAGATGATACAATCAAAATAATGGTATCTGAAGAAAGCCCATCTTGTCCTGAAAAAAACAATATATAACTTATGTGGGTACACTAAATGGGTGAGGAGAAAATTACACCTGAACACAAGCACCACAAAAGTGTCAAAACAGCCTCGGTCCCACAGGGTAGAAAACGAAAAATGAGCCCGGTCCTTAAGGGGTTAATGTCTCTTTAAGTTTCCCCTTCAACCCCTAGTAGGGGAACAGGTAATTGTATGATACCTTGCAGATTCAGTTAAATTAAAATACCACATACTTCCACTGAAAATGTAAAGTTGCAAAGTTAAGATGTGTATATGGTTCAATATAAAGTTGACAAAACTTTCAGTATAGAACAGGAGGTCATTGTTAGTAATATGTGCTAACAAGTAACAAGCATAACCTGGAGGCCAATAGAAGCCTTTCAAAAGAAAGGATCGGCAATTTAACAAAAGACATGAACTTATAACCTTTACTCCGTAAGACACATTAATGTCACATGACACGGAAATCTTAATAATTTATAGCAATACAATAATGACAATAATCAACAGAAAACACTGAATTTGTTTTAATGAATTTTCCCTCTATAATTGCTTCCTAGTTTCATCTGGACAAATATGGTAGTTTTGTGTTCTATAAAAGTGTGGTTTAAGCTGGCTAATATGTTTTATAAGATTTATATTAATAAAGTGGTGGCATGAAATTTAAACTAATGATTGTCCCTGTTAATGTATTCAAGATGGTAAATTGGATTTGGCAAAACTGGCTCATATTTAGTTTGAGCAAGACTGGCAGTAAGTAAGTTCTGGTCCATAGAAATAGATGAAAATGGGTCTGCTTTTGATTTATCAGTCAGAAGCATGTAATCTATGAATCACCATGTACGGTATTTAAAAGTTTTTGTTAGTCAAAGAATTCAGATGTTCCAGTCATGTTAAATGTCTTTGATCCTGGCAAACATAAAATCAGTGACCTACTTATATCAACAATTTGAGTTTTTGTAAATATATGCAGATGCTCCTTTTGAACTAATTCAGATGCATAAAATCTATAAACTTCTCTGTGTTATACAAATGAATTAATCCCATTGTTGAGTGCTGTGGAGCATGATGAGGCTACATACACCAATAACCAATAATGCATTACCAGAGTGGAGTTCACAAGGTGGCCCTGGCACTTTAAGACCAGCGGTCACCTGAGAAAATGAATGGCTGGATAAGCGCATGCTATGTTTTTATGGTGACGTAGCATGTGGTCAGGCATATCCAGCTCACAGAATGGCACTGGGGCCATTGTGTTTCCCTACCCTATAGATGATCAAGAGAATAAAGGCTTTCCAGCAAAATTGATTACAAGATATATTGGACTCTGCTTGCAAATTAAGTCTTGTTTGACTGGTCCAATGCAACCAGTTTAACATGATTTCCTTACCAAATCAAAAACATTGGGCTGGGACTCCACTACAACAGGGATGCATAAAAAGTGATTCTGGTGCAAAGTTTTGATTTTATCACCATAAAAACTAGGAATCCAATGGTGGTTGGTCCTTATTTGGTGATAAGACCAAGTTTTAACCTTTGTTCTAGAATCACTTTATATTAATAACCTCAACTGAAGTCTGCTAGTAGGTCATACTAAAGACAGTTTTTTTTGCAGCTTTAAAATGTAATATGCTACCTCACTATATAAAAATGTCACCTCAGTAGGTTACCTGTGTCCTTTACAAGGGTGCAGAGAACATGATTTGGCTTCTGAACATACACTGTAGTGTTAATAGTCGGCTTGACTAACAACTGCATTCTTCCTAATGTCACATTTACAAGCCATTTGTAAAACAGGAAAGTAAAGTGAGCCAAAACAGACATTTTTTTTTTATCAATGTACGTTTTCTTTAGGAGAAAAAAATAGCTTAGAGCAGCTATCCAAAATTTAGCCTCTGTAACAAACATTCTTCTGTAATTCTCTCCAGACTAGTCTGCTAACACTACAGTACCTCTCTGTGTACAAATATGCATTTTTTAAATAATAAACAATATACAACATGACATTTTGCCCTCTGCACGGTAGAAGGCTGCGAACGGGTGGCTGGGTTTAAAAATAAAGTGTTAGGTTGTCTTGTACAGAAAGTTAATAAAAAGACGGAAGTGAAAGGCTGCTCATTATTTTTTATTACTTTCCTTTCTAGCAGAGTGCCTCTTCTCCCTTCTGTTGCATGCTGCTTTATTTCAGTTCATTATAGGACATTTAAATACTTAGGCACAATGATGGCTTTGTCCCAAATCACTAAATTGATCAGGTGACTTGTAGTGTCAGGCCGTCCAGACTCCTGCCTGGCAGCTCTGAGCAGATCTCGTGGCATTGTAATGGACACCATAAACCGACTAAACATTAGAATGCCTAGGTATTTCGCATAAATGATGAGAGTTGCACACATCTAATATACTGCAAAAGGTAAATGTTAGTGGGTCTACAAAAACTTTTGTTTGCTTTAAACCCTTTGCTAGTGATAGCAAAGGGTTTAAATTTACATTCAAATATTTGCTTTATGTTTTAACTGCCAATGCATTGCTCATTTAGGGTCAAAATCCATATGGCCCTATATGTAGGTTTTGAAAGAACCGAGAACATTTAAACAGGCAAATACTTTAGTAACATTATGAAGCAGTTTTAAATATAAATTTGATGCTGTCACCGGAATGGGGCCCCATTTTGGCAGAAGTTCACACCAGGTTATATCCACAGAGATGCGGAAGAAGATAAAAGAGAGAGGAGGATGATGAAGACGTGGAAGTGGTTGGCAAAGAAGGTATGGAAACATTCAGAGAGCGGGATAGAGCAAACAAGAGTGTGAAAGAGAGAGTGAGAGTGTGAGAGAGTGAATGTGGGCACCAGTCGATGAATTTAGTTCCCAAATTAACAATTTCCCTCAATTTTCATCTGAACCGAATGGGACAAAAACGAACTGAAAACTGTGTCCAAAATGTTTTTGGCCTATTTGCACAGGTCTAATGCATATGCATTTCCAACCAAGCTCAGCCCCATTTGGCATGCATATAAAAGTAGAGCGTTTTAAGAGAGAATACATGGGAACTTGCTTTGTGCGTTAATAAAAATGCTACCTGAAATCTGGTAGCATCTGTATACCCCTGAGGAAGTCTAAAGTTAACACACAAAGACAAAATGTACATCTTCTAGGATTAAGTGAGTACCCCAGCCATATTTTCATGTAAAGGCATATTGACATTTATTTTAAACAGATTCTAATTAATTTCACTGCATGCAAATCAGGGGATGGGTTTCTTAGTTCTGTCTAATTTTTCTCCTGCCCCTGGCTGTTTAGGTTCTCTTCCCACCGATACCCAGTTACACTCCCATTGAAGTGAAGGGAAGCTCAGGGAATGGTTGCAGCCACTTGCATATATCCCAGCTGAACATTAATATATATGCTTCTGGTTTCAGTAGAAGAACCAAAGTCTCATTTTTTAACTCTGATCACGAAAATATCTGCACATCACTATGCTGTTTTCAGTTTTTCAGAAAAAAAGAAAGCTATGTAGAAAGTTTAGTAATTTCAATATAGTAATTACAAATATATCAATACCTTTACAGAAGATTGGATAATTAAAAATGAATATAAAACAATTAAAGTTCATATAACACATATATTTAATAGAAACAATAACCTTCTCTAATGTGATACCATGAGTTGGCACCTGTACAAGACAAAGTATAATTCAATACAACTTAACACTGTCATCATATGCATTTTATTTATTTTTTGTATACCTGGAACTAGTTAATTTGGAAGTAAATGTAATAATTTTAAAAGGAGTCCAAATGTGGAAACTAGGGGAGAGTCAAAGTTTTCCAGGTCTTATCTGGTGCACAGCGTCAGAGCTAAATGTTACAATTGTATCCAGTGGTGTCACTAGGGTTGGTGTCCCCCGGTGCAATGACACATGGTGTCACCCCCTCGACGTGCGTGGTGCCGTAATTCCTCCTCCGCCGTCCAGCGATAATCTGCCAGTGCCAGATCTGCCTCCTCCGCTCCGGTTGCACCGCCTCGGCCGCGCTATGGTAGGGTGATCCCAGACGGATTACACTCTCATAGAGTTCCCTGCCTGGTGTGGTGTCACCCCCTGTAACGCACCCGGGTTGTGACGCCACTGATTGTGTCTGTTGTGCCATAGTCATATGTAAAGGGAAAAATTAGATTCCCTTCTGTACTTATGTTTATTGATCATTTAGCTGACTCTAACCCTAACATTATTTAACAGGAAATACCACAGAACAATGCAAACACTTGTCCATTCTACATTCTATTACTGAGACTTTGCCGTATGTTTATAAAATGTGTTTTGGATTTTCATTCTTGGCAAGCAATGTATTTGTAAAACTATTCCTAAGCAGACATATACTGTAAACAGTCTGCTCAAGCTCCTCTAATATACCCTGCTGTAAGGATTTTAATGAATACAGGATGACCCGAATGAAAAAACATAATAGTCTTATGTACAATCAGCTGTTTTTATATTTAAAGTCCACATTCTTTTGAAAGTATTATTCCCCATACAGGTAACCATGTTATTTTCTAGACCATATCTTATTCCACCTTTTTTCCTTTTTCCCCAATGATCCCCTCCGCCTCCTATAAATACTGCATTTGCCAGATCCACCTACATATGTTCATTTTTTTCATTATTCATTTCAGATGTTCCCACAGCCTTTTCAGAGGCAGAATTAGCTCACGTGCCTTCCCATATGTCAACAATGAATTTCTTTTTTATTGACACACAAATTGTGCCTACTGTCACAAAAGACAATTTATGTCCGAGGCCTAGTGAACAGATGTAAATAGGTGTTTTGTTGTGTGTTTTCTGGGTATTGTACAATGTTCATCGTAAGAAAAGAAAATGACAGGCATTAAGCTAGTGTAAACAAGTAAGAAAAGGTAGGTAAAGCAAGGTTAAAAATTAAGAAGAAGAGGTAGATTTATTTGAACGTCTTGATATAAAAAATATACTGTGCTTCGGACCTTTGCTTACCACTCACATTTCTTTTAATGCTCTAAAGAGACAAGGATGTAGAAGGAGTAAAGAAATATGCCAAAAACTCTGGTTATACATGGGCAAAATGGGCTTGATTCAATGACATGTCTAAAAATGCAGATTGCATACTAAAATTATATATTAATTAGCCTTAATTAGCCTTTGATTTCAGATTAATGTGTGGCGAATCGAGATCACAGCAACAAAGAACCTCCATTGATTTTGCAGTTGCCTGGGCCAGTTAGGGCTGATCAGAGGATCTCTCCTAGTGCTCATGATCACCATTGCCTATAAAAGCAATGTAGCTATGCAGGACAGGGGTACGCTGCCTAACAATCAGGACTGTTCTGTGGAAGTCTAGACACTTGATTAACCCAAACTACTATTCTCTACATAAAAAAGTTCTGGACTAAAGGACAGTATAGTAAGAAATTCATGGTACCTAAACATACATAGAACGTAACTGTCTGCTTTTACCGTTGTTCTTGGTTATACCATGGATAGAGTATAGGTGACCGAGGGCAGCTCATGACATATTGCACCCGCTTTTAATGATCAATATATTAATCACTATATGTATTCAAAAATGTTCACAGGGGGGTAGTGGTTGCGCTTCACACGGATAGTGCTTATTAAAAACAAAGAAAAGCACAATGGTGTAGTATGTCTTATCAAGCAGATTAAATAAAAAGCCAAATTATGGTACTCACAATTTATGGGGGCTTAATGATTAGCCCCCAAATAGGCGCTTGGGCGATATGATCCTCGTCTAGGGATATTCTTGTGTCGTACTCTTACGGTTCTTTTGATGACTTTTTGGAATGTGAAGTACATGCGAGATTATGAAAAGAAGGCAGACACAGTGCTTTCCATATAAAAGGTACAATTAAAAGTAGGATATGGTATCAGTTATACTCACTTTTTGGTGAGCAATGTTGGAATAGCTCACTCCTTTGCGCTTAGGTGGTATGATCCCCACCAAGGATATAGTGCTAGTAGATGGGTTTTCCGGATAAAATATATTAAAAAAGTAAAAACAAGTCCGGGAGCAAGAATAACTATATATATATATATATATATATAATATATATATATATATATATATAAATAGTTATATATATATATATTTTATATATAACTATTTATTCAAGCTGGTAATAAAACCTAGTAAAATATATAAAAAACATACTTTTAAATTAACAATGCATTATACAGAGACAGTAAAGCTCTTTCTACAGCAGGAGAACACTAAGGCCCGTTATGGACCATTATGATGTATAGTGAAGTCTCAATACTTAGTAGATTAATAAAAGCATGAAACATCACTGTGAAATTAAGTTGTCATTTAGGCTTTTCAGATGATTGAAATTGTTTGCAGAAAACGTGAAATTGAATATATATATTTGTTAAAAAATGTAGTATGTAATATCATACATAGTATATGATGGGTTGTAGCATATGATATGTATTACCTAGTTAGAAAGTATGTTTGATGTCTTGTTATTATATTTATTCCAGAATAGTCTTCTGTATGGTTTTCATTTCTTTTGCAATTTTATCAAATATAATTTATGGTTTGCTTTTCGAAGAAGTGATCTAAACTAACCAAATAAAAGAGAATTCTTAAATGGTGTTGTAAATAAATAAAGCAAAACACATGTACCTATGCGTGTATGAATGTGTAAGGGACCTCCTTGTGTTTCAAATGCTTTTCACATCGACAAACAATGTACAAATGGCAATATGGATACATTTATTATTCTTGGCAATACCGTCTTAAGGACAGAACGGAACTGCAGAATAGAATCACACCTATATGAGCTTGTTGGACATGCCATTCTAAAACCATGGACATTAATATGGAGATACACCCCCTCTTTGTGGCTATAACAGTCTCCACTATTCTGGGAAGGCTTTTAACAAACATTTGGAGTGTGTCTGTTGGAATTTGTGCCCATTCAGCCCAAACAGCATTTGTGAGGTCAAGCAATGTTGGGAAAGAGGGTCTGGCTTGCGGTCTGCATTCCAATTTATCCCAAAGGTGTTCAGTTGGGTTAAGGTCAGGGTTAACAGTCGTGTTGGAACAGGAAAGGGCCTTCCCCACAACTCTTCACTAGAAATAAGGGGCCCAGCACAAACTTTAAAAAACAGCCCCATACCATAATTCCACCTCTACCAAGGTGACTTGTAGGAAATGTGGCATCCTATGAGAATGGAAGGTTTAAAGTCACTGAGCTCTGCAGTAAGACCGCTTCTACTGCCAGTGTTTGCCTATGGAGAAAGAATGTGCTTTATACACCGGTAAGCAATTGATGTGGCTAAAACACCTTAACTCAATAATTAAGAGGGGTGTCCACATACTTTTGGTCATATAGTGTATATACAGTATCCTAACTACGCATTGCTGACACTCTCTTCCATTCTGGACTTATAACTCAATATTACTTATTACCTAAGCTATGTTTCATGAACAATATCCCCTTCATCTCCTAGCTGTAACATTTCTCTGCACAAGTAGCTTAGAAATTTTAGTATGGATTGAATTTGCCTTCTGATATTGATAACCCTGGTAATTTACATTATTCTTGTTGACTATTATCTTACCCGTTTTTGTGTGGAAATCGGTTCATAAACAGGACTATGCATAGGACACGTGGTCACGCGTTTAGACTGGAAGAATGGAGATTTAGTCTAAGGCAAAGGGATGTTTTTTTAAAGTTAGGACAATAAGGATGTGGAATTTTCTGCCTGCAGAGTTAGTTTTATCGGAGTCTGTACAGACGTTTAAACTGCAACTGGATGGATACTTGGAAAAACATAATATTCAGGGATATAATCTTTAATAATGGGGAAACAGCTTATTGATCCAAGGAGAAATCTGAAATTTTTCCCTGGTTAGTGCAAAATTGGAAAGAGCCAAGTTGGATTTATTTGTCTTCTTTTGGATTAACAGCAACAAATGATCAGATATAGGAAAGGCATTGGTGGACGCATGTCTTTTTTCATCCTATATAACTATGTAACTATGTAACTTTGTGCTGGGAAATTAAAATAGGTTAGGCACACTATGTACTGTCCCCAGCCACCAGCCTTTGTGATATACACAGACAATGTCTTCTGCCATAATGTGTAATAATTAAACAAATCAGGGCCTGGAAGTAGTCACCTAGTGCATATTTATTATTTTCCTACAATGTGGACATCTTTGTAATTTAGTATTCTTTTTGGTGAGGATTTTAACATGTGTTATTTACAATGAAACATAACAAAAATGGCATGTTACTGTTTAATGGCCTCTTCTTGCATCCAAGAACACTGTTCAATGTTCTAACAATATTTCTTATGTACAATGTCAGCTGCCCTATTATCACTTTAATAAACATTAGAAAATTGCTACAGCATGCAGTAAAAATGATTTTCATTCTACTTTTTTATATCACTGGGGATTGTATAAAAAGTAAATTTACAATTTGGTGCTGCTAATGGTTGCTATGGGGTAACAACCAGTCACGTTTTATATATAACCTCATTATTATGTGTCTACTATAGGTGCTCTTCCACTCTTCTGAGTTGTCAAAATCCATTTTATAACAACAAATACAAGTATCAAATTATTGCAGTTTATATGTATTTGGAATAATGATTCTATCACATGTTTCTACTTGATTAAGTTAGGTTTCTTCCTAACCTGGACTTGAAACAGAGTGACTAATTTTCTTTTCAATTTTAAAGGTGTCATTAAATTACTTTGCGACCTCATGCTCTGTGTTTAATGGTAGCTACAATAATTTGAACAGAACAACACAGACTCTCCGCCATCAGAGCATTAAAGCCTTACAATATACATTATATGGACAAAAGTATTGGGACACCTGACCATTATATCAACAGCGACTTTAATGACTTTACATTGTATATACATAGACATTAATATGAATTTGCCCCAATCCTCCTTTTCAGCTATAACAGCTTCAAGTCTTCTGGGAAGGCTTTCCACAAGATTTTGGAGTGTTTCTGTGGAAATTCATCCAGTAGATCATTTGTGAGGTCAGGCACTGATGTTGGACAAAAAGGCCTTGCTCCTAATCTACGTTTGTACATCCCAAAGGTGTTCGATGGGGTTAAGGTCAGGGCTCTGTGCGGGCCAGTCAAAACCTTCCACACCAAACTCAACCATGTCTTTATGGACTTTACTTTGTACACTGGGGCACAGTCATGTTCGAATAGAAAAGCGCCTTCCCAAAACTGTTGCCACTAAGTTTGAAGCATAGCATTGTCCAAAATGTCTTGTTATGTCCCCTTCGGCATACATGGTTTAGATTATCTACTGCTATCAGAGGTAGGTTCATTTTTAAACACTATGGGTGTGTGGGACACTTCTCTGTACATTCTAGATTAAAGTGCACTTGTAATCCAGATTCTACAAGGATCACTATAGAAAGCACATTACTATTGGAGACATTGTGATTCCTTTGCATGAGGAAGGTTTATATATAAATACGTTTCAGCTCATTTCTAGAAAATTATATATTTTATGTTATGAACTAAAGCCTTTCCTATACATATTAATTTATGATGTAGTGGCCTCAATATTTTTTATTCATCGTAGATTTCATATTGATGTTCCATGGATCTAGAAATAATATAAAATATAATTTCCCTTTTTTAAACACACATGGAAATTGTGTGCAGGACCTTTTGAACTACAGGGATGGGTTTCTAGGTTACTGAAAAGGATATTTGTATACTTGAAGTATTTCAATCTTTATAAATCGAAAACAGATGGGATTTGTTAACGCCAGATAACATGGAACTGTAGTGCGTTGTTTTGAGAAAATGAAATAATGTTAAAATATTTCGCATTTTCTATTCTTTAATAAATGTTAATATCTTTTTGCATATAGGTAGATCTCAATGTCCATAAAATATACACTTTTGCTTTGTACTGCTCCAAAGAAAAGGTGTTTATAACTCTATGATGGTGATTTCATTGACCTGCTTTTCGAAGACTAAATGTGTTCCACTGTTTCATGCAGTCGCATTTCAAATTAAATTCATGTGTAGATCCAGCACATAATAAAATGTGAAGTGTTACTTTTTATTGCTGAATGGGATAATGTTTTGCATGATTAATACAAAGGCCTACATTGAATTAAAAAGAAAATTAAAGTAGGTAAAACATTTAGCTCTAAATGATATGTTATTGCATGTTGTGATTTTTTTAATTATAATAATATAGCCTATCCAAAGAGAATCCAGAAGGCAGAAAAATCAGAATCCATTGCATTAAAACTATAAGTTCTCCAATATATGCAGCACTATACAGTATATATATTTCTCTGCATACTATAAAGGCCCAATCCAAGCGATAGTAATAGACTAACTTGGGTATCAAGTTTCTTGTTAACTTCTCCCTTAATAATTCATATATAAATAGATGACATTCCTTTGAAAACTAATCTGTACATTAGACAGGGTCCATCTGTACGTATTGCAGGAGAAAATGGCTGGCATTGGTCATTTATATTGTATAGTTGAGTATTTCAACTAACAGTCACTAGTTAATAACCCGGTGATGTATTCTGGTCTAGGAAACAGGAAGATCAGGCTCCATTTACACTATCGATGACAGTACCAAGCCAATATAGCCTCCAGAGTACTCTGTAAGCATCATCATATTATTATTATTATTATTTTTTATTTAAATAGCACCATCAATTTACGCAGTGCTTAATACAATACATATATTCAAGGGGTATGACAAGACGAGAATTAACAGGCTAAGACAAAACCGATACAGGTTTTGTCTTAGCCTGGTGGAGAGGTGGAGAGAGCCCTGCTTGCAAGCTTATAATCTTGAGGGAATGGAGTGACAACCTTAAGGCGCAGAGAAAGGGTGAGAGGTAGTGTGGTGGTTGCATCAATGACAAGGAAGTTCGAGCAGCTAAGATGGTGCGGCTTCTCTGAAGAAGTGAGTTTTGAGATGTTTCTTGAATGTTGGGAGGGAGGGTGAATGCTGAAGGGCAGGTATATGACAATCCCGAATAAAAGAAAAAGACTGTCCTTATGTGACATCAAATTCTATGTTTCTAATACAAGAGTAAATCTAAGAGTTGAACTCCTGTATTTTAATTAAATGTATAATTGTGAAAATCTGGTCCTTCCTAAGCAAAAGACATGGATGACAAAGTCACCACTTGAGAAAGAATAATTAGCACTTCATCGTGAAACAGTTATTAATGATCTTATAGAGTCCTTGTACTGATGTTAAATAACAGATGGTATTTGCTAATTGAAGCGATTAGGTGCGAACCTTCCTATTTCATGCCAGTCTTTCATACATAATTCTAAGCAACTGTCTAGTTCTGCTAAAAATGGGTTTGTCTCACAACTAAATTAGTCCTGATAAGAGATAATTTTATTTTCTTGTTCAACTTATTCATCCAAGGATATATATATATATATATCTCCTTGGATATATACTTGGAAGGTTTAACAATTAGGTAAATACGACCTCAGATGAACAACAACTCATGACATAATACACCGTGTCATGATTTATTCAACAAAAGTAAAGCCAAAAAGGACAAGCCATGTGTAAAAAACTACATTTTTGATCTTGTGGGCGAAACATAGAAAGGATATTGAATTGATTTGCTTGTATTACATGTCAAAGTAACATCCATATGAATGGCAGGGCCCAAGGTTTCCCAGCAGCAGATTGCCCAAAGCATCACAGTGCCACTGCTGGCTTGCCTTCTTTCCATAGTGTATCCTGATGACATTATTGTCCAGGTAAGCGACGCACAGCTGCCCAGCCATCCACGTGATGTAAAAAGGAACGTGATTCATCAGACCAGCCAACCTTCTTCCATTGCTCTGTAGTCCAGTTCTTATGCTTGAATGCCCATTGTAGGTGCTTTTAGCATTGGAAAGGGGTCAGCATGGGTACCCTGACTGGTCTACGGCTACGCAGACCCATACACAACAAACTGCAAAGCACTGTGTGTTCTATCAGAACCAGCATTAACTTTCAGAAAGTTGAGCTACAATAGCTTGTCTTTTGGATTTGACCACAGGGATCAGCCTTTGCCCCCCACCTGCATCATTGAGCCGTGGCCACCCATAACGCCGATTCATCTCTTTTCTTCGTTGGACCCCTTTTAATAGGTACTGACCACTGCAGACTGGAAACATCCCTCAAGAGCTGCAGTTTTGGAGATGCTCTGACCCAGTCATCACAATCACAATTTGGCCCTTGTCAAAGTCACTCAGATCATCACACTTGCTCATTTTTCCTGGTTCTAACACATGAACATTGAGGACGAAATGTTCACTTGCTGCCTAATACATCCCAGGTGCCATGATAACAAGATTATCTGTGTTATTCATTTCACCTGTCACTGGTCATAATGTTTTGGCTGATCGATGTATAATACAAATATCCGGTGTTCTCCTATAAATGGAAATAAGATAACTAATATTAAAAATTGATTAGTATTTACCCTGAATAATTAAATGATGGAAACTGCAATTCAACTTTAATAGAAAATCTGTGATTCTCTGCATTACTGGCAGCTGATCACCCTACTGTACGATAAGGTTCTAGACAAGAACCAAGAACAATTCAGAAGAGTTTTTTGTTTCCTTTTTGGATCATTTGTTTCCAGACAATGAAACCTTTTGGTTTGGACGGAATTTGGAGGGCTTTTTTTAATTCAGAAAATGAAATTCAGTTACCATTTTCTTGGTCACAACTACAATACACATTACACACCCAACACATAAAACAAACAAACCAAACCAATTTAAAACCAAAAATCTGTGCTTTCTCCTTCTTCTTGTTTGTTTTATTGGTTGTCCCTTTTAGTTGGTGGACATTCATATGAATTTAGAAATCTAACAAAATTTGTTTAAATTAGAATTAATGCACATCCAAATGCACTTGAGTCTATTACGCGCCCTAGTAAAAGCACTTACTCAATGGGTGGTTGGGTAGATCCGAGATCCTGTAATCTGCCAATTTACACAATAGAGGTCTCTGCCTATCTGGAGAGAGACGATGGCCATAATCCCTGCCTAATAATGAAAATTGAAACAAAAAATTATTATATGCAGCTGTTGTGGGGTTAAACATTTTAAAGCTATGCTTAAATTAATCCCCTAAAACTGATCGATAAAATAAGGCATTATAAAAATGATCACTTATGCCAACTCACAGTTACACAGATTCCCTAATGATCCATAAAGTCAAATAATGTCGTTTTCACATAATAGATTGCCAATGTTTAAGGTTAATTCAAATGTCAAGCTCTAGTTAATTATCACACCTAATTAAATGAACATTCATTTCAACACATTCTTGTTTCACCTGCCACATAAATGAATGGATAACAAAAAAATAATACACAGCAAAGATTAATGGCAATAGATTTAGTTTTCATTACGCAAAATAATGAATACATTTACTCTTGTTTATTTTCCATTTATTGTACATTGCATATATGATGTGATAGTGCCTTTCATCAGTTGGATGAGGTTGAGGCAGCCAAATAGCTCATCAATGACAAAAAGAAATAACTTTGGGCATATAGACTTGAGGATGCCAATAGCATTTCTGTGACAATATTAATGAAGAGAAAAATGATGATTATTAACAACAACAACAACAATAATTGTTATTTACAATTTACAGATTGCTGCTCCAACGCATCTTCTTTGTGTTTACGCATTATGTGTGTAATTGCTTATTTATTTATGTGTTTATAAAGGTGACATACAGGAAACAAAATGTAAAAAGTCACTTACCCAGATGTGCTTAATGTGGCCATTTGTTTAGTTGCATGGGTTTTAACGGTGGTCCTTTGAAACAGATCAAAGCCCTTGAATCAGTCTTTCTTTGAAACCATTTATTGCCCTTGTTTATAGGGATTGTCGTGGTTGGCATCCCCTTGTTCCATGTAATGCAGTCACTTACCCCAAGCAGAACAAATGAAACTTGAGCTATTTACAGCATTATAACTTGAGGCAAAGGGAGAGGAGGCAGGAGGTGACAAATGGATAAACTGTGGACATGAATGGCTTTCATATGCTATCAATATGTTCCTTCTTCCCCATTTATTGCATGTGCAGCCCTCTTCCTATTAGTTAAGCCTTACTTTCTGTTAAATTGTATGTGGTTCTCTTTGCCAAAATCTAAGTATGTATCTATTTGTAGGGGTTTGAAGAGATTAGTTATTCATTCTTTGTTGAATGCATTGTGCCACAGAATCAGTTTCATGACCACAGCACATAATAGCATACCTCCCAACATTGACCAATGAGGGACACTTTTTTTTTTAAATCACTCTCGTGGAACGCATTTATACAATTGCACTCTACAATGCCGCGCTTGCATCGCGCTTGCATCGCGCTTGCATCGCGCTTGCATCGCGCTTGCATCGCGCTTGCATCGCTACTTAAAACACGCTGACATTTGTGTCAGCACAGGCATGCATATTACAAATAAAGAACACATCGAATTCCCATGGGGCTCAGCCAGACATACTACCTCCATGATGCTGTCTGAGCATCATGGGAAGTGCAGTTAACAGTAGATGTTAGCTGTGAATTATAATTCCCATGATGCTCAGCCAGGTGTCCACATGACTAGGCATCGTGGGAGTTTAAATTCACAACTAACACCTGTCACATCATCTGCTGTTAACTACAGTTCACATGAGGCTCAGCCAGACATACTGCTTCCATGATGCTGGCTGAGCATAATGGTTAGTGCAGTCAACAGTAAAGCTGCAGATGCTAGCTGTAAACTACAATTCCTATGATTCTCAGCCAATTGACTCTTCTTTGGAAGAGTAGTGAACAACAGCAGATATTTTTTTTAATAAAAAAAAGGCTAATGTTAGCCTCCCTCCCAGGACCCTTAAACACTGCCTTTACACACACCGGCCCATAAACACACATATACACATACACTGTCCTTACACACACACATATACATACACTGCCCTTACACACACACATATACACTGCCCTTACACACCTGTCTATACACACACACATACCCTGCCCTTACACACATATACACATACATAGCCCTTACACACACCTGTTCATAAACACGCATGCACATACACTGTCCTTACACACACATATAAACATATACTGCCCTTACACAAAACTGCCTTTACACACACATATACACGTGCATTGTGCTTACACACAGCTTACAAATACCTATGCTGCTCTTACACACACCTGTCCACACACACACAAGCTTACAAACACATACATTCATATACGCTGCCATTACACCCCTTTCTCCCCATCTCTTATCTCTTCCACCACCCTTCTTCCTTCATTCAGACCTCGCTTTACTGCTCCCTCATCACTCATATGATGTCATATCCCCGCACTCGGCATTATTTGGGGGAATGTAGTAATTAGGGAGCAGTAAAGCAAGGTCTGAAGTGACAGACCTTGCGCTCCCTAATGTTGAGCCTACTAGAGCGAGATTGCGATCTCTCAACTAGTCCTGCAGGCTGCAGCTACTGATCAGGTGGCTGTGCACCCCCCCGCTGCACCTGAGGTGAGAACGGCTCTCGTCTCAACCCTACCTCTGCTCCTGCAAAGCGGAACAAATGTAGAAATAGGCGGGATAGAAACCCCAAATCGGGACTGTCCTGCCAAATCGTGACAGGGGGGGCATGTAATAGTGTCAAAGGAGATGTATTTTTATATTAGCCTACCTGGGTCTCAATGACGGTACCAATGCTAGTCATTTCTCACAAAATATATAGTGATATATAGTGAATTTGAATGGACACCATCCATCAGACCCATTATGGTCTACATTTTACTGTGTGTAAGTTGGTTCAGGGATTATTTAGTTAATTCATTTACAAAAGCCTAACTATGTCTTGCATATGCTATCACTAGTTATCAACTCTATGTTACACAGCAGATTTTAAGATTATTTGTTTAGGAATTCGGAACTGTCACCATTTTCTTAACAAATGACATCATTGGTCATTTGATACAGCTTGTGAACACCATTGTGTCTGTGTCGCACAAGAATATCTGAATAATCAAATGCTTTAATATTTGGATTATCCTGTACTTACTGGAAATAAAGAACCATGCCTGTTGGGACTTTGGCTAAATCCTGTTGTGCTTGGGTTATTTGTGTTAATCATTTTATATGGATAAGCAAAACAACAATGAATAGAACAAATAAGTGCCAATGTCATTTTCCTACTAACTATAGGACATTATGGCAGACACTGACCAATGTGAAGTTGCATAACTCTTTTGGACAGCCAGGGACCAGTGAATAGATTGCAAAGTCTATATTGTTTTATAGAGAAACATTGGATATATTGCTATTGGAAAACTGAAGTGTGAAAAGAGGAAATTACAGCACCATAGACAAATTAAATATTATATAGTTACTGTGGTATAGTGACATGCCCTGCTTATGTTTTAATAATCAATTATAAAATAAACACAAAAATTGTGTTGACACAAAGACGCACATGATTAGGAATGGTAATTAACTACCTCATGGTAGTTAATTTAACCTTAAACAGTGTTGATGTATTATGTATAACATACCCAAAGGCCCTTTTTTTCCTTTATGGCTCATTAAGGAGACCCTGAAGTCCATTTTATGTTGACCATTGGGACTATTTTTCTTGTTATTGCAATTCTTGAGATCTATGAACTAAATGTACATATGTTTTATTTAACTCAGCCAAACAATATACCGTCATTTCCTTAACATTTGTATGACATTTTTTATAAATTGTGTCTGTATGCCTTAAATATATGAAAAATAGCAGATAATTAACAATTTGTTGTTTATAATACAACATAACTGTCTCTTATGAATTATTGGCTCTGATTGCTTGCAATTTTGTGCTCTCATAGCAGTGGCCATCCTGGTCCTTCTGCTCCACAAGCAATAACTGGGGAGTTCAGAACATACCCAGACACACACCAAGATACTACGATACATGTTCACACAACAAAAACCCCAGACATACACTAACATACAGTCACACACACCCATTTTAACATACACAAACATACATAACCAGGCAAACACACACATACCGGAACACACATACATACCCAGGTAGACACACACATAAACATAACGAGATACATATACCTGCATTTACTAACATGCATAGCCAAACAGACATGCACACAGCTCACTTATCCCTGGAAGACTTAGCCTGTGCTTGATTCAGTTTGCACGACCTCTGCGGGGTCACTCAATGTGACCTTGCATGACCCCTCCTCTTTCTGAAAGTTAGGGAGATAAAGAGGTAAGATCAGGTTTATCCCTACTCCCGGAGCATGCCTCCTTACATGTGCCTTTAATACTAATGAAATGTGTTTGGAAACACAGTTGACATAAGGGAGCGCTGCAATTTGGTGATCAAAAGTAATCTTTGCCATACATGATAGAAAGTAAATTGCTTACAGAAATTACCTACTTAACATCTACCAAAAAAATGTCATGATTTCTTTTTTTTTTAGGAAGTATGGTGTACCTTTAGTATAAGTTTGTAAGGACAACTATATTTTTCATATATACCTTCATATTATCAATTAAATAATAATTTCATTATACAATTTGACACTTATTTTAACAATGTAACATTCGAGTATTGACATTACCCTGACAGATTCCTTTTATTATCGAAAATATATTTGTTTTTATATAACTACTAAAATTATTTTATAAATCCGTTTTTTTACATTCTAATTTGGCCTAAAAACATAAAACACCTAAATTAGTGATCCCTCTGAAAGAAATTCAAAGTATCTCTAACAAGCAAACACATAATGTGTTTGTGTAGCGTACCCCTTCAATGTACTAATCCTTTACTTTTGTCTAAGACACAATAATTGGAAATGTTGCCATGACAGGCGGAGTATTCCTTGGGATACAAAGAAGTATTGTGTATCCAATCAATCCCTTGCATCTGTTGGTGACACAGGTGTAGTGCTTGGCTTCCATAACTCATTAACTGTCCCTCCTATGCTTCCTTCTCCTAGTGCCAGGTGCACGCGTGCACAATCTGGCCGTGTCATTGATCATGGATTTTGAATATGTGCTTCTCCTGTTGTCTGTATCTGTAGGTTAATGTTAAGACCTGTTAAGCTTTCAATTTGGTGTCAACATGATGGCACATATAAACACACATTTGTATATATATATATATTAAAATTGTTAAACATCTTATAATTTGATTATATTTAAACTTGTTACATACTTAAGATCTGTATTTTAATATCATTTTAAGATCATACATTAATATGTATTTTGTAATACAACAGGACTGCTTTACTGGAGGTAATTTACTTCTCAGATAATTCAGTACTGTTCCTCAATATCATCCTCCTTGCCAACATTTTGACAGCCCAATTCTTAGTACAAGTGTTTAATTCGAGGATGAGAGAGGAGACTCAAGATCACCTAAGAATAGCCTTGAGATTAATATTTTTGCCTTGGAGTATTCATTAGATCTTAAAGATGTTGTTCCACATACTTGGGCTGAACTTAACACCTTTGTAACCAAACATAATTTACAGTACCCGTGAATGCACAAATCTCTTAGAGAAACAGAAACGGTTTGCTGGTTACTATGATAACAAATTTAAAAAAAAATACAAAAGGAGGCATGCTACCAGTTTAACGATAGTGACCTCAGGTAGCTAGTATGCAGGGGGAAAAAGTCTGATCCCTTCTATATAAACACTTTCCTTATTTGTGGAGAAAAAAAAGTAAAGCACACTCAACAACATAGATATAATATTATGTAAATAAGTAGTAGCCCCCAAAAGTGGTGGCCAGGACAAGAAGAGTGCCATATTTGTAACCATTTGTATTTTCTACCCATATTTTTTAGAATAATTATAGAGCATGTAAGTACTTCTTATATGCACCTAACCAGTAATATGTTGTGGACTGTCACCTACATGGGCGGCATCCACATGTATATACAGCCATATCAATTTGATAAATCTATGAAGGGGATATCAACTTTTTAGAAAATTACTTCTATTGTTATTTTTACTATTTGGTTTGAAACAATTAGCTCGTCTTATCCAGGAGAAAGTCCCCAGTACTTACAGTGTTAATTGTCACGTGGCATAAAAATCAGCTGCTGACAGTTTCTTGCCAGAGGCAATTGTCCCCTGGGCCAGACCAAAATTCATCAAACAGGGCCAGTCAGTCTTGGACCCACTCTATGAGGTGAAAATGCAGTGGGGGTCATGTAATGTTACGCGACCTTGCGGTAAAAGTATGGCAGCTATAAGGAAGAGTTATAATCAAGTATGAAGGAGTAAGATGCGATGGATAGAGGGAGTGTTTATGTGTAAGTGTTTCAGTAAGTATGTATGTGTTATAGTGAGTGTGTATAAGTGTGCGCTAGTGTAGTAGTTACTCTGGGGATCATAGAGCCAGGAGGGCCATTCAGCTTAAAACCCCCTAGACCAGAAAGTTCCAGCCTCCCACTGGTTTTTGCCACAGAAACTGAAAGGCTTCTTGTTTTTTGTTGTTGATTTTATCTGATTCGTTTTTCAGATGAACAGTTAAAAGGACGATCTGGTAAGATGTATTTTCTTTACATACTAATAACTACAATCACTGGTTTGTCTAATTGGAACAAGACCTTTAAAAGGCCAACTCTGCCCACTTATAAGAAAATATTGAAGATCTGTGTCTCTACCTAAAGCCCTGGTGACTCCCATAGAAAATTGCCGTAAGTACAAAAAAGATTCTAGAGCTTCAGTTGCATTCAGTAGACACTGCTGGCTTCCTTGGTCATTTGGAACATGGTATGTTACTGTATTGAAAGAACATAGACATGCACTTGAGATAAAGGTTGTGATCATGGGATTGGTTAACATTCCATTTGCAAATAATTGTGCACAGATTTAAGAATCAAAACTACCATGGATATTGCTGAGTTGGGCAGTTCAGAAGTTCAGTTCTTCACAGAAATCTGGAAATCATCCAAGCCTAGCTTGTTAAATAAACCAATGTTCAAAGTGAGATAAACAAACAAACATAAATTAAGACATCCTGATGATTTTCAACAGAACCATTATGATCGTGATATGTAAGAAACAAAAACGTCACTTAAAACAATCATAATTTAATAAAGACTATGAAAAAAACTTTGCTACAACTGTGCATTTCTGATATAATACTTATACTGGTATATTTTACTGAAGATGCAGATAACATGGTCTGAAGTTAAATTACAATAATTATTCAAGGGGACTTCTTGGATTTTCTCCCACAAATTGTCTATTTATATATCTACCTTGCTGTCTATTTTTCCCTTTTGATAACGTATCAGTTATGCACTATGATTTACTCCCTAAGGCTGTTTTCACACTAACAGAGCAGTCTATAAAGCCATATAATGAGTCACTTGGGGGGGTCTCATTAATTCTCGGCAGAACGAACACCTGTTTTCCAGTCACAAATAAGCAGAAATCTTGCAATAAATGTTAATGGGATTAAAAGTATTGTTACACAGAAATCAGTCACAAAAAATGTGGGTTTATGTTTTTATTATAAAATCGTAATCTTTTTATAATTGTATTATTTAGTTTAACTTGAAATAATAATGTAATTAATGTACATTTATGAGCATTGTTGCCACCCTGAAAAAGCGTATAGTGAACAGCACAAATAGGATGAGACAAAAATAATTGAAAAGGCAGGTGCAAGAAGCTTATAGACAGCTACAAGAAATGTTTGGAGGCTGTCGATGCCAAGGGTCGTGCAACCAAACATTAGGGAAGGGTGCCTTGAATGATGCCCAGGTCATATTTTATGTTTCTTCTGTGAAATCTTGTATTATTTAAAAAGGCATTTTTGTTGAATGTGTTTAGACATTAAAATATTCTAATACAAAGTAGATACATTTCCAATTATTTCAGAAGATATCGTACATGATGTACAAAAAAAAATCAAAGAATGTCAATAATGGTGACCATAACTGTATTTATTATTCATTTTTGGTATGTAGCAAATATCTATTACCGGTATATACATTATTTCTGTTTATGACAGGTTGTTCATAATGTGCAAATGTAACATAGTTATAGTCTGTGACATAGCATGTTGGAACCAAAGGAAAGTAAAACCCTGCTTGAATGAAAAAATAAAACAGAAACTATGGTATATGCAGGTCAGAACCAAAAGAACCTTGCAGCACAGCTATAGTGATTCGATTAGAATAGCAGACTAAAGATGTGCAAGGTCACAGCATGTCAAAAAAGTAGAATAGAAACATTTGAAAAAAATGTTTTTACCTACATAGTGGATGGAACACGCATTACCTATGAACAGCATGCTATAGAGGCTTTTCTTCATGGTGTAAATGGCCCTGTTGAGGAGAACAGAGATCTCTCTTGTAACTGCCACCCTTACAGACCTATTGGCCTAGGACAGTATTTATATGACTAGTGGATACATTTCCCTGAAGATGTACTATGTCTAGAAGCAGAGGCAGTCTAATAAAGCAAGGTAGTGTGTTCCTTAACATTTCTGTAAATCTAGATAAACTATGTAAGCAGCAAGATAAGATGTGTCTCCAGAATGGAGTCAAGAACTTTGTATTTTGTTAATGGAATACAGGAACTGTAAAGGTTTGCTAATAAGTCCCAAATTGAAACATGAAATGTTAATGAACAATTTCTGGTTGCATTGTTGTGGATTGTATACATCTAAAAAGGACTTTAAGTATGACCAGTGTGACTTGCATAGGCGACTATGGTTACATACACGCTGAGCTGGCGAAGGGTACCACCACAGGGTTTCCTATGTTAGCAAAAAAGGGCACTCAGGAGAGGGCACCAGACACAAGGTTCACCACGAATGCCAAAAACCCTAGGACCAGCTATGCTTCTCACAGTCAGCTGCAGTGGTCAGGACAGGAGATATATTATGTCTTCCAACAGGAAAGGAAAAATACAAGCTATGTGTTTAAGGAGTAGGTGGCATGATTTAGAGTGTGAAAAATTACAGTGGACATAGTCCAGGCTTGGAGCATTGTGATAATGAATAGGTTTACCCATTGCATGAAGTTATGCACCAATGATGATTGGCATTGGGTTAGGAATCTTTGGGTGTAAGCTTGTAACACAACCACTGCCACTGGTATATAAAAAAGGCTACAAAAAGCAAGTTTACATTTAAGCATTCTGAAAAAATATATATATTTTGATTTAGTTGGAAATGAAAGGGAGTATATATAACTTAACAAAAACATATAATATGAAGAACAAAGTTAGAACTCCATTCTTCATTCCCATAAAGACATCTTGCTTCATGTGTTTTTCATTAAAACCTCTATCTCCTGCAGCGCTGTTTCCTCTCATTTAACTCTTACAGGGATAAATTCACATTTTGAAATGAAGAAAGTGAAGTCCTTCAATCACACTGGAAATCTGCCCAATCCATTGTCTAAACACAGTCCAACTTAAAGATTAATGGATTTATTTTTATGAACTATGTCAAGATGAAGGAAAAAGTACACAGAAGCGTTAAAGTGTTTCACTACTATAAAAGACTCATGGCCTCAAGGCACAATAGTTTTGCTGTTCGATAGCTTCCTATGAAATAGCATGTATTAGGAAACATGGGACAGGTTGTGTGCAAACTTTGATTTGCAAGATAATGTAGGCACTTTAAAGAACACGTGTTAAGTCTAAGGCATTCCTAAGGTATTTTCTTCTTATATTACCTGTATGAAACTTTATGTTTCTCTGTCTAAACCTCGCTTTTATAGGATGTAGGGGGGCATATTCACCCCACCAAAACTGAATAGCTTACATTTTGAAAGTTCTCTGTCACTGTGGAAGTAGTCAGCTATGCTTAGCAGGGCATAAAGTGATGTCCAATCGGAGTGCACATGCCACACGCAGAAGGAATGCAGCAAGAGAGAGAGAATGGAGGGAAAGCGAGGCATGAGAGAGAGAGAGAGATTGAGAGAAGGAGAAGAAAGGAGAGAAAAGAAAGGGATGGAGATTGAAAGAAGAAAAGGAGGGTGAGATATAGACGGGAAGGATGAAAGGGAGAGAGTGAGACAAGGTGGTTTGGAACCAGAGATACAGACAAGATGGAGAGATAGAGAAACAAGTCAGGAATAGAGAAGAAGGGGAGAGAGGAAAGGAGTGAGAGAAAATGGTAGAGGGAGAAAAGGGAGGAGAGAGAGAAAAGAGAGAGAAAGCAAAAAAATAAGGGGGGACAAATAGAATTTTGGCCTAGTCATTTAAATAGCAGGCGCATACACTAGTAAAAAAATTCTGACAGAAAACGGAAATGTTATGTCTCACCCTTTATTATCACACAAAACATATCACAAAACAAATATTGCTGGATTTTTTTCAGGGAATTTAGCCCAAGGAAGTATGTGATTCATTTTAATGGATATAGATTAAGATGTACCTTTAAAGAAACGTTCCACAAGGACCACATACCCCAAAAGTCACTTATGTAACTTGATGGTTAATTATCAGTTTTACCTAGGGATATATGTATATGAATTTCGAGAGATATTCTAACATGCTATTTACAAATTCATTTTGACAGTTATTATAAACATTTAGATGCCAAACCCTTACTGCCATGTATTTTTTATCCATCTTTAAATATGAGCCAACCGCAGAATAGATTTTGCATGTGGCACACAATTTCCCTTTTAAGAATACAAATTAGGATGCCGACATATGGATACATTGATGAAAATTAAGCTATACTTAATAAAGACAACATAATGTGGTGGAGGTTATATTATATGATTAGTACATGTCACCTTATAACATGTAAGTAAACCTCCAGACTCGTGTTCATTTTTGATGATAATACTGTTGTGAGCAGAACTGTATGATTAATCTAGAGTCTTGGGACAACCATTGGTCCTCTTTAAGACTGCATGTTACAATGGCAGTTTAATATATACTTGATTATAGTGGAGGCAAAAGGTTTTTTGTATAAAGTGTTTGTAGTGATAGAGATTGAACAGTTGTACAACTTTTCATTTTGTTGTTTACAAGACGTAAATATAAAGACACAGTGGTATCACCATGAACTGGTATTGCCTGTACTTTTTAAAATAATAATATAACCCTTAATCCATCTTAAAGCCATGCAATATGGATACGCAAAACCCAAACCTTGTCAAAAACACAAGGGCCATCTGGCAGAGCAGCACCTAACCAATCATCCCGGATAGTATGTCAGTTCTAACACGAGGGTACTCACTGGTTCCTTGCTTTGTTGGGTGTACATAAAGTTGTGTGAAAAAGAAAGTAACCCTCTGTGAAATAACAATCCTTATTTCCTTAACAGGTCCATAAATTAGGTAAGTACAACCTCAGATGAAGAACAACACATGACGTATTACACCGTGTCATAATTTATATAACAAAAATAAAGCCAAAATAGAGAATTTAACAACATTTTGCCTAAAACATCATGCAGCTTTATTGATCATTTCAGCAGCATTCCAAAATCTGAATGCATATGCTTTTTTAGAGTGCGTGCCTATTTTTTGTGTCAGTGACACACAGTACCCCCACTTTGAAGGAATAATGTCCTGGATTCGGCTGCAAATTTCTACTTAAAACAAGTCATGTTCCAACGTCATACATTTTATAGGGCATAAAATAGGCATACATTTATATTATCATGTATTTATCCAGAATTAAAATAGATTTCTATATATATATATATAACATACATATACATACATATACATATTAACTTATACTACCATTAGTTTGGAACTTGGCCAAAATTACAAACACATGTTAATTCTTGTTTTTTTGGCAAGAACATTGTGATTTCTTTTCAATTGAAACAAAATCCAGTAAGTCATGTAAAGATGAGATAAAGAGTGATGGACATGTACTTATTAACGTTTTCACTAGGTCTTGGCTTCCTGCAAACATCAGCTATTTGAGCCTTTGTTTTCCAAACATTAGACTATTTGGCCAGCCCACTATTTTCCAAAAGTATTGACTTTTTTAAAATGAAAATAGCTAGTATTATGAAACATTTTTTCTAATGAGTTAGACTCTTACCAAGATTTTTGCATAGATTTCAAAAATATTGTTATCACCATAGCAGCTGATGTTCCTGTCGATTGGACCATCCCATTTTCAGTCTTCCTATACTAACACTAATACAATAAAAGCAGGTATAACACAGTCAAGTGTACCTTAGAAAATTGATGTCACATGAAATGTTGATCTAACCTAGATTTTTCTTCCGTTCCCTCGCTTTGCATTTTGTTTAGTAAAATGAACAATTAACAAGTCTATTTTTGAAAGCATTCTTATTTAATAGAATTTTATTCACACCTGCCTAAAACGTAGTAGGCTAATTATCCTAATGATCCTCTAACTTTAACTTCCCTTCCCGATCCAGCCAAGTCAGGCTCTGGAAAAACGTCCTAGATGGCAAATACAGGTCCAGGCAAGTAATACATCACTTGATTCTCTGCGTGCCCAGGGAGCATAGGGAAACTTAATTTCCCTTCAACAGTATTTTTTTTTATTCTGGGGATTTTACATGGATTTAAATGTCCATCTCCTAGTTTGAATTTCCAGTCCATTTCAAAAATAGAGATTGGGCCAGCTGTTCATTTAAACCTCTAGGAGTAAGCGTGTTTAACAAGTTGATCCAGAAGGATTATCTTTGAATAACACAAACCTTCCAGTCTGAAGGAAGAAATGGTCTCTTGACCCATAACAGTGAGTCTACAAGGATCATTCACATAAAAATGGCTAGAGACACTATGGGAAAACCACCCTTGGACATAAGCCATCTATCCTCTTTAAATCAATATTTGCATTACTTGGTGCTATGCCCAGCATGTTGAAGACTACAAGGACAACTGAAATACTAGATCACAAATAATGAAACAACAATTAATGAAGGTGAACAGTTGATAATGAGTCCTAGAAGTGATGATATGGCACCTACAGAGCCCTGATCTCAACATCATTGAGTCAGTCTGGGATTACGCAAAGAGAGGGAAGCCACTGAGGCTGCCTAAACCCACAAAAGTACTGTGGTAAGCTCTCCAAAATGTTTAAAACAACTGATCTCCCCAGTTCATTAAAAAAAACTGTGTGCAAGTTTACTCAGAAGAATTGATGTTGTTTTGAATCCAAAAGGTGGTTACACCAAACATTGGCTTGATTTAGATGTTTCTTCTGTTCATTCACTTTAGATTTTGTTAAATGATAAATGAACTGTTAACATTTCTATTTTTAAAGCATTCTTACTTTTTTCACACATGCCTAAACCTTTTGCACAGTACTGTATCCGTGCATTTACAAATACAAATTCCTATGTTACCCTTTAATGATCACAGAAAATGTGTTATATCCTAGTGATTGAGTGCTAGAGGACCGTTAGGATCTAATAGGATGTCCTATGGTGCATGGAGATGTTTCCTCACCAGTAGCCAGGAGATCTGGTTATAACAATGCTCTGTTTGAGTCCTGGTTACGCCTAAATAATGGAGAATGGCAAACTTCTACTCATGGATTCTCTTCTGGCAGAGTCAACACCAATAACTATCTAAGTAAAAGAGTTCCCAGAGAGGACTATCCAGGTACTGCTGGGGCCTCTGATGACCCCCTGTAGGCCGATCACCAATACTGCAATCATATTTGTAGAGCTGTAGAGTGCCGTAATATGATGTCATCCATTTTTATTTTACTTTATTTAACATGAAGGATGTTAAAGTTTAAAAAAAACCAAAAAACCCCTGATGTTTTAATTTAAGTGCCGGGCAGGCGCCCCTGCTAACATGGGGCCCTGTGCGGCCGCACAGGTCGCAGACCCCTAAGGCCGGCCCTCATTACAAGACAGATCCTGAGGGCAATACAGAGCCCAAATGGATTGTCAGCCAAACAAACACGAAGGGTGCATTTTTCGTTGTTCAGCCCGAATACCGAACTCAGCGACTCTATTGGTCATTCATACGGACTCCCCTGGCCAAGTTGCGGCACCAGGATTTTAAAAGTCTGCACGAGCGACTCTATTGGTCGCCAGCAGGGGACTCGCCATCCACCAATGAAGTGCACCTTAAAAATCCTGGTGCCAAAGCTGCTGCCGTATTAACCCCTTCTACAAAAAATGAAGAAAAAACGAACATGAAGAAGGTACACAAATATTCACCCAAACCAACATAGGAACGGGCGAATATTCACAGAATACGAAGATTTTTTTTCCCCACGAAGATGAACACAAACAGTGGGCTGGCCCCTAAATCTAGTTCAAATATTCTACTCGGGATTTTGTTGAAGATAATTGTAAATGTAATATTACATAAATGTGAGCTTTTAAAAGGAAACATTACTCATACTAAATTTTGTATTATACATATAAACATGGTATAAAAAGAAACCGGCAAATCTTGTTTTGTGTGGATACAGAAAACAAGAGGAATCATGATTTAAAAAACATATAGTAACGTATAGAAATCCACAAGGGTGGGAAAACTCATGGTCACGAAGGGGTTAAGGTACTGATTGGATTTGCTTCTTTTCCAAAGAAATGTATGTCTTTGGAATTTCATATACATTTAATTTGGTCACGTGGCTTAATAACGTCATCCCTCCCAAATATTTGTACAAATGAAGCATACAGTTCCAGATGTCTTTGAATATATTACCTCAGGCTTTTAAGTAGGTTTTATTTAACTTCATCGGTAAAAAATGTTTTACGTAGTATCTGTACTGCATTATTAGGACAAGTTACATCGCATGTAATTAAGTACTTTTAACCTTCTCTGACATTCTTCTCTTGTTAAAACTGTCCCACCCTTAAACCAATAACTTTCACCACATTCAAGGGGGAACAATATATATATTTATATATATACATATAAGATCCAGACCTACAAAACAGAAAGAAATATTTTATAATGGATAACACTGTGAGTCAGTAAATTTTCTCTAAAATTCATTTCCTATTTTATGTTGTAAAATCACTAATAGCGTGCACAGTTTTTATATCAACTGTGAGCTTGCTAACCTTTTGATGACAGATTGGCAGTTCTGTATTAAGGGTGTTTTGTTCCATTTTAACGCTAGCTTATTTTCCTCTGTGTATAGCTTTCTACATTAGGCTTCTACTATGGGGGGTAAAGACCATATGACACCTATATCCAGCGCAAACCTTGGTTTATTTATACAATGCAAATAGACTTTCAGGCTTGTCACATCAGAGTCCGGATAGTCTTTCATGAACGCAATAATATTTATGTTGTCTATGCGTTAGTTTGATTAATTAGGTGTGAAGGCATTTGTTGATTTGAATCATCCTTTTGCATATCCTTAGCTCCGAGTCTATGGCTGTCAAATATTATGTATCGTCTCCATGCTCTTACTAAATAACAAAGTTTTGGATTTTTTAAATGTTCAACCAATATTTTCTTATGCTCCTGATGGTTTTAAATGCAGACATAAAATCCCTAAAGTAGTATATATGTCTAAAATACCATGACGAGTGAGACATTAAAATCAAATATAAATACTGCGGGTACAATACAAGATTTCATATAAGATTTGTTAAACCAAAATATTTATAAAAGATTTCTTAGATTCCTGTGTTATTAACGGAAACCACATTCTGTTAATCCATTTTACATGGTTTTTATCGCTTGGCATATAGAAGTACTCAATACATATTTTACTCAATTCAAATGCTTTATTTGAACTTTCTTGTTCATGACTAGGATATATGCAAGTTACTCCCTCCTTTCATGATTTTACTCACATCCCAGAGTAAATAATAGACCACAGGCAATTTCTTTAGAGTGAGATGGTCACAGCTTTATTTTTTTTTATTTCTGTTTTCAACATGTTTACAAAATCTAGACAGAGTACAGATAATCTAAGGCTTTATATATTGGGGATTTGTCACACTCTATGGTCATACATTGCTGAGCCCAAGAACACCAAGTTTGGCAAGCCCTATTTAATTTTTCATGGCTATATTGCTTACCAATAAGCTGTATCATTGAGACTGAATGGAGTGTAGAACGGGATTGCCTAAGAACAAGCACCATGAAAACAGGCCACGGCTTTATTTTAGTACATAATGAATGAGTTAGCAACAACGTGAGTGGCTTTAGGTTACATTTCACAAATACCATTAAATGCTGTAAACAATACCAATAAGCCTCCCGTAACCTCCTGTCAACAGGGCACTACCATTCCCCCAAGCTGGGCCAGAATACTGTTCGGCTCCCCAGCCATACAACCCCAACTTAGTTGGCCCAATTAAAATCTTCTCTATTCCTGACATGATTTACTTCTTCCTGCTCTGACCTTTGTCCCATTTACTGGATTTATCTCTGGTTTTTCCTTATTAGATATGATGCTCGGTTCCTTTACTCTGTTACTTCTACTATTAAGTCTACAGAGCACACCATGTTGCTCAGCTGGGCCTCAGTGTTCTGTACTGTCAAACGAATTGAAACACCAACCCTAAAAATGAAATATCACGTAATATAAAAAAGAGCAGAAATTAAATAGGTAGGAGATAACCCCAAGGGACCAAATATAAATACAGAAATGGCATGCACACTCTTATGACATGGTTGGATTAGTTTGCTGTGGAAGGACGTGACTCGTCCACACAGAGCCCTAACCTCAACTCCCTTGAACACCTTTGGGATGAATTGAAATGGCGATTGCGAGCCAAGCCTTCTGGTCCAACATCAGTGCCAGAACTCACCAAGCTCTACTGAATGAATGGACAAATATTCCCACAGGAACATTCCAAAATCTTGTGGAAAGCTTTTCCAGAAGAGAGGAAGCTGTTACTACATATTGAAGTCTATGTATTTAGAATGCAATGTCATAAAAGTCCCTGTTGGTGTAATGGTCCAATGTCACAATTCTGTATGTTAAATGACATTAAAATATACTATACAAACACAGTTTAGATATAAAAAAAATACATTTTTTAAAAAAAACTTTTTGTAGCATGGTAGCCAGCAGCTACCATGCATTAGTATTGCAACAATCATTGCAGAGTTCAAGTTCTCACATTAACTCAACTGCAACACCCAGGTCTACGCTTTAACCATGCCATGTTTAGGCAAATAGCATCCATACATATATCAGTAGAATAACGTTACTCTTTGCCAATAAGACGCCAGACACAAATATGTGGGGAAGGGCTTGGCCATAGCTTTATTGAACACCTATTCATCGCCAGGCCAACTTGAGCACATTAACCACCTGCAAGCTGATGGCTTATTTAGCACATCAGCCAGTTACACCCAACAAATACACCAAGTTCTTCAAACCAGTATTGCCCCTTAGCCCACACTGGCTTGGTCTCTCCCAATTAGCACAAGAGTTTCCCTTTGGAAGGAAGCAGTACTTTTTAAAGTATTTTTAGAAATGGGCAAATGTTTTCCCAGATCTCAAAGTTAGTACTTTCACTATACTGAGAATTTACCATTTAGTGAACCGACCTGACAATTATATTAAGCAGACAGTTGTCTTATCTGTATTTACTATACAATTATCAAAACTAGGCAGAATAAAGAGAGTATGTTTAGGTGTATACACATCCTATTTCAAATATGTATTTTGGAGATGCTAGCTAGAGAACAACATAGAATAACAAGAAATTGGCAACACCTATAATGACATTACAACCAATTGTATTGATTTGTCTCTTTTATCCAGTGAGGCTATTTGTGACATCTTTATAGACACTTATAAATTAAGTGACAATGAGTATATTCAATGCTTCTTTCTAATCTCTTAAACATCATAGGGTTGTAAAGACCTCTAAAATGCAGACGAGGAACTATATGTTGGAGTGTGAAAAAAAAATATAAAACATTATTTTGTCCAACACGGCATAAGTCCCACCTGCTCTTAACCTCCCCCTCTGCTAAGGTATTCTATTTATAAACCGGCGTGAATTGTACCATTCATCAGCTTATATTTTCACTGGCAGTAATACACATAATAACGTTCTTTCAAAAAAAACTTCCTTAGTTCAAGAGCCAGTTAAAATTAAATATATTCAATGCCAGTGATGGATGTGCAAAAGCAACGTGAATGATATACATTTTTTTATATAAAATATATGAAAGTGTTTAAATTAACCTTTTTTTCCAACAAATATAATTAGAAACACATCTTATAAACCACAGAATATATTAAAATCGCAAAATCAAAAATTACACTGGCAGTGCAGGGAGTTTATATGGATTATGGTCTTTCTTACATATTATTTTTATATATGAAATGCTACTTATAGTTGTGAAATATATTTGTGAACATGTGTTTTAAGATCAATGTCCATACATCCCCCAAATCAAATATGGTATGTTTTAAAATGCAATGCAATTGGTAGTCTCCATATTTCCATGTATAAATATATTTATTAGTGCTACTTTTGTTCTGGATTTATTATTGTGCTATTTATTTGTTTATGCATTAAACATATTTATCGTATCAATCTTATAACCAAATCCATTTATTTAAAAACCAAATGAAATGTTATAAATTATAGAAGAAATGTACAAGTCATTGTCTCAGAAGAAATTCTTTGTTCTGTATTCCATGAATTAAAATATAATTTCTTAAATTGGGAGAGAGCTTTTATGCTATGATTTACAGCTGGGAGACAGTTTAGTTTCACCTTTATTTTCAATACTTTTAATACTTTCAATACAATTATTAAAACATTATACCTCTGTCTTCACTGAAATATAAAAAAGGCATTTAGGATTCAGCAGTAATAAAGCCACTTTTAATTAAGATATCTATAAGCACACAAATACATAAATTATTAAGGATTTACATTTTAGAGGTATTATAATGTAATATCCTAAATACATATTTAACATTGAACATGTGTGAAGAGAAACAGATGTATAAATTGTTCTACAAAGACGATTTCCCAGACTGCCTTAATAATATACTGTGTGTTCATTCATTAAGTAGCACAGTTTTGATAGTTATAATACACTTGACTAATTGTGCTTAAAATTAAGTTAATTAGTGCTTGCTATTTTCTGTTAAGCTTGTTAAAGCATGATAATACCAAAAAATGGGCAACACAATATATATATAGTGACATTGTCAGAGGATTGGTTGTGATGGGAAGGTATGTTGGAACATGGATATTACACAGTTTGTGCCATCTACCAGAATAGGTGAGTAAGTGAGTGCATGAATGAGTGAATCAATTAATGTGTAAGTGTTTAGGAGTAGAGATGGCACAGGTAGCCTGCCGGGGGCTTTTGGGGGAACAGATGACATAGAGAAGCTGTTTGGAGCAAAGGTACTGTGGGACATGTTGCTTTTCCCGGGTCAATTCTCGCACCGCAGCCCCTGGGTTTCTAGTTATGCCTGTGATGTGGCATGAGGGCACATGAGTTCTAGAATGCAATACAATATATAGGGCTAGTGTCCAAATATCTGCAGGGCTGCTTTTCATTCTCAGTCTGGCCCTGGATAGATAGATAGATAGATAGATAGATAGATAGATAGATAGATAGATAGATAGATTTTGCACGTGCAAAATCATTTTCCTCTCTTTCAATGCTATTAGTAACTTAAACATTTGAGAATACATCTCCGTTAATACCATCTAGTTTAATCTTTGTAACATAAGAAAGGTGAGAATAATTGTTCATCATGGCCAAGGCCAATAGGGAATGATGCACATGCACACATGTAAAATATACTTACACTCAAAAAAGCAGTTATACTAATATTTTTAGTCTATTGAGAACATGACAATCAGATACCTTAATTACAAATGGTGCTGTCAACTTAATGTTGCGTTAATGAGGGCTTTATTACTGCCCCGGATTAGCCTGGGAAATCAACCCCAACTGCCCCTGGATTAATCTCCACAGCCACTATCCTTAATACTAAATTCTTGTATATGATGTAATTAGACGGTCCTTTGCCTCTTAAGAAAGTGCTGGTCTTCTATAATGTAAATGGGCCAGTTGGACAGAATAGAGACGTAACAGAGACCTGTACTCGGACTGAGTATCTCACAGTAAACCAACAAAAACCCAATATGCCCATAAGCCCTATATGTTTGCTACTACATAGTTGGTAAGGATAAAATGTATATCCAAATTATTGGCTATATAAACTAATCTCACAATTAGTAGGATTGTTGACACCTGTACAATCAGGGAAGGCAGATCTATCAATTCAGAGATGCGATGAGATAAGATTTTGATGCCTCAATGTAAAATGGATGGGGCATGATGTGGTGTCATGCTTTTTTCTATGTAATGGATAAATAATAATATAATTGTGTTTTTGACCACTATATGGGCCATGTATGTAAAAATTGGTGGTCTTGGTTATTACGGAATCAAGGTTGTTTACAGCATTTTACTTTGCTATGTATAAATGCAAACGTACAAACATAATAATGCTAGTACACAACTAAAAATGCTATATGTTGTATAGCACTTTTGTATGTATTACAAATAACTTTTGTTTTCTTTTTCTTTAAGTCCTTATTGTCATATTCATATCTCTGAGTAATCCAGTGATGAGCAATTCTTGCATACATAAATATATTCTTCCTACTATCTCCTTAATTCCATCTGTTTAGCCATTCATGTGGTTTGTATTGATTCCAGTATTAGCCATATGGCATGTACACGCTGTCGAATTTAATGAAGCCCCGTGGGATGTCTTAATTTCTCTCAAGACAATATGAATTTGTTTAAAGTGATGGCAATGAATTTCAGCTGTAATAACTTGATATTGTTAAAGGGTAGTCTTTAAGAAGTCTATTTAGGCATGCACACTCTGTCATTACCAAAACCATCAGAGCATATTAAAGTGATTATAATATGACTTACATAGGTCTTCACAAAACTAACCGTTCTCCATTTGCTCGTTTTTCAAATGCAAAATTAAAACTACACAATATAATACCACACAAAGAATAATTTTTCTAACAATGTGACCTTATTTTTCCTAAAAATCTAGATGAAATTGAGACACTACCGCAACATAGTAATAATAACATAAAACTAAGATTTTTTTTACATATCTAGATTGTTTATGATATACAATTTTTTAAGTATATGTCTTATGCTCTTCAAGAACAGTTACAGCGCCAGAAAATATACATATATTGTAATTTTCTTATTTTAAGATTTTTTTTTTCCTAATAAGTACAATGGGAAATGGTAGTCTAGTGGGTTCTAAAACAAAAACCATCTGTGTGTATAAATACACATTCAGCTTTATCATGCCTTTGTTAGGCTGTTGATTCATAAGGATACTTTAATGTCTCTTTATAGACCACAGTAAAGATTTATTTTAAAAACAACACCCAGCAAATTTGTATATTAGCAGGTAGGATTCTAAAAGGCACAAAGCATAAATTTGCATTAAATATTATTTTCTTACACAAATGGTAAAACATACGAGTTAAAGTTGAAACCTAGTGGTCTTAGTATGTTGCAAATTCTGTGACCTTTTAGCCTTCTGAAGTATAATTATTTCCCCATGTCTTCTCACAGTCCTTGCATTGTTTGCTCAGTACTCTGATAACATCTAAACAACTTCAATTCCTAATGAGAAATAGTTCCATGAATATGGTATGAATACAGTAATGAGCAAGTTGCTTACAATCCTATGTGTCATCATTTCAATTGGTACCATCAGGTTAAACTCCCCGAGCGTAGTATGTGTATGATTAGCCGAAATGTTTTCCGTTTCATTTCCCGTAACCTGCACTTGGTCTACATAATTTAACCAGGACTGAATATTTTGCCACAATTTCCCTTTATAAGTTAATAATAAAGTGGACTTGTCACCGACAAATAAGTAGACCCCAGGTTCTAGTAGGAAGTACCACTTAAACGATAACCAAATCGTAAGCAAATAAGAAGATGAATTCACGGGGGAAGGGATAAAGGAGGGCTCTTTGGAACGAGGAAAAGAAAGGGTGAGAGAAGGATCCATTGACAAAGAGAAGAGAAGGGGCAGGAGAGGGATCCTATCACTACATAGCAGGGGACAGGAGAAGGGGACCATTGTTACGTGGCAGGAAAGAGAAGGGACATGACAGCCCACCTATATAGCGCCATCATATTCCGTAGTGCTGTACAATGGAGACAGACTTTACTGTGCCTTAATATAATGTACTCACCAGATACATTTACTAGAGTCTATCCCAACAGTGCTTAGCTGTAATGCGTCAGCTGCTTAGTGCAATTTGTCCAGCAGACTCAACACGTCAGATTTCAGTTTAGTGCTCCTGAGTTTGACGTGGATATTATACTAAGTATTCAGTATTAAAAAATAGTTTCATTTTACCATTGACACAAACATACTTATTTGTAGAGTCGCTTTTCAGAAAATGTACATTATCTTTACATAATTGCTACAAAATTAGCATTTGTGTCACATTATCCTACTTCTTTTTGCAAAAGAGAATAATTTTAGGCCATTGAAGATTGGCAGAAATATAATTACATTGGCACATACCTATTAAAAAGTTTGTGAATATTCTTTAGCAGCCTCATATTATTTTTAATTCACTGTATGCGTATGCATTAAAAAAAAAAATGAATGTACTTTGTTTAAATTGCTGCATTGACACAAAGCATGTCCTTGTCACATGTATATCTCCAGCAGGGATATCTAAGAAATCATAGAGACCCCCTCCCGAAACTCCCTGCTACGCCACAGCTGTATCACAGTAGGTAGAACAGCATGCTTGGACATAACTCCTCCCTTTCTTTTGTAAAATTTAACAGAAAAAAGCAAAATGGTATATTATTTCAAACAATATTCCAACACTAAGACAAGTATACAATTATAAATAAATTGTAATAAATCAAATGTTTCAGATTTTTCATGTATTATTAATTTTTCTTTCTTTGGTGTTAACCTCTTTTTCTTTTAAGAACGCTACATAATTACAAAGGTAAAATCTAATTCATGGTCTTTATATTTGACAGAAAAAAAAAATATTATGTTGGTTGTACTAAACAGTTTTTTCTCCTTCTGGGTAATTTAAGAAGAATCACCATTTAGTTAATTTGGCAGAAATGGCGTCTTTCACGTAATACCCATTGTATTTACATACTTATATTTAGAGGCGTATGTCAATGCACTTTATTTCTTACAATAGCAGGAATTTTGACATCAAAAGTATTACACTTTCTGTAGATATCTCCAATTGCTCACTTTATTCAATTAATTATATTAGGCAACCTTTCTGCAGCTGTCTCCACATGCCCCACTTTACCCAAAATACTTTCTAGTGTTCTCACATAAGTGTGCAAATAAAATATTATTTTCCTGCATAAAGCATAAATGACCAATATATACTGTATGTTAAAGTTATCATATGCTCAATCTCCAGAAGAATTTCTGCAATCCATTAGTTCATTTCTCCTTCTTTGATCTCATTCCTCCTTAATATATATTTTAAAGAACTGTCAGGATTTGTAATCAACAGAATTTGGGGGTCACATGGTAAGTGAAAATAATGACCTCTTCCTTCTATAAATATTGCTCTTGTTCATCACATTGTACTATATTGCCTTCTGTATACTGAATTTAATTTTCATTGCATGTCAAAGACAGAGTACAACTTAAAATACCTAAATGTAATGAACAAGTATTCAGAATTTTTTATGTTGTATTCATTGAAATTATAGTAAGTAGCTGTATGTTTTTTTTTACTTTATTTAACATTTATTGCACATTACTGTTTTTTTTAATTCTCACCATTGAATCAGTGTGTATTGATTCATGTGGTTTGCATTTTATTTCAGATGCTAAATTAATAAGTTCAATGTAAAGGCCCCTGGGAATTAGAATAGCTTAATGTACAGGGCACATGTATGAGTGTGGGTGAGTGCGCAGTGATTGGTGGGTGAATGGTGGGGGGGCGTGCATTCAGAGGGGATATAGGGGTGAACTTTGAGTGACCTGGGTCATTGCCATTTTTGGTAACCGGCTAGCAGTCACTTCCCTCCCTCCCCTTGTTTTTCCTGTCATTTCCATGTTCTAACTTTCTTTTTTTTGTCACAGTAAGCGGGTGGTGTGTCCTTGCCGGTCAGGAATTGGTGATGGTGGATATTGAAAGTGGTGTTAAGGACGGAAGGCCGGTCTCAATCATAACCTCTTGTGGTAAGGTCAATGACCTTGGTTGTGCCAACCGAGCTTATGGTTGGCTGGTGGTTAGCACTGGTAGATGGCAGCACAGGGAGCTGTTGGTTGTATTGGACGGGGGGGTGAGTACCTCGGTGGTTGCAAGTATGGAAGCTGGGCTGGCAAGGACGGTGTTAATTTATTATTACTGTGTTAGTTTTGGATGCTTTTTCTTTCTAAAATATTTATGGTTAATAATTATTTGTTTGTGTTTTTTCTCTTGAAAATAGGCTAACACAGTATGGTTTGTGTTTTGTAATAAAAGCTTTGGTCCGTTTTCATCCATATACAGTTGTCTGTGTATTATTTGGTGGGTTGGTAAGGGGTGCTTGTTTTGCCCGGGGCACTATCCCCACTTCTTCATACATGAGTTTAGAGAAAAGTTATTGATGTTTATGCAAAGTCTAAACATACCGTGTGAAAGTAAGTTTTCCTGTTTTGGCTTTAGCCTTTCTCTCACAATAATGGGTTTCAGTGGCTTCGTATCCATTTTTAGGAAAAATCAGTGCGAAAGGTATCTTAGTTTGATATCTGCTATTTGAAAGTAATCCTTCATGGTTGGAAATGGAATGACACATTTAAATATATTTTGTATTTATAAGATTATAGTAGCATCAAATCCCACTGGCCTCAGAAGTTGCTTACTTGCTCTAGCTTGATCATAAAATGTTGTTTGTATATTATGTCTTTTAAGTTTCAATACTTAATGTATATTATTAAGGATGCAATTATTTTTTGTATGTTTTATATATTTAAGAGGACATCTGTCCTACATTTGTGTTCAAAAGTGATCTGACGGTTCTCCAATTATATTTGATAAAGGGAACAAACATTATTCTTTAGTGCATCACATATAATTGTCCAAACATATGTTTCTGTGCATTCATACTGACCATTTGATCTTTTTTTCCCTCGTGAACACTTCCTCACATACATCAATCATTTATCAGATATTTTGTTCTATTTTTTCGATGTTTTGCTTTGTCGTTTTCCTAGCAAGTGATTCCCATTGGAAAGCTCAGTTAACTAATTTGTAATACATATTCGCAAAACTCTTAATAGAATTGTTTTGATATAATTTGTAATACATATTCTCAAAATTCTTAATAGAATTGTCAGGAGCAACACAAGTTGAGAGTAATTTAGGCTTGCAGGAAAGTAATACAATACAGGCCCTGACATTTTAAGGCCAGGAACATCTAAATCATTGGCTTGCAGCCACTTGCAGGATTTACTAACAAAATATAACTCTCCACTCTGCACCAAATATCATAGTGATCTAGCTAGTTGGAAACAGTACATCTATACCTTCGCTGGTGAAGACCTTTTAAATATATATGATTGCTTGCCAGTCCTCAGTTGCAGTGAATGATGGTGCTGGTGCATTATCTCATCAGTAGGAATGAGGATAGAAATTGGTAATTTGTGTGCTTAGTGATGCTCCCCAAAAAAGAATAATAACCTTAGATGTATATGAATGATGTACCAAATGATGTATCAAACATCAGGCACATGGATAAACATGAAAAAGAAAGCTATATCCACTTGGAGGGATCCTTGTCCTAAGATGTTCTCTGCAGCTGTGAGCCTACTTTGAAATAATTTGACAAAGCCCCTATTAGGAACCCCTGTTTATAATTATAACCCAGATGCAATTAGTACTCATTTATCATAATGTTAAGTAAGCAAAGCTTATTGACCAAATTCATGAACTGCACGTTTCCATATTCATAAACTATCCTTGCTTAAGCTGTGTCTAGCCATGTTTGCACATTGGCTCATATCCATATCAATCTGGCCTCATCGCACCATGGATCCAGATGTTCAGTCATAGGTCCAGATGTCTGAATATTATTAAAAGGCACATGCCATTTTCTATCCAAATGGGAATATTACATGAGGAAAGATAAATCTTCAGGACCTCTTAGCAGTCAAAAGTATGACTTATAATGTAGCCTTACACATATTTTAAAATGTAAGCACTTAACATTTAAAAATCTGTACAGAAACACATTGATTTTTCCTCTCTTTTACAATGTGAAAAATGTAAAATGTAAGGACTTAACATTAAGAAAGCTGTAAAGAAAAGCATTGATTTTTCCTCTCTTATACAGTATATACATTATATTGAAAAAGAATACTCTTTCTCATAAAAATGCACCATTGCAAGGAAGTTACCCCCAACACAAGTTTGTTACTTAGAAAATCTCACTGTGTGCTCAACCAGCTATGTTTTCCTAACATCAATCTGACAAATGGATTTGGAATTTGCTGAATCTTTTGTAGTCCACCTTGTAGATGAGTTCAGCAGTAGGTCCACTGATGCCCTACCTGTGTCATTGGCATGCTGGTCATCCATGCATGGAAAAGGCAGGATCTTTGCAACAAACACTATGTTTTGCTATAGAAAAGGGTGCATTCTTACTTTAATGTAGATTTTTCCACAGCAAAAAATAAGTCTGTTTTTTACTGTTTGCTGTATTATCCAAAGTGTACATGGTATGGTATGTACTGTGCCGTTCTGGAGACCACATCTTAAGAGGAGACTTCAGAGGGGACTAAAATGGTAAATTGTTTCCATAACAAAATATTTCAGGAAGGGCTAAGGGATCTCGAAAAGTATAGCTTGGAGGAAAGGCGAGCCAAAGGATACATGATAGAAAGTTAGAAACATTTAAATACTTAAACAGCCTAGCCTTGCTTGTATCTATCAAGAAACATTGCCTCGCTATATTTACTATAGTAAGTACATTGAAAGCCCTTCCTGCGTTTCTATGACTGCAGAGGATCCTGTTAAAGCCCACAAATATAGGACAGCAGTCCACAACCGTAGCACACATTTGAACAAAGCATTTGAGATATGGATTGCATGTGGTCCATCTGACAAGAATTGTTACATGACATATGAACAGTGTTTATTATATCAGGTCAATATGCAGTCTCCCCTACCAAATTCTTGATGAAAGAACCATCTGGTTAAGGCCAGACCCAGATGCCATCAGTGTGTGTGTGCATCTGCTGAATGTACAGAATACATTATGAGATGGATATCAACATATTTAGCTTAATGGTAGTAATGTGATCTAATTGCGCTTCTAATTGCGCTTCATTATAAGCATACAATAAATTATATTTCTATTTTAAAAGGCTGTCGTTTTAGTGAGCAGGCAGCATTTCATGATTACAGTGGAAATACACTAGTGAGAGAGACTATCTGTCTATATTTCTTAATAATAATATGTTACTTTTGTGTTCTGTAGAGCAACGTATATAATGGAACTGTTATACATTGTATTGTTCACATCACCAAATGTAACATACTTTTTATACTACTGAACTATAGACGGCTATTTAAGGATATCCTCCAAACTGTGCCTTATGATTTATTCACTAACAGACACCATTATACATGGCAAATGAGTAATGAAAAAAGAGTCCAGATTAATAGCCTTTCTTTCTTTTAAAAAAGGATTATAGCAGCAAGACCGAGTTGAGTCCATGAAAGGTGTAACTGCTAAATGAGAATAAATGATAAATGCTAACAATTACAGATTGTGGGGAAGACAAAGTTTCTTTAAACAAAATGAAATCCTGGTGGGCCGGTTACAAATTGGGGTGCTGCCCTGGGTCAAAAAAAACTTCTGGGAGCCCCAAATCTTCAAACCAGTGCATTTGGCCCTTGATCCTCTGACAGTCCATCTCTAAGAATCTAAAAAGGTTAACTATTCATAAGGGAAATGTACACAGTGTTTTCTGCATTTGAGAACACAGGGTCTAGTTGAGTAAAGCTTTATGATTTGATAGAAATAGAGCCTAGCAGGCCCGGACTGGGGATTATGAGGTGGCCTTGGCACTTTAAGGCCAGCAAATGAAGTAAATGAAGCTGCCGAATGGATATCTGAGGCTTCATATCCAGCCAGCAGTTGATCTGTCTCTGAAGTAATAGATCAGGTGAGTACTGGATGCTGTTGGCCAGTGGCCCACTGAGCATTTGTCCGGTGTGGCACATGACGAGGCACACGTCGTGGCCTGGAACTTAAGATTTCCAATAAATAATAATAAAATAGCACAGGGAAAACCTATTGCACATGTACTCAAACAACTCAGGGAGAAAAGAGCAAGTAGGTCTTCTAGATGGAATTTCTCTTTATAGATGTCGGTTCAGGGATCTTTTAAAACAGAATGAAGGGAAAATGGAAGCTTATAGGTCAATGTTTGCAAGAGAAATAGCAGACATCATGAGGCAGTTAAAAATATCCATCTCATTCAGATGAATCTTACAAATACATAGAAACATGGAAAGTGATGGCAGATAAGAACCATTCGGCCCATCTGCCCAACCACTGAATACTTTCCTTAGTATCTGGCTTTATCCTATATCTAGCTTAGCCGTATGCCTATCTTACGCTTGCTTAAATGTCTTCACTGTATTAACATCCACCACTTCTTCTGGAAGGCTATTCCATGTATCTACTACCCTTTACATAAAGTAATATTTTCCGATGTTACCATTAAACCTTTGCCCCTCTAGCTTATGACTACATCCTCTTGTTGTGGTAGTATTTCTCCTTTTAAATAAATTCTCTTCCTTTATCTTGTTGATTCCCTTTAAGTATTTAATATCCCCCCTGTCACGTCCTTCTTCCAGGCTATATAGGTTAAGATCCTTTAACCTGTCCTGGTAAGGTTTATCTTGTAATCCATAAACCATATTAGTAGCCCTTCTCTGAACTTTCTCCAAC
>VKOC01000003.1:15347419-15366502 GCA_009364415.1 Spea multiplicata | reverse complement strand
TATATACCAAACTATGGAGCACAATACAATTCTGTTCTTCCCTTTTCTGTCCTCCTTTATTTAGAATCAAACCATGATTAATCAATTTAATGTAATGTAACAATTAAAATATGGAACACTTTGTGTTAAAAATATATATTTTCCACAATGCTTAAACACATTACATTAATAAAACTATTAACAGTAAAATAAGTAAAAGGTAAATCCTTACACCAGGCCATTCATCTGCAACCCAATGATAATAGAAACACTCAGGTAGCTGACAGTATTTATGACTGTCAGGGCGAATACTATGGTTGCAAAATGTATCTTTAATTCTTCCGTGACCTTTTTTCCTACAATAAACATCTCTGTGCTGGGTCCCCACGCCACATGTCACTGAGCACTGAAAATGCCAAGGTAAAAAAAATGGCACTATTAGTTTAAATGTAAAGTGGATTAGTCACCCAAAAACTGTAATTTTCAACATAGCATTAAAGTGTCAATATGCTGCCTTTAACATATACTTAGTAACAATTTAATAATCGATGTCAAAACAGCTAAATATTATGAGATAGAAGAAATATCTTTTGTGCTGTGTGTGGCCATATTCAGAATGTAACCCAATAATAATACTAAGCAGTAAGTTCATGCCATGATTTAGGTACAAGCTAAAGATTTATCACTCAACTATTGGACCCTAATTTATATTTCCCTATAAAGATGGCGAGAAGTAGATACCTCATTCCATTTTCCAGCCTTCCAAGAGGGGCATCTGCCATTTCTACAAATTTTCTCTGTACGAGGTTTCCGTAAATGTTTGCACTTCTCATCAACCACTACTTGTTGACCTCTGGTAACACAGGATACGGTGCGATATTTTACTCCTTTGCCACAGGTGACAGAACACTGGAATGGAATAAACATATACTCAGTAAATACAGTCTACTTAAAAAAAAACACAAATGAGAAACTAAGAACCGTAACTGAGAAATAGACATCCCCTATCTCACCCAACTTGAAATACAAAATGTTTCCTGGCACTGAAATCCATTTCACCATATTTTATACGATGTGCTAGGAGGCAGATACCATAAACATTCACAGAGCTCAGGATCCCTCCTCCTTGATATGTTTCCATCTGCCAAAACTTAAATTCCAGGCGGAAAAAGGGACAAGCACAGTCCTCCCTTCATAGGGCGGTAACATTGCTGCTGCAAGAGACATTAAACACTGCATGCTCTAAAAATTCACTAACATAAAGTTCAACTGGAAAGACTACAAAGGTATGGTAAACTTTTACATACGGCTACATAGAATAATACAGATCAGACACAGAATATACATACAGTATGCATATTATGGGTTCTATACGCTTATAACGAAGCATAATAAAGAACATAATGCCCAACTAGTTAGTGTACTTAATTCTAATACATACATGGAAATGTATTTGATTTAAGAATTACGTGATTATAGATATACCTATATTTTTATTATGTTATCCTTATTATGTTTTTTATGTAATTTTAGTTTTAGGCTGCATTCTTACACTTACCACAGACATTAAACAATTCAGCCATAAACTAGTGATATCTTTTTCTATTCCAGATGTACTGTTTAATGACATACAAATCTAAATACTACACAATACCTTAATAAAACACCATATCAGCATGTAGAGCTTTGGTAGCTCACATTTATTCATCAATCGTATTTTTCAGTAACTGAAAAAGTGACATTATTAATTAATTATTACTCCTATAGTTTATATAAAACACTTGCCTTTAAATCATTTTCAGTTGTTCATACCAGAATACTCAGATTGAAATGTTATTCTTACATTATTTTTAAATATATTTACAATTAAATATTTTAACAACCTTGTAACCTTGATAGCTAGAACGTACTTTTACAGAGACGTTTCTAAATAACACAACACTTACAAACTGCTCTATGGCACTTCTCTTTTAATAGTCTGTATAAAATAAATAGATCTCAATGATCAACCTTGAAATATAGCAGGCATTGATCTTGAACAGCAATGCTCAGGATACATTTATTATAGAGTAAGCAGTTTAAGAATGATAAATGCTGAAGCACATAGAACCCCATTAAACGAATGCTGAAATTAAAATAAATATGCAATTTAAATTAACATGGATTTCAAATGGTAATAATTTTTAATAATTTTGTTTGAGTAGACCATGCTATTTTTACATGTACAAGTATGTTATACTGGTAGTATAAATTGAAGAAAAAAAATGACTACTGCAATATAAATAATAGCTTTTTATTGGACTAACATTCAATTTTAAGGGCAAGCTTTTGACTTGATAAAGGGGGGTTGATACTCTTAAAAGCTCACCATTAAACTGGAATGTTAATCCAATAAAAAGTATTTTATATAACTGCTGTTATGGTACTGGTTTTACACATGCTATGTTTGGTTAACTATATTGCATTGACCACAAATAATATTATGAGAAATAGTGGGAAGAATATATATATATATATATGTACCGTATATATTGATAAAAGCCCCATCAAGTTCATATCTATGGTACCTACTATGTGACGATAGTTTTTCATCTCCAGCAGAATATATATATTCTAATTGTAATTTGCAAAAAGTCATTTGACGCAAATATGCTAAGCTTTCCAAATATGTTTTCTGGTTGATGTACAGTAATTAATGTGCATTTTAATCATTTTTAAGCATCTGATTTTCTGAGACCAGAGTCCAGATTGCATAATGGGATGTGGCTGATTAATATGCATTGGAGTTATTTAAGATGAAACATTTCACCTCATCAACGTAATTATGAGGTATGAAGGGTCAACCCTGATGAGATGGGCAGAACTGACCATGAATACATGTCACCTGACATTGTTTAGTATGCAGTATCAGGAGTTTATAAAAGAAAATTCCACGTCTACTATATAGAGACTGGTCTATGGACCTCTCAGATGTGAAGCTACCATACAGATATAGAATTTGACAGCAGATAAGAATCAATGTGCCCATCTAGTCTGCCCGTTTTCCCAGATGTAAAGACTTAATCAGTTCTTGGTCTTGATCGTCTTGATTCAGGGTAGCTTTACGTCTATCCTATACATGTATACATTCCCTACCTTGTATATATCTCTTTCCCCACCCTCAGGTATTTGCTGTGCCAGAGTGGTGTTCAGCCACATTAATGCATAGGCAGAATGCATGGGCAGCGCTGCTATTGAGTACAATAGGGGATCTTAGTGGAACAGTTTTTTCAGGTTAAATGATTGCATATGAATGTGCTTGCAAAGAACTTCCATATGCATTCATTGTTCAAGGGGCTTTCTGGAACACTGCACTTAAGATGATTAGTATCTTAAAAATACAGCATCAATGCTAATGATAAAATGTTATTCTATTATTTTATCTACTTAGGGTAGGCAACAGGTCCCTTAGCCATATGCCAACAGTTCCTTGTCTGCATACATTTTTATAACCTGAGCCTTGTTGGTATATTTTGTCTGAGACTAACAGTAGTAGCACTATCTGATCACAAAGTAGAAATTATCTGCGTTTCAACTTTGATTGATGACATGGACTAATAATCTGATGTTTAACTATGTACCAACCACCTGAATATATACATAAGCATGGCTATAAGACTGTGGTTCCGACACATTGGTTTGAATGTCTGAAGGTAAGAACTTTATAGCCACAGTGTTCATGCTTGGTATCACAGCCCATCTTTACATTGTCCTGTACAAAATGCGTGATATACCTATCAGCCATAACATTATGACCTGCCTAATATTGTGTAGGTCCCCTTTCTGTTGCCAAACCAGCCCTGGCCCGTCAAGGCATGGACCCCAGTAGACCTTTGAGGGTGTGTTGTGGTATTTGGCACCAAGACATTAGCAGCAGGTTCTGTAAGTTGCATAGTGGGGCCTCCTGGTGCCATTTGTCCTCCAGGTGACACACACACACACATGCACGTGGCCATCCACATGAAGAAAACATGATTTATCATACCAGGCCCCCTTCTTCTATTGCTCCGTTGTCCACATGCCCATTGTAGGCGGTTTCGGCAGTGGACAGGAGTCAGCATGAGCACCCTGACTGATCTGCCACTATGCAGCCTCATACCCAGCCAAATATGATGCACTGTGTGTATATCAATTTAAGCTACAGTAGCTTGTCTGTTGGATTTGACCCTGTCGCCAGTTAGCCGCTTTTCTTTCCTTGGACCACTTTTTATAGGTACTGACCAATGCAGACTGGGAACACCCCACAAGAGCTTCAGTTTTGGAGATGCTCTGACCCAGGTGTCTAGCCATCACAATTTAGCCCTTGTCAAAGTTGCTCAGATCCTTACTCTTGCCAATTTTTCCTGCTTCTAACACATCAACTTTGAGGAAAAATGTTCTTGCTGCCGAATATATCCCACCCACTGTGATAATGTTATGGCTTATCGAAGTAGTTCTGTGTATTGAAGTAGAATGCAACAGGTAGGCAACCCTAAAATATGAAGTTCCTTATGATAGATTTTGCCTTTTTTTTGTAGAAAGTCAACAGTCTGGATTAAAGAAACACCAAAAAGAAGCGACTTAATGCAATCATCATGCTACTAGCATCATAACTTTGTTTATGACATAACAGATTTCATCAAAAAGAGCGGCATAATAAATATATACCTTTTTGTGTATTGTCTTTCTTTCATTGGATGATCTTTAATTCAATGCTGGAGTAAGGATTTGCTAGGTAAATATTCAAGTCAAGTATATGCATAATAAATGGGTGCTGTCACCTAGAACACCTTGATAACAGAATGGCAAAGAAAATAATAAGAAATAAATTATGATTTCTCACAGGGGCATCCTCCCCCTCTTAAAATGTAAAAACACTCACACAAAAAATGAATGTGTGCAAGAATAGACTTCCCTGCTTTATCACAGCAGTTCTCTTCCCTTACTGTATCCCCTGGACTTGGTTCCTTGTTCTCTGATGATCTAGTAAGGTGTTTTCATCAGGTGATTCATGATGAAACTCTCCAAGGTGGATTTGACGGAGATGTTGAGTGCTAGTGCGTGGCATCACAGGTGCTCAACGTGTTACAGCACAAACTTGTCACACAGATAAGAGTCAGTGGTGGAACTACCGGGCCCTGGAGTTCTGCCAGTCAGGGGGGCCCAAGGGGTGCCGAGCGGGCGTTTTCAGCAACCGCTTGGAGTCCTGACTCCTCTGCTCCCTGCCGCCTGCCTCAGCACTGCAGTCAATGACGTTGTATGCCGGCGCTCAGCAGTGAAGCCGCACGTACCGCGGCAGAGCAGCGATACAGAGGCCTCTCGCTACAGACTGGATAGTCTACAGGTAGATAGTGAGAAGGGAGGTATGGAGAGGGTAGATAGTGAGGTAGGGAGAGGGTAGATAGTGTGAGAAGGGGTAAATAGTGTGAGAGGGGGGAGGGGTAGATAGTGTGAGAAGGGGTAGATGTGTGAGAAGGGGGGGGGGATAGATAGTGTGAGGGGGGCTTAACAGATTCCCGCACCGGGCCCTGAGGCTTCTAGTTACGCCCCTGGAAAGAGCAGAGTACAGACGCACACAGACCTATGAGTCTGCAACGCAGACGCAGGTCTGAAAGTTACCTTCTTGACGCTGGAGGTATGGTACCCAGGGTCGACCTTAGGTGATAGGATACCCTGTGCCTCCCTGGTCATCACTCCCAGAGTCCCTTTTGTGATGTAGCACAGAGTGATGTGCTACATCACTCTTTTTCTCCCCCATGTAGTTCAGATATAGATCAAATAAATAACACAGTGAATCATAACATTGCAGGTATAGAGCAACTGAATAACACACAAACATAGCCTTGCAGGTATACATCAAATGAAAAATCACATGCAAACTCAGTGTTGAAGGTATAGACCAATTAAATAATGCATGGATTGGAAACTCTAAATTGAGAGCATAAATCACAGGTCACATACCCCAAAGGTAAGCCCTGGCACCTATATTGCACACATAGGATTTGCCCAGCACCCAGACTACACACATAGCACTTGCCCCAGCAGCCAAATTACATCCACGGGACTTGCCCAGCACACAGATTGCATCCACAGGACTTGTCACAGCATCCAGAATACATCCCCAGCACCCAGATTGCATCTACATATTTGCATTCCCTTAGACATACTTGTCCCAACACACAAGCACTTTCAAAACACAAACACACGCTCATCCCTTTCTCCAAATTTCTCACATTATCTCTCTTGTTTCTGTCCATGTTTCCCCTTTCTTATTACCCCATTTATATTTCTCCTCTCTATCTCATCTATTCTACCTCTCTTTTGATCTTTCTGCTTTTCTTTACCCCCTTCTCATTATATTTGTCCTTCTTTATGTTTTCTTTCATTCACTCCATTTCTCTTTATCTCTCATTTCTCTTTATCTCTCCTCCTCTTTCTCTTTTTTTAACCACATCTTTTTCCCTGTCTCTCCCCTTTCTCATTTTCTATCCTCTTTTCTTTATCATATCTCCTATTTCTGTTTATGTCTCCACTTATTTCACTTTATCCTTCCCCTTTTACTTCATATCTCTTCCTTTTCTCCCTACCTCTCCCCTTTTTATATTTCATCTCTCCTCCTTCTCTTTATCTCCCCTTTTTCTCATTTCTTCCCTTTTCATCTTTTTCTTCATCTCTCTTATTTCTCCTTATCTCTCACTTTTTCATCTTCTTTCTCTTTATCTCTCCCCTTTGTCTATCTCTCTCTCTCTCCTTAATCATCATTGCTCCCCTTTCTCACTATTTCCCCCCTTTCCCAATCTCTCTTCCTCGTTATCTCGTTATCTTTCCCTTTTCTCTAGCTCTCCCCTTTCTCTTTATCTCTTTATTTTCTTACTATTATATACTATCTGTCCCCAACTCTTACCATTTTAAAGTCCTGTTGTGGGAGCAAGAGGTCTGTTCATATAGACCTCTGTCTCAGTGCTCTATCACAATGTGATCGGCTTCTGGGCTGAGCGCCATTATATCCTTTGTGGCCAGATTCAGTTCTCTTCTTTAGAATGGTTTGCAAATCAGCTGTCAGTGTGGAAATAAACCAACCTTATTTAGTGTCAGCAATCATAGAAATACTACCACCTACAAACTGGGTGCCCAAAAGTGACCAAAAATGAAATTGATGGTATTTCCCATAGATATTAGACCACCAGAAACAGCAAATTAATCCCTTTTAAAGTGCTGGGAATATGATGGTGATATATAAATTAATAAATTATAATAATAATGAAACCCTGCACCTGTGCAACAGGCATGCAAGAGATAGAAAAGAGTTCTAACCCTTACAGTAATAGTGGTTAAAGACATTTATATACTTCAGCAAATGAGTCCCACAAACCTTAAAGTACACATCTAAATCGATTCACTGACATTATTTACAATCTGTATTATGCTTATTTGTAGTTATTAGTAATATTATTATTATTTTAGTAAGTGCTAAACATATATCTTATGCACGGAGACTGAATAAGTCCATTTGCCACTATCACAATGTTATGTGATAATGTGAAATATCCTTAAAAATGATCGGTATTCACAAAAGGTTTAAGTACCCAATATCCACCAGTAAATGCTGGTGGATATAAAACTTTTAATTTAATTTTTGGTATCACGTTAAAAAAGATGTTTTCAAAAATATGTTGTTTTTTGTTTTAAAACAATTCTATATGTTTTGTGGCATCTGTCATGTGCTATAGTGCTATTATCTTAGCAGGATCTACTAAAGAAAAAGCCTGGCTCGCTCTTAATCACACGCTGGCACTAACACAATTCTATGGAGAAAATTTTATCAGTATAATCTCATCAGTTCCACGCTGTGTAGCTGAATGGCAGAAATAAAATGTGGTCACCCTAGCCCGTAATGGTAGAGGCGCCGCCTCCATGATGTCTGTGCACCCAAACAGCTTATCTGAGCCATCTTTGCTAACAAAAAAAAAGATGAGCAGAAAAGAAAATACCGGTGGTGCAAAGGGGGCTCATCTGGGTGGGGGGCTCCAGACCATTTGTTTTGTAAGGGGCATCAAAACTACTGATGGTGGCCCTTGAAATGGGGAAGCTGGCAGGATATGCAAATGTAACGAAAAAACAAAAACCTGAATTCCACGTGAAGAGTAAAAAATTGGCAATAAATAATAATAATATACCATGGAGCGTGGAATATACTGCACTATTGCCGGTCCATTTGTTTTTATAGATTTTAGAAGATATTAAACAGAATTTTCGACTGAAATCCTTGATGAGCTCGTTTTGTCCAGCCCGCTTGTGAGTGGATTAGACATCACATTCAATTATTGTTTAGTGTTTATATATTACACTATTGTGGTTTCTTTTTTTTCCCCTATGTATATGCGCTCCATGGTGTATCATTAGAATATGCAAATGCAAATTTATATGGTGGGCTGTGTGCATGTGTGTCGCAAAGGTCAAAGAGGAGACGTGCAGGCTCTGCATCAGTCTCCAGAAGTGTGAGTGTAACAGAGGATCAGAGACTGCTCCAGTCTTCCAGGTAAACCTTCACTACTTCTAACGCATTGCATTATGGCTCCACATTCAGGACTCTGCCCTTTGTAGCCCCGTCCTCACAAACCCACAGACTTTATCAGCATTGTCACCCAAAATATTACAACTGGCTACAATGGTGACCATCAAGTCTGCAGATAAAGATAGCTACTTTTCAAAATGCTTTAATGCTTAAAGAAAACCACAAATAAACATAGCCTGCTTCTACAAAATATTATGTTTCCATTTCTACAGAGATACTGAACAGACTGTGGAGTAAACTAGCTAAGTAATGAAATGTTTTGCAAAGTTAAAATTCTATGGGATAAAAGAGTGTGGTAAAAAAGAGAAAGAGGAGGAGAGGCAAAGAGAAAGGAGAAACATAATGTTGAATAGATAATGAGAAGGTGGATCAAAGAAAAGCAGATAGATTAAAGGAAAAAGTGGTAGGTAGAACAGGGAGAGATGAGAAAGAGAGAAGGAGAAATATAAATAGGGTAATTTATTTTTTATGGATTGTTACTTTTTACATGATATTTCTACAGCTACAAAACCACAATACAGCACAGTATCTATGCATTCTGTTCTGAAATAATAATAATAATATTAAATCCCATTTTATCTCCACACCTATAGGATAATCTTAGCCATCATAGCTGGTTAGGACAGGCAATATCATGTAGATATTTCCCTAGGGTTTATTCCCTAAAAGGAGAGTTGGTAGTAGAGTTTGGAGAAGAACAGTGCTTTTAACTCCCCTACTTCATTATTTATTAGATGTGCCAAAATAGCCAGGTTCTCCCACAAAAAGATTTGAGCTTGCCTTGTACAATGCATAATTCACTGAGTAATGAGACATTGATGAAATCTCTATATAGTTTGCTATATGTTATATAAGGCTAGTCAAGCTCTTCGTGCAGGAGAAGTTCACTGGGGTTGGAAGTCAATTGTTATGATTGTGAAATGAAGTAAATTAGTAGAAACCACAACTCTCCCATAATCTCTCTTGACAATCCTTTAATCCCTTTGCATCGTTGAGGACACAGGACATAATAGTACATCCTGTGTTTTGATCCCTCCAGAGCACAGATGGCAGGCATTTTAACCACATGCACAGAAACCTAAGGAGCATTGCACCTCTGTATTTCCGGACCATTTCCAGTACAGTATGACATACAAGCACCAATAAAAAAAAAAGAATTCAATTTTATTTTAATGATCACGGTGATCAAATCAGTAGCATATAAACATATATAGAACTATACTACTGTTTTTTTTTCATTTCATTAGTGGGGAAATTGGGATACAATAAAGTGGTGTATAGGGAGATTCAACTAGAACAGTCATAGGCATACCTGGGAACTCTCTCCGGGTTTGACCCGAAGATTGCAGAGTGAAGCACCGCTTCTTCGGTTCTCCGGGTCAAGACCCGAATCCTCCGGGTGGCAGGAGCAGGGTCTTGATACGCCCTGCTCCCCCCTATTTTCCCTTTAAATCGGGGTGTTTCCCACTGATGTCAGTGGGAACGGCCATGATGTCAGGGGAAACGCCCCCAACATCAGGGAAACCTCCAACTGATGTCAGGGGGACCTCCCACTGATGTCAGTTGGAACTCCCATCGACATCACTGATGTAAGTGGGCAGTCCTGGCCGCGTCCCGCAAGGTCCCAGGAATGGTCATAGGGATGGTTAAGTAAAAACCTTTGGGGTAAAAAAAAAAAAGAGAGTAAGAGAAGAAGAAACAATGAAAAAAGCAACTGTGATATATAACACAGAGCACAATGTATATGGAAAGGAGAGGAAAAATTAAGAGTGAGGGAGAAAATGTTAGGTGTATCTATGTGTGAAGGGTGTCAAGTTCCCGATGATTATTTTTCACATTAGTAAAACTGGCAAAGTTTAGAGAATTCGACAATAATGTCAGGCATCTGTGATTATAATGCATCTACTTCTGTTGCGTTTAATATTAATACCAGACATAAGTGTCACTAAGGAAATCATTTAATTTAAAACTTGTGTTTCAGAACGAAATCCCTTTCCATAAACTATACCTGGTAACCAGCTGAGACATGGTAAATGATTTACGTTTTGTTATGCAATACTTCATTTTAAAAAAAAAAACAGATGCAATAAATTAGAACATTTTCAGCTCATGTTGTATATCCTGTCTTTAAAACCTTATTGATAATATCTTGCAAAAACGCCATAAAAACATAAAATGATTTTACCAATGTAGTAGGAACTTAAGAGAGCTGTGTATAAACAATTGTAAAATAAATAATAAAACTCAATGAACTGAAGGAATGTTGTAAAGAAGAGCGGGCTAAATTTCCTCCACAATGGTGTGAGAGACTGGTAAAGTAATACAGAAAACGATTACTTCAGATGATTATAATGACTCTATAAGAATTGAAATAACATTCACAGAGATATAATATAGATCCAGAATCAGAGCCGGCCTTAAGTGTTCTGGAGCCCTGTGCGGACTACTCCTCTGGCGCCCCCTTCTCACTACCCCCCCTGCCCCTTCTAATCTATCTACTCCCTCTCCCTACTTCTCATTATCCTCACTTACCTTGTTGCAGGAGTCCTGCGGTGGGAGCGGGAGGCATCCGTCTTCTCACTCTGCGGCGGTGCCGGCATTTCATGTTGAGCGCAGAATAGTCTGGCCTCAACATGAAATGCCGATACCGCAACAGAGTCACGGAGAGTTAGTCCGGGACTTAAATTAAAGCATCGGGTTTTTTTTAAACTCGATTTAACATGAATGATGTTCAATAAAGTTTAAAAAGAAAACAAAAAAAACTATGTTTTAATTTACGTCCCGGGCAGGCGCCCCTGCTGCCATGGCGCCCTGTGCGGCCGCACACCCCTAAGGCCGGCCCCGTCCAGAATGCTTAATGGACTCTGTTAATTGTTTGAAATGAAGTATACTGTTATAAAAGGAATGCGTATACAGACACTGCCTTGCTGAACACTTTTAATATTTAATCATTGTACTTGTGTCATCTGAATGACTAAAAATGCGTTACGTGAGATTTCTAGGCAATACATTTTGAGCTCTGAAGACATCTGTAAATATCACATTCATACTGGCTCCAGTAAGTCTATATTACTCTAAGGCATACATTAGCATTGCTCAATGTCAGACTTCGAGGAATGCAAACATGCCACAATATTTGACATCTCAATTAAAACATTAATTAAACAGCTTGTTTTCAGACAGGGATACACAGAATTCAAGAAAGACATGTCACAAGCACAGAAATATGGGCATGAAGTATACAATAGCTATATAACTATATAATTACAGATATGGGGCAAACATAATAGATTAGAGAAACAGTAGCCCCTTTTGTGAAGCTCTAGTGATTGGCTTCAAGCAACTTATGGAGTAGGCTCCAACTATTTTTTTCCTGTTGTAGATGTCATATCTATTTATGTCAATACCCTTTTGTAAGTGACATAAATAAAACATATAGAAATGATTTTCCAGAATGCCAATATCAGACTGCAATCTACAGAGGACACAGAGGATTTTGTAATAATAAAACCTGATGGTAAAAAACATACAAACTGTGAAGAACAAGGACTATTACGATGCATTTCATTTCTGGAAGGACTGGTCCTTGGGCTTCCAAAAAGACAAAGGGACCTGCTTTACTTGGTCCCCCTCTTGCATATACTTACTTACTAACATAAAGGAGAACCTCTTGGCGGTACCACCATACCAGCTCACACCATACCAGCTCACATCATACTACCTGGCTTACATATGTGATGGGGCTAGTCCTGCAGTTGTGAGCGTCATAATAAATAACTGTCTTATGTATAATTGTTATTACATCAGAAAATAAAGCATAAGCTGTTTAAAACAAATTAAAAAACATATTTGTCAAAATAAAGACAGATGTTAAGTAATGACAAGACATGCATTAACGTTTGAGAAAATGTAATATTTTACTAGTAACAACAACAACACAATTAAAACAACGGGTTTTTTAAAATTATTTAATGTTATTGTAACAATTAGGGCGGAATCCATTAAAAAGGGCATATTCACAATGTTAGAAAGTGCACAACACATTAAATACAGTATACAGACATACACAAGAACACAAATACAAATGTTTCATAGCTTAACAATATATTTTATTTCACACAAAGGAATGCTACGTCATGTGAATAAGCGAGTTGTGAATGTTAGCATATTTTCAGAATATTTTAGAATGTTTATTCTCATTCTTATATATTCCACTGGCCGATTGAAAGCAACGAAAACAACAATTCCTTTCACACAAACGAATGCTGCATCATGTGATGTGAGTTATTCTCGTTCTTATATATTCCACTGGCCAATTGAAAGCAACAAGAACATCCACCATGCAAATACATTTTGAGCCAATACAGGCAGCAGAGTGTACAGCACGTTTTAATGGATAATGATTCCATAACATTAGCTGAAACTAATTCTGCAATTCCCAAGCATCAGACATCTCCTTCATCAATAAGCATCAGGTCAATATATTTGAATGAGTTCCACTTTACATTTGTTAATAAAAAGTGATGGCATAACTCCATAGGCTACACTTTATCTATGATGTGTTCTGTATTTTCATAGCTGCTAAATAAGATGCTTTAGATGCAGAGACCAGCAAGATCTAGAGATGCATGTACATTGAACAATTGCCATGATGCTAAGCAATCTAGAAGGCTGGTTTTATGGGAACCATAGTCTAGTAAGCAGCAGCAGTAATGCCTGAGGATGCCTATAGCAGTAAAGATTAGTTCAACAAAATACTTTTTAAGATAATGTGAAACTACCATAAGCAAAATAAAAGTTTCCCTAGCATTCCAATTAACATGGCCAAAATGTAATCCATTCTCTTTTTTAAAAGAGTCTTATCTAAAGCCAATACAACCCCAGCCCGGTACGTACTTTAATATGTATTCTTCACTTATTTATTTATAAAAATATAAATAAATACAAGATTTACCTGTCCCTTTGAATTTTGTAACAGCGTTGGTTGCTTGCAACAGTCAATTAATGGCAGGAAAGCACTGGCTCTGAAATCAATGGGAGTACTTCCAGCACAAAGGGTTAGCCAGCATTGGTGGTATGTATGCATTTCTACCACAGTAGAATATCTGCATTAGCAAAGCAAATAGCTGGGAGATGGAAGAATTGATGGATCCCTTTATGTATTTGCATGCAAAAAACATACGACGTTAAAGGTGACACTCAGCTATCATATGGATTAAACAGCAAGAGATTGCTGGAGTGTCCCTTTTAATCTTGCATAATGAAAGCACAACGTCACACTTTTATCAAAACCTGAGGTATGTTGTAATTAAAGTAAACAAGTAGCATCCCTTAAAAGGGTTTAGTATTTCTGGATTAAAAAACCCAGTATTCTCAAAACTGCAAAATCTTTTAATATAAAAGGACTTTTTCAAATATATATATTGTAAATAGAAACTCTTTATATGATTTTAAAAAACATCTATATACCTATTTTAAAAAAAATCTAACTTTATAAAGATACATTTTCTAACATCCTGATTATTTTGTTGTTACTTGCTGTAACATATTAAAAAATATGTATCATTTTTACAAAATAACATGTTAAGATGTACAACGTGTAGTTTCTCTAGAAAGACATACTTTACAGGTTATTAGTAGGACCCCACTACCAATACTACTGAGATAACTCTTCAATTGAATTACTAAATCAGAGATATCTAAATGAATCTTACACGTTCTACATTAAAAATGGTTAAAAAATAGTTTCCCCTTACAAAAAAAATACTGCAATTTTTCTGAAGTAATACTACAGTCTTTTGGACATGAAAAAACTGCAATACTGCACTTTTACTGCAGTATTACTGCACATTTACTGCAGTTTTACTGCATTTGTACTTCACTGTACTGCAGTTGTTTTTGTACGGAAGTACAAATGCAATAAAGCTACAACACATTGAAGTAGGTTTGCAATATAAAAAAGTGCAGCAAATGTGCAGTAATACTGCAGTACAGTGAAGTACAAATGCAGTAAATGTGCAGTAATACTGCAGTAAAAGTGCAGTATTGCAGTTTTTTCATGTCCAAAAAACTGAAGTATTACTTCAGAAAAAACTGCAGTAATTTTTCGTAAGGGTCATTTTAAAAAAAGAAGGTATCATAGACTAGACTCAACTAATACACTGCACATTGGCCCATTAGGGCTTGTGTACTGTTTGGTACTTTATAGAGATTGTCTGAATAGGCACAACATACAGATTAATAATTTACAGGTGACATGTATGGCTGCTTGATTACTATGCAGTCCCACTAGAACAAAAAAACTATAATAGCAAGAACTACAGAATGCAGGATTTAACTAAATCAGTTTTGGTGTTTGTAATCCTAAAGTCATTTGTTAACAATTCTCAATTTCCACCCACAAAAAACAAAATTTGTACTTTATAATGAATGATATGATAAATAATAACTTCAATGAGACGATATCTATGTATGTATACAGTATGTAATACTATAATAAATGTAAAATGGATGTTTCAATGCAATGTGTCTAATCCAAATATTTGTGAAAAAGTGTGACATCATAAGATTTGTTGATTATGAGGTATTGTATAGGGAGGTACGACAGTTTTTATAATTGAGTCTATGCAGCATCACAGTTTACTGGTTTATACCAGACCTTATGGCGTTAGAATCTGTTTTTCATGAGAATGTGACAGTTATAAGGTGCAGTAGGTCACGTTTGTTACATAGTTTAGCAGATACAACAAAATGTGTGTATGGTTGTTTTAATAAATTGCTATAAAGTATAGATCTAAGGTTCATGTTTTTTTCTTTTTTTTTAATATACATTTTTTTCCAAGCAAGTATACAACATATTGTGAAAAATCTCTAAACTATTTAAAATTGCACAAGTTTTTTTCCGCAGGTTGGCAGAAGCCATATTACTTCCCCTGCTGGACGAAGGCTATATCCAGTGATGCTGCGCCAAGGTAGCATCCCTAGACCTACCTTGCCTTCTCATCTGATGGATGTCTGCTGTGTGCACAGTGTCAGAATATGACATCATATCCCAATATTCCACCTTATATACTGTGGATGTCTGAACAGACATCTGCACTATAAGTGGGCTTGTTTCAGTGGAGATCTTCAGCCTATAGAGTGGTGCAGTGCATTCAAACTCTTAGTAAAGTAGTACAGGGGCTCCCCCCCATATCATATAAACATGCTGATTTGAAACATATAATCCTTTATACACACACAGCTGTTAATAAGGATCTATTAGTAATCTAGTGCTCTATTTAGTCTACAACCCCTGTGCTACGTTCTTGCATGAACTTACTTCTTAAAATAGGAATGGGCTTGACAGCTGCACTCTCTACCAGCTCACTGCCCTAACTAGATAGCTAGCTGGTTCTCTGTTTCCAGAAAGTAGAACCTTTCACTGTGTGGTTCTTGGCTAATTTAAAGAGAAGAATGATGAAACGAGGTATTTACTAAAGAGTATGACATTGGTAATTAAATATATATTTGTATATTTTGATGGTTGCTCCACAACATCAGCACTCCATTGTGTTTAAGTTCATTGAACTTCTAAAAGCCCCAACAATAAACTTTGTTTCTTTAGAATTGCTATATACTATTAACAGATTATTTCACTAAAATTATAGGCACAGCTATTCACAATATACATATTTATGCTATTAATAAAAAATTGTGCTGTTATAGCGTGTTCGGGTAAAGTATTTTGACATACATTTATGTATTTACTAACAACCATTCTCACGATGTAAATAAATAAAAAATAATTCACATTTATGAATAGAGTACACATATGACCATAATTAATTAACCACATTATGATCTGCATGTAGGAACCATGGTACAATGTGGGAATATTAAAAACTTCACATTCTCCTGTGTGCATTGTTTGTTAAAAAACAGTAGAGAATCTAGTGCACACCATTTAAAAATTCTGACTTTAAATAATTCAGCTAATTCACCAAATATCTAATATGATTAGATTTTGTGTCCTGCTCCAAACATGTTTTAAGTGTAAAAAGAATCTCAGGATCTGGTAATAATATGGTAAATGATCAGTGCTTACAGTGTATAAATGTTCAATATTTAAAAAACAGACACAAAAACACGCATACATACATACATGCACACTGCATTGTCCTGATTATTATCCAGATTATAACATTAACTACAGGAATAGCAGTGTTTGGCATGCACTATTTAGACAATAATAATATATATAAAGTGTTTTTTTTTAGAATATGAGATAATATAATAATGTTTACATCTTATATTCAAGATACACATGAATGTGTTGTGGATGAGGTTAGATTCTCTTTTCTGTTGCAGACAGAGAAAATGGACAGATAGCCAGACAATATATTGTAAATCTGCAAGAGCAGGGCCCTTCCCCTTGGACAATTATTGTCTTATGTTTGCTCATGTTTTTGCTAGTTTTGTATTCTACCATGATTATAGCCAAATGTAATAGGCTGGTGTTCTACAAATAAAATATAATGATAATTACAGATATATACAGCAATAACGCTTTACAGACATATATACATTACCAAAATGAATCAAGTGCTCATCCACATAGTACCTGTTTCAAACCCTATGCTATTTTGCTAGAGTAGCCTTGTTTGTTTTTGCCCAGCTTAGGTACTTTGGCATAACGGTTGGCTATGGAATATATAGCCATGCTGTATGAGTGAATGGACATTATTTCATTTGAGGTAGGTGTTTATTCAGCACTTACTCGATCTCTAGTTATGTATAGTGCACAGGTTCAGATTTTCAGTTACTCATGTTTTTTTAGCACCAAAATGATGTAATGCGTGCCTCCCCATTTGTTGATTGGTCTCTCTGTCTATGAGATGGATTATCATGTGCACCTCTCACAGTAGAATATACTGATACAAGCTGTGTGTACCATGTAGGAATAAGATAAATAATACTATCGTACCGATTTCCATGGTCCTAGATGCCATGCAGTATCAGCAGGGCATGCGTGTGTGTTACACTGTGCCACGTTTGGTGGTTTACTAAGGATCTCACAGTTTTGATCATTCAAAATCTGTCCACTTGTCAGCTGGCAAATCACTAATCTTGTTTTCATTCCACCTCCACAAGTTTTTGTACACTGCAAAAGTCAGGAAAAAGAATTGGGTATTACTTTTCACTCATTGATACTTAGCTAACAGTTATTTTATGTTACTGATTAAATGAACCCAGTTCCATAATAATAATAATAATAATAATAATAATAATAATAATGGTTTCATAAGTATTACAAACATTATAGCTTGTATATTAGAAAAAAAACTCCATATGTTTCTAATATACAAAAATCACAGAACTGGATCTTTGGAAACATCAAGTTTCCTCTCCACAGTCACCTTGAAAAAAGAACTTAAAAAGATATGGTATGGTAGTTACTTTGAAAACTTTGAATTCTACTGAAAACCAACAGAGCTGTACATTGTAGTTAAGAGAGGCAAGGGGTGGCAGGAACTTATAAATCCATAATGGTTATAAAAAGGGGCAACAGGTCTGCGTCCACTTTTACCAATGATATTTGTGAAGGAAATAGAATCAACAGGTAATGTGTGAAAACTAGCCAAACAAACAAGGGAGAGAAACCCCAACCTCATAGATGTTCCACTCTGGGACAGTCTATGATATCTGCTTGGTTTGTGTGGGCAAAGAACAGAGATAAAGGTCCTGTTACAGCAAGACATTTCATTCTTACTGCATAAATAAACCACAGACATGAGGTTTAGTGTTTTGACCATACCTAGCAAGGTTCTTAAACATGAGTTTGTAACAGGTCTAATTTCTAACATGTCACTCTTTATGGTACTGATTTTGAAAAGACCATCTTGATGGTCCAAGATGGGAGCAAAGATGAGAGCCTATAATTTCCAACACACCTACTGCCAACACACCTACTGCCACTTTTAAAATGTTAGGCATGTAACTGCTCTCTCAGCCTACAGAAAATGTAAAATGGAATGTTATATGTGCACTCTGGCTTACTTCGGTTGAAATACATTAAGTTGCTACACTGAACCAGTTACTGATATTCTAAAGGTTTGAGTGTCTGTTATTATTATGAATGACAACAAATTCAGTTATGGTCATAAAAAGATCAAATTCCTCTTACTTCTCCCCAAATCCCATGATTCCACCTGGGACAAGTTCCAGAGTCACAACGCCTTGTTTCAGCAGGTTTAGCTGCCTGGTCACAGAAATCACTACTTCTTCCTTCTTCATCTTGACATACCACAACCCTGTGCTCAAAACCACCTGAGCATGTGCTTGAACACTAACAAAAGAGATAACAAAGAAGACATATACAATATGTAACCTAGGTGCACAAAACCTATAATGATTTTTCAAGGCTAAATATCCTCTTGTATACAAAAAACAAAAACTGTCTGCGCTTCTTACCCTAATAAAGTTGGCAACAAATATACAAACATAATATAAATTATTATAATATATAGTAT
>VKOC01000003.1:15333290-15347319 GCA_009364415.1 Spea multiplicata | reverse complement strand
GAGAGGTCAGTGCATTCAAAGATGCAAATAAAAGTCATTATTTGGATAGTTCAGAGCATACAAGTTTACACATTTTATAATTATAAATAGACATCTCCAAGAAATCTACCCTAGGTATCTGATAACACTTTATTTATGGGTTAGAGATTTACTAATTAGGATAGCTACAGCTCTGGCCTTAGACTTATACAGGGCAGAATAGCAGTTCTGGATCCAGTAACCTCTTAGTGATCAATGAGTTTTGCTTCAGAACCATGAGGATTTTTTTACGGTTTAATACAACTATTCCGGCCTGTCACGTTCCAGGACAGAAAAAGTCCTGCCCGACCACCAGTGTTATTGGGGCATGGTAGTTAGCAAAAATGACAGGGTGGACCAACTAAGTGATTTTAATAGCGAGGGCCCCTCCATGTCCCAGCAACTGAACGCTCAAGACAGTATTCTGTGCTACACTTCCTCATTCACTGAGGCTGTTGAGATCTACTATGCTCATATGGTAACAATAGCTTCAACAAGCCAAGATGCCCAAAAAACGACAATTAAAATCAAAGGAAACATCATATAAAATAAAAACATATGGTTAATTTGGTATTATAGGTGGTACTTGCGAATTGCAGGTCCCACTAGAGATGAGCTGCATTATCCAGCAAAACCGGAGGCCACAGCAGGCCCTCCAACTAAAGGGTTACTTCCTATTGTGTCTCACAGATTTGGGTTTGTCCATTCACAGTAAAGCGAAGCTTGGTTGGTAAAGCATGGTGAACTTGATCTTCTGGCCTATGAGCTGTAGCCAGGTTGTAGTGAATTTCCTTTGTTTCCCCAACACTAAAGCAGAGTAGTCCAGAAAGATGGTGATTTAATGTGACAGGTTCTGAATGGTATGGTAGGCCGCCAGGATCTTCACCTTGTCGACAATGTTCAGAAGCTTTTTTATGACTGGCAGTGGTCTGTTCTGATTCTGAGCTGTTCCAATCTATAAAAGGAGTATCTGTTTGCTGGTGGAGGTGGAGAGCAGCCGGGAGCCAAGACTGAAACATAGGTAGTCTGTTTCACAGATTTTGGAATGCCCATGAATCATTAATTATTACGTTGGCTCCAGTTTTCAAGGCGAGGAAAGTCCTGGGTCCAGATGAGGCGATGAAGTACATGACAGCATTTAGTATGTAGTTCTCTTGTGTGAGGTCTTTGTGGTTGACTTTTTAGAACAATTGTATAGATATTTTTTAATTTCTTTAACAGTGCACACTCTGTGGCAGGCATTGAGCAAGAGCGAGAAAGGAATCCTTTCCGGTATGAGGTGGGGGCAACCCAGGTTGTACACTTATTTTCTTTGTTGTTAAGAACACAGAGTGGAACTAAAGGCAGGATCACACACGTGTGTGGAATAGTAAGCTTTACAGATCAAAAAGCTTTCCCAATATTATGTTATTTTTGTAAGATACAAGTATCTTGGCTGTACTGGATTGTTTCCCCTTCCCCAGGAAGGCTACTTGCAATTTATAAGAGTGAAAACAGATTACGTATGGCCCACTGGTATATGCAGCAGACAGTCAAAATGAATGAATGAAAGGGCTTAAATGGCGTGTTGTCAGCTTCTTCTAGTCTGGGGCTCAAAGGATGGACTGTGAGAAAGAAGTCCAAGCAGCACTGCCCAGCAGTTGCTCCACTTCAGTTTTCAGTACCCCCTAGTGGGGTCCGTCTTGTCTATTGTCGGGCATAGCTTTTTCTGTGCTGATCTGGTCGCCCGTCGCAGGGATAGATTACCTCTGCAAAAAGTTTCTGAGCAATTCCAAGATTTTGTGGTGTGGCTCTGCCCCCAGTAGTAAGAATGATGGACTTTAAGTTGTTTAGAAATGGCCTTATAACCCTTCCCAGATTGATGGGCAACAACAATTGCTTCTCCAATATCATTGCTGATGTCATTGTGTAAACACACTTGAATGCACCAGACCATCAAACTGCTAAAACTTCAGCTTTATAGAGGTGGTCACACTTGCTGATGAACCTGTCTGCTAGCTAGCATCTTAATCCCTATGGAAAAATAAGGGTGTGCTTAGTTTTTCACAAATGGCTTCTCCATTTTGGCTTTATTTTTGTTGAATAAATCATGACACGGCATAATATGCCATGCTTTGTTGTTCATCTGAGGTTGTATTTACATAATTTTTAGACCTGTTATGTCCTTATACGTAAAACCATAGTACTTTATTTTTCGCACGACTGTATATATAATTTATGTCACCATTCACATAGCATTGTGTCTTTGACATTGGGTAAACTTTCTTTGAAATACTATTTTGTACTATATGAAATGGAGATGGTAAATTGAATGGAATAATAATAATGGTGAGGCATGGGTGAGGGATAAAGAAATTATAAGACAAGTTTACAAGAGAAGAGGCTCTGATGTGTAAAAGGAAGTCACTGTGAACAGAAGAAGAATTGTTTAATTAAACAACAGTTTCAGGAGGACAAAAAATAAAGAGAGTATATTGAAATAGTCCATCTAATAAGTGTGAAATAAAACAGTACTTATGCTTTGAACTACAGCTTCAGTTAGGAATCCTACATGAAGAAAAGGTCTAGTGAAGTAGATCTTTACTTGAAAGATTTACCGAGGTAGTTATCATCTGGTACTTCAGAGGAGCTACGCTGATGAATGTCAATGTTTGTTGAGCCAACAGGAATTTTCACGATGGTTGTGTATCCTAGAAGAGAACAAAAACATGACCAAACTATGTGTTATGGAAAGAAAGGTACCATTCCAACACACTGCTGGCATTAAATCTAACAGTTGTGTGGTTTTATAATGCCAGTTTTCTTGTATAGTTCAGAGGATTGGTGCATTACTGCCAACAACAAAAAAATTGAAGAGAAACTTGGGGTGAGTTACAGGGAGGTGTAATTAGAATTTTGTTGTATTCTCTTTATTCCAAACGTGAATAGAAAAAAAAATTAAATATGGTGAAATTAACAGAAACATGCAATGGTAGAGTGCCTTCTTCCTAGACACATTATGACCACTAGGCGGCAGACATCTCAATAGGTTTGAATAGTTTTACATGAAGAAACAAACCTATCCATTACCCTCTGTCTTGGGCTACACTAAAATATATGAAGAACCTAATTATAACATCACCAAGATTCATAATTGTAAACATTAACCCTCCAGTTTCTGTTGACAGATGCTTCTGTCATGTAAAAAGATTGAGTTGTGTCTTAGAGCCCCTACAGATCACACAGGCTCAATTACAGCGTTATTCATTGTTTTACTAAAATCTATTACAAATATTATGTTATATATTATATAGGAAACTTGACTTCCATGAAAGAACAAGTGATTTTTCGTGGAAGTTCTACGAGTACCTCGCCTTGTGGGGCAAATTGTCCCTGAGGCCTTTGTAAAAAGTGAGTGCAAGACATATGAACTCATTATATATCTATAAATATACATATATATAATTATTATCTTTAATTTATATAGCACCAACAATTTAGGCAGTGCTTCTATATATATATATATATATATATATTAAAGGGGTACGACAAGACTAGAATTGACAAACTATGGCAAACCAATTTCTGTATGTCTGCATGTTACTTTATTCTACCTTCAGGTCCCTCATTCATTTAACATTAGTTAGCATGGCTAGATGCACACACCATGCACTCCTAGAAAGAAAGCTAGTAAAACAATTTAAAGTGGCTTTCTAGGACAGGCATATGTATAAAGTTGGTGGTGTTTGGTCAAAATAGATGGGAAAAGGGCAATAGTGGGAGGACGCCAACATGAAGCTCTAGGTACGTTCTCAGAAGCTGCTGGTGAGTTTTGAAATTTCTGAATCCAGAGGTGTAAATTTCATACTGTAACCCTGCACTGTTAAGTTTCTGCAGACACTTCTTTCACAATAAGAAAACCAGCCACAAATAAAACTCATAGTTGTTCTTTAAAAGTTAATGCCGCCCAAATAATAATATTTATATTTATTACTACTACTGCTCTTTTTATTATTATTTTAAATTGATGTTTACATAGACGTAAAAATATAAAATGTTCTTAATGTTTCCAAACCAAATAAAAACTGGTGTGTGGTTATTTTATTGCTACAACAATCACAGCTTCTTTCAAATGGTACAAATAAACTTACCATACTGAGCATGATTAAAGGTGCCCATCATAGTTTTGCAGGAGGAATTATCGCCCCCACACACACCACATTTATCTTTCCTTGCTTTAGAATTCAATATGTGGTCACATCCAGCTTCCTGCAAAAAGAGAGAATCATCAGCCTATTAATACATACCTGCTTAATATAATTTAGCTCAGTTAATTCAGTTTAACAAAATTAACAAAATTCCATGTAGAACTTTCGTTACATTTTTAAAGTGGCCACAATGTATTTTTAACACAACATAAACCTTTGCATTCCAAAAAAAGTTATTATGCACCTTTTATTGATAAGATTGATAAGGTATGCTCAAATATTATTATTTATTTATTGATAGACATGGGGCCAATATATTTTGCAGTGCTGGACAATGGGTAAACAGGACATAACAAGCAGTGCATAAATCGAATTAGCTGGCATAATGTAATACCCTGCATAGTCCTTGAACGCAAACATCATCTGTCTCAGGCCCGCAAGGAGTACCATCGGTAACTCGGTCTTTTAGAGGATAGTATGATGAAGACCCAGACACCCGACAAAAAAGTTTGCAGCGATCTTTCATTAAAACTGTAAAATTAAAATAATATTTTTTTGGTAATGTGAAGTTACTGTTGCAATTGCACATGGCTTTTGTGTTAAATATTTACGTTAACACTTACTTCCACTATATTTCGGAATCCAGCGTACATTGGCTGTAAGACCATTGATGTTGAAATGTTTACCATCAAAATGAGAACACTGCTCATCTCTAAATTCCTTTTTTCCTTTCGGACAGGACTCAGTGTTGCAAGATCGAAACTTCATTCGCCTCCCAACACAATATTTGCCTCCATTTCTTGGCCTGGAAAAAAAGAAAAACACAGTCAAAGTTTATACTTTCATAAATAATTTTCTCATTTTCTCTCCTTGTGTCCTATAAGCAAAAGTAGAGTAAACTTATCTCTTTTAAATATTTGCCGTACTATGTCACAATTGTATCGTTGGCATTTTTATATTTGTATCTTCCTCTAATTCATTTAAGGTTAATTAGTTGGACTGGGGGAATCCCAGTCAGTCATAGTAGAGTAGGAGAGGAAAACTAAAAAAAAGGCTGCCTTTGTGTGTTGTGAAATGACCTACAGCTTGAGAAATTCCACAATCGTCACCACACATTTTACATTACAATACACACAAACATATCACTGTACAATAAATTACTGTAAGAAGCTTTGAGAATGTTTACTGCTTTATAGCTCAGTGCCCTGATGCAGCGCAGACATGTCATTAAAACATACCAACATGAAAAAAGCATAGAACCCAGCATTTACAGTGAGGCAATGCCTGAGAATACTATGGGGTGACTGGATGGCTCCTTTATAAAAAAAATGTAGCCTTACTCTGGACGATTACACTCTCTTGTAGAACTCTTAATTCCACCACCACAAGTTCTTGAACATGAGCTGTAAGGTCCCCAGGATCCCCATTCACCATCCACAGGTTTTGAATCCATAAATTTGTTCACACAGAGCCCACTCCGGCAATGCTGTTGAAGACAAAGATACACACTCTTGGATTTATTATTTTATCTTATACATAAAAAAACTCAAGGGATGGAAGTACTCATGCAGACTCACACTAACAATTCAGCTTTCAGATGTGTTTGTTAAGGGGATAGGCAAGAATTGTTTTCCCGCGTAGCTTAGCGAGAGTGCTGAGTGCTAATTTGCAAAATTCAACTGTTTATTTAAGTGGTAAAAAAAAGTTCATCAGCTGGCTACTGAAAACAGCTTAGTGATTATTGAATGGTAGTGTACATCAGCAGTAGATAGATTATTAGATGTGTGGCAGTTGGAGGGTTTCCAGGGAGCAATCTCAGTTTTTCTTGAAATGTACCATAAGGTCCTCTGGCATAACTACAAGGGTAGCATACATTCTTTTAGGAGTAAGCACACAAGAATGAAAAGTGTTGCGCAAGCAACATTTTTGTCTTTTGTCTCCACATTTCTGTTGGCAGCTTCCAGCTTAAAGTTTTTTTTGCATATGATTAGCTGTAATGAGGGTCCTCTCTTTGATGCATATAGTTTTGTTACTATTTCAAAACCAGGAAATGTGTACCTTATGAGTGATGTTTGACAAGATGTGTGCGAGAGCAAATGAATCATTCCTTAGGCCTAGAGCTTAAATCCAGAGACACAGGATTCTACTTCCTAGCATAATGGACTTTGTGGTGCTCTTCATGTACATCTACGTTTACGTACCCTTGTGTGTTAATTATGTGACATATGAGTACCCCTCTTAAACATGCTTAAATAGCAAAGAAAATAAATAAGTAAAAAAAACATGTTTCTATACCGTGCACAAGCAGCCTCCAGTGTTTAGAGGATGGATTGGAGTTTTCATAGACTTAAAGGGCCAAATTCAAGTTTATGGACACCATAATCTATGGAAGGGGCAACTAATTAGAATTAGTTATTTGTGCTAACAAAGCACCACTCTTACCATTCCAGGGCCACAGTCACTTCCATCAGCCAAAGGCATGTGCTGAGTCCGACACCCATTACGGATTCCCTCCCTGCTAATACACCATAAGCGCCTGCACTGCTTCTGTAGAATGAAAAAAGTACATCCTTGAAAAAATGAAGTAAAAAAAGTCAAGTTGAGAATAATTATCATTAAACATGATAATTAAACAATAGACATTCTCTGGCTCATTATTTAAAATTCAAGTTAAATGATTCACATGATGACACTTGTAGATTATAAAGATGTTTAGGCATACAGAACACTAATCATAGCATTCATATATGGCTAAAGATGTTCTTCCTCCCAGCAATGTACTGTAATTGATGAATATTATAAAGTATACAATAACACAAATAATACAGTGTTTATTTTAAGATTGAACCTTGTAATGTCAAGAAAGTCACACAACAGATATTCCTTCCATAAATAATTAACAGGCTCACTGGCATATCTTCTCCAAAAGAGCTACAGGAATCACAAGAAAAGCAATGTGCAAATCACATCCATTTGTATCAGTAAGCCCATATTTTCAGTTTTTTAGTTTGATGGATCATATTACCCACTGCATTAAGATAGGGTTATCATGTGCTATATACAATGTGACAAAATCATATCCTTCACAAAACAGTTAGCAAGAGGGAATCTAGAAGTAATTTTGTTTAGACAAATATATTTCATCTTGTTACAGAGGCAGTTCAATTGGCAGTTCGATTCAAAATACAGTTTGATGGCCAAACCAAATACTTTGCCTTAGTACCAGCAAACATTTTCAAGCAGTTTCCAAGATTAATGCAACTCAGAATGACTGACTTCTATATCTGCATAAAACACAAACAGAAACCTTTGATATATCCCCTAGATATTGTGTTTTTTTTCACCCCTTTTTATTATTCACTATAATTGTCTTGGAGATATTAAGCTTTAATCTTCCCCTAATGGGAACTGAGATATGGCACAACTACCCTTTTTTATTAATTTGTATTCATCTAGTTCTCTTCCTTCTCCATACCCATCTATACAATGGCCACCGGAACCAATCAGTAATAATCAGCAACTTAACAATAGGATTGATCTGGAGACTATATTTTTAAGCTGTAAGCAGCTGTGCATTGGTCATCTTAGTACACAGAGAACTGTAAAATGTAAGATTTGGAAAAAGCGAGTGCTTTAGGCTGATTATAGCAACTCTATAAAGATTAACACAGCACAACTCACCATGTAGGGGCATACTTGTGAACCAACGCCAAACATTAATTCACATTGCTTGTTAGCATCGTAAATAGCACCTGGCAATTGTTGTGAAAACTCATAGATTCTTCCACTAGGCTTATCAAGGAGGCATTCCCCATAACCAGTACTGCAAAAACAAATCAATTTTATCAAATTCATTGAAAACGTACATTGATCAATCAAAGTAATTTATAGTAGTACCTAAAAAATTGTAATACCAAGTTTCATAGTCATTACACTACGCATCGTTGCGTTTACATGTTTTTACTGTCACATTGGTAAATTGTAATAAGTTGCATATGCTTTCACACGGGTTGTGCTATGGCTGTCTTTACTCAATGTATCAGTTTGTCTTAGTCGGTTGAGTTTAGTTAACTCGCACCCTTCCCATATATGTATTCCAAGAAGCTCTGCATAAACTGTTGGCACTATATAAATAAAAGATATTAATTATAGTAACATATATTGTAGCTGGCTTGAAAATACTTACTCAAGAAATTCTGTTATGTATCTCTTACTGCATGCTGACCAGGTCCATGGACTTGTATCGTAATTTAATGTGGCAGACATCACATGAAACTGGTTTTTTATCCCTGCTTCCCTGCACTTGAAGCTGTCATCATGGGGCATGTTAAATCTTTAAAATAAGAAATAATGTTTTTTTCCCCTTGCAACGAACAAATATATTTATTTACTGCTCAAACAACTAAAAGTCTGAGCATCATTAGAATTAGTAACTTTGTGCATCTTAAATGTCTTAAGAAACCACATTCTAGTTTAATAGTATTGACCAAACAAGCGCACACTCAACACATTATACACTGCCAACTGCCAAGACTAAATCTAAAAGACTAACTATTTTAGATATAGGCATTTTAGTATATGGATCACAACTAGTTAAAACTATTGAAGGAATAATTGAGTATAAACCATGATGCAAAACATAACAAAAGTTTGCAATTATTTTTTGTAAAGAAAATCGGTGGATGGCACTGGCCATTTCTAAAAGATACGATGTGAGTGCTGTTTTTGGTCTTCAGACACATTATCACTAAGATTTTGTTTAGATAATCCTTATACATATTCTTTAAGTTTGATAAAGAGGTTTAATAAATGTTCTCTCAGTAAAGCTTGCAAATTTTGACTGTAAAATAACTACACATTTTAAATCCTCAATGATTCCATAGGGATTCAAAATAAAGGATCTACATAATAGTCACACAAAAAATGAATTTGATGATTCATCCTTCTAGCTATAAAAAAGTTGGGCTTACCATTAGACCACTTCATAAAAGAATCCAGGAACATGTCAGAGAAATATTAAAAGGATACAAAACGTGAATGGATATTTTTTAACAAACCATAATAAAATCATTTAACTTTAAACTTTATCGCCATCCAACATGTTTAAACCACCTTGGAAGGGAGGAGTGTTTATAAGACTCCTTTAGGTTTTAAAATTAATTTTGACCTTTCTAACTTTTATTATTGAGTGATATTTATCAGAAATGAAACAATGCACTGCTAATGGTATAAAGGATAAGGTCTATTTGTACTTACACATGTCCCAGTTCATGTGCAATTGTAAAAGCTGAACCAAGACCATTTTCTTCGCTTATGGAGCAGCTTCGGTGGGGGTCACACATAGTGCCAAGCTCTGCTAACCCTAAAACCATGAATGAGACAGAAATCAACCTAAATGACAATTCTCCTCAGGACGGAAGTGTTAAAGCAATGTATAATGCAATAGTTTAAGCTGCTGCAAACCAGGGAATGAGGTACATCTACCTCAAACTCATTTGGGCATCAAATGGATTGTCCTCTACCTGTGTGTGTTCAATTACATTTATACTAAAACTAATGGTTATTTTTCTGAAGTAGAAAACTGGACTACACATACAGTGCTGTGCAGGCGTGAAAAATGCTGTAAAGTAAGAATGCTTTCAAAAAAATAGACATGTTAATAGTTTATTTTTATCATTTAACAAAACGCAAAGTGAGCGAACAGAAGAAAAATCTAAATCAAATCCATATTTGGTGTGACCACCCTTTGCATTCAAAACAGCCTCAATTCTCCTAGATACATTTGCACAAAGTCAGAGATTTTGTAGGCATATAGTTAGGTGTATGATTAAACAATTGAAGCAAACAGGCGCTAATGATTAACCCTTTCAAGCCCGGGACGTACCTGGTACTTCCGGGTCACGGGTCACCGGCAGACCGGGACGTACCAGGTACGTCACTGCTTTTACGCGATCCAGCGTCGCTTTGAACGCTGGGATCGCGAGGGGCGGCTGCTACTGACCGCTGGGTGTTCTCAGCGATCAGTAGAAGCCACCCCCCCTCAATTCCGTGCACGTGATCGCTTTGCAGCGAATCACGATCACGGAATTTAAATATTTAAAAAAAATACTGCGGTCTTCAAGTGAAGACGCAGTATGCAAACGGCGGTCCGGAAGGGGTTAATATATAGGTTGAAACACAATCATTAACTGAAACAGAAACAGTGATAGGAGGAACAAAACTTGGTGAGGAGCAGCCACACCACTAACATGGTGAAGTTGCTTAAGACAGTTTAATGTCAAAAGTCATGCACCATGGCAAGACTGAGCACAGCAACAAGGTACAAGGTAGTTATACTCCAACAGCAAGGTCTCTCCCAGGCAGAAATGTCAAGACAGACAGGCGTTTCCAGATTTTGAGGAAGCACAAAGAAACAGATGAGTCAAAATTTGAAATGTTTGGCTGTAGCAGAAGGCAGTTTGTTTGCTGAAGGGATGGACAGCGCCACACAAATTAGCACCCAGGAGAATTTGCATCTTGCTTAATATTAAAAATGTTAATATTAAAACGCTCTTACTTACAGCATTTTTCACGCCTGCCTAAAACATTTGCCAAAAAACTATAGTATCAATAAAATGGTTTATGCACAGTGTAACATCCTTTTTTTTTCCAAGTAAGCAAACTTGAAGATTAAAATATATTAATTTTTAATTATATTAATATAATAATACAGTATGATTTCTTTAACACTGACATTTTTTAGAGGGTGCACAAAAGTCCAGGACATAGAGACCATTTATTTAACATATACTTAGTGAAGAGATGGGTTAAGTAGACACTTGAGATAGGACATGCTGGATAAGAAATATGAGGTTAGTGGTAAGCCTGTGCCAAGTATAAGATCTTTTTAATGTGGGTGCCAAATTATTAAAACCTTTTTTCTATAAATTGCTTTTACAAGGTTTTGTTTTAAGATGATTTGGTAGGACATAACCCTACTGTAAAGGAAACATTTCTCCACTGAGTTATGCAGTATTTACTATAAAATGTTTTGCACAGAAACATCCATATTACAATGTTTTAAAATCAATTAAGTATTACATCCAGCATCAGATATATAATGAAAATGCTCACCCAGCGTATCACACTTATCAGTGGCTCTACATATGTCTTCCCTAAAGGAAAAAAAAAAACATATATAAATTATCTAGCATTAAGTTTACACAACAAGAAAAGCATTTGTTTTATAACTGTTATAAAGGATGCATTCGTAACAGAATACACATCCTATAGGAGAAAAAAGTTTGGGAATCACTTCGCAGGAACAGCGAGTGGGTTTGTTTTGCTAACATTACAGCTAAGGATTTTGTGAACTTAAAGTTAACAAATGTCTTAACACAAAAACAATTAGCGCTAAACTAACAATCACTAGCATTTTTAGCTACTACTATGAAAAGCAGACCAAGCAGCATTACTATAAAACTTGTATTACCGTATTACCAAAATGATTTTTAGGTGAGAGCTTTAGTGAATGTTTTTTTTTTTTTGTACCATTAGGGATTTCCCGTAATCCTTTTTGCAATTTTACTCCATTATGTGTACACAGTCAGCTGGTTATTTTGCCTATACAATCAATTAGGGAAACGCAGATGGTTGCTTTCAGTAGCCCTTATTGGCAATATTTATTATATAGAGATATTTGCCAATATTTTGCAAATGTATGTTCTTACTTTTATTTGGCTTCATGAAATCTGCTTTGGCAGGCATTTCCCTTGTAGTGGAATTCAAATTAGAGTGATGTAATACAGATGACTTTCTCGCTATAATGATGCAAGTTTCTATGTTGCATCCTAAGGTTCTCGGGATCACAGTTGTAGTTTAGTTTTGTGTTCATCACCTATTTGCCTTAAAATCCATTGTATGTGACTATACACAGAACCTTGGCAATCTGCATAGCTTTCTAATTAGCGTTGGTTATTGATTAAAAGAATCAGTTGTATGCATGATACATATTTAAGTATTTTTACTCCAATATGATTCTTCTCCTTTTTAGAAAGGAATTATAAGTTTGACTATTGGATAAGGCACAGGACTACTTGCGGCAGACAGAGTGGTGCTAGAGCCCACCTGCTGACTGTCTCTCCTCCTCCTGGATCAGACTGAAGCCTCGATGGAGACCCTGCTTATAAGAAGATGTGGCTTGGTAGATAATACCTGGTGAGAAGAACAGCTGTATCATAATGGGAAGGGTGAGAATCATCAGGGATATTTTGTGATTTTTGCCATACACAAAAGTTGTGAAGAGTTGTAGCGGCATTAAAGCTGATTGCAGGTCCATCCTGAATGTAAAAACACAAAACACACACTTTGGTAGATTCAACATTTGGGCTACAGTATAATGCATTATAAGCAGAACATTATTCAACAACAACAATATGAATATTAAATATTAAGTAAAAAACAACACATATGGATGTAAGCAGTATTCCAAGGACATACAATATATGTTTACATACTTTCCCCTTTACGGTATGATAATCATTTTATATTTTATTTTCTCCAAGGAATTAATTACGTACCTGTTCACTATGGATTACAACAAGCTTTACAATCATGATGTTAATGAGATTTCCAATGCTTGGATCTTTGTAAATAGCAGCAACCTAGAAATAAACACATTAGAGATGTATTAGTCAATATTCATGTGTGTGTGCCTTTCAATAACACAACTTAACCAAAAAATATCAAGCTAGTATACAGCAGGTTGGAAGGCCGTACGACATTGGATAAAATATGCCAAACCATATTAAGTCAAGAAATATCAGCAGTGTTATGATGGAGAAGAAGAACATCCTGCTGTCTGGTAGTCAAGGTGTACTTGAGAGTTAGTATATAATCCTGAAAATAAAGAATGAGAATAAAGGTTTTTCATCTCTGGACTAAAAATGTAAATGCCTTGGTACACCCCTATAATCATAAAGACTGAAGAAACATGTTACGTTCATCCAAGAGGTAGTAAATAGTTATTCAGCTGTGATGTAGCTGAAATAACTGCAGTTGGAAATATTTCTGAATTAGATGACCAATTAATTATCTGCGTTTATTGCTCAAACAAATTTTGTATCTGTAACATAGATCAAAGACAGACATATTTGGTTTTGTGGATATGGCTCGTACAGTGCCTAGGGTCCGGATTATCAACAATTTGAAAGTGACTTCATGATTTATTAACTGCTGGTTTAATATGCAACAGCAAGCACAAAAAAGTATTTTACCACCACATTACTTACAGTTAAACACACAACAATGAATACAAGGATACCCGATACACATTGTCAGAAAAAAAGACATGAGGGTGTCCTCTTCCATAAGACACGTGATTTGTAGATAGGGATGAACCACCACTATACTAAAGTAATTTGTAATCAGAAAGCATGATCTAAGCCTGCTGGTCATTTTTCCAATAGGCTAATTTGTCTGCATCCAAAAAAAAGAATGCACATAATTTATATACTTATACGGAAAGAATAAAGTATCATTTTCTACTTTTTATCTTGTTTATTGTTTACAAATTACATTTTGCTTAGAAAAAGTAACTTTAAAATACAGAAATATACATAAAAGCAAACATTAGATAAACACTGATTGTGTTTGTTGGTTGTGCATCTGTTTAACAACCCACAAACAATCACATTGAAAGCATTCTATGTTCATATCTTTCTTCATGTTATGCATTTTGTGCTATACAGTTGACCAATATAACAAACAACTTCAGGTAATGCCATAAATATAAACTGTAAAATAAGGTCATTGATACAAGCAATTAGGATATTGTGAAGATGTTG
>VKOC01000003.1:15297584-15325902 GCA_009364415.1 Spea multiplicata | reverse complement strand
GGTGTATATGTGTGTGGATGAGTATGTGTGTGGATTGGTATGCGTGTGGATTGGTGTATGTGTGTGGATTGGTGTATGTATGGATTGGAATATGTGTGGATTGGTAAGGATGTGAGAGTGATGGGTGTTATGCTGTACCATTTCCAATGAATTTTTCATTATATAATTATGCTCTAAAGTACATCATAACTCCCATCACTCTATCCTGTTCCATACAGTGGCAGAGCTGGGAGGCAGAGGCCTTGCACCCCCACTGCAGGACTCCTGAAAGGTAAGTGAACTTCAAAGAGGGAGAGGGTAGATAGTTAGGCGGGGGTAGATAGGGAGAATGAGTGAGATGGGGGATAGGGGGTAGATAGGGCAGAAGGGAGTGAGAAGGGGTAGATAGGGCAATCATACTCCTATCATGCCAAGTCTGCCAGTATATCCTGGAATCTGGGTATGCCTGGGCATGATAGGAATGTGATTGCTGTTAACAATCATATATATACATATACATATATATATATATATATACAAACCAAAGGGAGCGGCTGCACAGAAATATTGTTAATATACACAGGCTTTTTTTTGTCCGGGTGCTCCAAAAATAGCCAGATATATGTTACCAAAGAAAAAATGGGCACTCACGGGTCTTTGCCTTGAGAAAGGACCGGAGGTGGTCCGAAACGTTGGCCGTGCTGATTGAAATAAACTAGTGTTTAATGCACTTTACTGCAAAGACCCGTGAGTGCCCATTTTTTCTTTGGTTACATATATATATTATTAATATTGTTATTTAATTGTTTTGTCCTATTTTGGTGTGTTACTTACTTTAAATAAATGTGTTAGATTTTTTTTATGGTGTGGGGGGGTCATATTTGGTTTCGGCCAGGTAAATGCTGCATTTTCGGTTTCAGTCCAGAATTCGTTTCAGGGCATCCCTAAGCCAGACAATGAAGTGGTAGGCCTACACCACATCAATGTTTGGCTTAGTATATAGTGATAGGAGTTATGCTGCGCTATTGTCAATGCCTGGCTCAGTGTATAGTGATAGGGATTACGCTGTACCACTGTCAATGTGTGCCTCAGTATATAGGGATAAGTGTTATGCTGTACCACCGTCAATGTATATAATGATAACAGTAATGCTGTACCACCTTCAGTGTCTGCGCCGGTATATAACGGTAGAAGCTATGCAGTTTTAAAGTGTATGTGTGGGGGGGGTGCCACATACAGGATCCGCCCCAGGTGCCAAATACTCTAGGTACGCCCCTGAGTGAATAGACCCCACTGACCTGTCTGGGAATCTTTTAATTCATAGAATGTTACTTTTTGAGCATAAGTAGCAATTTATCTAGGCAAGGAGTTGTAGAAGTGCTATGGTATCTGGTCCCACGTGAAACTCGTTCCATTTTCAAATTTGTGACATTTGGGATCAATTTCTCAGTTACAAAGATGGAGATACATGTGTTGTGCACTTTGCTCAGCAAACAACTCAGATAACGTTGCTGATATGTAGTTTTACTTTGCTCTAACAGGCCATTAACAAAAGCTTTGTTCATAGAGATTGTCGTCTCTCCCCTAGAGCATCACATATTTCAAAGACTTCAGTCAAACAAGCTGTTGCCTCTATTTGTAATCCATAATCTCTTTGATCTTCTGTGAAAAACTTGGTGCATTTGTTTTCAACACGCAGATCTGTTGATTACTGTGAGAGCGCAGTGAAGGGCTGCCTTCGTAATTCTGTTTAGAAATAGTCTGAATGACTGAGCACTAGCAAAGATAAAAACATTCAGTTTTACGTAGGTTTTAGAAGTCTGCAGAATGTGTACATTGATTCTTCCCATTGAGCCAAACATCTGGAAAGCTTGGATTCCACACATTATTGTCTTAACTAGTAAACTAATGGTTGTTTTCTAGTAAACCTATGTGCTGCGTGCCTGGCATGTCTTTTCCATATATTAACTTCTGTTTATCCTAGGTAACAATTTTCCTTAGACTACTGCTCATGACTAATGGATAATACTTCTCTCTGCCTTAAAGCCATGCCCAATTCATACACATAACCACAAAATGCAGATGGTATTATATATAAATAAAATAACACGTAGAATAAAAGAACCTTGCCAGTATGTATACATGTGTGTATATATATTTATATTTATATATTGTAATTAATATTTATATAATTTATTCCATGAGAGGCACTACTACTCACTGACATTCGTTAGATGTAGGGAAGTTTTACTTTACCGAGTCCTGAGACTAGTCAGTATATAAAGACATTGTCAGTGATATACTATAGGTAAATAATATAGAGTTATCAGAGGATTCTTGTGTTGCTGATACATGCTGCTTTGGTCAGAAACTCTGTTAGACATAATCCCTGCAGGTAAACCTACACTGTTCATCATTTCTTATGAAATAACCCTATGCTATCATTTGATGGGCATATAAATAAAATCGGAATAGCATGGTTACAGGTTATTGGGATCCCTAGTCCTGCTGCGTTTACACTTATATATTATTGTTCTTGTTGTAACATTGCTCGTACTGTTCTGTGTCCAGATTATCTACTCTACCCAAGTTCCTGTTATGTTTTTTTTTGCTTGGTCTAGACTCTAGCTGTTCTGTTGCTGGAAGTCTTTGTACTGGAGAGGTAGGGAAATGTATTCAGAACAGGTAATTATTTGTTATGTTAGCTTTGCCACTTACGTTTTCATAAATTAATTTAATTATGCTTCATGCGATGAAAATGACAGTGTTGCACTAGATGTTACTCTATAGCAATATGTTTGTTTTCAGAAGCTAAACTGATTTTGACCCATATTCTTCAATTTTGAGCAGCCTTGATGGGCAGTTTTATATTTTTATGACTTTTACATATATTCATACCCCATCTCCAACTCCTTATTGGATTCAGGAAAATGGATGTTTTAAGGTGACAGGTAGTGTTTTAACTACAGGGGTCACAGCGGTCCATACTCTAGGGGGCCCGAGGCGATCTCTGAGATCCCTTCTTCCTGGTTTCTCTTCCTCCTCTTCTAGTTGTGCTTTAACACCACAGGATCTCTGCAAGCCACCATCTTGCCATGAAGTCTAACCCACCCACTTCTCTGTTTATAAATTATTTTCTCATGTAATTCCTTTTAGTTCACTATAAGCCAACCATTCTTGCCAGGAACTTTGTATGAAATTGCCATAAGTCTAGATCGGAAGCTCACAGTGAGGGTCCTTAACTCTCTGTATGTCTAAATGTATATGTAATATGTATTTGTTAACCACCCCATATTTTAATTGTACAGCACTATGGAATTTGGTAGCACTTAATAAAAACTAAATAATAATGTAACACAGCACAACACAACCCCTTCATCAAGAGTATGCAAATTAACCATAGCTTTTCAAAATGATCTACAGACATTATGTCTCTTCCCACCACATGTGTCTGCTACGGACCCCATACCCTCATTACTCATCTGTAATTATCTCTTTGGGTTGTATATATTTTGTGGGAATTGTCAGACTGTTTCAATTCTCAATTTGTATGATATTCCTTATTTTTTTTTAATAGAATATCATCTTTGATACACAAAATTCAGTACATTCACAAAAAAGCGAACCCACTCACATACTCCCAACCATCAGTAGAGAATGATATGTAACAACTTTTTTAAGACAGACGTTTTAGATCAGTAGTTGTAGTACTGAACCTCTCATTATTCAAAAGTGCTGTTTCATTTGTGTTTGGCATATTATTGAGTCCAGAGGTACTTAACATCCCCCCTGCATCTGAGTTCACTTGAGTTTAATATTTAAAACTTCACAAAAGACATGACTTCACTAACTCTCTGGGTTTGAGGTAAGTTATTTACAGATGTGGATATTTCTGATCCTACTTTCGCAACCCTATAAGACACACATTTCGCACTAGGAGATTTGGTAAAAATAGCTTTCGTAATTTGCTAGTGAATTGGGGGAAATTGAATAACTGAAAATGTTTTAATGCAACCATAATCTGACATATACTATGTATTTGATGTAGAATGTTGCTCTTTATGTGACTGGGATCTGAAATCAAATGGCTTTTTTTAGGCTTGGACGCCCAATTATAATTATGAATTGCCATATAAATTGCAAAAACACAGATTTTGTTTGTTTTTATTCTATTACAAACAGTTTCTTAATGTTCCCTAATGATTAACATGATGGCAACTATTGCTCGATAACTATTGTTTGTAACCATCTTCAGGTCTAGCCTTAGGTGTTCAGACGCCCTGTGCCATCGACCCTCGTGGTGCCCCCTCACCCCCAGCGTACCTGTGTCTTCTCCTTCACTGTGCCACACCTCTGATATCCTCCCCATGAAGTTCAGATATAGATCAAATGCACAACACACGGAAACACAGAAATGCAAGTATAGATGAACTGAATAAGACATACAAACCCTGGATTCGCAGGTATAAAGCGAATAAATAACACATGGAAACATAGCATTGCAGGTTTAAAGCAACTGAATAACACACAAATCCAGCCTTGCATGTATAGATCAACCAAAAATATCACATGCAAACTGAGCTTTGAAGGTGTAGATCAAATAACTAAAGCCCTAAATTGCAGACATAGATCACTGGTCGCACACCCCAATAGGGTGCACCCATATTGCACACATAGCACTTGCCCCAGCAAACAGATTCCATGCACAGGACTTGGCCAGCACTCAGATAGCATCCACACACTTGCTTGCCCTTAGACGTACTTTCAATAACATACACTTTCCAAACACACACTCTCTTTTCCCTATTGTCATAATTTCTCCTCTGTTTTTGTACGCCTGTCTCTTTCTCATTACCTCCTTTATTTTGATATCTCTCTTCTTTCTCATTATCCCTCACCTTTGTCCCCATCTCTCATCCTTCTCATTATCTCCACTTCTCACTATCTCTCCCCTTTCTCCCCATCTCTCCTCTTTCTTATTACCTTTCCTTTCTTTCTATCTCTCCCTTTTCTCTCTCCTCCTCATTAACTCTCCTCTATATATTTCCCTTTACCTCTCCATTTTCTATCTATTCTATATTCTGTCTATCTCTCCCCATTTTTTACATCTCTTACATTAATATACATCTTATACATGAGTATACTAAAGTATTAGTGATACTAGTAATATTTTTATATTTTAGTATACATTGTATACTTTACATTGATTTACATCGTAAACGTAATTGATTTCTTTACGTTTAGATTAGATTAGAATTAATTGTGGACACTGATGACCAGTATAGAAATAGGGACAGGAAAAAACCAGCAAATATACACTTTACAAAGGATGGAAGAAGCCCCTTGAAAATGGAATGTTAGAGAGATCTGCCTGGAGGATGATTTTCGGGAATTTCTTCTTCATGCGTATATTTGTTACCAAGAGAAAAGTGTAATAATTTGTAAACTAAAACACAAAGATACACATAATACGGCTTTAAATTAAGTGAACTGTGGTTACCAAACTTGTGGAATAACTATAATAATGTTATATTTGTATCATAACATCCTGTTCTTTTAATGATTCTACGTCTTATCAGAAATCTACGTTAGTATTCACTTCCTGGGCTTGTGCAGTAAAGTCATGATGACACTACTATGCCTATTTCCCACTGATGGCTCAAATACAAATATAATTAATAAAGTTGGAATTTTGGACACAATTTATAATTGTATTTACAAATAACAGACTGCAGAAAAATGTTTTGTAGCCATTTATTTTAGACACATAATATTGTTCAACTTTTAATAGTTTAAATAAAACCGGTAATACTTTTTTTGGATATTTCAAATAATTTTCTCAAATTGTAACAAGCCTTTGGCAACGAAAATGTATTTAAAGTATTACAAAAACTATTTTTGTTTTTCACAGAATGCATAAAAACAGACCTTTGCTGCAAATGTATTACTGTATTTCGTTACCTTAATAGTCATGAGCCAAATATGGGCCTAAATATATATATTTTTGGTTCATTGTGAATTATTTTATTTATTATTAACTTATTATCTTTATCACATTTACTCAAGTTGATTCTCCTGTTTGTTAAATGGTTTTTCTATGGCGCTTATGTCATGCAGGATTTTCGCCAAAGTACAGCAAGGTGGTTCAAGCTCCTGAAGAGGTAAAGAGTAGAAGAAGGAAGGATGTAATAATGTAAACAAGAAGTGATTGTGTCAATGAGGCAGTACTATGATGGTTAGACACTGGCATTGTAATTGAAAAGTCATTAAAGCATTTGATAGAAGTGATGTTCTAATGCAGAATGTTTGACATTTTATTGTTACCACGTTATTTATGTTTTACTCAGTGGGTCCAGGAGCTCTGTAGTACATTTTGTGTTTTGTTCTAAATACACTATATTGTCAATTAGGTAAAAACGTTCAAGAGACACAAAAATGATCCTATACTAAATGCAACCATAAAAATCTTCACAAACAAAAGAATCTTTAGTGACTTACATGTCCGCCTATGAATCATGTACAATCCCTTAATCCTTAAACAAAGTGGCATATGGGTGACATCTGGACATCAAAAACACAACATATACATGTTTTAAGCTCTGCTGAGTAAAAATATAGTTTTATTGGGTGACAGGATATAATAATAATAGTACTACTAATAATAACAATAATAATAATGATGATTGTTGTTAAAATGTTAGATTTTTTCCCATAACGTGGAGGAATCTTAATTATGTACGGTACATGTGACTCCAGTGTGTGATGCAGCCAACTGACTTGTTGAGAATGTCATGTGAATAATTATATTAGAAAACAGCACAATGAACAATTAATAATAAATACTAATTAGAAGTGAATTATTTATTATCCAAGACATCTGGATTGATACAGAGGGTGTTTGTAAAGCATTTAATCCAAACAGATTTGAATCTCATAACACAGTCTTCAGACTGTTACATTCCAGTCCTCCACAAACATGAAAAATTTCCATTTTTCATTCACACAAAATCTTTGTTTTATAAATCAGATCTGGCCACTCCATAATTCTATGTAGAGTGTGTTTCAGGCAGCAAAGTCTCAAACTACAATACACATCTAAAAAATATATATATGTGTGTATTACCAAAGCCAAAAACTCATCCATGTGTTAAAAAGTGCTCCATGAGCCCTGCTTTTCATACCAGCTTCTGTGGCTATGCGCATGATAGTCTGCTAATTTATACTGGTTACTTATATAATGTATTAGAAACCACAAAAAAGGACCGTTCCTATTGCACATAACTAAATGAATAACAGACGTGACTTTGTCAATGAGGAAGAACTGTGAGGGCTAGCAGATGATGCTTTAATAGAAAACTCAACACCGCATTTAATATAAGTGCTGTTTTAATGCTGAATGTTTAAAATTGTATTTTCTTCCATATCATTTAAGCTTCATTTACTGGTTAAGAATAGAAATGAACCATAGCTATGAAATCTTGAAAAAATTCTTGTCTGAATACAGTATATTGTAATTTAGGACACAAGTTAAAAACCCTTCTTATATATTTACTTTGGCATAATTAAATTAATTTATCAAACTGCCTCTAGTCTGTGTATGTGTGTGTCCATCTCTATGATACGCAACTTAATCTTTATATGTCTTTGCCTGCTTTGTGTGTGTTCCTTTCAGTCTTCATGTACATTTGTCACTACCGCTGTTAAAATCCTAGTTTTTCTCTATAATCCTAAAGAAACCCACAAGGGGGATGGTGCTCGACAAATTAACCATTCACAAAACAACTACCAGCTTCTGCGAGTTGCCACAGGTCTAGTTACCACTGATTTTAATCAGTGAACACAGACATGTTTTTTATGTGTTTTTGTAATTTCATTTCAAAGAGATGCAGTGAGCAGTAAGTAAGTGGGCAGCAAGTAAGTTTCCAATGCGCAAAAGGCAGAGTTGGCCCTTTAAAAATTGTAATTACGGTAATACCTAAGATAAAAAATCCAACCTTGAATGTATTACATGTAACTTCCCCTTTAATGTATTTAAATTCATTCGGGAAGCATTTATCCATATTGTTTGTTTATACAAGAAACGTCTGAACAGAGCGATGGACAACTGATTACTTCAGTGTGCGTGAAAACAGAACATGCAATTTAATTTCCTTAAGATTTATGAAAGCCTGGACGTGTTTATATGCTTAAATATGGAGCTATAATTATTTTTAATTATAAATGATCTTCGCTAAATGTGAAACATATCTATAAGTTGGGAGTTTACGTAAATCACGTAAATCAAAGCAAAAGTAGAGTCTTAACAGGTGCTGTGCCTGCTACTCTGTCATGTAATGCTTTCCGCACCTCATTTCTCTATAACATGCATTTAAATAAAACAATTATTTTGTGTTCCAACGATGACTCTGGAAAAAAATAGTAACAAGAGTCTTTTAAGATAATTTTTGACTTAATGCTCGGAAAGAGTCGCAGAGACATTGTAGGAAAGTAGGATAAACTATGTTACAGGGTGGCATCGGATATTGTATATAATGCTTGGATATTAAATAGTAAAAATGACAAGAGAAATGTCTTTTGAGAAGGTGCAAAAAAGATTGGTCCGTGAAAATGTTCTCGTCTGTCTGAATATATCAACTTACCAACTTAGCAATTATTCACCTTGACCATACAATAGAAAACATCTGCAAAAAGTGTGACTCACGTTATATACTACTGCACAATGATGATGTACCATGTGCACAGAGATACTGGGGGCATTAGTTTATTCTGCACAATATAATAACACATCTATATTTGTGTCAGAAATTGTGATACCATCACTTTCGAACAACAAGAGATGAATTCACAACTTCTACTTCTAACTGCGGAAAGATTTACTAACGTATAATTCCTGCCAACTAACAAGTCATGAATGCCATGAAACAAAGAACTTGTGTCCGTTGCTCTTTTAAGGCACATTCTCGTTGTATGTGCTGGAATGGTTGTGTGTGGTCAAAAAGTAGAAAACTAGGAAATGAATTCAGCATTTAAAAGACATTGCTCCACACTTGCCTTTTGCTACAATAAAACCATCAGGAGATATCCCACACTTTACAATCCCTCAATTAACATTTTTCAGTGACACACAACCAGATGTGTGTTTTAACTTCTAGAATAAATTATTATTTTGCCTACTATAATAGTTCATCATATATTCCTATAGTGAAAAGAGGTTCCTCAGCGCCATACAATGAGTAGTTATATATTTGTGACATATTGAAACATTGTGTTGCAGATTAGTGTATTTCAACATATTTGTCTATGTCTTATAAAAGGCCTTTTCAATGGCTTTCCCTTGAAAGAAGTTGGCCATGTTAGAAAAACTTTATATCAGTGCTCTGCTTTAGCTAAAGGGAACGTAAACGTATTTAAAAATAGATTTATTTCCTAATAAATAACAGGTACTATCATAAGAAGTTAAGTGCACCTAAAATAACCATCATTTAAAGTACTCCATGAGGGGGTAAGCAGTGTTTCTCCACTGTTTGAGATGTCCGGCCTAGCAATTAAGAAAAATAAAACCATTTGTCATTATGTCAAAAAAATTTACATTGCCCATGATATGGACTTGTGTGTTATAAAAAATTCCCAAAATAAAATTATGGAACATTTCTTTTCAGAACAGCCTGTAAATCTACAAAGTGAAGGCTTGTCATTTTAATAGTATCCCAAAAAGCCAACTGAGTATGCATGTTAGTGTGTGTCTGCCTGGGTATTTAGTGTGTGTGTGTCTGGATATGTATGTTAGCATCTGTTTTGGGAGTGTCTGCATGTTAGTCTCTACCTGTATGTTAGTGTGTATCTATCTGGCTATGCATATTAGTGTGTGTCTGCCTGTGTATGCATATTAGTGTGTGTCTGCCTGTGTATGCATGTTAGTGTGTATCTGCCTGGCTAGGCACGTTAGTGTCTGTGTGTCTGGTTATGTATGTGTGTCTGGGTATGTATGTGTGTCTGGGTATGTATGTTAGTGTCTGTTTGGGTATGTATGTTAGTGGCTACATGTTAGTGTCTAACTGGTTGTGTTAGTTTGAGTATCGGGGAATGCTTGTGTGGATGCCTGGGTGTGTATGTTACTGCCAAGTGTCTGTGTGTGTTAGAGCTGAGCGGTCTCTAGTTGTGTTGACCCGAGTGTATGGCTGTGTGCCCCTCTAGAGGTCAGGCTCTGGATTCCCCATTGATTCAAAATGTTATAATTTTTGGCCAAAACAAACACCAAATATATTATTAAAAGGTGTATATTCTGTGCACTGCAGCTCTGGTGCAAAGATTCCAGTTGTAACAGTGGTTGTTGTGACATCATAGCTCTGGGTGAATGTGTGCAGGACACAGGCTCAGGCCACCACTTTGCTGGATTGATAGAAGGAGGAAGATGAAGCTGGTAGTTTTGTTCTTATTTCTGCTGGTTGCAGAAGTCTGTCCTGCTCCGCTGCCTGCTAATCGGCATGATGATTACGGCAAGCTGAAGACGGCACCAAGCGCGCCTCCAAAGAACGTCCAAAATGAACTGGATGTGAAATGGATTGCTGTTTTAGCATCAGTGGCCCTTGTGTTATTTTGCATTTGCTGCAGCGTCCTCGGATTCCTGATCTACAAATATATAAAACGGGATCCAAATAATAACGGCAGCCTGCATCAGACCCCCAGAAGAGACGGCCCAAAAGCATGCGCCTTCTTACAGTCAGTCTTCTATTCACAATAAGGAGATTTCACCTGCAGTTTCAAAGGTTATTCTGGAGCGTATACTTTACATAATATAATGATATAATCATTATATAAGGAATATCATCGGAGAGAGAGAGAATGGATACCATGCATGTCAGCGCTTGGCACGCGAAACATGTCGGTGATTACATCGATTATTATGGAGGAAGAGGAGTAACAGCACAGCCTACAGAGGGTTACCAGCGGCTTTTGAGAAATCTGAAGGGACTTCTATACGACTACTTTTTCTGGCTGTGTTTGTGAGGCTCTGAAAAGTCTGCTCACCGTTCCACTTTGTGAGCATTGCATTTTATGTATTGTTTTGTGTAATAGGAATAAATATGTATCCTTAAGTTCTTCACCTGTGAGTTGTTTTACTATATGTTTAACCCGTGATGCTATATGCGCATGTCATGCTCCCTCCTCTGTGAGTAATATTCCTTGGGGGATTTTTTGTGTTTATTTATACAGGTCGGACAATGTTTTTTTGTGTTTTTCTTTTGATGATTGAAAAATATAACCGACTATTTGGAACTATATGGAAGAATTTTGAAGATTTTTAAAAATATATCTACTCCACTATTTTAGAAAATCAAAAAATTAATAAATCATTTGTAAATAACAGGTACTATCATAAGAAGTTAAGTGCACATAAAATAACCATCATTTAAAGTACTCTATGAGGGGGTAAGCAGTGTTTCTCCACTGTTTGAGATGTCCGGCCTAGTAATTAAGAAAAATAAAACCATTTGTCATTATGTTAAAAAAAATTAACATTGCGCATGATATGGACTTGTGTGTTATAAAAAATTCCCAAAATAAAATTATGGAACATTTCTTTTCAGAACAGCCTGTAAATCTACAAAGTGAAATCTGTGGAAATATTAAATTTAGCTATGTTTCATCTATGGAATAAAGCTTCCCATACTTTTTCATCGATGGAAACTATCGTATGACATAAAATCTATTCAGTCAAATTGATAATACATTGTTAGCGTGAGTGACATTTCACTTTTTTAAATTTTTTTCAGTTTATTTGCTAGGCCAGAAGGCCTGCCCAGACCTCCTTAGTTGCTAAGCCTGCAATTGGTATTATAATTAACATAACTGCATGAGAGGCCATATTAAATGATTACATATGCTCCCATATGTATTGATTAACACATGATATATAGTGTCAACATGTTATAAATATACCAGCCTCATTGGTAATAGGTCCCTTTAGAGCTGTGTGCAGCTTTCTCTTTTACATATGTGCCCTTATGATAGCTGCGTTTGTCAGTTCGGGGGAAAAAATCACAGTATCTTCCCCATGTGTGCTTGTGTAAGAAAATATAAATATGATTCAGATGTTGTACCTGCTGCAACTAAAAGAACGTAGGGATTTTTAAGTTTTCCTTACATTTTCTCTTCACTGTTGATAAAATGCTCATCACCAAGCCTGTTGTTGCTTACATCTGGTTATTTTTCGCCATTATTTCCTTGGGGAAAGCAAACAGTCCCACTCTGTTCCATGCAATCTATCATAGATGTTTTATGTGCTTTTGTTGTAATACTAGATGACTTGAAATGTTTTACTGATTTGAAGACTCCTTGTTGACATATATTTGGTGATTATGTAATCAAGTTGTTTCCATACAAGTATAACCCGGGGGTAATGGTATTAGGGGGCCTTGGGCAAATTCTGTAGATGGGCCCCATTCATAATTTTATGCGGGCTGACGGTACATGGCCATGTCATCACCCGGTTATGTTATAAGGCACCTAACCATAGCTTATCTTAAGCACACACTGTTGCCAAGTTTCACTAAATGTTGATGTTACACATGTACAGTAAGTTTGTTTTGGGATGTTTTGATATCTTTCCCATTATTCTGTCAAAAAAAAATCCCAATCAAAACAATTGCAGTGCAAGTTCTCAAACTTGGTTGACCCTCATTTTAACATATATGACTGTTTGTAAACATATAAAATGAAATGAATTATTAAAGGTTTTGAATAAAAGTTAAAAGACTACCACCCCTTTTCAGACATTTGAAAGTTGCATCTGTGGGTTAGTTTGGTAAGGGATTTATTGGGTTTTAGATAGTAATGAAAAAGAAACTATTCTTGAGAAAACCACAGACCACATCTGTTGCAGGCTTGTCATTTTAATAGTATCCCAAAAAGCCAACTGAGTATGCATGTTAGTGTGTGTCTGCCTGGGTATTTAGTGTGTGTGTGTGTGTCTGGATATGTATGTTAGCATCTGTTTTGGGAGTGTCTGCATGTTAGTCTCTAGCCGGATGTTAGTGTGTATCTGTCTGAATATGCATGTTAATGTGTGTCTGCCTGTGTATGCATGTTAGTGTGTATATCCCTGGCTAGGCACGTTAGTGTCTGTGTGTCTGGTTATGTATGTGTGTCTGGGTATGTATGTGTGTCTGGGTACGTATATTAGTGTCTGTTTGGGTATGTATGTTAGTGGCTGCATGTTAGTGTCTAACTGGTTGTGTTAGTTTGAGTATTGGGATATGCTTGTGTGGATGTCTGGGTGTGTATGTTACTGCCAAGTGTCTGTGTGTGTTAGAGCTGAGCGGTCTCTAGTTGTGTTGACCCGAGTGTATGGCTGTGTGCCCCTCTAGAGGTCAGGCTCTGGATTCCCCATTGATTCAAAATGTTATAATTTTTGGCCAAAACAAACACCAAATATATTATTAAAAGGTGTATATTCTGTGCACTGCAGCTCTGGTGCAAAGATTCCAGTTGTAACAGTGGTTGTTGTGACATCATAGCTCTGGGTGAATGTGTGCAGGACACAGGCTCAGGCCACCACTTTGCTGGATTGATAGAAGGAGGAAGATGAAGCTGGTAGTTTTGTTCTTATTTCTGCTGGTTGCAGAAGTCTGTCCTGCTCCGCTGCCTGCTAATCGACATGATGATTACGGCAAGTTGAAGACGGCACCAAGCGCGCCTCCAAAGAACGGCCAAAATGAACTGGATGTCAAATGGATTGCTGTTTTAGCATCAGTGGCACTTGTGTTATTTTGCCTTTGCTGCAGCGTCCTCGGATTCCTGATCTACAAATATATAAAACAGGATCCAAATAATAACGGCAGCCTGGATCAGACCCCCAGAAGAGACGGCCCAAAAGTATGCGCCTTCTTACAGTCAGTCTTCTATTCACAATAAGGAGATTTCACCTGAAGTTTCAAAGGTTATTCTGGAGCGTATACTTTACATAATATAATGATATAATCATTATATAAGGAATATCATCGGAGAGAGAGAGAATGTTTACAATGCATGTCAGCGCTTGGCAGGCGAAACGTGTCGGTGATTACATTGATTATGATTATTATCGAGGAAGAGGAGTAACAGCACAGCCTACAGAGGGTTACCAGCGGCTTTTGAGAAATCTGAAAGGACTTCTATACGACTACTTTTTCTGGCTGTGTTTGTGAGGCTCTGAAAAGTCTGCTCACCTTTCCACTTTGTGAGCATTGCATTTTATGTATTGTTTTGTGTTATAGGAATAAATATGTATCCTTAAGTTCTTCACCTGTGAGTTTTTTTTTACTATATGTTTAACCCGTGATGCTATATGCGCATGTCATGCTCCCTCCTCTGTGAGTAATATTCCTTGGGGGATTTTTTGTGTTTATTTATACAGGTCAGACAATGTTTTTTTGTGTTTTTCATTTGATGATTGAATAATATAACCGACTATTTCGAACTATATGGAAGAGCTTTGAAGATTTTTAAAAATATAACTACTCCACTATTTTAGAGACACGTAGTGACGGGCCTAAAGCTGTTCAGGGATATAAGAGTTTAAGCCAAAGCACTGCCAGTTTGGACTAGGTCATCCCCTTATTTTCCAACCGAATGCATAAAATACGTGACTTCCTGGAACACAATGAGATCTTACACCTGAAGTACTGATCAGAACGCTGATAGAGGCGCAAACAGAGCACATGCAAGCCATCATGTACACACCAAAATACATACTGCCCCCCTCTGTGACCCAAAGGTGGCCAGTACAAGCAGGGCCGGCCTTAGGTGTTCAGGCGCCCTGTGCGGACTACTTCTCTGGTGCCCCCCTCAACAAAAAAGAAAGGGAAACAATCTTGTAACAAACAACTAGTTTTAATTACAGACTATGTGCAAGTGCAAACAAGTAAAATAAAATATAACTGTAAACACTGGTAACAACAATGTTCCCTACTAATCTGACTGCAGATTAGGGGAAGACTGTGAAAGTGCAGTTTTCCCTCCTTCTGACCCTACCGTGACATTGAGAGGTTCTCTCCCCCATAATCAGTTCCTTTCTCCCCTCATTCACTAAGCCACACACACCTCTCTTTCCCTTCCTCCCTGTTCAGGTATAGATCAAATAAACATAAAACCAAAAGGTGAGAATACGGCACTCAGTTATGGGGTGTTGCACGAGCCAGGGTACAACCAGTCCCCCATATATTTATGGAATAAAGACCTGTGGCTTGAAAAAGACCTGTGTGTGTAGAAATGTTGCCTGTGTGGAATAAACTCACCTCACCATTGAAGTGCTGAGCCCCTGCTTCTTTATTCCATAGACCAAATAAACAACACATGTAAACACTTGCATGTATAGCATTGCAGTTATAGCCCAACAGAAGAACACAAGAACCCAGCTTTGCAGGTATAGATCAAATGGGGATCACATGTAAACTCAGAACTGAAGGTATAGATCAAATAAACAACACATGGAAACATCACTGCAGATAAATGTGTAGCTATCCTAATTAAAATTAGAGCTAAACATGTAAAAGGGAGGTTGAGTCAGTAAGTGTATGTATGTTTATGGTGTTATAGTGTGTGTGTGTGTATGTATATGTATGGTGTTAGAGGCAACTCAGTGCTGATGGTGATTTATGATGGATTTAATGTACACAATTCCTAAGGCTATGGTATATCATAACTTGTCATATTTGACTCTGTTTAAAAGCATGACTTTGATTTCACTATATAATTTACATCATTCCAGATAGTGAATAGTGTGTGTTGATCTACCAGATTCACTCATCTTATTAACAAGATATGTTTTAATGACATGCTTGTCAAAATCTGCATTTTTAAACGTACTATTTTACTGTCTTGTCCTAAGCATGCTTTGATGAATGTATATGTGCTTTAAACACTGGCCACTTGCTAACATTTCTAATATCTTTTTTGCCATGTACGCGAGAGGGTATAATGTTTTGTTCTGGCTAGACACCAGGAGATTTCATGACCCCTTGCGAATATTTTCTTTCAGTTAACTGTAGTGACAGGTTATTGTGATGAAAATTATGTCTAATTTACAACTTCAAAAAAAATTCCTTTTTCTGTGATCAGGAAGGCTTGTAATTTGTTCAAGTTCATACAGGCACCATATGATTTAAGTAAAGAGCGAATGAAAGGTTCTGTTACCTATTCTTAATTGTACCTGTAAATGTTGGTTACATTTTTGTATCACATATTTGCGTGACAAAGCCTTATACAAATCTGGTTACATTGAGTCTGGGTATGTTTTGTTTTAGAAATATTCAAAAAATATTTTTCTCTACTTAAACACAGTTTATAGTAAATTAGGGCTTGGATAATGAATGGAAAAAGAAAACCCACCAAATATGGGTTTACTATTTTCTGAGTTGTAGATCAACAGAGCAGGTAAAGAGACACTTATTGACTCTTTACCTAATATGTTCCATGCAACAAGACTTATATTGCTTCATTATAACATTCATCAGAATTGTATTTTTTTTGGAAAAATCATACCATATTAACTTTACCTCAGTTTCTTTCATACCTTTTTTTAGTCTCCTGTCCCATGCAATCAACAAATAGACGTTGTTATAGTTAGAATATTGTCCCCTATTGTAGCGTACCTGGGGAGAGGGGAGTTGCAGTCCGCCGCAGGTGATGCCCATTAGGGGGGTGCTAGCAGGCTAGCCTCTGGTGTACACCCAGGGCCGGGGCCAGCCGAGCAGCTTTGGAGCCGCGCAAATGTTTATGTAACCTGATGGCTACCTAACACAAGCCCACAACTTACCGCTGTTGAGCTCGCACACTGTGCAAGGAAACTCTCTTTTCCCGCCTAGGTTCCTGCTACCCTTGGACAGGAAAAGAGAGTTTCCTCACACAGTACACAGGCGCCACAGCAGCAAACTATGCGGCCCCAGTGCTGCTCGGCCAGCCCCCAGACCAGTGAAATCTGTAGGCGAGATAAGGTGGAGGGTGTGGGAGGGTGAATGGGTGAACAAATGAATGAGTGACTGACTGGATGTATAAGTGTTTAGGGGCAGACATGGGACAGTTAGGCTGTTTTAGTGGCACAGGTGGCACAGGCAGGCTGTTGAGGGGGCAGATATGGCACAGGTAGGCTGCTTAAGGGGCAGTGGTGGCACACGCAGGCTTCTTCAGGGGCAGAGGTGGCACAGACAAGCTGTTTCATGGGCAGAAGTGGTACAGACAACCTGTTTGAGGGGCAGAGGTGGCACAGGCAGGGTACCAAATGGGCAGAGATTGCACAGGCAGGCTGCTTCGGGGGCAGAGGCCTACCACATCAATGTCTGGCTTAGTATATAGTGATAAGTGCCACTTATAGCACTTTGAAGACGATGGTTCACATTCTCACTCTGCCTTATGGATAATTGCTTTATGTCCATGGGTCTGTTAATATTCATACTTTGATTTTTTTTTAGAATGTACACTGTTTACCTCACTGCATTTCTTTTTCATAGCCACTTAACAAAAAGAGCGCAAAGAGTGTAAGGCTTCAGAAAAACATATAGTGTGAATGTCACTCAGAGCAGTGATGAGATTTCTAAGTTCCCTCCTCTCTGGATCTATCTGTGACCTACATTTCAGTCCCTTTGCACTTGTAGCTGCCATTCCCCCAGCTCATACAACAGCTGCACTGTGCTCATTGAACACCAAAAAAGGGTGAAGCCCATAGCCTCGGTTGCTGTTTCTGGCTTGGCACAATGAATGTGAAAGCTTATTGCCAACTTCTGATCCTGCGAGACTTATTGCTTACCAGGCATACTACTTCCCTTGCCATTTTCTAAAATCATGTTCTTAAAAGTATATTACATTTGAATACGCTGATCGGCTATGATATAAACAGTAGCAGGGAAATAGTATAAATTACAAAAAAGCTTTAACGTCATGACACTTTTGTACCTCATTCTTGCAATGTTTTATTTACACATTGCAAGTAAGAGCGTAAATGAAATCTAAAAGGTCACAATTTATGTAATTCTGCTACCAGAACTGAAGAAAAAAAAATACTTTCAGCATTCCCGGCTTTTTTCTTAAATAAAATTTACAACTGTTTTTATTATATGTTTAACTTATCGCAAATGCAAGGATAAACAATCCTGGGTGAAGGCTATTCTATCTTACGTGCTGGATTTATTCCAAGAATGCTAGTCACAACCATTTTTTTTACATGGAATAAAAGCACAAGGGAAGTTTCTTAACAGTATTAAAGCACATACCCAGTTGTTTAAAGCTAAACTCGTATATTTTTTTAAGAAAATGTGTTAACATGTTGGGTAGTCCCGTTAAAGTAAACACTAGTCCTGCATTTTATTTGGACATAGGCAGATTTTACCTATACCCATAAGGACACCATTTGAATTGTTTTTCAGGCATATCTCAATCAATCAAAAGGACGCATGTATATACAAAAAGGGGGTGAGAACATCGGACTCAAGTAATAGTCATGAAAGCAATGACTAAAGAAATGTACATAGAGAAGACAGAGGTTGTAAGAGGTACAGTATCCCTGAATGTTTTGGCATAGGGGCTTTCATTATGGGTGATAACCTATTCTTGCTCCATATGATCCCAAGTGTGTACAGAGTCAAACATTCAATAATGTTCACAATCTGTAACAGCAATAAAGTAGCCCTGCAACTCTGTGGGGTAATGTATAAAGAGTAATTACGGTGCACAGCGGTAAAAGAGATATAAGCATTACAGAAACCAACGTAATGTTACTATCAGTAACTGTATCACTATACCACTTTCCGACACAATTGCTAAAGGCTTTACTGGTGGAAAAAAAAAAGTGGTTCGGCCACCTTACAGATCTCTGGTGAGACCTCACCTTCGGTATTGTGTACAGTAGAGGGTTCAGGGAAGGGGTATTAAAATTGTGAATGACTTGCAGGGTAAAAATGATTATTAAAGCCTTAGGAATTTCTACTTGAATAGTTGGAATTAGATGAGAAAAAAGATACGTTATAGCTACTTTTAGATCCATAAAATGGATTTCACAAAGTTCAAGAGGGGAATGTATTCCTGGATGGGAGAAGGAGCAAAATGCAAAATGAGGAGAAGGTGTTGGGCAATCAGGCTGCCTGCTGCATCGCTGTTCAAAGGCTGGGTTACAAGGAAGATCCCTGATCTTCCGAAATGGCTCATTTACCATCCATGACAGGTACATAATAAAATATTTTAAGGGCCTTCCTTTTACGTATTTCCTCTAATTCGCTTTAACTGACATGGAACACTGTGCAGGAAACCAAATTAAATTTACAAAATTAAAGTCAAGTAGGGAAGATTGATAAAAAAAAAGCAAAAGGACTCAAAGTGCTTTTTCGTCATTGGTGATTTTCCTGGTTCCATCGCAACCTATCTTTATGTTTTACAAAACTAGGTTGGGTAATTTCAACCAAATATATTGCTATAGCACTCATTATATACTATAAAATATATGTGTGCATTTGATGTGCAAGTCAAGAATGCAAAAGTACATTACAGAAGGTTTATATAATACTGCTCATCAATCGTTTATTGTAATTTTCTATCTCATAGTAATGTGTATATTTATATGATCAGACTTAGATATATTTTTGGCAATAATTTTGCCTCATTAATCTTTCATACATACTGTATATTATATCTATTAGAGGATATGTTTCATATTTTTTGAATTATGTGGAAAATTATTCTCATTCCTCCTTGCATTCCCACCAGGTCATTCCAGCTAAACGGAGAATTGATGACTATTCTAATCAGGGCAAGATGAACACAGTCAGTAAGCAATTTCATAAGTGACCAGATCCACTTAAACTTTTCATTGTGGTTGGGTGTGCAGCTATTTACATGTCCACTCTCTACAGTAGAAGTAATCAATATTCCCATTTCTAGATCTGGTACCATAGTTTCTGTAACAATTTATAGGACTTGTTACCTACCTTGATATTATAATAAAAACACTGCATAGATATCATCTTATAGTGAGATGAATTATAACAAGTTTTAACTGAAATTCAAATTTATCTCAAACTTCACCCTGCTTGAAAGAGAACATTCTTACTTTTTTAGTAGTAAAAACTCTTACATGCCATGCGTGATGCATTTTTTAAAATGTATTTACCAAGTAAAATTTTGATACATGGTCACCCTAATCAATCTGATCTTTCAGGGGAAAAGCCCCATTAGTATTATGTAGTTCTTAACATTTTGCAATACATTTATAAATAGTTTAGGAAATGTTGCCGCCATAAACTTCAACCCCTTTCTGACTGATGACATACCAGGTACATCATGAAAAAATGGTCCCTCAGGACCTGTGACGTACCTTTTACGTCATTGGTTAAAACTGCTCCCACGTTGCTGCGATTGCAGGGGCACCACTGTTGCTATCCATTCCATGACCCAAGGAGTCGGTCTACAGCAGATCCTCCATACTTCCATGCACATGATTAATTTTACAGCAAATCACATGCACCTGTACTGTCAGGTCAGATAATGAAGGTTATGCTTGTAAACGCTGCCTTTGTCTATGTTCATTACCTCCATCCTGTTCACTATGATCATGATCTAGAGAGAGACAGAGAAAAGCTTTCCATGGGTCCTAGTACATTTTTTTGAATTCTAGAAACACATTGAAGAAACATATCAAAAATACTAAAATTGTTCTGGTCCTGTAGTGTAAAATAGCCTTGGTCCTTAAGGAGTTAATCAAGTAGCATGCAAATACAATTATCTTAAAATCATAATTAATAATAAACACGTACTTTAAAATGTCTTAATATCCCATCCTTGAGACAACTAGTACGTGTTCTCAATAGGGTTCCCTGCTAATTAAAGTTGATTATGACTAGTGACATGTCAAAACTAGTAGCAATGGGCTGGATTTGATGTGGGAGATAAGTCTATTACAGGTAACAGGACAAATGTTCTCACTTAGGTTGCAAGTGAAGAAAATGGATAAAAAGAGATATATTTTATCTCAACTAATAAATGCGAAACAATGTAGATGTTTTTTATCTGTTTTTCATTGCCATCTATGCTGTTCAATAACTTGTTGGTTTCTCTCCAGCATAGAATCCAGATTGTTGTCACAGAATTATCACTATTATTTCTGTTTACTCCCCCCCCCCTAAAATGTTTCCTTACAGAAAGTCGCTGCACAGCTCTGCTTTTATAGCTGTTCAGAGCAAAAGTTAAAATATCTTTCTGCAACCCACATATCTGGCACACAGCAGCTGCCATTATTTGGGGCAAGCTCCCCCTGTGACCCCCTCCTAGCTCAATTACACCTGAGTAGGTATTGAGTATGAAGGGCCCTATAGGTTGATAAAATGGGCCCCATCAAATTGTATATTTTAACAAGGGCCTGCACCACCTAGAGATGGCCATTCCATGATGCGTACCACCAGGTGTGACGTTGAAGGTCTCCATGGTGTCTGTACCAGCTTCATACTCCATACCTTTCAGAATTTCCAATGATCTAAGTGGGAACACTTTACCGAGAATTTAGGCAACTTGGCAGATATTTATGAACTGAGACAGCACTACGAAAACATGTGCTAATGTAAAAAAATAACAGATTTTATTTATAAATGTTATACACAATGTTATTTATAAGCACATATTCTGCTGTTTGTATAAACATGGCTGCAGACCACTGGCATAGCCCTATACCCACCAAACATTCTGAGCTCTCACAAAAGAGGGGCATCAGAGGGAGAGCTACAGACAGAAGGTCACTGGGTAGGGGTATAAACCTGTCATCTGTCTATTTGCTTGTCCATTCATCTCTGGAAATATAATTAAAGATGACATCACAACATTTCTAATCGCAAATAACATATCGCATAATCTACATATCGTAACATTATAATACATGTGTAAAAAGACAACCAGTTATTGTTATGGCTGTTTTTCAGCCATCGTGATTATAGCTTTCCCTGGTAGATATATAAGGGCTCATGCTGTCCAGTCGCTGTTGACCTACAGAATATTTACAGCCATAGACGTAAGCGAGCATGGCTGGCTGCGAAGCCCCTCCGTGACTGCCGGTTAGAGCGGAGATGGAGGGGTGAGCGCTGTAACACCGTACTGCTCCACAGTGAAGGGCGCAGCTGATTGGCCCCCGGCTCTCTAGAGAGGCGGTCTCTGCTCTTTGATGTCGGGTCCTGGGATGGTCAGAGAGTAACGGAGTTGCTGCTGAGCTCCTTCCTCTAGCGCTCTGTCTTTGGAGAAGGTGCCGTTGTCCCCAGAGGCTCCCGTTCATAGACATACCCTGGCATAGGGCAAGTCCCAGGCTGAAGGCATTAGGTGGAAGGGGTAGGAGGGAAGCGATGCAGAAAGGGAAGCGGGCCGGCGAGGGGCTAAAGACACTCCGTTCACACGCCCGGCTGCTGAAGCAGGAGCAGCTGTGAGGGCTTCCCGGGGATTCGAGGGGCGCGGGTTGGGGGAGCCACAGGGGGGACAAGCGAGGGGAGAAAAGGGACTCTGAAGTCCTCATTTTCTCTGCTGCTGCACTGAAGGGAACATGCTGGTTACAAACTGGTTGGCGGGGCTGGTCTGTCATCTCTGCTTTGTGCACACTCGTTCCTGGGAAAGCCGGCTTCACCCCAAGCAAGGTAATGACAGCATGGGGCTAACAACACCGGGCAAGTGCATGGAAAGGGTTAACCCCCTCTCACTATCTGTCACGAACACTTTGAATGAATGGAATCCACGTCTGACCCTTGAGAGGTTGGCAAACTTCAGATATGTGTGTGTGTTAGTGTGTGTGTGTTAGTGTGTGTGTGTGTGGAGATACACAGATACATGTATCTCAAACATCAACTGGAACATGTGTGTGTGATCTATACCACATGGAGATGTCACCCATTCAGTTATTTCTGGACATTTGTCTTTCCTGGGGAGTAAATCACTGAAGAATTGTTAACAGCCCTGATCACATGCTTATTGATTAGATACCAGGACTGCATTATATCTGTTGGTTAGTTTCTCCCTATCGAAGTTCTTACATGATATATTTAGGATTGTGTATTTCCTAAACTTATATCACCGCCACACACGCACATTTATTTGTTTTTAATAAATGTGTTATTGTATGCTGCAAGTGGCTACAGTGTTTGAATGAACTTCTGTAAATGGATAGGAATGTTAAGCGTGAGAAAAACATCTTAAATACTCCACCATTTCTTCTAAAAATCTAAAAAAAAACTACTTTGGCCTTGGATGTGAACCCTTAACTAATTACATACATTCGAATGTACGGAGCAATCCAAGATCTCTTCAATGATAGGCTCTCCAGCTTTCATTTGACACATGCAACCGGTGAATGACATTCTGAAACACTTGTATAGGGCATCATACTTGTTCCTCGCAAGAACCAGAACACATGCTTCTCAGGAAATAATACATATATAATAATAATATATTAATATTTAGGGTAGTGTATGGCTTACTCAATAAAAAAACATTGGTCTGGGGCTGCAGTAACTGTAGTACCAAAACTGAATGGTCATGATGGCTACCCCTTTGGTAATAAAAAAAAGTACCACAAGTGTATGAATGTCATATTGAATTTGCTCTTAAACTGAGTTATGTTACTTTATGTCATCTATTCTACATTTCTTTATGGATGTGACTCTTGCTGTACCTGGCTAAATGATACTTTTGTGAATGCTTACAATACAAATTGATGTCTTATCAAATACGATCTGGCTACTGCGTCGTCCCTTAGGGTCATGCAGTGTTACACTGGTAATTAGCCATATTTAATTAATGCAGAAAAAAGGTGACCCACATTGGACTTACAGCATGGATTGGGACAATGAGTTTTATTCAATAAAGCGAGATTTGCCAAGAGTTTGCGAGCGAGGTTTCATCTTACTGAATTAATAGTGTGTGATGTAAGCTAGACCTGGTTTCTCCTGCATGGACCTGCAGAATGCATAGATCAGTTTAACAGGCAAGTTTCAAGAAATGTCCCCAGTTTAACTATGTATTACATTGGGCTACCAATCAAGCCCTTCATGTCGGAGAAGCTCATTGGGGTCGGACCTTTACAATGTATAGTAACTCTCATGCAAAGCCTTCTGTCAACTCCCTTTTTGTAATTAAATCCAACTGTCTTAGTAGAGTACTTGAAGAAATGGCACTTCACCTATAAAAAGACACATCATTTTGATTTTTAATGGCTTTTCTCAGACTTGCTGGGAATATGATGTGAGCTGCAGAACATGATCTGTCGAGCTTCTATGGACCACCCTGCTTACTAAATTTTTTGTGTCTCCTTAAAAGCCCATATTGTGGCCTTTCCTTTATGATATTACTTTTGCTAGGTATGGCTTGATTATATATATGGTTATGTTGAGTGTTTAATAATTTCAACTTAATAACTAGCACATTTGTGACGTATACAGTTAGAAGTTTGCATTTCACATACAGAATTTGTCACCTCCGATATGTTGAATTTAATCTTGCTGCCTTCAAAGAGCTGTCACCACATTCTCATTCCATTTGCAAATAAGGTTTCTGCAGTCTTAAAAGCAGATCAGATACTCTGTCCAAATACTCCATTTTATAGTTCAAAACTCAAAATAAGCCCGTTTAATGCTATTTACAAACTAAAGTAAGATATATGTTTATAAACAATTTATGTGTACATGATGCGATCTTCACTTCCTGTTCTCGGGATCTGCATAATTATTCCTCCTCTTTTACCTAATGACTATTGTTATATTGGTGATTGATGTTGATTGGTTCAGGCTGTCTATGTAGGGGTGAGGAGAAGGGAGAGAACCTCTGAGATATGACTATGCTAGTAATGACACTTTTTTCTGATGTTACCTTCAAGAGCATTTGATGTGCCTAAGATGCACATGGATAGCAGAGGGTTGAATGTAGATACCACAGTTGCAAAATGTTTCTCTATATATCAATATACATTTTATATGCTGACATTTTGGGTATTATTAACATTTTTCTTATTTTTACAGACAGTTTTGTGAAGGATCTTTCATCCTATGAAGTTGTCATACCTTCCAGAGTAAACGATTTGGGGGAAGTTTTCCATCACACTGAACATTTCCAAAGAAGGAAAAGAGGTCTTGATTTTCAGCATTCAGACTCATTTGCCCACAGGACGCTTTATCGTTTTTCTGCCTATGGACAACTCTTCCAGTTTAACCTTACTGTGAATGCAAACTTCATTGGTGACTCTTATGATGTTGTACATATTGGAAACCAAAGCAACTTTGATCATGACATCTCAGACCTCAGGCATTGTTTCTACAGTGGGCATGTCAATGGTTTGGACGTCCATGCAGCTGTCTTTAGCCTCTGTGGTGGAATGGTGAGTTTAAGTTACTTCTTATTTTCCATGTTAGTTAACCCTTCAACAGTACAAGGGGAGGAAACATTGAAGGCTTTATGCAAAACCATAGCAAAGAAACACAAGAAATGACCGTTAATATGTCATCCAACATTGGCCACTCAGTGTTGCATTTTTAATGTGGTGTTGCTGTTAAGGACCACAAATATCTCCCCTGTCTTAAATAAATCTGCTCATGTCAGCTTCTTCAAAGCATGTAAGATAAAACAGATTGGTCAAATTCAACCCTGTCTACCACTATGGACAGGCCATGTCCAAAAGTTGTCAGTGGTGTTATTATTATTATTATTATTATTAGCATTATTATCATCATCATTATCATTATCTTTTAGTTGTGTAGAACCAACACATGTCATAGTGCTTCTTACAATACATACAGTATATTGAAAGGGTATGACAAAATTAGAATTGGTAGACTGGGACAAACGGATACATTAAGTAAAGAGAGCCAAGCTTACAATTTACCAAACACCCAAAATAGACTCATTCAATAAGTAAGCTGTCTTAAAATGTACTGGCTATTTGTCAGATGACCGCCATCTTATAAATTCTCATAAGCTTGTTCTACTTATGGTTTTTTTTCTAAAGTTAGTGTTTTTGTTTTTGCACTTTTTATGAGTTGAGATATATACAGAATTTGGTGATTTTTTTCTTCCAGCCAGTGTAACCAGCTCATGTTATTGGTGGACTTTATTAACAGCAGATAACATAGGTCAAATGCTTTTGGCAGTGTATTTTATTGTGACAGATACAAGTCTTCAGCAGTAGTGTATTACATCACCCCTCAGTAAATCAATCACAAAGTCATCTGCAAAAAATCATTACAGGAAAAGGATCCTAGTAGAATTGCTTGCCTTCAAAAATGTAGTGGAACCGGTGATTTTCAACAGGTAATGGACACTGCACAACTTAAATTATCTGTTTCAGAGGTGTCCTGCTTATTTACTGTGAACATTTTTTATAGGAGAAAATTACAGTCATTTATTTAATTTTCTTATTTGGAGCGTATCCATGCTAGGTTTCAGATGCTGTTTGCATACCCCCAACATTGGAAATGGCCAAAGATGGATACCTATTGTTTAATGGGATGTTGGTAGAGGTGTGTCTATGAGGCAGGGCTTTACTAAGACCTTTTATATGACTTTGTAACCTCAAGATTCTGTTGAGTTGTCCATATATTACATATAGTTCATATTTTTGCATTTCCTATAGCGTTTGAGTACGAAGAGTGGTTGTGGACTCCTGAGATGTCTTTGTAGTACGCTACTGTAGATAATGTAAACAGCCGATGTTTATAATCCATCATGATGTTCCTTCCTGTTGTAATTATTGCATTACATTAACTCCATCAAGATGGCACAGAACATTATGCCTTGAAAGGGATACACCAGTGTCTCAGGGAGCCCCTGAAACAACCAATGTATATTTAAAGTACTTTAGAAGTATTTTCATATGCAATGTTTAAGAACAAAAGAAAAATCTATTAATTTAGAGAGAAGACTAGCCATTTGCGAACAATTTTGGACCAGCACGGGGAAGTAAGAATGCAGTGGGTCACCTCGCTTTCACCGTGGGGTCACAAAACCTCTGGTTATGTGACCCCATGGTGAAACCGAGGTGACCCACACAGTGTGAGAGTAGCCAGAGAGAAAGCTGCCAGCCCGTCGTTGGAGGCGCCCTTCTGGGTGTTGCACCCTGTACGGTCACACAGGTCGCATGCCCTTAAGGCCAGCCCTGTATATATGTATATTATGAAGGCTTTAAATGACATCTTTAAACCTTTGAAAGAACACTGTTTCTGCTTGTAATATTGAACTTTGCTATTTCTATCCATACGAACAAGTGATCCTCTATTTCAAATTTTTGAAAATCAAACTTTGTAGGGTCTTCACACCAGTTGGATTATGAATCCAAATTGGTAAGCACAGCCATTAAACGTGTATTCAGAACATTACTGTTTAACTTTTATGATGGTAAGGACTTTAAAAAATGGGCCACATCGGAACACCTGGTTGCCAGTTTGAGATTGCGATTTTAAGTCATACCAAAGACAGACTTTAAAGTAAATTCTCTTTAACGATCAAATAAATTATATATGATATATAAGCCAACCCACTTTCTCTGTTTTATGGGTGAGAGCGTTTCATGGTAGATTTTATCAGCAGTTATTTTTAATCAAAGCACAGAGAATAGGCTGCTTTTAAACTATGAGCCGCAGAGTGTATTTTAGCTGCCCGAGCATCTGGGAAGGAATAGATAAAAAATGGGCCTCTTATTCGCTACCAATGACCATTTTAAATAGGATAATGTTGTTTTTTAAGTTTGTGTTTCCAATAAAGTGATTTATTAAAACACTGTCACCTTGTACATTTAAAATGGAGAATTATTTGGTTGCTTAATTACATTTTCTATACACAAATGTGACTTAACTTCACACTAGTAAAACATTGTATACTTTAACCATTTGAGTGCCATATTCTAAAATATCTTGCAGGCTACAAAACCCTGTGACATTGACCAGTTGTTTTTTCTAAACCACCCATGTTGCTTTACTAGCTTCTTTTGATATGTTTTTGTCTTAAAGATGTGCTATACCACTAAAAATGTAGCATTGTTATGACATTAACTCTTGGATTCATCAGACTCATTTATCCACCTGATGGTATTACGCCAGCTTCTATTATTTGAGAAGTACTTGGCATTGCTTGCTTGTCTTCCAACGCTCAGAGACAATAGGAAGAAAATTCTGCACCCTGTTGCCTTATCTTAAGTGTCCTTTCATGACAAACGTTGTATGACATGGTTAGCCATTGAGGAAAAGCTATAGGGCTGCAACTAAAGGTTATTTTAATAATCGATTAGTTGGCTGATTATTTTTTTGATTAATCGGATAAAAGAAATTCATTTTTTTTTTATTTAAAATAATGTAATAAAAAACTT
>VKOC01000003.1:15257396-15297484 GCA_009364415.1 Spea multiplicata | reverse complement strand
AGCCGGGGTCTGGTACACGGAGATTCAGCAAGCCTTAGGAATAGCCGGGGTCTGGTACACGGAGAGTTAACAAGCCTTAGGAATAGCCGGGGTCTGGTACAGTAATAAATACTGTTAGTCATGTGTAATAATTACATGTAAATTATATTATAACCTAGAGCATAGCAGGCAGACCTCTTGCCAACCAAATTGTTTATGGTGAGAAAATACAGGACGACTTTTACAGCATTGCTCGTCATAATTTGTTCATTTGTGTTTTAAAATCTATGAATAGATTTGCGTAAAGATCTGTACATATTGAAGTTTGAAAAGTTCCATTTTTCTCCGTGAAAGGGGTTTATCCCTGAACAATGAAATCTAATTCAAAGAGACCATCTCCATGTTTTCTTGAAAGGAAAGTACTTCATTTGATGGCCTCAATACAATCAACTATAAGCACTTAAACCCCTTTTTGTTTTTAAGAGGTCAAAATCTTGACTTGTATTAGGGGCCAGAGAAGCTTAACGAGAAGTGGTTGTTATTAGGAGTATAAAGACTCAAGTACTTTTATCTATAATCAGCAGGTGACCAGTGTCTGAAAACTTTTGAACAAAATTGCCAAAGAATACCACATTTTCATGCAAGACACGTACGTTGGTGCTTAAAATCTATTTTAATTACCTTGATTTTCAGTTGCTTCTCTAAATTTTTTTGAAAACTTTCACGCTATAAATTCATAAACGTAATGTAAATCATTTGATGCAGTATTATAAAATGTATAACACAGGCTTCATAAACCCCTATAAAACACGTGATTGTTATAATTTCTATAAATTGCATTAATTTCTAAAATTATCATTGGCCTTGTTTGGTTTTCTTTAAACTGAAAAATCAATTTCCATGCCATACAACATGATTAACAAAAATACATACAAAACATTTCAATGTTATTTTCATGGACATTTTGCATGTGGCAACAGTCTCCAAGTGCTAGTAGTCTCCTCGGCTGTAGGAATATTTGAATGTCTATAGTGACAATTGTTTCAATTGAATTTGTATTTTTTTTTTTGTTTTAATTTAGATGAAATGGTTGAAGAACCACAAGAATCTGGACAATCGATGTTTAGTCTTATGAGGATAGCTACATTAAGTCAAACTTATATTACAAAAAAAACCTGCTAACTGTTCAAACTCATGTACACGAATGTAACTCTCTGTTCATCCATTTAAAATCAAAATCCCAACTATCTATTAAGAATCTAATATTAACCATATGAAGGAGGAAAAAAAATCTAAATTCTAAAAGTTAGCTGACACAAAGAGCATTAATATCCCTGAAGCAAAACCTGACTTCACCTCCCTTATGATATGCCATTCACATTAGGATAGCAATGGGTTTAGAGAAAGGGTATACAATTAGAAAAAAATCCAAAGCTACTGGCAAGTCTATTATGTTGATCCTATTAACCCATAACCTCTTAATCTCACCAGCATGTTCTCCCTTATGTTAGGAAACAGGTGTACGCAGAAGGGGTAAACTGGGGATGTAGTACATCTAGGGGGTTAGAAACTGAAGGCTAGGGAAAATGATTGTCCTACTGGATCTTGACCAAGTCTTGATTAGTCTCCTTCTCAATACGATTTTTGTGTATCCCTCACGTCGAAAATAACTTGCATTTTAGATTTTAAATGTTTAACAATTAACATCCTTTGTGCAGTTTTTTAACATTGTATTTAAGTTGAAACTTTGTTTTTGCTGACCTTCTGCCTAGTAAAATGTTTCTCCATAGCCACCTAATCATTCCTCCTCTATATCTTGTGCTGTATTTCTGTTGATGTTTTATCATTTTCCGATTCACCTTCTGAAATTATGAAATTCTCCCTTCTAAAGGTACAAAGATATGAACAGATTTTAAAATCCGATCTGTGAAATGTCCTTATTCTGTTTTACTATATGATGCAACAATTGCCCAAGATCATTTCTCAGGTATCTATTCAACGTATTTCACTATGCCAGTCCATCCATTAGCTTGCTTTACACTCCAAAATTACATTGACTCCTGATCTCCAGAGATCCAATTACTCTCCTTTGTTCGCTCAAGAATCTCTTGCCAACCTCATGTCAGCCATGTCTCTTCTACAGTTATTACATCTTCCTACTTACTTATCCAGGATTTCAATTATTCTCTTCCATACACCTTTTTGTGAGACTTTCTCCTACATACTCTAACTTTAAACAGTAACTAAAACCCCACCTATTCAGAGAAGCATACAACCTTGTTTTACCCGTAACCTTCATCCTAAACAAATCATCCATCATCCCCACCAGCAGACCTCAACTTCACTGAGTTCTTCACATCATCCTTACAGCAATCAGGCCACCATGGTCATTTTATTGTCAAAAAAATACTTGTCTTTTAAAATATTTTCAATGCCCCTTTTATAACAGTGCTGTGAAATCTGCTGGCGCTATATAAATAAATATCATGTATTTTTATTTTAAGGCCATGTGGCCTTAGATGACATGTTTCTTATTAACTGCTGCCTTAAGTTAGACTTGCATTTCTTTACAAAACAGTTTCAACAAATAGTTTTAAGATAAAGGGAAATATTGTATAATAGTGGAAAGTTTTTGTATGATAAACATATCAAACTGCTTTGTGTCATATGAAATGTAAAAACATTAACTTTTTAGTATTTTGAGTATCAAATCATGATCAAACTACCGAAGGGCCGAAGTGTGCCTATCAATCTCTACGGGTATGCTGCTAAAAACTAATAAATATTAGCTTAAGTGGAAACCCTACCAGCAAGGATTAATAAAAAAATATTATAATATTTATAATAGCCACATACTCCTTCAGATGAGCCTCCAGGTACAATAAGAGCCACGGCTTAGTGGCTACAAAGGGCTGAGAAGAAAATACTGTTAACTCAATAAACAGAACATCACATCCAGAAGGTTAACAAAAATGCTCCCTACATGTGTGATGATATGTATTCTGTATCCGGTTTAAGTAATCTTTTAGATGCAAAAGGACCGATGAGGACACAGCATGCAAGGACTAGACAATGAGACCCAACGAAGTATTTGCTAATGTACACCAGGGAATGAAACAGAAGCCAATCGCGCCACCTAAGGGCCAAAAATGATCAAGCAGCGAGAGGTAAGGCCCTAACACGTATACAGGATTGAATCAAAATATTGTAAACATATTAAATCAAAGACGATCCTGGGTTATGCACTGAACCTGGAACCTTTGCTCAGTTACCGTGGAGACTAGCCAAGATAAATGAATACATTTATTCTGGTCAACCATGATTAAAGTCGATAAAGACACATATTTATTGTGTATTTGTTTCCATACTTCACTTTTTCTATCTTCTTTTCATATTTTATCTTGATTGTCTGACTTTAACATTTTTCAACCTCTTTCTAACTTCTATTGTGCCCCCCCCACACACACACAACGGCCACTTTCCGCTTTGACAGACACTTTGCCCTTATCCATTTCTCACATCTTTGCTAGCTTTTCACTACTTTTACCACTACAGTCTGCATGCCATAAGCATCACTGTATCTATCGGGAAAGTGAGAATAACTTTATATTGACCTATTGTCAAAAACTGACAGTAATGCTTATCTAGCAATTTGTTTGTAATAAAAGTTTTTTGAAATAAAAACACATTGTCAAATGCTTGTTTTTTAAAACAATGTCATCCAAAAGGTGATGTGAGAGCATTCAACTCTGCTCTATTCTGCACATTCTGCCAAGCCTTAAGATGGCACTTAAATATCAGCTAGTACTGCCCTTACTTTAGATTAGACATGAAATAAAGTCAACTATAATCTGTGTTATCACCAATAATGTCCATTTACCATTTAGACTTAGATACCGTATGTTTATCACCTTACTATACCTAAAATTTTAAATTCTGATTGATGGGTTGGTCTACCAATTCTTATTTTCAGATTAATTTGTTGAACCAGAAAATAGAAAAGGCACTTCTATCTTCCTACTCCATATAATGTTATACTTACACACTTTGTTTTCTCCATTCTACTCTGATAGAAATACCAAATACCAACTTTCATGTGAAATTTTTTTTAGCCTGCCTTGTTAAGCCCAGTGTGAGCTTAGGGCTTTTTTGTTTCTCTGTTGCTAACCAGAGCCCTTGTACACATAACGAGAACATTCATTCAAGTAATACAATTAAATTGAGAAACACCTTATTAGTTATTAAACTTCATAAACAATTAAAAAAATAACCCAAGTATCTTTATTGATACTGTTTTTTTATTACTAAAGCAGTTCAAAAAGGTAAGTTAAAATTTACATTTCATTATCTCCTTAAGACAAACAGTTGCATAGCAGGAAGAATCAAGTTCAAATGTCAATTTTAAACACTGTTTCGGTGAGTCCTGATCTTCATTTTCTGCCTTATTTTCCTTTTCTTGGTGTAACGCATATGATAGTTTGTGGGGATGTTTTAATATGTGCCGGTAGCACCCAGGAAGATTCAACTGCAAGGAACCAATTCGAAATTCACATGTCTGTAACCCATCCCTGGCAAGAGCTTCACGGTACCACTGTCCAACTTTATTTGTAGGATACTTAATGCTGTGTCCAGGCATTGGAAGAACTACCTTTTAAAAAATGAAAAAGAAGGGTTGTGAATAGATCAAAATTAATAGATCAATATTAATATGAGATTTTTGGAAGTCATGCCCTCCAATATGAGATTTTGTTGAAGCTTTCCTGCAATTCTCACCATGATGAATATACACCTCTGCCTTAATGTTATTACATTAAGTTTCATATTACTATTTACATTACACTGGGTCTGTCGACCAATATTAGCATTGTGTTAACATGACAGTCTGAGACCTTTGTATTAGCATAATATGTAAGCTGTTTAACGCTAAAGGAAATCAATAAAAGAGAAAGCTTACTTGTTTTATTGTATATACATTTTCCTTCTCTTCTGCAGCAGTAACTACATGGACCTGCAAATAAATAAAATGGTTCAGTTGCGGAACTGGGGAGAAAACCACTCTGCAAAGGCATTGTTTTGCAATATTTAAACCATGTACTTACTCTATCGCTGAGCAAAGTCTTTTCATCGGTCCTTTCATCGCACAGAACTAAGTCCCCCTCCACCGCTTTAGCGCCATAGGACAAAAACCTGTAAGAGGCTGCCTCGTTCCACACCTTACTGCAATAGGCATGCGTGTAAAAGATTCGCATTGAATGTGGGATGCTAAACCACCCTCGTACAAATCCCTCCTCATTCATTCCATAGCGATTGAGTGCACGGAGCAGCATTCTTTCACGGACCTTGTAATCAGGCATTAATGTGAGACTTCCTTTGGGATCTCCTGCAATATATGAAAAATCCGACTTGAATTTACATATGCTGAGACAAATGTGAAGTTTGTTCAACATATAGGCAAATGTTTCTGTTTAGATTCACCTGGTACTGTTTAAATATAACTTCCATAAACCCCTGCGGGCAGTCTAACAAACTTCACTGTGTAACAAATCAACTTCACTCTATATTATAAAAGTTTGTCCTGCAGGGGTTGAGCTGGTCAGCATACTTAAATAGGCCACATAGGAGATCACATTTCGTATCATAACGCATAGTCAAGATGTTTGTTTAAACGCAGGTCACAAAAAACTCAAAATAAGATGAACTAACTCCCCACGATAGTCATAGCACTATTATATTTCCAACTAACCTGTCTGAAGGAAATATTGTTTAGCCTTATTTACAGCATCTTCGGTGTCACCTGGTGTGAACAACAACTTCACAGCCTTCTCCTACAGAAAATAAATAACTGTTCATCTTGATATTTTTGTTGACAGATGGTTCAGGAGTATACCAAAAGGTTTCATCATCACACATGTGCATACATAAATAATAATGGTAGCTTCTATCAGTTGAAATGGTTTCCATGGGTTATGTGTAGAAAAACCAAAGGAAGAGAAGGGGCAGGCCGTAAAGCCCATCTGTCTTTGTAAACTGAACGCATTTGACACTCCTCTTATGTTGCACAGCATTTAATCATACTAATATTATTGCCATTTTCTCTTCATATTCCTCTTCTATATAGTTAAAAAGCTATGTTATCAGTTTTACATAACATGATTCAGCCCTGGAAATTTACCATTTCATCTTTAAGCAATGCTAGTCCAATCTCATGAGAGTGACCCTTTCCAAATCTCTGGGGTCCATAGTAGTTTATAAAACCTTTCATCTGAAAAGACACACAGTTATAAGGACATCATCAGCAAAACAATTTACAGCTATACAGCTATACAACATGTTTTTTGTGTTTTGAACAGGTTTGAGGTTTGAAGACTTCCAATGGCAGAAGAAAGGAGAACTTAATGAGAAGAAAGTTGTTCACAAGCCCCTATGGTTTCCAATGTACAAGAGACCTGGTATGTAAGACAAGTAAGATGACCTGATCAGATAGGGCAATGGCAAAGAGAGTTGTGAACACAACACGGAGAATGAGTACAGAATAGTCTTTGAAGAGGTATGTTTCTAAAACTTAACCTTAACATTGCAAACGGCCTCCTCAATTCTCTTTTCAATATCTGCTGAAGCGTCATCATCACTGTGATGTTTAACATCCCTGACAGCAATACTGAAATGATTTCCAGTCAACTGGCCAAGCCGCAAGTGTTGGTTCGTAGACCGTATATTATACAGTTTCATTCCTTTTCTTTCAATTGAACTTCCAATCTGTTGCAAGCTTTAAAAAAAAACAAATGGGAAACTGGTCATTGTTGTGGAACCATAGCAAAGATGTTTTCTGTGAAAAGAAGTATAATTGAAAAGACTGCACAGAAGCCTACGAAGATCCTGTATTGGCAATGGTTGGAAAACCTAAAATAATATCCCAGCAAGTATTGGCACCAATATTGGATGAATATTGTGTTATTCGACTACTATTTACATTGAATAAGGGGAGTATAATAACCTCCTAAAAATAGTTACTGTAATTTAAACTACATTGTTTTTTTTAAAAGAACATGCATTTTACCTCTCGGGGGTCACCTTCTTTACAACCATGGCTTGGTGAGTAACAGCTTTTTTGTCTTTGATTCCTGCGTAAGAGAAATCTGACGGAAGTATTCCAAGTAATGAAGACATCCAGCTGATGGCTTCCATGGTTTCCAGGTTCTCTTTCTTAAGGCTAAAAGCTAAAACAAAAACAATGTATGTAACACAGGACATATAAAGCTATGGAAACAGGGAAAAAAATATGTTTGCCAGTGGTAGGTTTAGAACTTTAGAAAGATGTTTTCAACTATACTTTTATGTATCTATGTTTACATTGGAGGATTGGATACAACTACCAATATAGGCCAGTTTAAAATAGAACAAAAATATGTGCACTTTACAACAAGGGGTCTCTGAAACAAACTTAATGAGTCACTGTATTTAATTATACAGTATCTATTCATAAAAAGAGTGTTTGCCACCACAAAAACAGGCTGCCATGAAAAAACAAAATACTCGACTTAAAGCATATGTGGATTCTTGCTTTTAAGTTGTTTTGTGAATAAAGAACTCTTAGTCCAGTTCTGTGAATGCTTCTTACTTCTATGCTTTATAAGTACTTAAAATGTCATTTTGAAGTCAGTAGTTTATTAGTGACATAACTCTTACCCGTGTATACACTGTGTTTGTCAATATCCTCCGTTCTGTGCCTCTTTCTCGAAGTGCCTGCTCTCTCTCTAAATCTAACCGTTATGGCTGCCTTTTGCTGTCCATTAGGGTCTTTCTCCGAGAACGATTTAGTTTCCAATAGTTTTCCAAACTTCTTACTGACAAAATGATGCACAGAGGTCCTGTGCTCCTTACAGGCATCAGAGTGAAACGTAAACCTGGAATGATCAACTTTTGCATCTAAGAATGTAAAGAATTCATCCGCCTCCTCTTCAGATGTTAGCTGGCACAGCTCTTTGTAATCCAGGTTTGGTTTGACAAGAAGTTCTGTACTTTTAGTAATTGTCAGGAGAAATGGGAACGTTTGTCGCACAACACTGTGGATTTTTGCTCTTTCATTCTTGTCAGGAAACAAGCCAAGGGAAAGTTCTTGTTGATAATCTTCAGATGTTTGTGATTTCCAATTCAATTTTATCGAAGCTGCAAATTGGTGTAAAGACTTCTGTATGGCTGCATCCAACAGAGGGTTTAGCAAATTGCAAGAGTAGGTATCACATTCTTGAATAAGCTCTTCCACTGAGAAGTCCTTTATTTCTTCCGTTGATGCGTCTGACATGATGTTGACATATCCAGAAAATCCAGCATGAACTTCATGATCAATGTCTTTTGAGGTAACCCGTTTTTTTATTTGTTCTTGATGAGCCTTCTTCTTGTCATTAGCATTTATTATCACATCTTCAGCCTCTCTGTGATAAGCTTCAGTAACCAAGCGGCCAGAGAGATCAATCTCTGTTACAACAAAATCAGCACAAGTATTTTTGATGGATCCATAAAACCCAATATGTTCACTCACATAACAAAGATGATCTAGGAACTCAAAGGTACTTTCTTCTTTTTCCATTCTAAGTAGGTATTGTCTACAAAACAAGAGGACATTATCAGCAAAGCAATAATCTAGCAAAAAATATGTAGCAATGGCAATGTTAAAGATTTAATGGTAATTTTAGCAGATAATGCCAATGAGAAGTAATTGCATTGTTCTGTGATCTTTTAATGAATTGTGTAAGAATAAGGGGGGCTATACAAAGTTCTGCCTCCCCAAATAATGGAGTCATAGTAATTTAAATAGTATAAACAATATACATATTATTTGATGAAATTACATACATGCGACTATCAGCCGGGCAGAGATCAGTAAATTCATTAATGGTTGATTAACCAACGATACTCAGTAGGTGTCTGTAAGATGCTTTCTCTTCGCAAAATCATGTATATTGCCCTTCTTGAAATCCTTGGGTAATCAGCTGCGAGAAACGACATCTGAGATTTAGGTCAGACACTGGAAGTATTTTGGAGCAACCTACTCACCAAAACAGAATGCAAGGGGCTCGCTGCTTGATATCGGTCATAATAAACCCAATACCACTAATAGCAAGATAATATGAGCCATATTCTATCTATATATATATCTGTATAAGCTCGTTTGGACAGAGCGCTCCTTACCTTATGTTATATATACTACTTGTCATGTCTTGCTTTACCCATTGTACAGTGCTGCAGAATATGAGAGGGTATATATATATATATATATATATATATATATATACACTATATAAATGTTACATGTAAATAACGTGATTAATGGTTTAATATTTGTGTAAGTACTATTTAAATATGTCATTAATATCTGAAATATACATTACTGCGAGCTTTATTATTAGGCTTCTACTTCCGATAAGGGCTGACTGTTTCGGGTCACGGATCTCCTAAGCAGTACATTTGTTTTATTTAGTTCGCACGCAGCATTACAATCTCTGACATGCTAAGCCCGATACCTGCCTCCTTTATCCACATGGAGCCGCTCTCCTATAGACACTTCCGCCAGCTCTCTCTATCCGGTCGCTTCAAGGGAGCCAATCACAACGCCCGGGCGTGACGTCACCGGCGGTCTCTTAAAGGTACAGGCCAGGTAAGCGCAGCGAGAAAGTTTGTGATCTTTCTTGCTGTTGGTTTGGGAAGTGTGTGTTTGGGTAGGACATGGATCGGATTTGGATAACTGGTCACGTGTTGGCAGTTCAGTTCAGGTGAGGAGAGTTCGTATTCCAATCAGAGCAGCAGCAGCAGGAAGAGGAGGCTGGCTCTGTGGATTTTCTCATATTGTGCAAGAAAAAAGGATGCGGAAATATCGCTGCGGGCTGATGGTCAAAGCAGTGGATCTGGCTGGGCTAGTGATCTCCCGAGCCCTCCGCTGTGAGTTATACCCTTAGGAGCAGGTGAGTGGGGTGTCTGGGCTCCTGTCACAGCAGGGATCAGCTGTGGATCCCTATGGTTTAATGATCGTGGGGATTCAGGCTTCCGATAGCCAGAGAGCAGCCTGGTATCTACCCCGCTTTCCATTCCTCCCTTTGCATTAACAAAATGCAGAAGGCAAGTTTATTTCAAAGGAGGAACTTGCTAGAACCAGAGGTGATCATCTAGAACCAGGGATGTATTATAAGGGAGTTTTACTTTACTCAGAGGGTGGTAGATAACTGGAGCCGCCTCCCAACATTAGTGAAAGAAATGCATACAGTAAGGGATTCAAACTGAGAGTCAATGTTTCTGTATAAATGTAAAGCCTTCCTTGGGAAATCAGAATCTTGTGGTATTGCTTAAATATTTCAGCTTCGTTTTAATTGTCTGTCATCCCAGAAGACCAATACGTACCACGAAGCTCTGATACACCTACGCCTGCACAGTGACATTTAATGTACATGTATCATTTCTTTCCACTTTAGGATACTGAAATGAGTAAAGGCGTAACACCATCTACTTACGTCCGTAACCTTAGTCTGGGGCTGATTAGGCAGTTGGCAGATTTTCTGGACCCTCAAGAGGGATGGAAGTCAATAGCCACGGACATATGGAAACCCTCGGGTGAAGCTAGATACACGCAGTTTCACATAAGGTAATCCTAGGGTGCTTATTTATTAAGTCCTTTTATTATCCTAATAATTTTCCTCATTTGGGAGCGTTGGAAAAATATGAACAGAATGCAAGCTTTGAGGAGATGGTACCAAGGTCATAGTCTTGGCGCAATAGCATGTGATTTAGTATGTGAAATTCTACACTGGTGGTGATGATAAAATATACTGTTCTGTTTTCTTTAGGCGATTTGAAGGAACCGTCCATAAGGGAAAAAGTCCTACGTGTGAATTGCTTTATGACTGGGGAACAACAAACTGCACTGTAGGAGATCTCACAGAGTTGCTAATGAAGCACAATTTCTTGACTGCGGCTTCTGTCCTGCTTCCAGGTAATCATTTGTGGTGGCGCGTTGTAAGATCTAAACATTTCCAGCATAGTTCTGGATAATGGCCGACGATTTGTTATTTCACAGTTCCTTTACTTGGCACGTTGTTTGTGAAGACTGAAAAGAAAAGGCTGAAGTTGAAAGTCATGCAGTATACTTCAGTAATTTTCCAACAAAGTTACACAAGATGTATTCTTAAACGTGCGTTTCATCCCTATTTTCTGCTAAAAAAATCAACAAAGAATAAAAGTATGATACAGACGAGTTAAATGAGACAGAGTTCTCATTTTCTACCTCCAGTTACTAAAGAATTCCTGCGTAATGAGTCCAAAATGCATAAAAGAAAAAGTACAATTCTTGGGACTAGATGGTTGCTTTAAGATTGTGTTTAGGAAGTATTTTGGCAGGTAAATTGCTTTTATTTGTTTTGTCATTAATTATTGCTGTTTATTCAATTTGTACCAAGTATGTAGAGTGGTAAACTACGTATATTTGAGATATATATATTAATGTCTTCCCTTTGTTCCTACAGATCTACATAAAAGCCCCACATATTCCAATGTTACAGTGCCTGTAGGCGGTGACAGTAAAGTACCATGTCCGGAACATGTCATTAAGAAAGAGCGTAATATTCCAGTGTGTGACAGCACAAGTCCAGAAGAAAATGACAATGATACAGGTAGATTACGTTATCAAACCGTAATGAATAGATTCAAAACTCACTCGATGGCTCCAGCGGCCAAAAGAGACGGCGTATGGCTCTTCTTCCTATCGAGGCTCCTGATTTACCCTTTATGGGATGTATGTGAAAGTTGGCTTTCATTGTTTCGATTCTGTTAGCAGTATTCTGTTTGTATTTATTTATACTACTTTATTCAATTCAGTTAAATGATATTTTAAGATGTGTTTTTATTATTTGTATATTTACAAATACAGTGGACTTCTACTTCTGGAAAAAGGTCTGTTTGTGTTTTTGTTTTTGTTTGCCCCCCCCCCCAAGCACTGACTGGTTCTCAGTAGTTAATTTTTAATCTAAAGGATTTTTTGTCCCTATCTTGTAATATATACATTTTCTAGCGTTTCTTTTTATATTACAGGTTACGCTACTTTTGCATTTAGTGAGCTGCAGAGAATCACAAATAATTTTGATGACCGATCTGTCAGTGAAGGAGGACATAAAGTGGGAGAAGGAGGTTTTGGAACTGTTTTCCTGGGAAAAGTATATGGCAAAATGGTTGCTGTGAAAAAACTAAGCGCTGTAAGTACTTTAATCTTTTTATTAAAGGTAACTGAATATTTTATGTGAATCCTTTGAATATTCTGAAACCACGGATTAGCTGCCAATTGTGCCTGCAAATATATTTCTCCAGTACCTGTAATAGGTATAGGCTGACCAAAAATCTAGTAAATGATTTAAAAAAAAAAAGTGTGTATTAAGGTACGGCACAAACATTATATGATCATATTTCACATTGTGCAAATGATTGAGCACGACTTGCTGGAATAATGTGCCGTGGTGGGCCCTTCAAACTTTATAGTCAAACTCTACGGCAACCTTAACTACCAAATACTTAGTGAACAAATGAAATGTGAATTTTGTGTATGTTAGTTAATTTACTGTTTTTTTCTGTGTTGGCTTCTAATGATTTGATCTTTAGAAATACAGGATATGTTAACGTATATAACCAATGTCATATTGCTAAAGTGCATATATATTTTTTTTCTTTTTAGCTACTTGATGCTAGTATTCAAGAGCTAGAAAATCAGTTTGATCAAGAAATTAAAACAATGGCAAAGTAAGTATTAGTATCATGGAGCTGCTGTACGTTTTTAAACAGACCTATTCCAACGTATTCTAAAGAGAAGATACCATTATTGAATGAATTTGTAGAGAGCTGGTCCTAGACTTGTGGAGGTAAAGTTTTAGTCCAGGAGAGCAGGGATTTCCCTTTTTTCCCTTGTACAGTCCGCTGTTATGACTTTACGCAGCCGTAGTCCCATTCTTCAGTGGTCCAGGAGTAAGAGGGGAAGTGGGCTCTGCTAAATGCTGCTCCCCTGCCCAGAGACTCGGAGAACCAGTTCATTACCTGGAGAGGGTTATATCATTCTAGCAAAGTACCTGATGTGTTGTGTTTTTTGTTTTGTTTTTCTGTTCTTCACACATGATACCAAAACGTAACACTGCTTTTTCAGGACTTCTTATTTTCTATCAATATTTGTTAATGTTTACATTAAAATCTCTTTTAATTAGGTGCCAGCATGAAAACCTTGTAAAACTGCTGGGGTATTCCAATGATGGTGGACAATACTGCCTTGTTTATATGTATATGCCTAATGGTTCATTACTGGACAGGCTGGCTTGTATGGTAAGTGTATGCTGCGAGACCACAGCCAACAACAATTGTGTAATAAATCCTTTGCGTTGGAAGGACATCTTATGTTCAATAAGGGATGTTAAGCATTGTATACTTGCTCCTGTTGTAAGGCAATTACTATTAGGGGGATATTATTTATTATTATTTAGATTTGGTTTTCAACAAGCAAGCCAAAAAATATAGTCATCATGTTGCTGTGGGATATGTTTGTTCGGGATATGTTTTTGCCCCTCCATTTCTTACAAGTAAAAACAAAAACGCTTGCAAGTAAAGTTACGGCACAGAAAATAATGATGTTATATGGTGCTTATTTACTCCATGTGTATTGCAGAATGGCACACCTCCTCTATCCTGGCAGATAAGATGTAATATTGCATTTGGGACAGCAAACGGAATAAAGTATTTGCATGAAAATAAACATGTCCACAGAGATATTAAAAGGTATGTTTGCTGAAAAAAAAAAAATAACTGAAGACTGCACAACTTTACTAAACATCTATATTGTTGTAAAACTTACCCTATAAAGTTCCTTAAAAATTGCTGTAAAAATAAACATATTTAGAATTTTTGTCCACACGCAGACTTTGCACAGCAAAAATGCTTTTTTAATAAATTAATTTTAGAAAGTGAGCGCAACTTTCAAAAACAAAGCAACATATCTGTATTTTTAATCTATTTATGTTTTACTATCTTTTACCTGCACAGGTTCAAAATATTCCTCTGCTCCGAATAATAATATTACTACAGTATATCTGTAACAGGAGATGAGAGGGTCTTATGAAGAAAAAAAGCTAATTTTGTCCATTAAATTGACATCAAATGGCTCAGAAATACAGTGTAGGAGTTGTTAATGTTGTAAATGACTATTGTAACTGGAAATGGCTTTTTTTTTAATGGAATATCTTCATAGGCTCACCGAGGCCCTTTAGCAGCAACCATCATTCCTGTGTTCCAATGGCACGTTGTGTTAGCTAGGGTGTGTGTGTGTGTGTGTCTGTATATGACTGGAAGGAGTCGGTTAAACGGGGAGGTTTTCTGTTACTGAATGTATATGTTGTCTCTTCTAGTGGAAATATCCTGTTGGATTCTGCCTTTGTCCCCAAAATTTCTGATTTTGGCCTTGCAAGGGCAACTGGGCAATTAACAAAGACTATGATGACAGAAAGAATTGTTGGGACCACAGCATACATGGCCCCTGAGGCTCTACGAGGAGAGGTGACTATCAAGTCCGACATTTTCAGCCTTGGCGTGGTGAGTATTCCGGGTTGCACTGTGAGAATAATGTTTGAATGTACAGGTTGTCATGGTTGAACACAAAAAGGTAAATTAATTCAGTCTAGATCAATGTGCAAATACTAAATTCAATTTCATAAACAAATGATGAAGAGTTGAAGCACATCCTCTGATTTGCCTCATACTACCCCTACCCTCAAGTCTTTCTTGAGTTGGCCCTTCATAATGTATAGGTTTGTCACTAAGATTGTGTCATGCAACTGCCATTTAATGATACCAGTTACTTAGGAATTGTTACTAAGGAACATTGTATTATTGTATAGGTACTGCTAGAAATCATTTCAGGACTTGCACCAGTAGATGAAGATCGAGACCCTCCATTACTGGTAAGTACTTTTGTTTTTACCTCTTGTATCTTCACAAAAACTGCATGAATTACAGGAACTTTAAATCCCAAATGTGATTCATTGCCAAAGCTCAGTTTTTATTACTGTTTTCATATGCTCAAGGGGCATATTACACTCCTGTAAAATGTTAAATGGCCATCTATTTCACAAATAAAATGTTAATGTGCTCTTCAACAATTTATTTCAGCAAAAAAATAGTGAAGCTCTTGCAAAAGGAAGTCAAGAAGTTGTCAAGCTCTCTTTTGGCACCTACATAAGCATTTTGGACATGCTATAGTCCTTATAATGCTCGTTGTTTGCCAGAAATATTCAAATTAATTAAATAAGCAGAAATAATTTTCAGTGTGAGTCCTTCCATTCCCTGGACATGCACTTAGAAAACACTTTCGATGTAGAATTATCCACACATTTTTAAGGTCTTCTGCTATAGTCCAAATTTATGTTGCAAGTTTTGTTTTTGTTCTCCAAACACATCTGATGCTAAGTTAATTGTATTTTATAGATCCAACAAACAGGGATATTAGTCTTTATAATACTAATACTAAAAGGTCTTTAATTTTTTGATTGGTCCAACGCTTTGTATTCTTGTATATTTCTTCAGCTTGATATTAAAGAAGAAATTGAGGAAGAAGAAAAGACTCTAGAGGAGTATGTTGACAGAAAGATGAAAGATGTACATTTTAAGACGCTGGAAAAAATGTATTCAGTTGCAAGTGACTGCTTACACCAAATGAAAAATAAGAGGCCAGATATCAAGACTGTAAGTATGTCTGTGTATACAGAAATTATTTACGCTTTATGCTTTGGGGATGCCTACCTAGCCTACAAATTCTGTATGTTCTTGCATCTTATAACACTTTGATTTTATTTTGTAGGTTCTACATGGGCTGGAGTGCATAAAGACCACCCTTCCTGGTTCCTGATTTCTCAGAGCTATATGTATTAAAAAAAGAAAACTGTATAACAAGTTGTTATGATTCTCTTCTTGCAGAAAAGTACAAATGTGGCCTTACACAGTGTTTGCACAAAATAAATGTTCAGTTTTATGTAACACGGATTATGAAAGTTGTGGTCTAACAATGAGGCACTATAATCATTCAACTAAAAGTTCTAACAAACACAGTACTAGCATTAAATGTCAGACTTTTTGTCTTTCCTTGTAACCTGTTACCTCATAAGAAAACATTTTGTTATGGTTGTATTCATATTTATTTACATTCTTTGAAAGGGAAAAAATAAAGTTTTAATAAAAATTGTCAGTTTCCATCCGACATGAGACAGGTAAGAGCACTTTACTCTAAACACACACAAAAATGTACTGCATTGTACAATAGGAGATTGGAGCCACGCCACAGATTTAACTATATGTTGCACATGCCCGTTCAATCCCACTTGAAAAAGAAGCTCCCTGGTGTCAGCTCTTCATAATGCATGTGTCAGGGAACAGGGTTAAATGTTCCAGGTAACTCATGGGTTAATGAATGGCAGTATATGATTTACTGCTTATATTTTTTCTTCTTAATTTAGCAGTTATTCACAAAATTAAGTTTTCAAACGTAAATCTAATTTGTACTCATTTCAACTTGTCTCATAGTAGTGTATTTTATCCTGTGCAGTTTTTATAACCCTGCCTCCCGGTTCACCAAAATTGTTAACATTTAGCTATATTGAAATGTCAATCAAATGATCCTGGCACTTTCCTTAAAGAAGTATGGCCTCTTAAGATTTGCCTAATTTATAATCCAGTGGCATACTTTTTAAAGATGCTGAATTTAACACTATATATTATACACTATGTGACCATAAGTATGTGGACACCTGACCATCACACCTGTATGGGCTTATTGGAAGTCCGATTCCAAAACCATCTGCATTAATATGGAGTTGGTGTACCCCCTTTGCAGCTGTAACAGCCTTTGCTCTTCTGTGAAGGCTTTCCATGAGATTTTGGAGTGTTTCTGTGGAAATGTGTGCACAATCAGCCAAAACAGCATTTGTGAGGACAGGCACTGATCATGGATGAGAAATCTTGTTTGACCATCGGCGTTCCATTTCAAAGGTTTTCAGGTTAAGGTCAGGGCTTGAGTTCTTCCACATCAAACCTTATAGGCACAGTTATGGTTCTACAGGCAAGGGCCTTCCTCAAACCGGTGCCTCAATTGTCTAAAAAGTATTTTGTGTATATACATAATATACATTACCCTTCACTGGAACTAATGGGCCGACCCCAAACCCTAAAAAACAGCCCAGGACCATTATCCCTCCTCCACCAAGCTTTACAGTAGACATTATGCATTCCGATAAGTATAGTTCTGGCATCCACCAAACCCAGATTTGTCAGACTTCTAGATGGTGAGGTATTAGTCATCACGGCCGAGAACACATTTCCACTGTTCACTGAGTCTACTGGAAGTGTAGAAACCCACTTCGTGAAGCTCCTGTTGCTTCCAGAGGCAGTTTAGAGGTTTGTAGTGAGTAATTCTATAGAACACAGGTGATTTTTACTTGCTACATGCTTCAGCACTTGGTATCCCCGCTCTATGAGTGTGCCTGGCCTACTTCTTCTTGGCTAAGCTGCTGTTACTAGACGCTTCCACTTCATAATAATAGCACTTGCAGCATCCTGTGGTAGGGCAAAGTCACTGAGCTCCTCAGTGTGACCCATTCTACTGCCAATGTTTGTCTACAGAGATTGCCACCTATGTTCTTGTTTTTTTTTTTACACTCGTTTGCCTGTGGCTGAAACCCAAACTTAATAATGAGGAGGGTGTCCACATACTTTTGGCCATATAATGTATGTAGAAGTAGAATAGTCATGAAGGCTATACAGTATCCACTTGGCTTTCCAATTATTCATCCATTTACATAATTTTATGGGTGGCTGCTTCTTTCTCCTAGGTTTCAAAACGGTTACAATACCAGTAGGAGCTGGTATAGATCCACAAAAATATAGTAAAAAAAACCCACAAACCTGTTAGTCTATGCAAAATGTCCACTTAGCATCACCCTGAAAAGAAGGCGTATAATAAATCGGACACTTAGCTACTGCTTTAACAAGTTGTTTGTTTATTAATATATATATATATATTCATCACTGTTTGAAAAGTAGTTTTCAAATGCATTCTAATCATTCATCAACCACAAGCAAATGGAGTTATGGAAGACATTTTTCAAACATTTTACTTGCGGATTGTGAAAATCTGCCCTGAATTGGCCAAGTAGATCAAAAGCACTGCTTTCCCATTAGTGTTTGAAATGTAAATTATAGGTACCACAAATAAGATTATTTTACAATGTAGCAGAATTCACAGTCAGCAAAGTACCTATATCCAAACAAAATCTGGTTAAATGATCGCGTTTAATCATAATGCCATTTCCTGTCAAATTTAAACATGTTCAGGAGTATAACTATTTATTATCAGTCTTAAGGCAACTATGTACGACATAATGAAAATATATTGACTAGGACCTCTATAATATTCAGCACCTTTATGAATGTACATCTAAACAACCTGTAGTTGCACATTGGCTTTATAGCAAAATAATCGATTTTATTTTAAAAACCTTATAAACAGCTAAGCTCTAAGACATGTTGGTTTAAAATCCATAACCTATTGAAGTTATGTTTCACGAATGGGGCAGGTAAATGAAATGGTCAAGATAAATGGAAGCTTTAACAATTATTTAAGATGGTCATCCAGTAGAGTTGTGTTAATCTGTAGACAAATATCATTAGTACACTAAATAAACTGAACTATGAAATGTCGTAGTTGGGAACGGTTCAGTTTTAAGGGGAGGCCCCATAGAAAATATTTTTCTTCTTAAGCATAAAATACCGAGCCATACGCAGTAGCATTGAGAAAGTCTCACTTTATTCCAATAAACTTTATCTGCAGTTTGGAGGCTGCCGTCACTTGTGTCATATTTTGGGTGACTTTCCCTGCTAGAGAGAACTTATTCATTATGGCAATGATGTCTTACTTACATACGTTTTCAACTGGTTAATTAAAACCGACAGTACATATGTCTAGTAGATAACAGAGCTGGACTACATACAAATGACTAATAGGTAGTGGTCTGAAAACATTATCAAAAAACAAGAATGGGTTAAGGTAGCCAAAAGCAGCCTTGGCTTTAAGGCATTAAAACTACAATACGGACACACTTAGGTTATAGCACCCAAACAGCCAGAGCGTTTTGTAGACCTTTAAAATGAGGACGACAACAGCAGTACATACAAGCTACTTCACTGAGACAGACCAGCTAGAGGATACACATCTACTATTGCTTTGTGTAAAGATCTTCAATAAAGAGAACATACTACTAAACTAGTAAAGAACCATTACCTCCCTTGGACTTGGATTACTAAATGCAGCACCCAGGATACTTTAGTCTACACTGTAACAGCTGACAAATCCTCACAGCATTGATCACAAGTGTACGGAAACATTAGTACACTATTTTTGCTGGTATATATGGTATTGCTTTTGTGCCGCAGCAGTTCCAATTTTCCAGCAAAGGCATAATTATTGTAAAAAGCCACACTCAGTAATAAGACTCTTGAAAAAAGTTTTGTTATTTTTATTTTAATGGTTGCACCAGGCATCCACTCATCACGTATGCACGTTTAGTTTTTTATTTTTTTTTTACATAAGAAGTTAGTATTTCAAAAAGCTTAACTGTGCAAAGAGGAATTTAAAAATCCAATAGTGTTATTGCTATTATTTAGATTTTTTAAGAATCAAAGAAATGTATTGCATATTATGATCTATCACTTAGAGTGAATCAGGTCTTCCGACTTATTTTGACATTAAAGTGCATCACTACAGTGTATTGCAGCTTAGCAAAGAAAAAAAGGACTGAAAAAATAGTATATACTATAAAAGTTATTTTTATATAATAGTATATTTTTCTCCTGTAATAAGAAATTGTCGAAACAGACTGGGCTGTGTAATACACAGTGTCAGGTATATACACTCTAGAAAGGAGTACTACACATACTAGTATAAACCATTGATGATACATTAAAACATGGGTCTCTTGCAAGGAATCAACCAGTTGTATCCATTTCTACATTTAGACCAGTTTAAAAATAAAGCAATATATATATATCGCTCAGGTATACATTCAAAAATATAATTCTTGTACTATTTCCAGTATGTGTTTAAGGGTATACCACTGATTTAAAGTAGTATTACCCTTATTCAAATTGTTAATTGCAAATAATTTGCACCAATGAACCGGTCAATGATTCTATGAACCATACAAAAATTGTTCATATTGCTATTTTAATAAATCATAATAAACTAGTTCTCTACAGTTTAGAGATGTCCATGTGCTGACCAAAGGGAGTGTATGCATGGTTTTTAACATGATAGGTTTTAGGTATTTGTTTTAAATGAGGGTTTGCCTGTCAGCATGTGAACCCCTATATCCGTGGCTTCTTAAATGAAACAAATGGACAGTATACAAAGGCAAATCACTAAATCTAATGCTTAAATGGGAGCAATGTGTGTCAAAACCTTCAAACCCTTTCATGATTCTTAGGTGAGGATGTTGAATGTGATAGTGGGGGAATTTCTTTCCTGTTTTTTTTTTTTTCTTTCTTTCTTTCCATATAAGAACATAGGTGTGGAATGTCCACAAGTTCCAAGCCCGATGACCCACTGCTCGAGATGATCTAGTCTGTTTCAGGTTCTGCTGGACCGCGAATCAGCCGCCGGATGCCTCGCTTCCCCGCTGGTCCCTTTGGCTTAGCGAAATTCTGCTTGTGTGCTTGCTGCTTTGGGTGTACTTCATCATAGAGAAAATCTGGAGTCAGTTCATCCCCATTGTCGATCTCCATCTATATGACAATAGCACAAGGTTTGCTAATTAGTGAAAGGAAAGCATTCAACACATACATCATAAAGATTAAAAAACTAATTTAAAATTCCATACAGATGGATACATGTTTCAGATAGCTTGTGCCAACAGCTGGTTTTATAACAAGTTGTAAAATGTGGCTTCAGTGGTATGATTAAGTTACCGAAACCAACGCAATGACGACACGTTATTCATTTTCATTAGGATTTTGCAGCTACACTAATCAGGCAACACAATTCACTGAAGCTGGATTGTTTGAGTTTTGCATGAGCAACATTTCCCTAGGGAAATTAAATGGGGCAAATCAACGTCATGCAAATATCTTTTAGCCGCATAAATAGCATACTGTGCGTCGTACACAAAAATAGGAATTTTACTCACCGTAAATTCTCTTTTCCTTAATATAGTGGCAGTACACATGGGGTGTTGCTCTTCCTTAGGGACAAGGATCTGAAATACAAAGTTAAAACCCTCCCCTTCCTTAACTCCTCCTCTTCCTTACCCATAAGACCACACCGGACCAAACACAGCCAGTAAGTACCAAGAATACCAACATGCTTGAAAAATATCTTTAATGGTAGACAACATGAGGGAGGGAAACCTGTACTGCCACTATATTAAGGAAAAGAGAATTTACGGTGAGTAAAATTCCTATTTTTCCTGGCATATAGTGGCAGTACACATGGGATATAGCAAGATAACCAAATGGGCGGGGAATACTTAAGAGGCCAATGACTGGTGCATCCTGCGCCAGAAAAAATACCACAGAGGAGGAGAAGATGTCTGGTAATTAATGCTGGACAAATGTATCGAAGGAACACCGGGTAGCTGCCTTACACATATATATACAGGAGATGAGGTAGACTTCTCAAACCTAGACCCCGACATAGCTATAGTGGAGCGAGTCAAAATATGGGACAAGATGACTTGCCTGCTGCTTGAGTGAGCTAGTCAAAAGATCACTGTAAGCTACCTCAAGATGGCTAGCATAATCTGAATATCTACCAAAAAAGAACAAACAATTGATCCGTATAGCGGAAAGCAGTGGTGCGATCTGTAGAAATGTCCAGAGCTCTTTGGACATCCCAATGTGCCATTGTCTTCTGCGGAAATACCTGATCCTGATGGAAAAAATGGTGACCATAGCAGCTGAAGACAGAGCAGTAGTTACCCAGTTGTCCTGCTGAAGTGAGAGTCACCTTCAGTGACAAAAAACTTCTTCCAGCGGTTCGAAGGGTACAGAATAGAGAGCTAAAAAAAAACAAGGTCAAAAACCCAGGAAGGAAGAAAATGAGACTGTCTGGAGGTTGACGAACAGTTGCCGCTTAAAGAAATGCCTGATCAGAACATACAAGACTAAAGCCGAAAGGAGAAAAAAATACTGAGGGAGGATACTAGCCCTTTTGAGGTAGACACATTAAGACCTGCTAAGAATCTGTCTTGCAAAAAACCACAAGGACGGCCCTGCATAACCAGGAGAGGAATTCCTCCAACTCTGAAAACCTCCGAATAAGGAGGACCTCTGCATTGTCATGGGAAAGTCCATTGCTTCTAAGGATAACCCTCGCAAAAGCTAGGCCATCAAAAATGACCATCTGAAGGAATTTTGTTCTTCACCAGCTGGGACGAAAATGGCAGCTCCTAAACTCAAGGCCATATTGTTTAGCTCTAAGAACTAAGTCTGTATTGGCCAATAAGGGACAGATGTTAAGACCCTGGCCTAGTCTGTTCGAATCTTGAGGAGGACACGTGGGATCATAGCCAACGGAGGAAAAATGTAAGCCACCCTGAATCTCCATATCACTGGCATAATGTGCAACACCAGAAGGTTGACCCCTGAATACAGAGAGGCTAAAACCCAGAAGATTGCTGTTGTCTCTGGTTGCCACAATGTTGAAACCTGGAAGACCAAACTAGAACCAGGATGGAGAAGATTCTTTTGTCTAGGGAATAAATCCGATCTGCTAATGTAGTCTGCAATACAAATGTCCCTTCCCCTGAAACGCGTGGCTGACAAATCTTGTGGTTTTGTTGAGCCCATGCCATGACTTCTTCCGAGAAGGCCTGAAGTTTTGGAATCCGGGTGCCGCCCTGTCTGTTGATATACGATATAGTGGTAACGTAGTCGGCTTGGATTCTTACAGCCTTCCCTTTAACCAAGGACTGAACCACTCGAGGGCCAAAAAAAAATAAATTAAAAACCGCTTAAAGAGCTCGATAATTTGAGGACTGGGTAAGATTGTTAGTGACCGCTTGCCCTGCCTGAAGAGGTAACCAAAATGCGCTCCCCAGCCTGTTTAAGGCATCTGTGGTCAGAGTGATCCACTGATATTGATGAAAGCAAAGACCCTTGCTGAGACGATCTGTCCTCTTCCACCAGTTTAATTGGGCTTGGACACTGAAGTCGATGTCCAGATTTTCTTATTTCTGGGACAAATGGCCAAGGATGTCCCCTTGAAGTGGCCTATATGTGCTGAGGCAAGGTAACAGAGTCTGTCTAAATCAGTGGCAAGTTGGGCACTCTATATTCCTAGCATGGGGAGTTAATTGCTGGAAGTCAGCCGGTGGATCCAATTAACCTGCACTGAGGCATTTAAAGGGTGGCCGTTAGAGGCATTAGTTGTCTGAAAACAGGGAGAGAGGCAGTAAAGCCAGACTGAAGCCAGCTAAGACTGAATGAAAAGTAACAGTCCAAAGAAACATGTGTTGTGCTGTAACTACCTATGACTGGGACTGGATTAGCTGGCCAGTTAGTATAGGTAGTCTCCAAGATGGAGTAGGATTTGTTTCTTTGTTTTGTTTATTTACACAGTGAGGCGCAATACTGTGGACCTCAATGAAAGCTACAATAAACCACATTTTGCTTCTATTCTGTTGGTGTTGGGAGTTTCTTGATTGTAACTGGGCCATCTTGCCACAGTGCCTTGGAGCAGCTTACTGCAGGGATACAAGTCGTCAGAATGCCCAAGATGCTCATAGCTTTTCTAAAGGGCCAGGTATGATTTTGTTGCAAAGCTGACACAACCTTTCTTACTTTTCTGATCTTTGATCTGGAATAAAGAGCCATAAGGAGGAGGAGACCACTATCAGCTGCAAGAACTGCATACTTAGAAAAAAATAAGGTTGGACTTTTATGATCAAAACATATCTGTATGAACCATTGCAGCCGACCACCAATTCCATCAGAATTAGCCTAGGCTCTTAGGATGTTACTGAAACCTTTGTCCTGGCTTTGTCTACAAAATTATGCTCCTAATAAAAACGTTGAAAAGGCCTGGTGTTTAATCCGGGCACCTCCTGTTCCATCTGGTCTTCTTATCCTGTGCTCTGCCAATGGGGAAACAATGCCATCTTAATGAGAACGAAGGCCGGAGCTGAAATGGATTCGATGAGCCGGTCGTCCAGGGATGGGATGACCCTGATACCTTATTCTCTGAAAGTTGAGAGACTCAAACTGGAAATGGAGAATTCTCGGCCCATTCTTTATAGAGAGCCTGAGGAATTTACTGGATGCAACTGCAATAGGCACATGCACATGAGCATCCTTAGGGTCCATGGTCACCCTGAAATCAACTTGTTCGTGACCAGGAACAGCCTGGAGTAAACATTCTTATAGAAGGGTTGCACCTGAGACAAATTTTTAGACATCCCACGTCTGTAGGTTTAAGACAACTGAACTGGACAGCTTCTCTGGCAACTCTTTAACATTCACTAACTGGCTTGAGAAACAAGACGATATCAGTGATGATGTGAGTGATACTGTTTCACAAGAATGTGGCTTGTGTTGGCCATTTAAAGGCAAATCGTCCGCACTTTGTTCCATACTTAGTGACAATGCATTTATTGCTTAAAATTATTTCCGTCTGCAATGATCCTCAGGATCCAATTGTCTAACCAGCTTATGCCTTACAAAATGTTAAAACAAACAAGGCCGACATAGATGCTGTCCTGGCCACTGATTCTTTTGGCAGACACGACAAAGGCTAAAAAGGCTCGATTTCCTAAATTGGCTAGATACTTCTGTATCCGGTTCCCTCGACAGGAAGTACTCCCATCCAAGTGCTAACCAAGCCCAACCCTGCTTGGCTTCTGAGATCAGACGAGATCAAGTGCATACAGGGTGGTATGGCCGTAGGCCTAATGCCTGTTACCAGATGCCTAGAGCTCTAGCCACTGAAGTGCTAAACAATGCTACTTGCACTGGAATGCTGAGGATTGGAACATACTTAGGCAACTCTTAGGCAACATGCAAAATCCTTTGGATGCTTCTCACAGATTACCTCTTGTAATCACCTGGAGAGATCTTATAAAATTTCCAAAGCTCTTGTGGAGGAAGGGTAATTATGTCCTCCTCTGACTCCTCACAAGATGAGCCTGAATTAATAGATTTTAACACCTGGTATTCCCCGGTGGAAATTAACCAGGCCTAAGCCTGTTTAGCTACCGAGATTATGGCCATAGGACAACAGATTCAGGAACCAACGTGAATGAGACTATCAAACTTGGGTTCCAAAGCAAAAACAGACGCAGTCTTGAATGGTTATGTGCAAGGTTGTCTAGAAGCCAACGCCCAAAAACTGCATGTCTTGAGCAATTAAGCTGAGCAAGGATTGCCTAACTCCTTTATTCAGCCGTCCGGCAAGGGGGCGCACAAAACATATTTGGACTTAAAAGGAGCCTTAATCTTTTAGAAAAAAAACAATGTTACAGGGCAGAGGCTTTTTTAAGATTAAGATAAATTAATCATACCTTAAAAAGGCCTCAATCCGTGTGGGGGGTTGGTGCCACGGATATCCAGTACCGACAAGCCCCACTGCTGTCAGACTGGACTGCACAGCTTAAATTTTGTGCCCTGAAGATCGGATCCGCGCATACTCTGTAACACGATCAGATCTTCGGCGGAAAGCAACGCCTCCTGGGTGTGCGTTCCACCGCTGTGCTACTGCTCCTTCCCTTGCCGGCCTGAAGAGAGAATTCTTATTCTGTTCCATAACATCCGCCGATGCGGATGCGGATGTTCCTACCTCACTCTGCTCACCACCCGGGGAGCAATTGGAGGAGGGATCCCCCTGGACACAACCCGTGTGCCCCACCGAACTACATGTCCGTCCCTGACAAGGGACAAGGAAGAACTGGCTGTGTTTGGTCCGGTGTGGTCTTATGGGTAAGGAAGAGGAGGAGTTAAGGAAGGGGAGGGTTTTAACTTTGTATTTCAGATCCTTGTCCCTAAGGAAGAGCAACACCCCATGTGTACTGCCACTATATGCCAGGAAAAGAAGGTCTGGTGGCACTTGGGTATTGAAAGCAATGCCCTGAAGCTACATGAAGAACTGTAATATAGCATATCTTTATAAGGGTCCAGAAATATGGGACCAACATAACAATAGAATTTATTGTAATCCCTGGATTACATAATATTTACTCCTAATTATCTGACTAAAATCTGTATCTACCATGATTACATTTGAAAACTGTCTGGGCCCAGAACAGAGTGTGCTATGTTGTCGTCTACTGTGTAATGCAGTGAGGGGTTATACATCCAAGAACTCTTTTCTTGCATTCTAACAATAGTCAAATGTGTTTATTCCCAAACTGCTCTATACCATCGGGGGAGAGGCTCTGAGGCTCTACTCTTTTGTGGAAGTTCACAGGGAGGCCAGGTTCAGAAGTGGACGAAGAAAAAAGACATGAGGAGCAGCGGACGTACAAAGAAGCAGAGCAAGAACATAGGGACACGGATGTGGTTGGAGGAGGAGGTAGGGAGACATTCAAAGAGAGCATGAGAGAGCTTGGGAGAAGGTGAAGAAGAGAGTGAATGAGTGGAAGGGGCAAACAACGAAATTCAAACAAAAATTTGGCGCTCTTCTCATGTTTTTTTCCATTGGGAGTTCCTCCTAGTTTTCGAAGATTCATATTTATCGTCAAAATTCAATTTTTTTTTTATTTTAAATTTGAGAAAAACGGGAATGTGCAAGTCTACCAAACAATGATTAAACCAAGGCTTTGTGTCCTCTGGGCACTGGAAGTAACCCAAACTGTCCCTGCAGTCTGCAAGCAGATTGAATTACCTTTTTTGCTATTGAAATCTGCAGCTGACTTTCAATAGCATCCAGCAATGGGCTCTTGCAACTGGAGTACAACATTCGCTCACGTATACTGCATGTATATCCAGGCATTGAATAAATGAACACTGGAATAAAACACAAACCAAATCATAAAACTAGTATGGAAACTGAGGATAAAAACTCGGCTATTTAATGCACTTAATATTTTCCTAGATGTCTTGATTTGTACTTTTTCAATTGGACACATTATTATTCAACACAACTGCCAACATAGTTATGATTTTTCAGGTAAGGCGCCAATAAATAAATAAAAAATTGCACGTTAATAACTCAATTTAGCACCTAATTAAAGAATGACAGAATCAGCTGCTTTGTTTTACTATTCGATAGTAATCCATCATTGTTGTTATTAGGCCTGTAATACTCTGTTTAACACAACATGCTGAAGCATAACATGCAATATATTATTTGGCAAAAAAAATGGATGTAAAACACTATACCTATGGAGTCCAAATAATCTCCTTCGTGGGAATGTTTGTACAGGAAGAAGTGGTATCGTGCTGCATCTTTTGGAATCCTCTTTGGTAGATCCTTCACTTCCGTATTAGTAGTATCCGCCAAAATGATAACTTCATTTTTTATATCAATTTGCTGTGGACAACAGTTTATGCAAAATTAATATTCAGTGATGTGTGGAAGACACTGCCGTTTCATAGGGTCCCATAGGCATATGGGAAGAGAATGTTTACAATAGCTAGCACCACCAACAATATCAATGCATAGTGTACTTGTCGCCACAACTAAAGGGAACACTCCAGCCCATCAAAAGACGAATTGGTTTTTTGTACAAATAAAAACACCAAAGATAAACAGGCCAGTTACAGAAAATGGGCACCATAGCTCCATAACACACCTTGGCTCAGTGATGAAACTCGGTTACTACGTTTTATATGTAGCTGGTGTACGGCACAGTCTGATGTGAATACCAAAACTCCACATTACCCTCGTGGCGAGGGTGTAGAATGGGGGGGCATGCATAACCCTTTAGTTAGGTTACTTAGGTCACCAGGTGATCAGGAGAAAAAAATTATACACCCACTATAGTCATTAGAAAAGTTTCAACTAAAGATAGGATATACAAATTAGTCATGGCCAATCCTCATGTCGATGAGCAATGGTTTTACTTTCCAAGATCTACACAGTTTCAGAATTTCCTATACATTGTTTAGCTTGTCTGGCCTTACATTGTCCTAAATATTTGCAAGGCAACACAATACAGACAACCATACATTATCAGTTTACATTTCTCTCAGGTTTCAGGGATCACTTCACACTTCTGGTAATCCTGTGTTACACTGTAAGCTTGATACAGGAAACCTCATATAGACTATTTTTATGCAACCCAACCATTATAAATCAAGTCCGGAATACTTATCAATTGGTTATAAACAAAACTATTCCTTAAAACAAGGAATCAATTATCAAGAGCAGTCCTCAGCAATATATGAAACAATTAAATGCAGTATTTGAAAAACAGAAAGATACTGATATATGCTATGTATGGTTATAAATAGTTTATATACCATATATATATATATGACACAGACACACACACTGAACATGTTTCTATATGGAGAGACAAGCCGTGTAACTTACCAACTGTACATAGTTTAGTCTCTTGGCTTTTAATTGTTCCAAAGCCTGGAATGCAGCTCTGTCTATGGGGAAAGCTATTCCCTGCAGTGTCTGGTGTTTAGTGTCTATTCCAACATCTGTTTGAGTCTGAAAAGTTACAGTCCAGCATTAGTACAGTTTGACATTAATCCACTAATGTAGTCTTCATGTTTAAACATCGCAGTCACAGCACCAAAGTATCTCAAACCATAATAAATGATTATGTCTGTACCAAAACATGGCTTGGCAGTAAATTGAAGACGTTCACCCTAAACTATAAAACACATAACTGTTTGCATCTACAAAGACATTGCAACCCAATTGTGTGTTTTAGGCAGTGTTGCCACAAATAAGAGAAGCATTGGAATGATATACCTTGAGTTGTGCCTTGTGTAAGAACGCTGCCAAGCGTGGATGTATACAACCTAAAACTTAGTCGACGTCCACTGACATTACCTCTTTAATCTTGATTTGCCTCAGCTCCTCTTCCGCTGTAGTGAGTGGGGCAGGAGACGATTTGCAGGCCAAGTATTTCTTATATCCACTTAATGAAACATCATCCTGTGGGCAAACAGAACAAACGCCAATTGATCATTTTACATTACTTCACAAAAATAGTGCCACATTATAAACCACAGTAAAGATCAAAATATTTTTTACGTGTAATAATGCACGTACTTTTACTGTTCCAAACAGTTCTTCTTTTATATGTCCTCCTCCAAATTCTTTCTTAACAGTTGCTCTTGTTGCTGCATATAACATCTTTTGTCTGACCTAAAAAATAGTATTGTATCCAAAGAACATTAACATAATCCAAAACCATCCCATTAATACATACACATGAATATAAATAGGTCCAGCATATTAGAAATCTGGCATAAAAAATACACAACTATCTCAGAAATCCCTGCCTTTTACCATCCCATTTATGGGGTAAATGCAAAAGTCATTGTGCTATAGTCAAAAAAAATCATAGTAAATCCACTTTAGTACTTATGACAGTTAATGTGGTGAAGTCTACTGTACTGGTAACAAAAAGTGCAAAACAGTCTTAAAGAGCCCCCCTCAAGCAACTCTCACAAAATGTTTTTTTTTTTTATTTTAACCTAAAGTGTTTTTTAGGCCCTTAAATAGCTCTGAAAACTAGTGGTGGGTGATCTGGCAGTGGTGCAGCAATAAGTGAGCAGGTATTTATTTAGACTCAACCTCCAGAAGCACAGGCCCTGGCAAACATTTTTTTCTGGAACCAACAACAGAATGAGAAGACTTTTCACTCGGGCATTGGGGACTTAACACACATCACCTTACCCAGCAGCTTTCCTGAGAAACGGCTTTATTCACTACCGCTGTACACATGTTAATGTATGTGTGAAATTATGTGACCACCAACAATAAACATTACACATACAGGTCCAATGTGTGTTTTTCACGCTTACATGAGAGTAGTCTGGTGACCAAGCAATAAAAATCCACTCGTAGCCCTGTGCGTTCTGGGAATCCAGTCTATACAAAATATAGCAGGGCTGTTTGTCTTCTAGCAGCGGCAGCATAAGAGAGTCATATTCTTTATCCCAGGAATGTACAGGCTTTTTACAGGCACTCACAGTCAGTTGCTCTAAGAAAAAAGAAAGAAAAATATAACAAAGAAAAGCTAAATCAGGAAAAACATACATAAACATTATATATATATTTGTATGGATAATTTTCCAGATACTGGTGACTGAATTTTAACAAAGCAAGTTGATTCCTATGTATGTCTTGATTATCCATATGATGATCAGTCATGGCTTTGGCAGTCAACCACAAGAAAACAAATAAATATGTGCAGAGATAATGGATCATAACAGCTATACCTACTAGAAGTGTCAGAATGAATGGTTATATTTTGGAGTCATCCCGTGTTCAGTCAACGCATTTTTTTTATCATTAACCCCATCATCTTAGCTATACCTTTAGAAAGAATTTAACAGAAATACACAGTAAAAATGATGCGTATTAAAATGAAAACTAACCATCCTCAATATCGAGTTTCAGCAGCCTGTACTTTCCATTCCTGGCTTTCGCAAAGGTCTCCGTTACATCGTCACTCGCTGTGAACAGAAAGGCAATATTAGAGGTCTCTTTATTATATGTGACGTGCCACTACTACTTCAAACACCTGTGACAATATATGTCCTTGAATGTCCTCTACAACTCCGTAAGGATTACCAGATAAAATGTAATTAAATAAAGTAGCTTTTTCAGGGGGGGGGTTATTTTTATTTTTAACTGTAGTGTAAGAAAAATACCACCAAACAGCCCCAACTATGGATAACTATAGTATTTCACAAGCTATTTCTACCAGTAATACACACACTCATATATATATATAATGGACACACACACACATCTGTCAAACTGAGATATTTTCTCGGTGAGCGAGTGATTCTTTATAAAACTCCTCTACACTTTATGAGATGTGTTATCAGTGATCAGTTCTTCTTTACTACCATCCCTTCAGAAGCATTTAAAGAGACATTATTGCCCTTTTGTGCCCAAAGGGCTTAGTAACGGAAATACTTTTGAATATGTCTGTTTATCCGGCTTTTATTGCTTTATGGTGTTCTACAATTGTATCCATAACATCCAAGATAAATCCCACTCCCTCCCCCTTTGGAGATGATATCAGGTCACCAGGAGCTAAGCTTTCTATCGGCTTTCAATGGTTAACAATGGTTAAAATGTTGCAGGGTTTATTTTGAATTGAGTGCGTCTATAATGTCACAGTATCTGTCCTATACTAGCTAATTAATAGCTTTCCTACTCGCATTACCTTAATAGAATGTGCCTTACTTTAATCACATTTGTTAATGGTAAATAGCAATTCAGTCACATTAATGAAATCTCCATGCCATTCCTTTGTGCGGCACGCTCTGTAACGTAGATACAGGCCTTACACTACAATTGATACTGGTAAGGATTTCTTTAACATGTAATCAATCAATCAGTAATAAGATCAAAATGTAGTAGACTCTAGTTTGATGGCATTATATTGAAATATGCATTAAAGTATAGTGACCAGATGGTCCCTACAACCACGGAAATGCAACTTGCGGGGCAGGATCATCTTTTATAGGTGTCTGAAGTTTAGTAAATATGACCAAGCAATTGTTGCAACACATAGTTACATAACACAAAGTACAACCGTTTGGTTTTTTTCTGTAATCCCAGGCAATGTCTTTGTTTTTACGGGACAATAATGTACAGCCAAAGAACGGCAGGGTGTTTACACTGTGTGTGAAGCGTGGAGTAAAGGTCTTGGGAGCGGTAACGTCTGATTAAGCAATAAGCAACAAAAGAGGACATCCAGGGTGGAACCAATTACTCATAGCCTTCGTAAGGGCCAGTGAAGGACATTTTATCAAATACCGATAGCAGGGTAATCAAACCGTTAAGAGGAATAATAAAAACAACCTTCCAAGTATAATAATGTGATTCCTAATAACATACATGGCAGTAGTTACTGTGTTTCCATACCGACTTCACCAGTGACTGGTACACGATTGGAAGGTATCTACATTTTTGGATCAATTTTCAATCTCTCCTGTTAGGGTCCCACAAAGAGCCCTCCACCCCAAGGACACCGTGATTTTGTGAGAGCAAAACTCAAAAAGGAATATACACTGGTTTTCAATCAGGGGCAACAAATCGCCACAACACAAGCACTCCTGTCCACCAACATTGTCCTGAACTGCTACATATAGACTCCCTGTGTCTTAGTTGACAAACGCCATAGAAGCTTTGGTTTCGCCACCAGCACACAATGTAAATAACCTGTGGATTTAGCATTCACTAAGGCTGGGCAAAATTCAGGAGTGAAGTTACTGCTCCTAAACGTTGAGTGCTAGTTCCTAACTTTGCCAGCTACCTTAAACTGCCTTCTTTGGATACATCTCTACAACGCAAATAACTGAAAGACATCTCTCATCACACACATCAAACTGTAACAAGGGAACAAATAAAAACACCTGGCGTGTCCTATGTAAACATATCACATGAAATCACAGTCAAGAGCAAAATAGCCCTCTGGAAAAGATACAATCAACACAAACCTGACATGCTCTGCCCATGTCATTCATAAATACCGCAGGACAGGGAAAGCAGGGCACCTGCTGCCCAGCATACAGAAAGCCAACACGTGGTATGATACGAACACCCTTATAATATTAAACACTAAGGGATGGATGGCTGTCTACCTTTAGAAACTTTTCTTTCAGTAATCATCACACAAGCCATAGAGAACTTTCCTCCCTATCCACAAGAACCAATGTTAAGTAATTGGTTCCCTGAGCATATTTATTATCCATTGTGTAGGTTAAGAGGGCAAATATTGCTTACACGCGCAGGTGTCAGCTATGTTACATTTGGGACATATCGCTTACAGCCCTGTTTTTAGAGCAGCCCGCTTGTACTCTTCACAAGATCACCACCTGGCTTAGTGGCAGCAGTTTCAGTGTCAGAAAATGACAACAGCCAAGGGTTACCTGCCCCCCTGCACTCATGGGGTTATAATATATATATATATATATATATATATATATACACATATATACACACACACACAGTATATGTGTTCTGAGATTACTACTGTACAAACACAAAATGGGTGTATACAAAACAAAGCAAGAATACCATTGAAAAGTTAGGGGAGGTTGGGGTTCATTTAGGGGCAGTTATGGCTGATGGGGTGTTTAGAGTTAATTTAGGGGCAGTTATGGTTAATGGGGTTGTTAGGGTTAATTTAATGTGGAGGACTGAGGGTTAATTTAATTAATTTAATAAGGTTAACTTAAGGTGCAGTTAGAGGTAAAGAGGGCAAACTAAGGGAAATCTAAATCCTCGGGGCAGTGAAGATTATTAGTGTATTTATTTATAAAAGTATTGTGTCAGTGTGATGTGAACAGGTCTGTGAATCTTTGAGGGAAATATGGGATATCTGGGGGGTATAAGGCATATCTGGGGAGGAGGGTGTGACCTATCTGGGGGTATAAGGCATACTGGGGTATAAGGCATACTGGGGTATAAGGCATATCAGGGGGCACAATGGCATATCAGGGAGGCAGCGTGGCAAGCCTGGGCTCAGATGTGCATATCTGGGGGGCCGGTTGGGAAATAAAAACAAGAAATGCATTTTTATCAAATTTTTTTTTTTATTTTGCCTTTGTTTTTGATATCCAGTTATTTTAAATAAATGAAACATTTACATTTTTTATCCGATTCATCAAAAAAATAATCGTTAGTTGCGGCCCTATATGCCTTACGCTTTTTTGTATTATTTTTTATAAAGGTGATGTATGTTCATTCTTCCTTGTTACATTTACTGAATAAGATAGTATGTCTTTGTGACACAGACCTGTAAACCTGCTGCAGCTGAGGCTGTATGCAACTATACATTTTAAACTGAATTAACACCACTTGAAATATATATATATATATATAGCTGCTATTTTACACAATCAAACCTTTTCTTCTTCTTCTTTAACAAAACTCAGATGCCGGGTGGGGATGACTGTTAAAAGGAATGGAAGGCTGTCTCACATGCACTGTTTAATCCCCTTTTAAGGGATTTCTCTTCTATACCAGACTCAGGCTCTGCATCTGGCTACAGAAGAAAGTACAAATGCTAAGCCAAATCCCCCTTTTAGAATTTCATAGTTTTAAAACATTATTTAAAATATATTTTACTTTAAAGGGTTAAAGCTTCTTTGTACAGATATAAACACGGCATTTAACTGCGATACCACCCATTCAGCCCATTTTTCCTGATGTAGAGACTCAGATCTTAATCAGTCCTCGGTCTTGTCTTGGATTCACGATATCTGTATGCCTGTCCCATGAATACTTAAATTCCCTCACTGTCTTAGCCTCCACCACTTCTGATGGGAGGCTGTTCCATGTATCTACCATCCACTAGGAAAATAAAAATCTCCTTATATCATACTGTAAAAGTCTGTTTGTAAACAGTTTTGCTGTAAACACATTACTGTAATTAGCAAGGTGCAGGGCTAGGCATTGAATGCATTAAAATAATAAAACATAGAAAGAAATCAGCTATATCAGATTCCACACCAAACAAAAGTTGTATTTTCTGGGAAATTAATTAAAATGAATGACCTACAAGCTTCCATTAGTGCATAACTATTTAAAAAATGCATAAATGAGAATTGTCTCCAAAGATTATATATATATATAATTTAATTACCTGAAATAATTACTTTTATTTGCAACCCCTTCCATGTGGTATTATTAAGAAATGATTCGCCTTACAATAATAAGCTGTACATAATACAGAGCACGCTTTATATTTCTGCATGGATTCATTTATTCAGTTCTCGGTCTAGCTCTACCTTTCCGTGGCTATAAGGTAACAGTAGGGTTAAACAGGAAGTTCTTGCACCTAGAGACAAAAAGAAGACATGCCTGGGGTAGTGACTGTTACCGTGTACTGGGGTCAATGAGGGAGGAGAAGGAAGTCCGCTAAGAGTCTCCAGCTACCCCGGTATAACAGAGTACCGCCGGGCCGGTTAGGGGCTGGGTCCTGCCCGCACTCACCCTGGATGCCGGTCTGGTGAGACATGGTGAAAAGAAGACGGCGGCTGCGGCACACAGATCCCTCGGTACAATCCCCTGGAACCAGGAAGTGACTGCCGGCTCCAGCGGGATACACGTCATCACTTCGTGCGCTGGTTGCCTGGCGACCCAGGACTTGGGCACACAGACTGAGAGGTTAAGGGAGTGTGGCTCACAGTCAATCCTTGTAATCACTGTATGTTTAACTGTGGGGGACACGGAAAGTGCGCTCACGGGTGTGGGGGACACGGAAAGTGCGCTCACGGGTGTGGGGGACACGTCCCCTCCTGCTGCCCCCTGGCTGTCAGTATGTGTGTCTTCTGGGAAGCGCTCTCCACTCTCTCCATCCTCCCTCTCTTATTTATCTGTGCCGCTGACATTACGCATCTTGGAGCGATTACGATTTCATCTTTTATACAAAATGTGTTCAGCCCTTGATGTATTTAACAGGGCCACACTAAAATATAGGGGCTATCAACAAAAAAGGTGATACAAATTATGAGAAGTGGTTTTGGCTACTAGTAGCCATTGGAATGTCTGCCTGATTGGATTGTTATTTGCTGTGGTAAAAAAGAACCACTTTCCAAATTTTGGAATAATTACTTTTTATTCATAATTCACACATCATTTCAGGAAAGAGGTGTATAGTTATCTGTCGCTACTGCCACCTATTGTCAAAATACTAGTAACACACTTTGTAAGGTTACTCTTCAGGAACACAGCTGTGCATTTTTAATTAACCAGCAGATCATTACATTGTTTAATTATGTGGATTTAAAATGTGTATTTGGATGCACAGATCCACAATGGAAAATAAACCTTTTCCATTGTGGATCTGTGCATCAATGGCATGTAATAGAACACTATCAGGAATTAATACTGCATGGTAAAGGGATGTTCAGAGTAATTGCATATTTCATAAGGTGTATTATTTTTGGTAATTTGGTGCTGGAGTGTATACATTATAGGTCATGGGCGTCCAACCTGCGGCCCTCCAGCTGCTGCAGGACTACATATCCCATCTTCCTCAGCCAGCCCCTTAGCTGAAAGAGCATTATGGGAGATGTAGTCCTGCAGCAGCTGGAGGGCCGAAGGTTGTACACCCCTGTTATAGGTGATCTCCTGTCTGAAACTAGGGCTCACAAGACTAAATAGAGAGGAAAAGTAGTTACATGCTGCCTTGTGAGGTCAGGCACTGATGCTGGACAAAAAGGCTTGGCTACCAATTGGTGTTCCAATTCATCCCAAAGGAGTTTAGTGGGATAAAGTTCAGGGCTCTGCGCAGGCGACTCGGCAAACCATGATTTTATGCTTTGGGCACAGGGTCACAGTCATGCTGAAACAGGAAAGGGCCTTCCTCAAAGTGGTGCCACAAAGTATGCAAAGAAGCATTTTTTTATGCTGTACCATTAACATTAGCCTGCACGTAAGGGGCCTGGGCCAAAACCTGAAAAACAGACCCAGTCCATTGTCATCGTCCCCCCGCCAATCTTTACAGTTGGCACTATTCCTTCTGGTAGGCAGTGTTCTCTGTGTGCTTTACATCCCTCCAACACACACTTGGCATAGAAAGCGATTCCATGAAGCTCCTGATGCGCAGTGCTTGTGCTGATGTTGCCTTCAGGTGCAATTTGGAACTCTGTATTAAATAATGATATAGATGTCCTGCTCAGTAAGTGTGTGTGTAAGTGTGTGTGTGGTCTTCCACTTCGTGGCATAGCGTTTCCTATTCATAGATGCTTCTACTTCACAAAAATAGCACCTACAGTGGACTAGGAGACCATGAATCTAGCATGGCAGAAATTTCGCGAACTGACTTAAGGCGACGGTGGAATCCTATGACGGTACCATGCTTAAAGCCACTGAGCTCTATGGAGATGGCATGATGTGCTTCATTTATACACTTGGTGGGTGTAGTTGAAACATAAACTCAATAATTAGTTGGGCTGACCACATAAATATGGTCATATAAGTGTATGTTTTAACCAATGTCTATAACAGAGGGAGTCATGCTGGTTATTTTTAAATCCCTCACTACATTTACTTTTTTGAAAGTGTATTTCCAGACATGTCTAATTTATTTTATTTATGCAGGAAGGTACTCTGTGAGCACACCTTTAATCCAGTTTTCTTTAAAGTTTATTCCTTGCCAGCTTTTTCTGAGACATACTGTAACGTAACCCTAAAGCTTGACTGGTTTATTAGGACATTTTCTGTCATATTCCCAGGACATGTCTACAGCATAAATGAAGGTCTGGGCTGTCTTTGCTGGAGTTCCTCACCTCTAGTCCCCAATAAGTCTCATGAGTTCTAATTCTCTGTTTCTCGAAAAAATTGCTATAGCTTGAAGGGTAAATCCTAAATGAGCCATTTGTGCTCATCTGCGGAGATCCTGAAGACATGGGGGTACTTGATAACCAATTTTAAACAGTTGTAGGCTAGAGTATAAAAAAGAAACAATCCACTTAGGAGTTTGGACCCAGTTTTATTTTAGTCAAGTGTTCATTTTCACTAGTTTGTGTTCATAAAGTTACCAGTGAGCAGAAAAAGGCCCGTTATGCACAAGGTCCACATCACTCACCTATAGCCATTGCTATGAAAGCCAATAAAGATTTTCTTAGGGGACATGGTATAGATTGGGACATTATTACACTGTATAAATGTTTTTTTAATTACCATGGTTCTAACATTTGCAAATGCGGCTAGAGCGTCGCTGTAAGAGATCAGCTGATCTATATGATCTCTACACTCTGCTTGCCACAAGCTGTAGGTATTACCTTGACCTACCGGTCGAACCCAGAGAGTTCCCAGGTATGCTTCTCACCCTGTACTGGATGCCTTGCATGGAGCCTCAGTCTGGGTCTTAGAGAATCTGAAGAAGAAAAAGGGATGGACTAGGCATTCAAAACCTTCAGTTGTGGCACGCGTCAGGGCTGCCTACTGACAGGGCTGGCCTTTGAGGTTTGTGGGAGGAGAGAGAGGGGCGCCGAGTGGTCGCTCATGAAAACGTTTTCTGCAACCACTCAGCGCCCTTCTGTTTCCTCCGTCCATCCCTGACTGCAGCAGTGGGAGTGTGAGGCCTCTATCTTGGTTGCGGTGTCGGCATTTCATGCTGAGCGCCGGAATATGATGTCCTATTCCTTAGCTCAGCAGAAAAGTAGAGAATACCGCTGCAAAGATAGGCTTCACGCTCCCACTGCAGGACTTCAGCATGGTAAGTAATCTACAAAGCAAGGGGGGGGGGGTAGATCGTGAGAAAAGGGGATAGTAAAAATATTGAAATAAATAAAAAGTGAGAATGAGTGAAAGTATGAATAATTATTGTGTGAATGAATGAGTATGCATTAATATGTGAATGAATTGTTTGAATTAGTGAGAGAATTAATGAATGTGTGAATGAATTGCTTGAACAATTTTTGAAAATGCATTCAAGAATATTTGTAAATGATTTGTGTGAATGAGTGAGAGAATTAATGAGTGAATAAGTGAGTGGCTGCATTTATTTTTGTTATACACTGATATAATTTCAGTGCAAATACTAATGTTATTTAATAAAATCCTTTTCATGAATAGACCCTCTTTTCTGCTTGGGCAGATAGATGAGCCAAATAGTTATATCTATGTTTCAATGCTTAAAAAAAGAAACATAATTTATATGGGCAAATTGATGCACACAGTTGTGTATAGTAATTTTGTACCGAAAAAACAGCAACAGTAAAGCTGCAGATGCTAGCTGTGAACTAAAATTCCTATGATTCTCAGCCAGGTGTCCACCATAATGCTAGCTGAGCATTATTGGCAGATGCACAGCAGCAGAGATTTTTTTTAAATTAATGCTAATGTTAGCCTCCCTCCTTTAAAAAAAATGGTTAGAGGTCCTCTTATTTATTATTAATGCCAGTGATTTCACAATCACTTAGCTCACTTTTTTTTTTTTTTTTTTAATTATTATTTATTGTATTACGGTATTTTAGTGATTTTTCTCCTTTTTGTTTTTCAGCATGGGAGGAGGATGAGAAACATGGTTTCACAGAATAAAGTCAGTGTCCTTTTGCTTGCCACAATTCTTTCACTGCATCTTTACTCAGCTTTAAATCGGCTCAGCCGTTTAACTCTTTGCGTGCCGTAGATTTGTTCTCGTGTATGCACACATCGGCCTGCGTTACCTGATGGCCTGAAGCTGAATCTCAGATCCGCGTTTCATTCATCATGGCATCTGAGGGCAGCTCGGTATTATTACCTGCGCGGGGTTCACGCAACGCCCTGTATTTGTTTGTTCGCCAGCCGAGGCACAGTCCCTGTACCGCAATCAATGAGGTGAGCGCAGGAATCACGGATCATCACCGCTAAAGGAAGGGGGGGGGTAGTAGAAGCGATGCCCCCGGTGTGTAGAGCAAGCGGAGCGCGTCACCGAGCAGAGTAACTACTAGAATGGGAAGCCGGGGAGGGCGTGGGCTGCGTGTCTCAATGGCTATTACTGGAAGCTGAAGCTATGCCCTGCCAGGATTTCTGAATAGAGCGGCGTCTGATCGGTCTGGTAAGTTCTATTATAGGCAATCGGCGTGGCCCCGAGCCTCTAGGCCCAGTGACAACTGCAGGGCTCTGGTGTGGCCAACTCTGCGAGCATTCCGTAGCCCACTGGCTTGTACTGGCTCTTGCCGGTAGCCCGTGACTCTGAGCATGACATCACGTTTAGACTTCCTAGCGCTCCCGGGGGTTTGCAGGTCGGGGTCACGGTTTGTAACATCCCAATAGTTTTGTATGATAGAGAGTTTGTTGCCTACTTCTAAAAATAGGCATTCAATGAGCAGCGAGCGCTATATGGTTGCTGGGATGGGGCAGTTCCAAACGGGGGCTGCCAAGGACATCATGTGGGTGTCCTTCTATCAGAGAACCTTCTGTA
>VKOC01000003.1:15193703-15257296 GCA_009364415.1 Spea multiplicata | reverse complement strand
ATATATATATATATATATATATATAAACAAAATCATATTTTGTGGTTGACTGTTGCTAAGTGGAAAAAAAGGTTTGTTGATATGTACTTACAAATCTCACATTTTCAGTCAATAGCTGTAGAAAGTGAGCTAATTATTTTTATGGCTACAATATTTATAAGCATGCATCAAACGCCCATCTTTACCTTGTGTAAAAAGTCAATAGTAAACTATTGATTGTACAGGGTGCCCAAAGTCTCTCAGTTTAGGTTAGTCTTTTATGTCTATATCTGCAAACATGTAAAAAAAACTTCCTAGTATTTCATTAAAAAATGTTCATATTATTTGCCCCATATGATTTTATACCATGGTAAAATATTTGCTGCTCTTTTGCTCTTTTTTATTGGTGCAACATTTAAGATATTAATGAAAATTAATAACTATGCGTTAACTGGCAAAATTTTACATTACATCAGAGACATTTGAAAACCTTATGCAGAACTTATTTCTATGAATATACTAGTACTTTAAAATGTGCCACAAAGTTCTACCCATTCCTAGTTTTGTTAGAAATTGAACTAACATCCAAAGGATAATGTTACAGGAAGTAATAAATGTTTATACACAAAGCAAACGGTTTATCATGAAAGAAAAGGTTTAACATAAAGGTAAAAAAACAAAAAAAACAAAACTCATCTGCCTACTTGTATTTGTAAAGATGGATAGGGCCTGCAGATGTGGCTATATGCCATGTTACCGACAGTGATCAAAGTTTGTATCATCTCTGAGTGTTTCTTGCACCCAACAGATAAAAGTATTTATCTTGGCCACCATCAATAATACAGCAATCTCATTACATACCCACATAATCTGGCATGCAATGCAAATCACCATTGTAACCTGTCTAGCTGTTAGAACATAACATTTGCATAATAAAAGCATCCACTTTAATAAAACATTACTCTGTAAAATAAAATAAATAATGAGACGGTAGTAGAATAAAAATGAGAAATCCATAAATGATCCAAATAAATTATAAACCATATGAATAATATATGCGTATAAATGTGTGTGTGTGTATGTGTATGTATATATATATATATATATATATGTAATCTATTTAATGTTCTAGTAATCAAATAGCGTTGTTATTCTAGTGCTGCATCTCACCAAGCAGGTGTTTTACAAAGATTTCCATTGCTATTCATATTCTGGCATCAGAATCAATTGCCTTGTAAGTTTGTGTCAAACACTGAATTCCAATGGACTCTTATTATCAGTCAGGGAATTTGAATAAAAAACAAACAAAAAACCTCCCAAGATTTTAAACGCTATAAAGGATCTCAATAGTTCTACCGAAAGGCTGTTAATAGGCACTGAGAATCAAAAGTGTAGTTAATGGTGTTTTGAATAAACACCATCTTGAAAAAAGCAAACACATTTTGCTATTTGTATACCGGTATATATTTGTAGTAGTCCAGTGGCAATTAAGATTATACTTTAGAACAGGGGTGTCCATTTTTTCTGTAATTTCCCTTGCATCCTTGTAAAACATTATTTGACTGCTCCTGGCAACTTTGTCCAGTTATGATGCATATGGTATGAAAGAATCCTAAATAAGTTGAGACCTCATTAGCCCCCTCAATGCATTGTCTCTTAACCCCTTCTTTAGTCAAATTACTACTTACATACAGGGGTTACTTACACCAAGGCTCCCTCGCATCCTCCTTGGCAGGTGACACTAAAAAGTGTGTTGCTGATGAATAATGTAATTATTTTTTTTCTCTCTCGTTCAACAGCTTTTTTGCACTTTGTGTTTTTTTTTATTATTATTTAACCATACTCCGGTGAGAAACAATTTTAAACATGTATGTTGAAAGAAGCATTTGATTCTCAACAAGATACAAAGCGTGTATGCCCACCTTCGCTGAGCTTGGAAGGGACCTTTTTACATTACTGTGCCGTATAATCTGTACAACTGCAGTTACTGGCAAACCAACCTATGTTGATTGTTAGTAAAGCTCTAGAAAGCTCTCATAGAGTTGTGTATGGACTTAAGGAAAGACAAGCAAAGCAATTTTTGTACCTCCTTATTTTAACAATCAACAAAGAGTTGGTCATACTTTAAAAATGTTTATACTGGTGAGGCATGTTCTGAAACAACTTTCCTTTAGCATGCTTGAGGGCAAAAAAGAAAAAAAAATACCAGCTGGCTATATAGTATATATAATTTGCATTACAATTTGCCTTAATTATAGTTCTTAAGTTATTAACTAACATATGTTTAATGTCTTAATTTCAAGGAAACCAATTTACATGAAATCTCATGAAGATTTTAAAGTAAATGTACTGTATGCTTTAATGATTATGCACAAGCAAGATATGATGGATGTTACTCTATAAAAAAGGCTCCACAGGCAAATAACAGAAGCTTTATAATTACTGATACCTCACAGTCTTACCATAATTCAGATTTTATCCCTCCAATGTTTTATGATGATTCCACCATTTTGATGGATTTTTTTCTCTAAAAGATAAAATATTATTGATGAATTGAAGAAGCAACAATTTTTAAATATTCATGTATATTTCTGCGTTAGTTACCGTATTTTGAAAATACTGAATTTCTACTTACACTCTTCATCTAGAACTATGTGGCAGCATCTCCAGTAGACTCTGGTTCCTCAATCCTTTAACAAGCCTACAATGTACTATTATGTCCACAACCAAGGTTTAAGTTGATCCTTTGGACATAATAATAAGGGAGAATTCAGTGCAAACCTTGGGGAATAGCAAAAAAACACCAAAGGCATAAATATTGGTTATTCCATCACTGCCCATATCTTGCTTAGCCCGCCACTACATCAAAGTGCCCCCAGTTTGGCGAGTCCCAATTTTTAATGGCTATATTGCTTACCAAGTAGCAAAATCAGTGGGACTGCACTGCATTTTAACCCAAACGAGACCCAAATCTAGCGGCAACCTGGTTATCTGAAAGTGAATGCCTCTTTATGCTTGTAGGTTGTGCACTTCCTTAGTTTGTATTCATTGAGCTCCAGTGTAACGCTAGTTGGTGTGAGGGCCAGTGCACCTTCGTTGTGTTATTGCTGACATTTGCTATCAAGAATGAGCAAAGTTGTGACCCAGTTGATTGGCCATCCCCATGGGTACTCAATTTTTGGTTTCCTATTTATTTAAAAACATTTTAGGTGTTTACAAGGAAAGGTTACTGTTTTAAAAACATTACACACAGCTCTACCTATATATGTGCCATACCCAATATTTTTATATGTCCCATTAATGTGGAGATACTGCACCAACAAATATTTTTTATTTTGTGCCGTTTCTGTGCAGGTATTTATGATATTTCTTTTTATTTGAGCATCATCTTTCTACTTGCCCTTGACCAATGCTAGGAAATGAATTGGATTTCTCAAAAGTAAAAGCTAATTAGATTTTTCATTACTGACTGCATCACTTTAATGACTAGCTATGCTTCTGGTAATTTATCTACAAGTGACCTGGCATTTGTCTTGGTATACAACATTATTATACATTTTTTTACACCCCATTACCTGCAATGGCGTGTCAGGATAATAATACATGGTGAATTGGCTATGCATATGAATTGTAAATGCTCTCTCATCCTGTATTAGAATTATTTTAAATCATTAGTGTATTAACATTTTCTGGAACACAGTTATAATAGTTGGCATAATCAAATGCCATCTGCCAGAGATTTCTGTTCCCTGTGTAAAATAACTGTGTTGTTAAACTTTACATTAAATGTCATTACATACAGTCTCTCCAGTTTGGGGAATAAAGCAGACTCTCCTTGTTTTATACTGAACAAATGATCAGCCTTTGTATCTCAACAAAGCCAGCCGTAAGGAACCACATTTCTTCCACAGCCGATGCACACGTAGTAATTTCCTAAACTAAAAACGCTGTCCTAAGTAGCACCCTGGAACTACAAACCAACCAACGTTTTTCGCTGTAATAGCTTTTTCAGGGGTTAATAATGGCATATAATTCATGGACATAGTAGAGTTAGACAAAATTGTAGTGTTTTATCAGATTATGAGGACCAGTAAATGGTCCTGAGAAAAAGGTTCACTGAAAAGCAGCATAGTCCCAAATTGTTGGATGTAGCAGAGAGTTGTAACAAGATTTTTTATTAGTTGACAGTATGAATGATAGAGAACCAATATCCACGGATTTCCAGTGCTCCTTCATTACAGATTTCAGTTCAGATGCAGAAATCATTAGGCAATTCCTAAGAAATGTTGGCAAGTGCTGCACCGTGACCCTGAGTATACTGAGGGACTCAACCCATATAAAACGGGTATCCCGGTTGAGTCAGAAGCCAACAGGCTTTTTAAATGTAGTAGATGTAAGCCTGTAAGAAAAAAAATCTATAAAAGATCCAAATTCACATCCACTGCTAGGGTACTACATACCAAGTACCAAACACACCTTGGGTGGTGTACCTGTTACGATGTGGACGCAATATTCAATATCTGACCATGGAAGAAAAGGATTTAGGACCACTTGAATTGGATTGAAAATACATCTGACACACCTTCAGTACCTCAGACTACCCTAATTTGAGTTCAATGTTCTTTATGGTTTTTTATTACATTTTACCTGAGGAGATGGGGATAAATCTAAAAAAATATGCCAGTTAGAAACGAGATGGATATTCGATATGAAAATCTTTAAATTTAGATTTTGAGATTTCTGCTTTTCTATAACTTTTAGAGGTCTGAGCTAACCTCGGGTAGAGGGTTGCTGTGACCTTTGATGACAGACATCCAAAATACAGTTGACCTAAGCTGGTTAATAAAACCGCTATTGCTACATACAGATGATACGTTTTCTATCTGAATTCAGTTCATCTTTCAATTCCAGACTGTTATCTGATATATTTCCACCTCATGTTATCAGTGCTTCTGTTAGAAGCCATGGGTATATTTCGATATATGTAGATTACACCATTGAACCGTTAACATTATAAAATATATTTACTTTCTTTGGCAGGTCACAGACATGATGCTTCAGGACACAAAATATCCAGAGTGGGGCAAGTCTGCTAGAGCATTTTGGAGGAAAGGAAACACTCGTATTATCTTATTTTGGTATGTGCAAATTGATCATTTTAATCAGGGTATACATTTTTCGGCCATTTGTATATGAATACGGCTTCAGAGTATTCTAATTGTAGTTTTGCCAATACTACTCTGTTTCAGGGGGCAGTATATATTTGGCCCAATATGGTACTGCTTTAAGATCTAATCTTTCCTGAAGTGAAATTGAAACTGATTTGTGATTTTAATTATATTGCTATGGAAATGTTCACCTTCCTATCCTACTAAGTATAAACCTACAAGATCAATTTATGTACAAGTAGTCAGATATAGTTTGGCATGCATCTTGATGTTTCATCTCCTATCTTATTAGTTAAAGTGCACTCAAGACATTGAAGGAGGAGTTCCTTTTCTGGAAAGCTTATGAATGTGCAAATGTGATCAGAGTAGATTGTGACAATATTGACTCGAATCCTTGCCAAGTATACGACAAAAGTCTCATCAGATCTAATGAGTAAGATTTTTTTTAAAAAGGCATAGCTTTTATTGTGATTACAACAAAATATAGTAGAAGGCAATAATGCATAAACAGATTACCAAAAGAAGTTAACAGGACATTTTAAATTTGTTGCTTTGGTCGTACTCATTTCTGAGTTGTCCTCTAATGTATCTAAGGTGAACGCTGAATATGAAATATTGAATTCCCTGTATAAAATTGTCATTGAACATGCACAAACTCAAAATGAATAAACAAAAGCATTTAATTGTACAGTATATTAACGAGCCAATTGAGTATTGTTTTGTAGCATTTGTGTAATTACCACATTTAATCCATGTAGTAAATAGTACAGTTTTAAGAGAATAAAAAAAAAAATGTAATTTTTTTTTTTAATCCATAACATGGATTTTTTTTAATTAATTTTCTAAAGCACTTTTAAAACACCTAATGGCTTTGCTGAAATGTTATTACTGTGTGCAAAAAATAAAACAAAACAAAAAAAACCTTCCCTAAATCCGAGCTCACCATGTCCTCGTTTACAAAGTATTGTTTTGGATTTGTTCTAGCCTTATCCGCTTGCTAGTATAAAGGTGAGGTAGGTTACAAATCGCTTACATCTTTTACATCTAAAATCAGACATTACAAAGAGATGCTACGCTGATTGCCAAATAGAAAACATGTATTTTTCTGCTATAGGTGGCTACCTTGTTTAATAAGAGTCACATATATTTCACAAAAAGTTGGCAAACCAGTGATTTTTAGTACAACATAAAGCTTATGTCCAGTTCTACCCTACTTATAATAACAAGATGGATGTAGTTAACAAATGATTTTATTTATTCTTGGATACCTTACAAATGGCAATGCATTCATGAATATATTATTTTTATCAGACAATTATAAAAACTGTATATGGAGAAGAGGAAATTACATGCTTTTGATGAATGAATCAGACTGGAGAGTTGTGTATGTGTGTATGTATGTGTATATACTGGTGTGCGTGTGTGTGTGTGTATATATATATTATATTATATATATATATACATATAGCATTTGGCTTACAGGTTTATGCATTAGTACTGCTTCATTTTGAGGAGATTTTTTGTTGTTGCTAGGTTACACAATTCACACAGTAAAATGTTTTGAAATATTTATTTTGTAGTTTCCAGGAAAAATATATAAATTTTCCCTTAAAATTTCATTAATGATGAACATTTATGTTTGCACTGTCATTTTCATTTAAGAAAAAAATGTAGTATTTCAGCAGGATTTATACAGTAAGCATATTCCTAAATATTTTTTATGGATATGCTTGAGAAATGGTTTTACATATGAAAGAAAATGCCTTATAGCATGTTTTTAATGAATGTGATTTTCTACAGCTTCTTTTAAAGTTACAGATCTCTAGATCCCTGCACCAGTAGAACATTTAGATGGGGTGCTGCTCTATGTCTCACCAAGGAAGTACCCCTTCTCCAAAAAGGCCCTACCTGGCATCTTCCTTATACCCAGCATCTTCTGTGCAAAGTGCCAGTACATGATGTTGTATCCCAACACTCAGAAAGCCACATAGTGCCTAGTACAAAATAGTACAAAGGCTGTGCCGACCAAGTAAAGCCCTCCAAAACATAATTGGACTAGTTACAAGGGAGATATCTGATATAATAAGAGACCCCTTGGTGATGCCAAACTCTTTATCACACAGTCGGACACTCTGACCAATGGTTTATGGAAGAACAAGCTTAATTAGAATTACCATAAAGAATCAACTCAGTGGTGCCTGAGCAAGGGATACACCTGATCACTATACTTGGGAACTCTCCGGGTTTGACCCGGAGATTACCGGGTGAGCGCTGCTACTCCGGTTCTCTGGGTCAAGACCCGAATTCTCCGGGTCGCGGGAGCGGGGTCTTGACACACCCCGCTCCCCGCCCATTTTTTCCAGTAAATGGGGTTCTTTCCCGCTGCCGTCGGCAGTGGGACCACCCACCAATGTCGGCGGGACTGACGTCAGTGTGCAGTCCTAGCCGCGTCCCGCAAGGGACCCTGGTATGCTGATCACATGACAGAACAATAGTAGGCTCGATGTCTGCAGAAAGGGCAATTTAATTTTAGCAAAATTAGATAAAACCAGGTTTTTGTCAATGCAGAAGAATGTTTTCCCATGGGACTTCCCCTTTAATATTTTTCTCTTTTTGCCAGTTTTCTTGTGAAACACTCAATGTGTCCTTTTTTGTATTATTATTTTAATAAATCTCAAGCTGCATATATATGTAATGGAGGCCATAGGCCAGGAAGCTATTGAAAAACCACATTAAAATATAGTTGGCATAAAGGAAATTTCCATTAGTTGCTACGGCAGCATCAGCATATTGAAAGACAAGCTAAGATTAAAAAGAACAAAATGTTGCAGAGGTTACAGCTGTCACGTGGCTCTTTTTCCACAGAGCTGTACAAACTTTTAATTTTAGCTTTGTCTTTTTCACTGAGATTGCATGAATATTCATCGGAAAACTCATTTAAAGATGCAGTCCCACTTACTATGGAGGTTCAGGCCATGTTTTATTTTTTATTTGTAATATTTATTTGTAATACTGGTATTGCTATTTGAAGCTTTAGATATTTTAGATACCAATACTAATTTTTATTAAGAAACTATTTTTTTACAAAATGTGAAATGTGATAGAGATGCATCTACACATACATATATATATAATCTAAGATAATAAATGCGCTCACAGGACTCACAAGAAAGGAAAACATCCAATCGTTATTCATGAATTACATCGATGTTTTGGGCTTTACTTGAGATCCTGTATGGAGATAACATTGCACATAAATGAACCCTTTTTTGCGCAACCAGCTCAATTATAAAACAACCACACCTGTGAAGTTCACACCCACCAAACAGGAAGTGTCTTACCTGCATGATGTCATACTGTCCAAAACACACTGCTGCATACCATGTTACCCTGACAACCAAAGCATACTTTGGTGTTTTTATTGTATGTAGATCAATTTGTTCTTGTTGTGATTATGGAAAACGCAGGATCATCAATCGTGAAGACAATGATGAGTGTTAACATCATTTTGTGCTTTTACTTATCATCGTACACACTTTGGAAATAGTGACTAATATATGGTATTTTGTGCCAATCCGAGGGAGTTGGCCAACTGTTTTGTTTTCATATTGACAGCATGTGGATGCAATGATTGACTAAGATTTACATTAAACATTTAACCCATTATTATTTTAGTATGTTTGCTCAATGTATCAAGAATCTGATTTTTGTCTTGAGATTGCATGTAGGTCACTCAATGTTGGCATTTCTATTGATTATTTGTACTGTGGATTTACTGCTTAGTACTTATGCTTCCTGGTCAATTGATTAGGTACAGTGTACAAACACACAATGACAAAATGCACATACATGCATACATAATCAGCACATCCACGTGCATTTGTAAATAGCCGCACATAAATACATACACACACCTGCATACACACTGATAATGATAAAGATCACAGCTCCTGCCTGCAGAGTATCTCTCCATGTAGCTGCAGGTTGATGGGTGGGGGATCCTTACATACTGACTAAGATCCTTGCCATTTCATTGTAAGCAGTGAGCCATGCAACCCCCTCACTGACTGCGACATGTAACTACAGAATGTGCTTCCAAATGTGTTTTTTTGCTGGCTAGTCCTGTCACCTGACAGAAAGAAGCTAAGTCTGCCATCATTGATGCTTAAAATGGAGTCTGTGTCTCTGTAAATAGTATTGCTGCAGTAGAGGGGCCCCATGAACAAAATGGGCCCCATCTAAGACCACACATCAACCAGAACACAAGTATTGTATTCATTCCTGTGCAGTGCAAATATACAAATGCCACTGCAGTAAGTAAGCAGCGGCCTGGGGCAGTTGCCTTATTTTTCCAGTGTTACTCTGTCCCTGGTCACAGATGAACAGCAAACACAGGGACTATGAGGTGAAACATCACTGTCCTTGGAGGCAAGGTAATCAGCTGTGATGCCTTGGGCAGATTCTGTATGTTGCCAGGTATGTTGTCAGCATACCTGGGACTTCTAAGGGTTCTACCCACAGACTCCAGGTGAAGCACTGGGTCACTCCAGAGAGTCTCTAGGTTGTGGTTGCCCCTCTCCTGGTCCATCTCTCTTCCTAAAACTAGCTCGGCACACAACATAAACAGACCGCTCATTGACAATGGACCGCCCACCCACGCCAGTGTGACCACCCGCCAATGCCAGCAGGACCAACCACTGACATCTGTAGACATGTTCACCCAAATCCCAAAAAGTGAGAGCTGGAGCCTAAATGTTCCCAGTTATGGTTTTTAGTGTTAAGAAATGGTAGCCGATATCACGGTTATGCATTAACAATAGAAATGCCATCATTGTCAGCCTCCCAGTGGATGATTTTGCTTGCACTGGGTAGTCATCAGACCCACAGCTGTCATAACGCCAAACCAGCCATGTCCCCTGAAAAACTGTTACGCTTTGAACATTTGAATCTGGTTCTTAGATTGTCCCTGTTTGAGACACAGAAAGAGGCTTGAGAAAAGATCTCAATGTGTATACGTTATTATTATTAAACAATTATAGTGGTATCTAACAGTACAGATCGTTTATTCTGCAGTCCAATCCATACCTTGGGGATGATTCATTTTTCTTTACGTTAAGAAGTACACAAAAACATTTCAGTGATATAAGAACGCGGCCTCAAAGGAGCAATTATATAACTGAAAATGTTTGTAGTGAAGTTTAAATGCCTCAAAGTAAGGCTTGCATTTCTTGGTTTAATTGATTCAGCCTCTTCTTCAGTTTGATGTTTCAAATATTTTTCTGCAAAGACACAAACTGTGATGCATTCTGTACGTTGAGACTGACAGTTGCTATTTCTTTTTATCCTCCGAGGGGCATAAAGAACAACCCATGGACTGATTCAGGCTATTAGCATTCTACAGAGATCACATATTTTAAAACCTGTTTTTGAGAAGTCCTTTCACTATGTGGCTTTAGCAAATAAATTCACATACACATTACTGCAGACCTCTAAATTTAACTCTACCTAATGTGTGACCTCTTTCTCTTGCTCTAGGCCTCTTGAACGACTTGGACAACTTTAATATTAGGGCTGTAATGTATTTAGTGATGTGTATTAGGTCTAGAGCAGCAAGTCCGGAGGTTCAGTAGCCCCTCAACCACAATACCAGGGGCAGATTGCCCTACTAGGAAGCTGGTCTTTCTGTGATGGAACGGTTTTTACCTGCAACACTATTCTGACGTTTGAGCTAAACCAACATAGTCTTAGACTTTATGTACAGTGTTGAGGGTAGAGGAGTAATTTAATAGTGCAGGGGAAGATGATAGGAATAAATGGCTTGTGCAAGAAAAAAAGGGCCTAGCAAAAAATTGGAAATGTGTAAAGTAGACAGGAATGTAATTACACAACATACTTGTTTTTCATTTGTGCTGGAAAGCGATGATAATGAATAAGTGGTAATAATACATATACATTTTGAGATAAAAAGGAATGTAGTTAAGTCGTTTTAGGACGATTAAACTGATATATGTTTTGTATACGATACTTTTAAAACCACTAAAGCAAGAATGATAATAAAAAAAAACCAAATGTCAAAGAAGAAGTGGTGGTGTATATGAGCGTAACCCAGCTTATGTTTGACATCTTGTGCATCATTATGTTTATTTTTAACGATGATGTTTAAGATGCAAGATTTGGTCTTTCTGAGGACCTGTCATGTTTTTGTGTTGAGATCTACAACACGTGAGAAGGTCAAGTTATTGTGTGAAAACTTCAAGCTTTTGTCATAATTGTAAAGTATTAGATTTTTGTCAGATTGTAGTGTTTTAGAAAGAATTTGTAACCGATGCCAAATGCAAACAACACATGATTGGATTCATTGTAGTCAACAAATTGTTAGCGTAATGAAATCCAAAGCATGAATAAAGGGTCTTTGTGTTTAAATAGCGTGTACTTCTGCAAACTCCCATGCATCGCAGGTATTACGGTACTAATATGAAATGCAGTTTTTCTAGCACGATGCTTGGATCGATGTGGGATCTGTCATTTTACATGACACATTTCCTTTATAGATGTGCATGGAGACCAGTCCTCAAGCAACATGTTTCGTATTTAACTTTTCTAGCAACAACTAGGTGAAATCGACTTTTCTGCATTAACACAACAAGAGACTACTTTATGCATTTGCTTGCAATTAGCTTAAAAATTCAGAGCGATTTACTAGTTATAATAAGAACATTATAATCTTCTGAAACCTTTTGTACTGCTTGCCACAGATATGTAAAATATTTGGTAGTGGCAGCTTATGCTTGATTCGTTTAATTGAAGTGAACTTGTGTTTGAAACAGATAACATTTTCATTCTGTTATATGATGATGAGACCAGGATAAACCAGAGAATTTTTCAAAAGATGGTCTTGTTTTGGGCTGCAGTGTTCAGATGAATATGTACTGTGCTGCTTTGAATAACTTTTCTTATCAGATATTGTAACATTCCGAATACATAATACGATACAATTACGTATCCAGAAAGCTGTATTGTATTTTATTTATGTAATGTGTAGAACTCATTACAATGGACTAATCGTGTAGATACAGCTGTAAAATTCTAAGCATCTTACAGATTTCACAATTAAGCATCTTTGTTAATAAATGTCTGCAAAAAATTAAATATGGGATGAATAGAAATTTAAATGGATTTGCGGTACTGTGTAAAAATCTCAAAGAGAAAATAGAAATAATTCCACTAAACATTACATTACATTTCTTCCTAAATCAGATTAACCCACGTCACTTACATAATTGTATAGAAAATATCACCAGGTTTGTGATCAGGTTAATAAAAATAAAAAAAAATGGAGTGCTTTACAAATATAAGAAAAATAATAAAAATAGAAATTAGTAATATAAAATACCTGTGTGTAAATTTTGAGCTTCCAATATTTCAGGTAGTGTTGGCAAGGTTTTATAACTCCACAATAAATATACAGAAAAAAGAAAGCAATATCACAGCGGTGTAAACCATAGGGTTAATGACGCGTTTCTCCCCACCTAGGGCTTCCTCAAGTGATCATCTGAGGTGGGGGTGTTGATATAATAATGATAATGCTGAATAAGCTGACACTGTGAACTCCAAGGTGTTCCAGTAATCGAAATTGTTATATACTGTGAGTTCTCACATTGACAAAACATTGTATGCATTTTATACAGCGTAATTGAAGTACCAAATGTTGTGTGGGGTTTTTTTTTGCTATATTATCCTCCAGTGGCCGGCAAGATGTCCGTATCCAAATTAGCAGCACTATAGCATCTAGCCTTTGCTACACCTCAGTGCTGCAACATTACCTGTTCTGCTGGTATCCTACTTGTGGCCTCCTGGTATTCTATTGTGGCTTGTTAGTTACTATTCTTCTGTGCCTATGACCTACACCTCAGCTTGTTTCTCATTTTGCTGCTGTGCCTGTGACTTGTTGCTTGTGCTGCCATTTGCTCATCCTTTATCTGCCTTCTGATCCTTATTGCCCATCATGTTCCCTTTCAAAACTTCCAGATCTGCAGATGGCTGCTGAAAACCAGGGACTCAACACATAGTGGACAGCAGTCAGCCTGCACAGAGCCCTTCATTTGATTTTCAACTTGCACCCGCACACTCGCCATAAAACCCTTCTGCGTGCTAAATACTGGGTATATTAGTCTATATGTGTGACTGAGTATGGTAGTGTGGATGTGTCTGGGTATATATATATATATATATTTTTGGGTTTTTTTGTTTATTTTGTTTGCAATTTGTGTTTTCTTTTTGTTCCACAACATTTGCATACAGAAAATATAAAGTGTAGTACAAAAGAGGTACATACAGAGATACATTGTTGTTGTAAGGAACAAACGTAAGTACGAATCCAGATTGATTGAGATAATAGTGCATCACATAAAGAGACTATAGGAACCAAGTAGTGAGTGTTTCTGTGTGAGGCATAAAGCTATCCTAAACATATATTCAGATGAGATGGCCTCAGATGGTTGTATTTTATTACAAATACAAAATACAGTATAAATCACAATACAAAAATTCATAGTAACAAATAACTTATCATACTGATCATATCTCATCTGAGTTTGATGAGGATGTTTTTAAAATAAATATTCAGGAACTAGGTAAGGAAATATTGTACCATTTTAGTGATCATTTTAACGATTTAAGTCCAAAATGATTAAGTACTAGGGAGTCAATATTTTTTCTTTTGGCCTATTTTGCAATTGGATATACTGTATATTTAACCAAGCTTACCATTTGTTCTAATGTTTCACTACTTCCTGTAATGAATGAGATTCCTCTTTCCATTTTGTGTTTGGATTTGGAATAATATTTCATCCTAGTTGTAAATTTGTGATGGCAGCCACATTCTAGATAAAATGATTTTCAAGGCCATTGCTACTAGAATTATTGTATAAGACTTTGAAGAGGTATTTTGGGAAAATTCAGGTGGAGGGCAGCAGGTTCTGATGCATGTGGGATAGGAAATGTTAATACTGCTCATAGTGCTCAACATAGATGATCCCATATAACAAATCTTTAGACAACTTCACCAAATATGTAGAGGATTACCCTCTGCTATATTACATCTTCATCAAATGTTTGTTGAGGTGTGGTACTGGTTAATGTATTATATATATAATGCTATATTTACATTAATTGTATATTAAATATAGGTGGACCCCAGTATGGGTACTTTATACTGGACTGCCTTGAATATGTTTTTTTTTTCACGGTTAAATTTTACGGGAAGAACACACAGCACAATATATGGCGTAAAAATGGCACCCCATACTCACATGAAAACATAATAGCAATGGTGAAATATGGTGGTGAGAGCATCATGATTTGGTGGTGAGAGCATCATGATTTAGTGCTGCCTCACGGTCTGGACAGCTTGCCATTATTGAGGGGTTTATTAAAATATCATACAGGATAATGTCAGAGTGACCCTAAACATCAAAGTAAAACTACTACATAATTTTCTTTTTTTTGAAAAAGGAAAATCCTCCTTTTGGAGTGACCCAGTCAAATCCCAGACCTTAATCCATTAGTGATGCTGTGGAACGACCTCAAGAGCTTAAGCCGTTTTGTAAGGAAGAATAGTCTAAAATTCCTCCTGAACACTGTGCAGGTCTGACCCACAACTACTGCAACCAAAGGAGGAGGTTATTGCTGTCAGTTATTAAATACAACGGTTTTCCTCTTCCACCAGCTTTATATAAAGATATGAATAATTATCAGTTTGTACGTTATTAGCTTAAGCACATTGTGTTTGTCTATTTTCTTGCCATTATATATCTACACTTGTGATGTCATGACGCCAAGAAACTTTGTGTACAACAGTTTACTTATGGGTACAAATGTGACCATCTGTTCTATGTAATATACATATGAAATGTAAAAATAATCTGTCAAATAACAGATTGTTGACTGTGGTTTGACCTGAAAAGCAAAAATCTGTTCAAAGGCAATCCTGAATAATTTCCAAGTTGGAATAAACTGTATCACACTTATGTTTTGAATGGTAGAGTGACATGTTCCTTTTGTAATCTCAGTTTGATGCACATAATTCCTACTTTCCAGCTATATCTAGATCTCTATTGTTTTATTATTTATTCTCACCATTACTGAATCCTTAAACTGTATGCTCCTATATTGTGTCAAACAACTTATATCTGTTGAACGGGCATGGATACTTTAAGTTACTCTTTTTATTTGTTTTTTTTTACATAAAGCATTTTTACTTAAAGTGCAGATAACACGATTAAGTAAAATGCATCCTATTTTTTTTATTGCAAGTGTAATGATGGATTATCTTGGGCGAAGGATATACACAACACAAGCCAAAAGACAGGGAGATGTCATTCTTATCTTCACGACAGCAAGGTGTTGACAGATGTATATGAAGTCCATCAGGAGTCTGCATGACACTAGCCCATATTTCCATGAGTTCTTGATAATCACGTATTCCTTAACAGTACAAAAAAATGATGTTACACTAAACTATAAAATGGAACCGCTGGGAAAATTTATTTGGAGAAGCAGCATGACCAGTTAATGTTCAGTTTTTACATATTTAATAAATTGACTGCAAAATTAACATTTGTATACCAGTTTTATGATCTCATTGGCATTATTTTCAGTATAAGATTGGTTGACTGATTTCACATGTATATTTATTAATCTGAGACTACAGCGCAATTGTTTAATGCATTTTGTAGAGGCTAAGACTTAAGTGAAATTCAATATGGCTTTTTTCTTTCTTGTTGCATATCTGGCCATTCCTTGACTGTTGAATGCTCATGTGATCTCTATTTTGATTATTCATGGGAGTTAAAAAACATTAAACATTATGGAGCTACTCTCATTACTGGATCCAACATAAAAACTATTTGTTGCTTGCAGTGTGATTATTATGTATAGCTCTGGTGCCAAATCTAGTGCATCTCATGTATATATATGATAATATTTGGTCCATATGCATTAACTTACATAAATGTAGTTACCCTAAATTATTTCCTGTTCCACCGTTAAATTGTTTAAACCTCAAATATATTTTGCATGTAGCACATATGACCGTGTTGGAGCAAGTGATCACAGACTTTGCAGATACAGAGGCCAATTTTTTTTGCTGTTTTATATGTTTCTGTAATCCGGACACTCTAAGGGGAGATACATGATAGAAACTTGCTTTGTGAATTAAATATATACTTGCTGACAACTTTATTAGGTACACTTTGCTAGTACTGGATGGGACAACATTTTGCCTTCAGAACTGCCTTCATTCTTCATTGCATACTCTACAAGGTATATGTATATATATATATATATATATATATATATATATATATAATATATATATAGTTGGCACTCTGTTAAAATTGGCAACTATTTGTCACTCAAACATTCATGAGACATTTGTAAAGCTATTATGATCAAGGGAAGGCTGGCAACGGTCAGACTGAGGGCGAGTCCATCCAAGTAGCCCATTGGTAAAAAGCCAAAAACATATTTGACAGGCAAGACACTTAATGTGCCCTAGCCAGTCTTCCCAAATGACATTTACTGAAGACAATATAAAGGAGCACAGAAAGGGGTCACACATCAGTTAAACAGTGCTTAATGTTCTGGTGGCTGTATGTGGCATTGCAAGCAAGTAAAATGCTAAAGGCTTAAGGAAGACTGATGATAGCAGACTAGGGGCCAATTCATTTAATTGTTGTGTTAACAGATTGCAAGAAAATCGTTTCCTGTAACATATTCAATGCTTAAATTATTATTTTTCCTGTCTCTGGGGAAGTCTATCCTACTAACCTAGGACAGACTTTAGGACCTCTTGTATTAATTGACAATTCTAATTAATATATTTCAACCTTCATTCTTTCTTTTCTTAAATTTCTTCATTTTTTGAACGTCCACTGCTGTCATCTTAATTTAGATTCCTTCCTAGCCGTGTTCTAAATTTCTAGAGTTCTTTATTGCTCTGGCGTCTTCCTCGTTGACTGTGTCAATGTATCAAGACAGCCTCAGTTTGGTTTCACTTTTCCCGGTACCTCTCAAGGAACGTTATTTAACTTGATTTATATGCTGATTAACCATATAACATATTTCTTTCTAAAGCATTTTTCTAGTTTCCCTTCTAGTTGGGCTGAAATTCACTCAATAAATCTACAATTCTGTTCCACTGTTAAAACATCTAAAAGCAAGAAACCATTTGCTGGACAGGTATAGCTATAATAATAACAAATGTGTCTTCCAAGTCATAACGCGGTGTAGAAAACTAAAACTTTAGTCTTTCTGTAAAACCAACCAGTCTGATAATACTTAAGTAAGGGTTGTACTTATCTTACCAACCCACTAGCCAGAGTGCACCACACACCACAGGCCACCACCAGTATTGCTTGAGTAAGAACATCTGGCTGATATCACAAGATCTCCCTATGGCTCTCAGTCTGACCTTTTGTACTTGACTGACTGTGTGTAGTTCTCAGTTCTTTCATGGGGCCCCAACATCCTTATGTTGAAATGTACTAAAATATTTTTTTAAGGGAATTTCAGTCTGTCTGCAAATATTACAGTTAAATTCATAAAACTTCCACAGAAAACAATTGTCCCTCAGTCTCAACATCCATTAGTCAATGTTTAGAAAAATGATTTATGGAAGGTCCTTTCCTAAATGTGAGGTTAACTACACAATCATCAAATTAATAGTTACCCGAAAATTTGGCAGATGAAGCAACATCACCAGACTGTGTTTTTTGTCTATTTTATAAGATTTTCCAACAGTCATTGGCTACAAAACTCTGTTTATGCAAATTAATTCTGCATGATTATTTCAACCTTGTGCCCAGGGGGCAAGGAATTTTAGGCTTAATGATCTCAACGCATAGCTTGACTTTCACTGCCATCTGGTAATACTCCTTATAACACAAACTGAATATTAAATATTGCTGCATTAACTGTTTGGTCAAATAAAATAATACAGTGCACAAGAAATAAAGACATGAGAAATGTAAATCTTGAATGAAATGAGTAAGCCATTTAGACATACATTAGACATACATTTATGTTAAGTCTCCAGATCAAAGTGCTTAAAGAGACACTACAGACATTATATGCACCTTAATGCAAATGATAGATTAATGGTCCCTTTACATTTTCCTCTTGTATCTGCAGAATCCTCCATAAGCATTTGTCCCTTTTCCAATACCCCTCAGTTAAATACCGTGCAGGACGTGTGTTTGGGAAAACGCAACTCATGGGAGCATGGAATATACTCCCTTCTAGTTAGTTCCAGAGTTTGCAGGGTAACACTGTGTGGAAAATGCTCCCATTGCTTTTAATGGGAGAATTGTGTGCCATTGTTTGCCTACCTCGAGCATCCAAGAAGTGACGAGACTAGTCTGACCATGTAGGAGGAGGGCAACTGCTGCAGCAGGGCTGCCTCTTCTGTGTAATGTAAGTGCTTTATAATGAAACTAGAAGTCTCCGTACTCAAAATATTTATATGTGCCTGTACAGATCATATGTACATATGATCATATTTATATGTGCCTATACATCAGCACCATGAAAATAATGTGATTTAATGTGAACCTGCTTATTACTGGACCAAAAATATTAAAAGCCTTGTAGACCAACTATATTATTGCATTTTGCTTTGGTTCTTTGGCTTGAGGTCAAAGTTACACAATACCTCCAATGTCCATTTCTGTATCAATGAACCTTTGGGGTTATGTATCTGTTTGTATCAAATATGCCATTATATATATATATATATATATATATAATGCATTGGTTCCCCGGTTTGATATATTGTGCTAAGATATTACTCAAATATTCCACAAGGTACATGCTCATTCACATCAAAATCAAAAACTAACATATTTTGGGTGCAAGTCCATATTGGCATAAGTGGCATATTCAATTTTGCTTGCAGTATTTTGAGTTAAAATGAATTAGTAATTAGTATAATCAGCATAGTCATGGCTTTAATATGCTGCTCGTTTGGTTTAATGCATTTTATTTACTGTTCCAAATTTGCTGACCTTGAAAAAAGCCACACGCATGGTTTTACTATGCCCTTTTGCAATGCACTCAAGCGATGATTTCTGTCTCCTACAGGACTGTCTTGTTTACTCTGACCTCCGTGGTTGTTCTTGTCATTACTACTGACTGGATAAGCTGGGACAAGCTGAATCGTGGATTTTTGCCTAGTGATGAGGTCTCAAGAGCATTTTTGGCTTCCTTTATCCTGGTTTTCGACCTTCTAATTGTTATGCAGGTAATTTGCACCAAATTTGTAAAAGTGATTTATTGCCCTCTCCATAAACCCCAACATATTTAAGTACAGTGCTAAAATCTATGTAAGGCCGTATGCACCATATCCAAAAGTAACAGATCCACCTCTGGCAATAAAGGAACAAACTGGACATGCCCTAATTTATTTCATTTTGTAAACCTTTGTAAAGTCATTGGAGGAATGGACTTCACTAGTACCACCATGATGAGCTCTCTGTAGTTTTTGGGCAGGGAAGGTCACCCAAAATATCACGAGTGACAACAATGGCAGCCTCCAGGTCTGCAGATAAAGTGTATTTGAAGAAAGTTTATTTAAAGGAAGTTTATTGGAACAGAATTAAATAAAACCAGTTTTTGTCAGTGCTAACCTGCATTACTATATACAACACTACACTTTATTATCAAGGAAAAAATGTTTTTCCATGGCACTTCCTGAATGGAAGGAAACACTAGAACAGGAGGTGCAAACCATTGCTGTATCATCATGATGAATGTGTGTGGTAATGGTCAAGTTGTTAACGATAGTTGTAGTTGGGTTAGTTGTAACCATGTAGTTTATGAATAAGTACCAACGTGTTTTGACTGTAATGTGCTGGTATATCATATTCCCGACACACATAGGAAACTCTGCATATTATGCCAAATATACTGACTTTAATTAGACATTAACATCACCCATTAGTAAAACTAATTAAAGTCTACGAACGTTGCAAATGCTAAATTCCCAGTGATGTAAAATTACTAATAGACATTTCATGATAGTTATTTCAATATGTATTTAATAGCGTTTTATAAAATAGGTGCAAATAATATTAGCTCCTCAATTTGTACATTGGACACATTTAATTAATAAAACTGCTGGTAGTCTCAGTCTTCATTAGGGCTCGGAGATTGGGCACAGTTAAGTTTAATGAAGCTGTCTCTTTCATGAGTAATAATTTCAGCCTTCTATCCCTTTGAAACGTTGAAGGCCATGTAATGATATTGTGCATTCTTTAGCTTTCGCCTTTAATTCTTTTAATGAGTTTTTTTTTTTTTTCCTGATATCATACACTGGTTTTATATAAACAAACATTAGCTCATGTAATTTCACAATAGTAATTAAGACAGTAAAAAAAAAAAATAGGTTAATATTATAACAATATTTGGCGGATCAGCAAAATGTGTTGCTTTCATTTTTTGTTGGGTGTCCTGTGACCATTCTGCCAGATATTATCTACCTCCTTCTAATTCCTTGGTCTTCCTGTCTTTGTCTACTTGTTTCTTTTCTTCATTCCCTTGCCTGTCTTTTGCTCTCTTTATGACATTTTCCTTAAACTCTCCTGACTAAAGCTCCTTCTCTTTCCTGTCTAACCTGTATCCCACTCCCTTTTTTGTTACCTCCTACCATAAAGCCTTGATTGTGCTTATTTAGTATAACCGGCAGAGATTATCAATCAAAAAAACAGCATGATCTTCCGTGGAGTGGCAAGGAGATGTCCCCGCTGCTGCAATAAAGCCAGAACCTTTTAGGCTGTACATGTACGTCTATGTGGGGACTATAGGGGTTAATCTTCTATAGTGTAAACCAGGGCCCTGCTCAAATTTTGTTTCTGTAAATCTAAATTGTTATGTGATACGCTGCTTGCTGCGCCCTGTTTACCAATTGTACAGCTCTTGTTTTTATGTAAGCATTCAGAGGAAATGCTAAGGTGTGTTTGCCTAACATGGTAGAAAATGCTATAAAAAATCACCACATCCCTTTCTCTGCATAGTGAGGGGAAAATCCTGCCTGACATAACTTTTTTACTTCACCATGGCGTTCCATCATTGAAGACACTAGAGATGGCCAGTGGTAGAGAATACTGCATAGTTTAGGGCCTGATATGTCTGGGCCTGTATTGATAAGATACCACTTGTATGCAGATAAGAACCATTTGGCCTATTTATTCTGCCCGTTCTTCCTAATGTAAAAACCTTAACTCTCACATGAACTCCTGTGTCCTAAAATGTCTCCTCTCTACTGAAGTATATATCGCTCATACTTTTTTGAATCCCTTTATCTTGCATTACATCTGCCTTTGTCTCCTCTAGGATATATGTATTGAGATCCCTCAGTCTCTCCTGATTATTATTATCCTGTTAACTGTTCACATTGTAGTAGCCCATTCTACGGTTTCACCAGAGATCTGTACATTAGCAGAATTGCTTCCCCCTTTTTATTTTTTTTATTTTAACTACTAATGCCCCTAAATATACAACCCAGCAACCTTGCTTCCTTTTTTGACACATTTAACCCATTTTAATGAGGGTACTTTGCATTTTTACATTGTTTCTTTCACCGTGATTCATCTTTCCTGATGGGGGGGGTGCACTTACACTTACATATCCATGCTAACACACAGACATTTACACATCCATGCTAACACATCCTTACATATACACATGCTTGCTTTCACACCCATCCATGACCACATACAGTTTCACTTTACCTCCTTCACCCCTTGCCCTCTCCCTCCTTCCTTCACACCCCTCTTACCTCAGCTGTAGATTTTCTTCACTGCTTTGTGTTTTCAGGTTTTTATTATATTATTGTTGTAGTGTAATTGATATGATGAATATAATATTGGTTCTGTAAGTCATGCTATTAGTTAAGAAATGTTTTTACCTCCTCTTCTATTAACTAAATAGTTTAGGTTTAAATGCTACTGTTATGAGAATGATATGCAGAGGGAAATTAATTGTTCTGGAAAAATTACTTGGTATACACTGAAGAATCCCCAATTATGAACTGTGGATTTCCATTAATGTAAACCAATTGAAGCAGTTATTTATTTTCTCTACTCATGAAATTACTTATTGTATTAGCTCCACTTATCTGGTTTCATTAGAAATAGCATTATAATGCTATTTACAGTTAAGCTATGCCAGCAAAATCCGCACTACATTTTGGTGTTGTGTTTTGTCTTTCGATTACAAAAAATTTTTTATTGAAAGGTACATTTTTGTTGAACGTGTTTTTTTTTTCATTATTTGGTTTGATTTTCACGATTGCAATGCTTCTTTGAATTATTACAATTTCTTAGAAAGTTTTCAAAATTACATATATAATCGCTTTTCCTGTCTTTACTAGTATGTTTTAACATGTTTTAGTTTTATTGTTCATTTTGTACATTGTCAGTTTTAATGTTGTTAGTTTTCACTTTGTTACTATGTAAACGTCTTATGGAATCATCTGGCACTCTATAAAGGCCAGACCCTAGAAACTGGGAACTTAAAAAAAATACATGCTGTGGAATTACATATTGGGTGTTTGGGTAGTTTTTGTAAGAAATTGGCTTGATTAATGACCTAGCATGGAATGAAATGCATAAAATAGAACAATCTCTTGAGTACTGGTATAAAGCATACCATATAATTTCTTCCTATTACATTGTAAGGTTTTTTATTTTATTTAATATGGACTTTGATGAATCCTAGATAACCATGTGCATGTTTTTTTTTATTTTAAGACTTAACTCGTGCTGTGCTCTGCCTTTCTTATTTTGAATACATAGCGAGTTCTGTTTCTAATAATTTTGGTGTAGAATTTAAAAAGCAGCATTGTCACCATAACAACCTGTAAATTGGTCCAAAGAACAGCATGAACACTCTACTGGATGCCATGGCGACAACACCATTTTTTTAAACTTTTAATCAAAATATTTTTTTTATACATAACCCCCAGAGTTTTATTCATAGCATCAACATGTATATGCTTTTATACAATACATTTTTCAGGACATTATGGGATATACAGGGCATCGTCAAATTTCTATTTAAATTTGTACACATATTTAATTAGTTTATCTTCTGTATACCTTATTATAAAATGTTGGAGCTGTAGAACAGTTCCACACTCATATCTACCAAACATTCTGATCATCTAGAAAAAAATGGACATCTTTGCCCAGAGCCTTAGAGTGAAGAGCTGCTTCTCTGGTTCTCAGGGTCATGGAATCTCTGGGTCGGATGCCTACTGTTGGGCAAACAGTTTTTCACAGATCAATGGAACAGAGTAATCACAAAGTCAGCTTCATGGTCACATTGCTCAAAATCTTGTACAGGTGGTGCCTAGCCGACTGGCACATATGTTCCCTGGCCTGTTGAAATTGTGCTGGAGGGGGTGTGCTCTGGAGGGATCATTGGGGCATATATGGTTGTCCTTGCCTAAGCTATTCCCCTACTGGGAAACTAGATAAAACAGCTGTAGACCTTCATATGTATCTCTTGCAACTGACCTTATTGGAAAAACCTCTTAATAAAAACTATCTGTGCAAAATGCAGGCATACCGATATCCGATTGTGATAAGTTAATTTTCCAGGTTCAGCGAAAGGAAGGCAACCATTAACATTCCAAGCATGAGATACATGAGATACATTCAGCAATTCCCCATCCATCAATAAAATGTTTTGCCTATTTAACATGTGCATTGTCCTCATGGCTTTTTCTTGTTTCTCTTGCTGATCATTAGCTCATATAAAACTTGAAAATACAAATCCTAACACAGAGTCCCTAGGAGCCCTTTAACTAAAATGAAAACATAATCCCTCACCCCTGGGTTTCTCCATTACCCCATCTCCATAACCGCCAGTAAAAAAAAAATAAAAAAAATGGGTCCATAGAAGAAGATTCATGTTGTTTGTCATCAAGAGCTAACATAAATGTTCATAATAAGGCAGAGGTTAGTAAATGGTGGTATTAGACCTGGGGCAACTTGTCTGATGAGTTGGGTGCAGTACCATGTGGCAAGTTTAAAAAAAATGTTGATGGAGTGGCAAGTCTAGGGTATTACCGTATATATATCATTGCCAGATGTAAAATAATTTTTCGTCTTTTTTTCCTTCCCACTAGTGGCATCAAACCATCCATTCAGAAAACAAAATAGAGTTTAGTTTGAAATAACATGTTGTTGGAGAGGTGAAAAGTATGCATAATGGCATACTTGTACATGACTATCCATTTTGCTATGTCCTGGGGCTTGAAGGCCTGTGTGTGTCTAGGCAATGAAGCAAATTAATCTATATAGCAATGTATACAAACGTACTTTAAAAAAATGCTTAGTCTGATTGTGCCGGTATTTGTTCTAAATGATGGACTATATAATATACTTTTAAAAATGTTTTTTCTTTTCTTTTAATAAACCCATTCTTGATGATTCATCAGAAAAATACAGGTAGAGAAAATGTAGAAGGCAAGATGTCTTCTGTTGTCAAAGTCTGACATTGGACTGCTCAGAGAGCAGCAATCCATTCAACTATATCAGGCATTTATTTTCATAGCAAGATTGCTATTTATAAATGTCTGCATAACGGGCAATTAATAGTGTAAATTAACCTTGATTTAATGAAATCTGCTTACTTATGGGTCTGGTGAACTGCCTAATGTGTCCAAAGTAGTAATGGAATTCTCGATACGTTAAGTAAGACATGTTTTATTTTCATGTTCTGTGATCAATTTAGGGTTATTTAAACCATGAAAATTATAAGGTCATCATGGGTTAATTATTTTTAGATAGGGCCATCTTTGGGTTTGGATGTCAAAATAGTTAAATGGATAAAACAATGGTGACAGAAGGTTATAGTTAATGGCATATATTCGGCATAAACAAACGTGTTTTCGACTATTTTCTCTTTTCTTTTTTATAGTCCTTGAACTGCCTCCAATATTCTTCCTGCTAAGAAAAGTGGTAACGATATATATGATAGAAATTGCTAATTTGAAGAAGCGCTTTGTAAACAAAGAATGCAAATTTTTATACAGAAATCTGAAATACAAAGTTTGCTATCCTTTCTCCTTGGAGCACTTGCTTTTTTGAATTAAAATAACATCTGAAGTTTAAATGACCTGATATAGCATTTTGCTTAGTGGTTACATTTTTAATGATGAAGTATGTCTTCATTGTCCTAAAACATATTTGAAGTGCTGCCAAGGCGCACAAGAGTATGAAATATTAATCTAGGAGATAGCTTTATTTTTACTTGGCCTCACAACCTCAAACTTCATGTACTCAGATTAAAGTCACACAGAATTTATCAGAATTCCAGTAATCGAATCTGCATAATGACTATACTATTAACTAAAACTATGTGACATAAAAAAAGGTAAAAGCATAATTGTTTGGCCCAGGACCAGCTTTAATTTATTCTTCATGATTTATAATGTAGGTTAATTTACATAGTTATTCACAGTAATTGTTTAAAAGCATATGTTAAGACTTCCAGCATGGTTTTAAGACTTAATCCTACAATTTGCTTTGTAACTATCCCCTAAACTGTCTAAGGCTTTCTTTTTAATGTACATTTTAAATTACAGCTGAGGGAAAGGTAATGGATCATACCTGGCGTCCCTAATTTAGGTGTTTTTATGACTAAGCTGTAGAACTTGTCTCATCTTACTTAGTTTGCACTCTGGTCCCGTTCCCCCCCCATAGTTTAGCTGAAAAGGCTTTGAGTTTATTATAAATCTGTACCAACACAAACCAAGATTATAACTTGACAAGACACATGAGGAGTCTGGCCATCAATGCCATATTATCATCATACCATAAAAAAAACCTTTTAGCGGTCCTAAACTTCAGCATGTAGAGAAGTTTTGCAAATTCAAATACTTTTAACTACTTTTAAGGATTCTACTTTCTTTAAAAGGGTCTGATCCCTGAGTATCCACGAAGAGCAGATCATATAAAACTAGGGTACAATCTAGATTTAAGCAGTGGTCACTGTGAACCGAAGCTCAAGCTATTAAACAAAAGGAACAGATCAACCATTCTGTAGCGTATATGTGTATATATCTATATTATAAGATCAGTGCTGTTTGCAGGCCACTGGAGTTCCTCCACATCTCACTTATCAAGCTATGACTTTATGGACATTGCTTTGTGCAAACTGGTGCCACAAAGAAGAAAGCATACAATTGTCTAAAATGTCTTTGGGTGCTGTAGCATTAATCGTTATTGAAACTTAGACCAAATCCTGAAAAACAGCCCCAGGCCATGATCTCTCATCCACTAAACTTTATATTATATATTATGTATTCCAGTAGGCATCATTCTACTGCCATTACCAGATAGCGAAACGTGATTCATCACTACAGAGGACAAGTTTCCAATGGCAGTGTGCTTTACACCAATACAGCCTACAGATTGCATTGTGCATGGTGATCTTTGACTTGTATGCAGCGTCTCAGTAATGGAAACCCATTTCAAGACACACTGCTTCTGTTGCATATTGCTTTCAGAGGCTATCTGGAACTCTGTAGCGTTTGATGCTACATAGGAGAGACGATTTCTACGTGCTTCAGCACTAATCAGTCTGGCTTTGTGAGTGTACGTGGTACTTCGTGGATGAACTATTGTTACTTTTAGATGCCTCCACTTCATAATAATAGCACTTACAGCAGACCAGGCAGATCACCTTTTCTTTGCTTGCCTTGTGTGTTGCTGTAATCTGCTAGCCTCCTGGATGTACTTCCCAAATCTTTGATCACTTTGCCACATGGCTCTCACTTTCTTTATTCCACTATCCCTACACTAATCCTGATGGACTTCAATATACTGATTGATCATACTACTGCTAAACCACTATCCTCCACTCTTGGTCTTTAATAATGGACAACCTCCCCCATGCACCGTGATGCCCACCAGAATAACCTAGTGTTCTCCCACCCTTGTTCAATAACTCTTTTTTTTTTTTAACTCTGTCTGATCACAGCCTGTTAACGGTTAACTTTGTCATACCTCCAACACCTACTCTAAAAAAAAATAAAAAAAATACTGAGCACAGCTCAGTATAACCATACGGTAGCCCCAGTCCTAGATATGGTTGCTACTGTAACTGTGCCCCACACCATGGCATTCCATACAGACCCGTCTCCTCCAAAGGTGTTCATATACCACTGAGCGTCTGTGGGGAAAGTCTCATTTACACATTACAAATGTTTGCTCTGCTTATATGCATCGACTCTCCATCTCTCCAAACAAACCTATTTTATTTAATTAATCTCCTCCCTTTCTCATAAGACTAAATGTCTGTTTTCCACTTTTAACATCCTTCTGTCCCCCAGCACCCCCTTAACCTCTAACTTCTTTGCTTAAGTACAGATATGCAAAATTATGCTGATGTCTGGGCAACACCTGGGGTCCTCCCTGGGGGTTTTCTGGAACTTTAGGCAGCAGTTTTGGCCTACAGCCAAACATGTATCTTCCTTGGCTTCCAATCCTCTACATTTCTTCTCCACCTCTTTGCCCTCTCTTCTAACCTGCTTCACCAACTTTTTTTCTGGAATTGCATCCGATTACCTGAAGTTCAACATCTCCAAGACTGAGTTTATAGTTATTCTGTTGTCCCCTATGTCCACAATTTTTGGTATATCTATTACTGTTGACAATTCCACCATCCAACTAACAGTTCAAGTCCTTTGCCTTGATGTCACACTTGACATCCAGACACTCAGCAAATCCTGCTGTCCTCACCTAAAATACATCTCCTGAATCAGCCCATTCCTTACAGATGATACAACCAAAATCTTAATCCATGTCCTTGTGATATTCTGTCTGGATTATTACAACTCTCTACTAACATTTCACCACAACGTATCTCATCTGCTGTTCCACTGTGCCAGATCCATTCGCTCCCCATACCCTCCAGAATCAAATTCAATAACTCTGTACTCCCCATCCTCTTTGTTCCTCTCATGAATTGTATCTCTCTCTTCTACCATGATTCCCTATTCCCACTCTTGTATTCAGGATTTCACAAGTGTTTTACCCCTTCTCTGGAATTTCCCACCTTGTTCCATCAGACTTTCTACCTTGTATGCTAATTTAAAAGCTCTAACAACCCATCTTTACGAGAAGCATATGACTTTTCATCTTAACACTCGTAATCAAGCCATCTCAATGGTCAACAACCTCTACAGATCATCCTGACTTAATCAACTCATCAACTTCCTCCTCAACCACCTTGCAAGGGCAAGGCAGGGTGATCTTTTTCTTTTATACTAGTATGTGTTAATGTGTAATATAATGTGTCTAGCAGGGCAGAAATTTTGACTTGTAGCAAAGGTTGCACCCTATGACAGTATGACCTGTTGTACTACCAATGTTTGTCTATGGAAATGCATATAGGCATGTCTATGTGCTTGATTATATATCCGTTTGGGTGCGGCTGAAACACCGAAATTCAATAATTTGGAGGGATGACCACATACTTTTGGTCATATAGTGTATTGTGTTTACATTTTTGTTGTGGTGCCCTTTGCAAATGAATGGAAGATTCAACAGAAACCCCCCATATGCATTTGCCCCTACCCCCATCAAATGTCATGCAGTGCTGGTTAGGGAGAACACATACGTATGCATGTCAGTGACCATCAGAAATGTTGGATCATGGAGGAGGAGGGCAGTTGCTACTTCTGTGTCAAGTAAGGGCATTTTTTAAATTGCTTTCCTTTCCTAAGATTGTATATTAACATATGGTACTCACATAGTACTTTAATGTGCGTTCTTCTTTAGAAAGACTGTTAAACTATCCCTTCAACCTGACACAATACAGACAAGCTTTACTAGTATAATATATACAATCTTTAGCTGGGTATTACACTGTACTTTGTCTCTCTCTAAACTGGCCAAACAGTAGTCCTCATATGTCTAGCTTTATTTAATGCTTAGGACTGTTAGGGCACCCATTAGCTTTTGGGAGTTGTTTCAAAGTGGCTTATTTGTAGAAAACTACATTGTACATTTCTTGCTAAATTATTCAGGCCTAAATTAAAATATAAAAGCTGTGATTTTTGGTAAGCAAAGCTGTGATTGTATTTTGTTTCACTTGACCTTCCATGTTACCAGTCATGAAGTGCACATTGGGTTAAACATTCTGAAAGCATTATTACTCAGGAATATTCCATAGTGAACAACAGGGAAGATGTGGAAGACTGAGTGCTTGCATTTGCATGTCTTCTCTGCTGCCTCATAGCTCCAGAGGGGGAAACTGATTTACACTGTCATGCAGTGCTGTTCCTTCATTTGTGCTGTCGGATTTCTTAAGTGCTATTTTGGGGAATCCATTTGCTCTAATGAGCATCGCGAGGCAGTTAAACAGACACTCAGATAATTAAAAATATCAAGTGCTAAAAAAAAGTCCTGCAATGACCTTCTGGGTGATGAGAGTACTGTTACTATATCAGGGTATCATCAATAATGCATGAGCGCTAAGGCCATAGTTCAGTTATGTTACTAATGGGGTACTTTGTAACAGTTGCTTAAACTTTGTTGCATGAATAATTATTTTAAAATGTTCTTAGTATAGAACCATCTAAATTAAAAATCAATGATACTATTATTTAACCCTTTGAGTGTTGGGGGTCAAGGCACATTACTCCTCTTGTGGGACCATGCCATTTTTTGTAGTTTTACTATAGCTCGATTTAGTTTATATATATATATATTTCTGTTCATAAAAACCCAGGTTAAGCCAATCCATGCATCGGATAACATGATATACTGGTGAACCCCTGTCTCCAAAGAAAAGCATAATTGTTCCCCTATTATTTAACCATATTTTTTTAAAGTGGATTTATTACAAACTCATCAAGATGCAATTAAAGGTAATGAATCACTTGGTAAAGTTATAGCACCCTCAACATAAATATAAGACAGATTCTGTGTGGACCCCAGATGTTCAACCAAAACATGTGGAAAAACAATTTTGTTAAATTAGTATATTTAAGTGTATTTGATTTTTTTTTAAATTATTTTTATATCAGTGATGTCACAGTACCTCATCCCCACATGTTAGCATGATCAGGTTTTTTACCAGCATGTCAGCCAGCTGATCTGACATTAAATCAGCTGGCAGCACGCTAACACATTCATTCCACCATGGTGTGACTTAGCAGCAAAGCAGTCATATTATCCTCCTTGCTCCATTAGCCGACTGCTGCCTAAAGGGTTAAAGGAGCAGTTAGGTCATTTTTACTCTTCAGTGATATGTACAGCAAATATACAGTATAATTTCCCAGCGCTGCCTCTGGCGGGCAGCACTTCTACATCTACCGGTCATGCAGGGGCATCATCCCTCCTCTTTGCAGTCACCCGTGTTGGAACCTGTTGTGACCCCTATTTTACAGTTCATAAAAGATGGGATCAGGTGGCTCTGCAGAGTGTTATATATAGAAAGACTTTGCAAAGCACAATGAGGCTACAGGGATACATGTTTAATTATGATAAGAATGGGTCACATCATATTAGTACTGAGCCACACTCAATACTTTCATATAAATTTCTATATTTGATAGATAATCCCTACAATGTTGTCTGTAACATACATTCTTGGATGTTTATGTGTGACTCTTAACTATTAAATACATCCTAGGTTTATATAATTGGTTCACAACTTAAGTTAAAGTTGTACGTCTTTTCTGGCAGCAGTTAAAATCTTTTTGTCTTTATGCAACCTATTTGTATGCAAACCATTATCTTTGATCCGTTATCTGCCAGCTACTTACCTCTAATAATCTAGGCTGCTTTTGCAAATTGCGGTATGCATTTGACTTTCTCAAGTATTTTATAATGCTTCATCTGCTTCATCTCCCCTATTTTGCTTTGGGAAGATTTGTTAGTGAACAATTATTATTTTGAAAAAGAATTAACACTTCAAAATGACTCATCCGGCAGAACCAGACTGTGTTTTTCCATTAAAGAACTTCAAACTTTTTGTTTTATTTTTTTTATGTTTGTTCCATAAACTCCAGACCCCAAAGAGCAGTGTTTTGTAGTGAATTTAAGACCTGCCAAAGGCGTTGTAGATATTTTTTTCTTATTCGGGGATTGTGGCTGCATTTTGTTCTGGGAATCTGAAGGGCAACAGGGTTTTGTTTTTTTAATTTTGAGTTTTTTTCTGGAAATTAACAGGTGATTGTATTACTAAACACTACATTTTAATTTTGAATGCCTTTTTTTACTGGTTAACACCATACAGTAATCCGTATTTTCCGTTCCAGCATCTGTTCTAGTTATAGAAAAGTTTAAGCTCCATATTTTCAATTTATTTATGTTTTGGAATATTTCTGTTATTCTAAGCATGTCTGGTTTCTGTTGCAAAAATGTTATGCAGAAGGGTGATGGGAAATATAATAATAAAAAAAAAGTAATTTATTTTGATGTTATGTCACGGAAGGCATTGTAGCGTATAAAATGATCTTTGTAACCATTTTTAGCAGCTTCCTTCTAAAGAGTTATATTCTAAAATGTAAGACGTATAATAAAAAAAAAAAAATATATATATATATATATATTAATACAAATCTTCTAAAGCATATACCGGGTAAGTAGACGTAATTAATATGGTGAATTATTAGTTAAGTGCAAGATTTACTTATTTTCATTCTGGAACTGCATCCATAATAAAAAAAAGAAAATCCATCCCCGGCTTGGCAGAAGCGAGATGAGTCACTGTAATTAGACTTTGGTTCACTGTGTTTATGTAGCACCATCCCTTGAGAATTACAAACACGGAAAGGCTTTTAAGATGAAACTCCTGGACTGTGCCGAACACTGTGTTTATCTCTACAATATTAAAAGCAGAAATATCACTTCCCTAGTTTACCTGTTTAAAAAGTTATAGTTCTGGCTATAACAATTTCATCACAAGACAGCATTTTTCTCAAACTTCATTTGGAACATGCTTAATGGAGTGGCTGAGAAACTTAGAGGAAAGCACAAGCGAAGAGCACTAACTTTTATCTTGCGATGATTTACCTGGTGCCTGTGCTAGGATGGTTATCCATTGACTCTTTATTCAAAACAACCGTTCACAGTTAGATTTGTTACAGTAACGTCTTTATTTTCTGCAGGACTGGGAGTTTCCACACTTCATGGGTGATGTTGACATGAATCTTCCTGGTTTGCCCAGTGCTCATATGCAGTTCAGATTACCACACTGCCAGAGGATATTCAAAGATGAATATCACATACATATAACAGGTATGTTTACATCTGGTGTGTAAAGATGAACGTGTGTGTGCGCGCGCATGGAAGATATGCAAATGGCATGGTAGCTGTATGCAAAAGGATGTTACAAGCTGTGACCTTGTATATCTTCCAAAAGTTATATCTCCGAGTATGCGCTCATTGCCTTTTGGGGGTCGATTTATATGCCACATTTTTTTATTGAATTCAGTTTGTTTCATTTCTGCATGCATGGTATGCATTTGCCATATACATTTTTTATGACATCCTGAATGTGCTTCTACATCATTTTGTTTTACAAATATACAATACGATACAAACTTGTTTTATTTACAGTTGTAAAATCTTTTCCTATTGCTATTTATTTATATATTTTTTTTCACTGCGAGCCATGTTGTGTATAGTGTTTAAAACAGACCTTTGCAATAATATTACAAGTATCTATAGAAACACTAGAGTATAATAGATCTCTAGGTGGCAAACCACAGCTCAGATGATCAGTTTAGGCCCAAGGACCATTTCCTACCATAAGTTCTACGCTTACGGCCAGGGAGGGTATACAGTCCTAAAGATAACAGGCCATTCTTTCAGTTATATTTTTCAAAAGAGTAGTTACTTCAAGGCAGTAATAGTACAAACTGCATAATGATGGCCCTGATAATGAGGTAGCTGTAAAAATCAGGTATAGAATATTTTTGCATTAACCTAAGAAAACATACAAGGACATAGGGAAAAATGCCATGACAAAGCAATTGGTTGGAATGTTGCATTGAGACTTACTGTATGTAACCAGCGAGTCCGTTATAAAGTGTACATGCATTGTTTGATGTGTTACTTGTTTCCAGAGATTGCATAAGTTAATAGAATAATTAAAATTTATTAGCCATACAGTGGCTATTCCTAAATAGTGGGCTAACCCACAAGTAAGAGCGGTTTGTTCACTAAAGTGGGAGCTAGCAGGCAAATTCAGTAAAATTCATGTAGAATAGACCTCCAAAATAGGACTTTACTTATGGCTGCCTGCACTGGAATGTATGATGGGGCGGTTTAGCCCTTCTCTATTTGAGAAAATGCCCCTGGAGAAGGAGAAATTGCCACTGCTCAGATAACTACGTTACAAAGCATTCGGATAGCTTGATCAAGATAGGAATATGTTTTGTATTTATACACAAAATATTTATTTTCATATAACTGTTCAGTAGCACGTTTTCCATGTCCTTTTCTAAGACAGCTTTGTTGAAAATAATGAAAATGCCTGTTAAATCACTATTGAAATATGACTATAGTCTATTCAATCAGGTGTGTAGTTTCTTTATCTATGACATTGAAACAATGTGACCTTATTTCTGTTGAATTGCAAAAGCTTCTTCTCTTCCTCCCTTGGGGATGGACTTCAATGACCTTCACCCTCGCTGAGTCTCTTTTAAAGCGTTCTAAAAATTACATCTTTTATATTATTTCATACAAGGACGTTATGATTCTCTTTCTTGTTATTGAGTATACCTTCACATACCTCACATCTGCATTCTGTGCTAGAAAACAGCCTTTGTCCGTAATACAATGGTAATTGACTGCCCTGTATGGCACTGCGTGGAATAAAAAAAGTCTTGGCATGCCTTTAGTGAACCATATATAAACAAAACAGGTGCTGTTAAAACCTAAGATAGAGCTCAGTGACACCAACATGGTCAGCAGCCCTTCAATAGTCCAAATGTCTAAAAAAAAAACTATGGTTCAACATAGTTAAAAGTTATGAGACACCAATTCTCCTACACTAACGCATGTAGTAGGTTATGACTGGGTGTTTATTTTCTATTATTCGGCCTTGATGCATATTTCTTGTTAGCTGATCTTGTTGTATTGTCTTTGTATTCAGGTAAATGGTTTAACTATGGAATCATCTTTCTGGTGCTAATACTCGATCTAAACATGTGGAAGAATCAGATTTTTTACAAGCCATCAGCATACGGCCAGTATCTAGGCCCCGGCAAGAAAATATATACTGTTGAAGATGCTGAAAGCTTACAAAACCTTAATCAGACAACATTATCATGGGAATGGAGATCAAATAACACAGACCCACACACCAACAGAAGCTATGTAGATGGAGATATGTTTTTACACAGCAGATATATCGGAGCAAGTCTAGATGTGAAATGCTTGGCATTTATTCCAAGTCTTATGGCCTTCGTATTATTTGGGTTCTTTATCTCATTCTTTGGTCGCTTTCAAAAATGTGAACAGAGAATGGAAAATAAGGACAAATCATATAAACGTATCAACAGGAAATCCCCCTCGGAACACAGCAAAGAAATGGGAATGACTATAGAAAATCTACAGGCAGTTGTAGAAGAGCCTTTATGTCTGCATGATCCAACTCTGGTATCAGTGAGGACAAAGCCTAATGAAATGTCTTCATATCCGGCTCCTGAAAAGCTCAACTCGCTCTCAGAATTGGAGCCACCTGAGTGCACTGTACACACTGAGGATGCTACTAGCTAACCACAAATCTAAAATAGCAATAATGTAGCTTTTTTAGTATTGTCGTTTGAAGTGTCTATAATATTTACAGAGGTGATCGATCAAACACAACTTTAACGGTGCTCAGTTATATAAACGCACAACCTGCACATTTTCTTATACTGTACTATATGTGCCTCTCGTTAAACCTTTGACTTGACCTCAAACGGTGAGCATTCCATGGAAAGTAGGTACTTGAGTGAATATTGCACACGCTTCTCTTTCATTGCCTCGCCTTTGACTCATACACATAAGTATAATCATGTGTTTTACTAGATTTGTGCCTTTATTGTAAAATATTTTTATAGGAAATATTCAGACTTTTGCTTTGCAATATTCAGTGATTTTGTTTGTTTGCATTTTTCTTTACATGCAGTGCGATAATACAACTGTAGTCATGATGTCTATGACATTGTAGTCTGGTGCAAAGGTTATGATGTTCTGTTAAGCCCATGCTGGTTTAAGCGTGAAAGCTTTAAACTACATTTGCTAGTAAAGCTCTGTGCATTGTTTTGAAGTGTGCATTGTTTGTTTTATGGTTGTGCAAGAACTGACACTGAGGTTAGTGGTTATTGTTGATATGTATCATAGATGTGCACAGCATTGTGGAAAGTCTGTGTATTTTGGGAAAATACATTCACAGATTTTGAAAATAATGTTTTATTACTTATGGAGGAAGCACATCCTCAAAGTAACATGCATGTTTCACAGAATACATTAATTAGATGATTTCTAATGAAGAGCTTCTTTTGTTGAATTTGGTCAATCTAACATGAAATGTCCTTCTGATTATGTTGAAAAAGGTGCATATGTTTCAACGCTGGTCCATGGATACTTTTATTTTTCAACTATAGCTAGATAAACACTAAGTGTGCCTCATTGTAAAAACTGTTTTCTGTTCTAGAAACATGGTATTTAAACAATAAAACATATTTCCAATATGTGTTGAGTCACATAAATATTACAGTTAAATAGGTCTAAATGCCTTACTAATTAAAAACAAAAAGTGCCGTAATAAACATATTATGTTTGAATTAGAAGATCCTTAGGAATCCTATTGCAAGTGAGTGTTGATATTGTTTTCATCAGTCTATCCTAGAAGTCTGTTATTAGCAGGTACCATAAAGGAGAAGCTTTGACTGCATACTTGGAGATCCCAAGTGTTTCATTATTTATTCAAAATAGAAAAAGACTCCAGGCACTCAAGGGTTCCAGCTCAGGCAGGTTTATTGAAGGAGAAGGACAACAACGTTTCAACCTCACAATCAGGTCTTTATCAAGTTAACCACACGTTCTGGTGACTTATTATTTATTCAAGCTTGGATGGTTTTAAAGAGTGAAATGTTAGGGCAAACATTAGTCTCTTTATTGTCTATGGGGTGTATTCACCACTCTGGGAGTTTACCAGAGGTCTTCCTTATAATATTATTTATTTTGAAGGTCCAACCATGTAACCTTCTACAGTTGCCCTGGGTAAAAAGGTCTTTAGAGAACCCTCATCATATAAACCATTTGCATTATGGAGTGTCTGCTCAGGCCTTCCTGTAGGGGTTCTATGGTGAAAGTTGAAACTGTCTGTTGAACACCAAGTTTAGTGAATACTAAGCTATACGAGGCACCAACATCAACCCCGTTGGCGGGCCAACACCAATGAGTTTTCCCTACAAGAACGGCTCCCTGCATAATACATGGTTAACATGAGAAGTCATCTCAAAAGATTTGCTTTATGCAAGGGCTGCTGTAGAGCATATAGTTATAGTATAGATGATCTAAGTAGGACAAGCATAGCTCTATATGCAGAGAAACTCAGTGGAATGAGCATTTTATGGTTTGCAAAATGTTTCAAATTACTGCAGCTCACTTGCAGTTTAATAAATAAACTGTCTATACTGTATTGTGATTGCTTCTATACCAAGCCAGGATAAGTAGGTAATGTTCGAAACCTGGGCTGAAATGTTAACACTGATTTTTTTTCCCCCCATGAAATAATAAACTTTTGAAAATACTGTGTCTCTTCCGTAAAATATAGATATTTTGTATATTAAGCATTTAAAAAAATATGCCGTCATTGGCTATTTATTTATTTTTTAAAAATGAAGTCTTAACTTTAACATCCTTTAACATGGATTGTCTGTCACATTTGTTTTACCATATTTAACCCCTTAAGGACAATAGACGGTCCCTAATCCCATTGAAAACAATGCATTTTGAGCCCGTACATGTACAGGCTTTGTCATTAAGGGGTTAAAGATATTTAAAAGTTTTTTTCTGGAGTGTGGGTATCAAAAACAAATGACATACGAAAATAACTCACATTTAACCTTTGTCTCCTATGAGAAGCTAAACACAATCTCTTCTAGAAACATACGCCTGCTTACATAAAAACTCTTTTTCTTGACCTATTTTAAGAACACAATATGTGTAATAAGCCACAGGTGCTGCGCTACATTGACAAACATAATTATGCAAAAGCTGACATTTTAAAGTTTGAAGAAAACAAATTCATTGTATAATTAAGCATCAGTGTGTACTTTATGTAAATCGTCTACATTCCATGGTGACTGCATATTCCATAAGTAAGTGGTCGCAGCCATCTGAATTTATACTAGAAACTGCCCCAAACTAGTTAAATCTATAACATACAGTATACTGCACAGCGACCAAAATGTCTCCAAGCAGACAGAGGTTTTCATTATTTTAACGTGCAGCTCTGTTCAGAGCCATAACTAGGGTGCCAGAGTCAGGGTTGAGAGCCCTTGCTTTGTCATTGAAAAGGATCTGATTATTAAGTGGTGTTGAAAGGTAAAATTTCAGAATATTTTAATAAATACAAATAATTCATTATGTTCCTGTATTATTTTAGATGAAATGTTTCAGTAGGTTTTGGGAAGTATTACGTCTTTATTCAATGTTCCCTACTGCAGTCTCCCATTTCACCAGGCCTTCTCTAAAATTGTTTAGTTTACAATTAGTTTTGATTGAAAATATATACAGTTAAGATCTATGTGTCATTTGTGTACAAGTTATGTATCAGATGTGTAACCTTGCATTTATGTAGTTAAAAGCACACTTAAAGCGAGGGCTAAATCCCTCTTGCTCATACTTTCCGCAGTGGCAAAACGGGCAATATTGTCCCAATGGATTGATCCTCAACCTCCGTTGCTTCCTTTGGTTCTGTCGCGACTGCAATTTTTGTTTCATATGCACTGGCTTGAGGCTGTCCTTCATAAGGAGAGCAAGGTCAAATATCTTTTCAATCGCTGGTCCCCATTTATCGCTACACTGGATAACGCCACCAGGTTGTCGCTGTTTCAAACATTCAATACCTCGGAGTGGTATTGTCTTCAGGTCCTCAAAGATATTTGCCCCATACCGGGGTTCTGATCTCGTTACGGGACAGGACGTATCTGTGTTGTGGCCCAGTGTTCTGTGATTGAGGAAGTGTTTTTACCTCCACTGTATGTGTTTTTTTGTTTTTTTTTTTTGGAATTGTGCATTACTTGTACCTGTATGCATCTAGTCTGTCACCATGTCTATATGTAACATTGTTTTTATGCTGTATGCTTTGTTGTCTTCTCCAGTGTAATAAAAGACCGGTTAATAATAGAAAATCAAAAAAAAAAAGCAACACTTAAGCTCATCATACACACTTTAATGCATATACTAGCTGTGCCCCTTAAAATTCTTCTGATGCACTATTTAGCCACCCACAACCTCTTGGCTGGCAGGAGATGCTTACCAGTGTGCATTCATGGTACACTCAGCTGCAATGAGTACACTCAGCTCTAATGAGACACCCTATACCCATGATTTCAGCAGTAACACCTGAACGAACATCAGCTTATGGCTGTACCCATTAGATGAACGAACGCATGTTATTTATTGGCTACTAGCCTTATCCCAATCTGTTCCTGTTGGATGTATATATTTACGTTTTTGTGCAGCCGTAAACTTTTAGCATAAATCTAATTCTGTAGGTTTATTGTATTCAGATAATAAAAATATCATAGATGTTACTTTTAAGTAAATTAATTTATACAAGTTTCATGTCCAGTATTTTATTAGACTAAATCAATGTTTCCAGTATGGAGTTTCCCATAATATTTTTTTTATATTTAGTTATTAACTCAAGATGAGTCAAGGCGTGTATAATTTAAATATGAATGTAATTTGTGATATAACGTCATGAAAATCAAATTTGCAAGTTTTAATATGTAGATTGAAAGGTCGTGGGCAAACCATTTGTTGGTTAATCTATTTTGTTTTTTATTTTAGCTTGACAGAACAATCTTTACAAAAACAAAAGCTTCACTGGTTTCCATTTGGCATCAAGTTTCATTATGCAAACTAATTACGTGTGCATTAGTCACATTTACTGCATTATGTCTTGCTAATTGATTGTCATACCATAGTGTTCACAAACTAATTGGTCATTTCTAGGTCTTCTGCTAATGAGGTCTAAAAGTGAGAAAAAGCACAAAAGTATTGTGTTTACGAAGTGGTGTCCTATGACTAAAAATAGGTAATTTAGTAGTCAGAATTCAGAAAATAGCATTACGGGGGGGGGAATATGCTATTTTTTGAATTTTGACACATCAAAAAGGCAATCGGATTTCTCCTTGGGTCAAGAAGCTAAAATAATGCTGTGCTGTTTGCTATACGCTTACAGAACAATCCTCCCTTTCTAGAGTGTTTAATTTAGGAAGCCCCCTTCTTTTCAATATCATTGTTTTTCCCCTCTTTCATATCAGTGAAACTGCAAATGACTGAAATCCAATTACCAATAAAGCCTGGAATGCACTAAGTAAGCCAACTGCCAATAATGCCATGGATAATTAACTTCTGTAAGTAAGCCAATTGCCAATAGAGCAAGCAATATATTTGTCAGACCTGCTCTCTTTTTTTCTTATTTATGCTTGTTTCATTAAGCTTCTAATTTTTCCCTTCCAGTTTAGCTGGAAGTATCCATATATTATCTCTTTTACAAACCCAATTTACCACCCCCCGCCCCCGAAATTTAAATGTTAATTAAGCTTACAAGACTGTTCTTGACATGCTACCCAAACCTAATACAGAAGTGTGCTGCTGTCCAGTTATTTCTATTGTTCATGACCACACATGCTTCTGCATGGTCATGAAAACTTCTTTGCTCCTGTGAAAACTGTGCTCTGAGCATAAGTGTAATGGGTTGCTTAGTTAGGGTTGTAGATACCCTATGAATCTTTCGTCTGTCCCTCCAGGATAGTCTCCAGCCTCAAAAGGCTAATAGATGGATCTTTGTCTTAGATCACAAAAGTAGTCATGACCACCATGATTGTGAAGAACAAATGGAACATTTTATTGTTGTAAAACATAGCCTTATATATCCACATAATTGAATTAACATTAATAAACAGGTACATGTAGACGAGCCAACCTTTATTCACCTTTGGCTACTGAATATCCTCCTGGCAGTAATCCTGTTAATGGGATTTGTTAACACAATGGAGTTCCTGCTTGAGCCATGTTTGTTTGGCAGCCAGGCTGGAGCCATCTCTGACTACCTTGGTGCCCTGTATGACAGGTCATTCTGTCACAATAAGCTTCACCACAGATTTTCAGGAGAGGCCTAGCATCTTTATGCTAGTTTATCCACTAATATAAAAGCCTAACATGCATTTGGCAGTCCACTATTTATAGTTCTTTCCAGCACACATTCAATAAAAGAGATGTTTAGAAAGCCCATAAAAAGAGCACTGAATGATAAAAGTGCTGCTTCTGGTACTTCCTACTTGATTGTGGGTGGGTGCATTTGGAACTGCAAGTACAAATATTTAAATCTGGCTAACCAACTTTCAAACCTGCAGTGAGAGAAAATTGTTCATTCTGTCTTGGCTGACACACCAAGATGTGCTATGACATCATTGCGTTTCGATAGCTGATCAGTTTGTGGGAAATCTGTGGAAAATGTGCATATCAGAAAGTACTGATTTTTCTGAAAGTGTTTTCTTAAGTTTTTCAAAAATAAAGCTGGCTTCTTTCTAATGTTCAATACGGCCCTTAACAAATTTAGCACTGGCTATGAAGGTGATATGTAGCAGGCAAGCTAGACTTGGGAGGCCTGCCACATACCTCCTTTTGGGGGGGACTCAGTGCCTTGCGATAAGCAATTGATGAAAATGACATAAAAAAACTTCTATATTGTAACAAGGGCGTCCATCGAAGGTGATGGGCAAGCTTCTCTACCCCACCCCATGAACTCCACGGCTACATGTAAGACTTCTACTAAAGATGGATGCCTCATGTTTATTCTTAACACAAAGCTTCACCTGGAAAGAAGGAATAGTCTCCTGTACAGACATCTCCACTAGTGATTCCTCCTATGTAGTTTGAGCACCACCATCTCAATGTGGCAGCTACAACTGGATGTTGGGCCACTACGGGAGACTTAACCAGGGCTAATTATTATTAAAGAATGTCCTGATCAAACCTTTTTCATATGACATGTAAGTAGGATTGATGTTGTCAATACTAGCTAGGCCACACCATGGTAGCTAATATCTGTGTACTTACAATATGTACCTGTCTCCAAACTGTCCCATTTACACAGGACATGTTCCACTGACATTTTGTGTCTGTGGACTGGTATTATGATGGCTTCTTAAGTCTTTATTAAACATGGCCCCATATACAGTTTTGGCAAGGTAAATCTTTTGTATTGATATTATGTCAGACCAAATAATTTGGTAATATCCCTGCCACAGCCATTATTTCTCATTTTCAATAATTGTTTTACGTATGCCCATATATTTTAAGGTGCATTATTGAGAAATCATTAAGACTGATGAACCTGTATGAAATATAATTGCAATAATTATTTTGTGCAGGAGTAATCGAACAAAGTCTATGGGGATATTTCATCTCAGAATCCAATTATCTTTTTGTATTTTTTTAATAAATCTTTATGCATTATTTTAGAAATCATTCATTTAAACAGTGTTAGAACTAGTCAACGGCTGTCACATTGCTAGTAGCTATTTAAGAATCTCCTAACAGTAGGCTGTATGTTAACACAGAAATAAAGGTTAAAACAAGAGAGCTAAACAAAGGAATTCATTCTGCCTATTTAAAAGAACACTAATTCACCTCTTAAATAATCTGTTTAACAAGTTTCTCTTTACCATACATATTATATACTCTGATTGGTCAGTAATTAGGATAACCACATGTTTAACTGTGATTTAGGTGTAGTGGTATTGGGTCCAATAGAACGGAGTACAAATGGAAATGAAACATTTCAGGAAAATAAAACCCATATATTGCCTCTATGTAAAGATTTTGTATTCTATAGGAGAATGCATGGTGGGGACATAGCTGCTAAATCTGCTGCCTGACACATCTAACATGTACACATCTAACATTCCTATAGGTATCCTACCCCTGTTTAGGGCAATAAGGTACCCATGGGATGGTGTTACCGTGGCAGCAATCTAGTTGGCTACTTGCTTTTATCTGAATGCAATACTCAGGTATGTTTCCTCCAGAATAGGTAGTGATCTATTTGTTCCCTCTGTGGTGTTATATGTGTTACAGAATTGATTATACAGACATGCACAACTCTCCCTCACACATTAATGCATACACACTGTACCTTACTAATATCAACCCGTCACCACACGCATGCATTACTACATACATTACTCAACATGGACGTGCAGTAACTCCACAGAAATAAGCGATGCCTCCTGGGTACGGTGCCTTAAGCGTCACATTGCAAATAAAGAAAAAATCCCAACCAGGTATGAAAATCACCATATCTGATGTAAAAAAAAAAAGATACGGCAGTGAACCGGACCATCCGTTGTTATAAAAATTAACCTTTATTTGTAATAAGATTAAAAATCGAAGGTATTGAACACAAGATGACCGTCTCTCCACATTTGGACTGCTTATTGTCATTCTTGGACAGCGCATTATATACCACATTGAATTTGCCCAGATAAGGGAACAGGGCCCGTGATTGGATGTGATTGGACGATTTCCTAGGAAATGGGGGTTGACATAAAAGAATGAGTGATGACACTGGCTTTGGAATTGTGTCCCTCATCAATGAATATAATAAATTAAGAGGTTTATGAGTTGTGTAGAAGTAATTGTGCTTTGAAAAATAGTACCCATTAGACATCCGTGATCCAGCTACAGTTTTAATTTAAGAAGAGATATAATGTTTTGGTCACATTAATTTTCACATTCCTCAGCTTGATGACTTTGAAGAAGGAAAACATATGAATCTTAATCATATGCGTCCAATGTAAAAGCTACCCATCAGCACAAATGGATTGTGTTCCACAAATAAAAAGTAATGAAGCCCAAGCACAGTTTTTGTCATATTCAAAACCACTATTATTGTTTACTTCTTGCTTCTGTTTTTTTTTTTTTAAGAAAATATCAAAAAGTTATATTTTTCAAACTCTGGAAAGGTTGACATCAAAAAACCAGAAAGCCCTTTTCTCACCCAATCCCTTAATGGATCCAAATGTTTTCAGAAGCACTAATCCACTTAGACCAGTATTCTGACCTTTCTTTCCCGGTGATAAAAAGACTAGAAAAATGTTTTCAAGGTTGCATAAAGTATATAGAATCCTGCTTATAATACATGGGAACAAAGTAGAAAGTTTTTACTTTACAAACAAATCCCACAATTGCACTGAAGGTCAAATTCAAATTGCTATAAAAGGCCTTAACCCTTTGTATTTGTTTCTTCCAACAAGTGTTAAAAGTAGTAAAATTATATAATAATTGTAATTTAAATTACCAATACCATAAAGTTACCGTAGAAGTTAAAGTGTAATTATAAAATGTCTGAATAGGACACATAAGCCTATTTCAAAGGTTTATTTATAATATAACCCCTTTTGTCAATGATGGAGTCATCTTTTAGAATACTGTTTTTAAAAATATTTTCTACAGAATACTTGGATTAAAATCGTTATCAATCAGTTTTCCACTGCATACATTAAATCTTATAATGTGAAACTTTTCTCAATCTATAAATGTTTGTGACATATGCCTGTTTTAGAGGACATACTAACAAATAAATAATTTGAGTTAATTTATGGAATATATGTCAATTTTTCCAATCTTCATGAAAAATGTGCTAGTTCTATAGCCTCATCACTCTGGGGTGCGGTAACACTTCTGCCAAAGATTAAAGTGTGCATTTCTTTCCCAGGAGTAGCATCAGATGTGAGATCAGAACCGTGAGTGCACCCAATGTATTGTATGAATTGTAAAAATACAAAGAGCTCTTAATAATCTTAAAACAGAATTGCAGACCAGTATATAGCACAGAAGCATTGCGATAATAAATGAACAGCTAGAAGTGTATGTAAGAGAAACATTTATTTAAATCAGCACAAGGAACACAGTAATACTAAACAAATCCAATCAAGAACCGATAAGTGCAATAAAGTAAAAGAAAAACGGTGGCTTCTTCCCCAAAGATCACTTTTGTACCATGCCAAATGCATAACTAGTTTTGTTAAGAACGCTTACCAAAAAAAGAAAAAAAGTGTACATACCACAATGATATAATTTCAATTTGTTTGCAAAAAATCACTTTCTACAATATGTAATAAAATATCTCAGAAAATCAATGAGAAATAAAAACATGTAAGTAATGAATAAATGTTTATATAAGTAGTTTAATCTCAACAAAGAAGAAATACTTTCAAAGCTGTGGTTCGTGTTCTGAGCGGTGACTGTGTGGTGGTAATAAGCAATAAAACCTTGTTTTTCCAATGGAACTCATTTTAAGGTATACCTAATTATGAACTAATATACATCCTGCTGAGTGACATAAGGAGAGACAGTCAGGGGCTGAGCCATTCAATAAGTTATTGTAGCTCATTTAGACTTCTCACAATCTTTCTTTGTCTATTGTTGGACATAAAAAACCTATTTGCCTAATCCTTTGCAGCTCTCTTCTATATTAACTGGGCTTAGCCGTAAGACATGGCGGACTCATCTTTCCCTAAGAGAGTGGTCATCTATGCCCGTTCTTTTTTTTATTTTTTTTGCGCCAAGCGTTTATTTGCTCCCTTTCCCTCTGGAGTGTAAGAATGTGGACAGGCCTTTTCAACTTACTGATATTGCTTGTTTCAGTCATGCCGTGTGTATGTTGTTTGTCTTGTGTAGCACCGAAAGATTTGTGGTGCTATGGAAATAATATATTTAGCTTTCAGTGCCAACCATGAACTGTTACAGTATAAAAAATGATTGATGCATTGATAATCTGTTAAAGATGGACCCCTACTTCAGTCCTCAAAGCCACCGACCAATAAAGCATTCAAGATGGCATCATGTACACACACAGGCGGTTCAGCCATTTTTACTTACAAATGCACGTAAGCTAATTAAAGACTAATGAGGCCATTTGAGAGGATATCCTAAATGTGTTGGGGGCAATGAAGACCGGAGTTCTGGACTGAAATAGAGGATCAGTAATTACTGATATATATATATATTTGGCATCAAATGAAATGAAAAGATTTTTTTAATATTTGGCCATGTGAACATAATCAGTTTGCACATTGTTAGTAGGCAATATTATTTTAATAGCATATATATTTAAAATTGTATGCATTTTTTTTGGTGTAAGGTTGGTTAGTGTGGAAAACATTCTTTATTTTAACCCTTCTACTGGAGACAGAAATCCCTTTCACAGCTCCTGAAGGCACTGAGGATCCACTGAGCAACACACGTGACCGTTCTGGGGAGAAAAAGAAAAGACCTGGTAAACCATTTGCTCTGTACATTGTTTTACGATACAGCAGATGCATTTTCACTGGCATATTTGCCCTATCAAGGTGATTAGTAGTGATGGACATATCTAGTGCTCTCAAAGTGACTCAAGTATAAAAAATAACATTATCTGTAACAACTACGTTCATACTTAAGTTTGTGGCACTTTGCATCTGCAGAGTGCATGCAACGGAACATCTGCAGCCTATATATATATCCTGCATATATAATGTAGAGAACATGCAACTTTTTCCATAAGAAGCATGGGCCACAGTCAATGACCAGTGCTAGAAAATGTTTTAAATAAACAATGTTTTCTTAAACACAAGCATAATTCTGTGGGTTGAGGAGTTCACATACATATCTATTTGTATGTAGGAATTATGAGGCTCTGGAAACCAAAGCTGAACCTCTAGCCTTTGATCTACAGATATCTAAAGCTGCTTGGCTGTGCCTTCTCCCACCTATGTTGGGCCTTTTACACCACTTTTAGTATATTGGGGGCTAGCTCTACCACCCTACCAATGCATGTTTTCCAGAGGTTAAGTGTTTCAATGGAATTACATGTTTTAATGTCACTTCATTTGGGGTTTTCCTTACATAAGTTACCCTAAATTCCATTACCAATATATTTTTATTTATTTAACAAATGCATTGCATGTTTGTGTACTGTATTAACAACTCAAAATATTTAAATATTTCCCTAGAAATGATTAAATACTGCCAAAAGTCAATTTGACATTAACTTATTCCAACAAACAGGAGCTGTTAGCATCTGATCATGAAGACCAATGCATTAATATGTAGTCAGTGTGAGTTTTATCTATGCTGGGGTAAAGATAAATCACATAGGGTGTTCCATTAATCCTCAGAGTTGGCTACTAAAAATGGATGTAGTGACTTAAATCACACAAGAACCGTTCAACCTGACAATTTACATATGATTCCACTGTTTATTATCTATCCAAACGGACAACAATCCATATAGTAAAAAACACATAAAGGAAAGCCAATGAATCATTAGATGTTTTAATGTTTAGAATGATGCATTCATCGAAATGCTACCCGTATTAATGTATAAAACATGAAGGAAGAAGATGCCATATATCATAGGATCCTTCTTTCTCTATTTGCTTTGTATTCAGTTTTTCTGTATTCAGAATGTTTTGTGGGAAACTAGAACATAATATATGAAATATCAATGTATCATTGTAATATTTCTTTCTTTCAGATAGAAATTCCAACATTTTATGTTGCTTGTTCTCAGTAGGGATGTCTGCATAGACATGTTTGTGAAACTAGGTTTCTGCTTCTGTCCTTTAATGTGAATAAATTTTTGGATGCCTGACAGATGTATAATGTGTTGCGCTGATCTTTAGCAAAGAACGTTCAATTACTTAGACCACAAGGAGGTGTAAAGCCGAGAGATGGCAATCCACAATATGCGAGGCCATTTGTGTCACAAGCCTTCAAAGATGTTCATTATTTGACATTTCCGTTAACGTTTGCGGTTCTTCTCAAGAAAAATGAGCAGAAACTTTCCGCCCCCTTCTGCTATTGTCTATGGATCTTACCACAGATGGTATGTGGGCAATATTGTGACGTTTCCGTGGCAACTCCCATGGGAGTAAATTCTGACCTTTTGCACAGATCCACTTGAGATTTAAATATGATATTTTAATTATTTGTATGCTTTTCAAATATTTTGAAACTATCACTGTAGTAAGACTTCAACAGCAATACAGAATATCTGACAGTGTGTTAGAATACATCTAGGAATAAGCAGGGAATGATTTGGGGTTATGCTTCTTGAACCAAAGATGCAGAATAAGCTTCAGTGGATAATGGGCTCTGTTAGTAATACATATATTTTTCTACCTATGGCCACAATTCCTGTCCTTTAAAAGAAGACATTTAAAAAAAAAATCATAAAATCAAATGTTTTAACCATTGCCTTTTAAATAGATGGAGGTGTTCAGCTACAGTTTTCAAAGATGGAATTGTGTTCATTTTGAGTGTTTTTTTTAGAACTTACTAGTGTAATTACTTTCCCCCCGAAATCAGACAAGTAAGATCTATCTGGTCAAATTCCAGAGGCGTGAGTTCTACATCTGCGATCATGACGTCCCAGACAGTGTTTTCCCAGTGATCAAAAGGTTTTGGTCAATCACTCATATAGACTTTGGTTCCCTGCTTGGGCACTGATGGACCATGTAGAATACATAGAATAGAATTTGATGCATGCTCATGGTGATATTTGAGGTCATTACTGTCTTTTTTTTCTTTGATCCACCAAAACGTTTAGCTATAACCCTTGTTAGTCTCTCCCTTAAAGATGGGTTTTCAATTTGGTGTGACCTGAAAATCACACATACCATTAAGCACCTAAATATAAGAAAACATAAAATATTGTGATGTGCTAATATAGACCGATGTAAGGTGTCAAGAGATCCTAAGTATTGAGCTATTTAGATTTAGAGCTATAGCTGTGCTTCATGCCTCTAGAGAGTGAGTTCTATGGAAATGTAAGGTTAAATGTCTTCAATTTACATGCTGTTTACAACTGATAAATGTGGCTAGATATTCCAGTCTACATTATTCATCAACAACTACACACCAAAGTTCATTGTGTAAAGTCTTTACATGTACCTTGCATTGACAGAGGGTGCACTCTGTGCCATGCTTAATCCAAGAGGAGCCTGTGAAGCGAACCACGTTGGTTTCATCTACACATGTCTTTGTGATGTCATTCCGAATGATGTCTGCTTGGCAAGGGTCACTGATACAACGTGGACAGCACTCGCTTTCAGGAACCACACTAAATTCACAGTCCACATCTGGGCATGATAATGGCCAGCAATCGACTTCTCCTTGCTGAAAAAAAACAAATAAAAAAATTACAGTAAAATATCAAAGTATTTTTTTTTCAAATCACTTGATTAGTATATACCAAAGATAAATCGTTGCATGCAAAGGTTTGAGTACAGCTGGAAAATACATTTTGTGCAGGTGCAGGTGATATTCCGTGTGTTGTTGACGGTCACACAATATACCTGTGGGGTCCCGGTTATCCTGCGCACTCCTGCAAGGCCCTGTCACATCCAATTTCAAAGGTGGTCCTAGCCAGGGGTGGAGGGAAGGTGAGCAATTGCCTCCCAGGCCGCCCTTAATCTAAACAAAATGGCCGTGCGGCTGCGCACTACAGTGGCCGATGCGGCTGCATGACCACCAGGGCCGTCTTTAATGCGGGGCAAAAGCCTTAACGAGTATGCATGATTGAGGGAATGAATGAGAACGTTTGCGGAGCAGGCGGGATTGGACACACATGTTGCAGGAGCAGGCGGTAATTGTCAGAAATTCAGCAGGAGCGGAAAAACAGTCCCAGGTAGGGCTCTACCACACTTAGATTTGGTTAGGAGTCCCTTCTAGGACCAGAAAACAAACTGTACAAGAGTAATTCTGTGTAATAGGTTTCCCTATATGGCATGTGTGTGTATGTATATATGTATATATATACATATATACCGTATTGGCTCGAATATAGCCCACACCCTAAAAGTTTGTTGCTATAAAGGAAAAAATACACAGTGGAATAGTAAAACAGTATTTTACCTTATGAACAGTAATACATGTAGTTTAACATTTTTGGTATCTATTATGCAGAAATTTGGAAAACCAATAGCCATTTTAAGGTCCCCCCTTAATTCATAATGCACATTACTTATATATATTCCCCTGTGCTCCCCTGATATGCCACTCTGTCCCATAGAAATGCCACTCTGCCCCTCCCCGGATATACCACTGACACCAAAAGGTGTTTCACCATATAGGCCCCGGCGGAAGTGCCGACAGTGGAGGTTGTCACGCGTATCACGTAGACGTCCACAGCTGCCAGAGAGTCCTAACCCTGCTGTTTGCCTGCAGCAGGTCTAAATGAAAAAGAAAAAAAACACCCGCTCGGCGCCCAGAACTGCATGTCCCGGGTATGGGGTGACACGAAATGCGCATGCCTGCGCTGAACCCCAAACATAGGTCGCACCCCCACTTTAAAGAGGAGGAAAAAACTGTGACCTATATCCGGGCAAATACGGTATATATATATATATACACACACAGTTTAAATTTATTCTCCCCCTACAGAGGAAAACAGCAGCAAAATTAAAGATATAGTTTATTTATAAAGGTAACATTGCAATTTCTATTCTGTAACCTGTAAAGCAGTATCGTTATTTTTGCTGACCTATATAAATGTACATATTTGTAATAATTAGTGGAAAACTGTAGCACTATCACATACTTACCAAACATCTGCACTGCTGACAATTTTGTACCCAAGTGTCGCCACTTTTGTATGTGAGTTCTCCATTTTGATGTAGGCACTGACTGCTGAGTCTTGGGTCACACTCAGGGCAGCAAAACAGGTCCACAGTTGGGTTTTCACAATCACAAACCATGCGACGACACATTACTAGTGCTGTCTGTGGTAACAGGAACAGAATAGAAAAAAAATAATTGTTCTTGAAAATATGTAAAAATACATTTTACAAAAAAAGTACAAACCTACTCCAGCTCACTATATATGTTCACCAAGCGCTCTCGTTCAGCATGGCAATTATTTCTACAAAGTCAATGCTAAGGAGGCATCATATCAATCGATTTGATTCGAAATGACATATCAATACATTTCACACCTCCTGGATTAACCACCACATATTTTAGCATAATTAAAATACTTATAATACTGACTTGACATGAACAAACTGAGCAGCGGTCATTCTCCAAAACCCAGATCTGGCCATTGTGTTTGATCTTCCCTTCATGTACACAATCTCCAGAACAGTTCTTTCCATGTGGACAACGGCAATCAAATCCACCATCCAAATTGAAGCAAACAGTGTCATTGCTGCAGGTGTGCCGTCCTGTTGCACATTCATCAATGTCTGTAAATGACATTATACAGTGATTAAGTTGGGAACACATTTTCCATCCTGTGAATTACACCCACTAATGAAGACATCACGCGCAATAACAAATTCTGGTCCACCTTACAAAGATTTTTTTAAAAATATATGATTACATATGTTTATTGGTGGACTGATTAAAACAGAATTTTAGAAATCTTACATTAGACATAATAAGGTCATTTTAAAAAGATCTAAAGTTTTTCAATGCAACTATTTACATAAAAATATATTCTGATGCCTAATCAGATGTTTTCTCAATATATTATTCTAGAGACGTATCATCAACAAACAAAATTCTTCCGTTAACTTTGTTTTTTGTTCATATGTATATTCTGCAGAGGGCAGGTTGCAACACCCCTTTTAAAGCAGTTAGACATATATATATAGTCTATGTTGAACTATCTATGTTCCTATGTGTTGTGGATATCTATTGTCTGTTCTTCAAAACATTTTTTTCGGTTCGACATATAGATGCTTTGAATTAATACCAGTCTTACACAATGGATGCATTGTGTAGATCAATAGTGGAGAAACTGACGACCAATGTAGATGATATTAACTTTTGGCTCAGTAGGAAGCAAAAGCAGGCCAGAAAGGTAATAAAGAGACTGGATTGCGGACAGGATGGACACGAATGGGAGAACCAAGCATAGACCTGTGAAAGGCACAGAAGGCCATGCAAATGACCCATGAGCGGTTCCCCACTAGGCAGTGCCATTGAAAAATAAAAATATGAGCTCTGCCTATATTTCCTCCAAATCTGTAAATTCAATGCCCACTTGCTTTACCAATCTCTATACCCTACCTACACCCCCCTCTTTTTTACTGTTTGCGCTGTTGCCAACAGTATATAAGTACATTGGTGTACATCTGACCCTAAGGAGCATACAAAATTGTAATATGGACACAGAAGAAATGTTAAATGTTATATATATTTATGTCAGAATGTTCTATAGTATTCCACACATAATTGTTTTTTTCCCCAGATGTGGAACCTAACACTGGTTTCCTTAAATCAATATGAACGATCTTAACATTTACATCCGTAAAGTGCAACACTAAATCTTTCTAATTGGGTTTTTACACCCTGCGTTTGATTTAGATGCTAAGATGGATGTTGGCTTTGTCACTTTATCAGAGATGCCAGTAAGCACAAGCTATCCACAGGCAGATAAATTAAGTGAGCACAGTGAACAGTCCAATCCAGGTCATCTGAAAGCAGATTCTTCCTTCACACTCAATCATAATGAACAGGCAAATATCTCAGAAACACGGGTCATGTATAGCAAGCAAAATTAGACCGATACAGAATATAAATTTTTACACTTGGGAAATCAATATTTCAAGCTGAGAAAAAAGAATACGATCACAGAAAAAAATGCTAATAATACAATTTCTAGGCATCCTATTAGCATAAAAAATCAATAGATTATCTAAATGCAGACAACCAATGGCATTTTCAGTCATAAGCTATTTTTCAGTATTACAGATTTGTTTTTTCTAGTAACACATTAATCAAACTGCCCTTCATCCCAGCTCCGGTATATTGAAGGACTCTTGGTTTCTCAGTTTGGATAAGCTTTACCATATTTATATGTATATTCATATTATAGAATTCAATTGATAAGTAAACCCTACCTCTGCCTATACAATATATAGATACTAAACCATGAGGACCACTCATATATCATGTCTAGGAGGAACATTGGCTTAACATCATTCCCAAGATTTAATCACATTTCCATTAATGAAAAAATATCCTGCATGTTCTAGTTTAGTACAGCACGATGACCCCAGGTCAGAGATTTCCTAGGTATAAATGGCCCATTTCTCTAGATTTCTCTCTTTGGGCCAAACCTTTATCCCCCGATGCTTGGGCCAGTTGGCATTAATACAGCGTAGTATCCATATTTAAATATTTGGACTTTCAAGTACCTTTTCACACTGATTAGTGTTAACATACCACTATTTATTTTTCTTATTTTGTTCCTCTCTTTAAATTCCCCAAAAGGCTCAGTGTGGTTTTTTTTAAAATACTTCTCAGACATTTCTCGGAATAAGACCACTAAAGGTTTGTAAACATGAATATATAAATCTCGAACAAATATGACATCAATAACTAGCTTTTGCATGGCTGTGCAGAAGCAAATCGACACATTCTCAGCTTATAAATACGGTACTTAGAAAAGAGTCTGAGGAAAGTCATATATTAGAACTCATCGGGACTAAATCAACTCAGCGTCATGGACAAGGTAACATGGAGCTGTAGAGGTAACCACGTCAAGAAGGTAGGTGTCTACAGACCTGATCGTGTACAGAGATCTGGTCACTACAAAAACCTGGTCTCGGTCTTAAACACATTTCCCCATTTTACTTCTCACTAAGTAGTCACCGATGATGTTACTGGGCAATTGTTAAAACTCTGCCAGCCTGGAACCATAAATGTTGTTGTCAGGATAATGGTTGTTATTTTCTTGTCAAATAATGCAAAAACAAATTGTTAAGGTGATAGCGATGCACCAAGCGGATTTATGTGTCTAAAGTGTGTTTAGTCAGTTTTGAGGTTTTTTGAAAGTCTTTCCACTGCAACAAAATATACACCTTCTAATCTATCTACTATCTGATATGAAGAGATACATCAGGTGGAACCATCAAATGGTCCAAAGTAAAATGAGGTACTAGATGCGTGTAATCTCTATATAAATCTTAACTTTTATTAAAAAAATAAGATACCCATATCAGATCACCAATCTTCTACCTAAAAATAAACATATTTCACAGCCAATTGTCACCATATTGTTGATGTACTGTGACAAACACCCGAAGCTTCTCTGTGCTAGGTGATTGTGTGAATGATAGACTGTGGTATTACTGTTTGTGTGTAATTGTTGTGAGAGGGGGGACACGGGGCACTTGGCATCACTTCACCCCTGGACCAGCAGGTGTCAGCCCACTCCTGTGTCCATCAAAGATGGTAATTTGAAAACCACCATTTGAAAACCGTAGTACTACCTCTTAGTGATTGCTTGATGCAATAAAACCACAGATCTTGAGGTGTCTTTCACTTCATCGAAAAATATCAGGTTATAGCCTAGGCGTGCTCATAAAAAAACAGCTGCCTAAATCATCCAGATCTAAAATAATGGATGAATGTAACATAGCTATATAGTTACATGTGCAGTAAATTACATGGTAGGCGATATTATAATATCTGGGAACGTCTCCTTCAGCTGAATGTACAACTAGGTTTTGGCCTAGGATGGCTGGTCTAAGGTTGGACTTCCAACTATAATTATAGTCATTTATGTAATGCAAAAAAAGAAATTATTTCAGACATTTGTTTGGTGTTTTGGCTTTCAAAACTGTAAAAATAAAATAATAATGATAATAATAAAATAATAATAATAATACAACATTATATATATATATATATATATATATATATATATATATATATATAGTCTGCCTGATAGAATGTTTCCTTCCTTATCCAAAATATAACTTATATATGTGTTTTAAAGTCAAAGTTTATTTTATTTGTGGCAGTTTATTGCGATATGCAGCATTTCACAGGGCCAGCACAGTCGTTCTGGAAAGAGATGCTCAATAAGGTATGCCTTTCTTAATGTATAGTGCAAACGGAATTTTCTGTTCCTAGTTAGAATGTGCCAAACAAAATGTTATAACAATTATGAGCTTCGAAGAGTGAAGATTTAACATCTTTTGAACTAGTGTGTCTGTGCTAAAAGATGTGACCTACACATTAAAATATCCATCACCTTGAAACATAAAACTGCGCTTTACTTAAAATGCACATTTAAACTTGAATCCTGCTGTAACATTACTGCATGACTGTGAAAGAAAGCAGGACAAACATGAAGGGCGAACAATGAGAAAGTATATGCACCAACCTGGCCTGAAAATAAATTTGCGTAGGATTCAAAACCAATGACAGCGGCATTTGTGGTGGTAAAACATACTTATTATTACAGTATAATTATGAGAATGGTAATGTCCTTTTAACAGGAGCATCACATAAAAACCCCTCTAGCACTTCTGTTCTGTACTGACCTTCACATGACTCTCCACCAAGAGAGAACATCCCATTGTCGTGGTATCCATCCCGGCATTCACAGTGGTACCAGCCGGGTAGGTTAATGCAGTTAGCACGGCTGTCACACTGAACAAAACCTTCAGAGCATTCGTCAATGTCTGATCCGGAAAGGAAGGGAAAAGTGAATTAGTTTACCTCATTCAAGACTTAAATCTGCACTTCTTAGCTTTAGTTAGAGCAAATGTTAATTATTCATTTATAGTGGTGCTTTTGTGTTAAACCTTCCATTGCTTTGATGGGACAATAACCGCAATACTCATCATCAGCTGAAATAATTGTGTTACCAGTGACTTCAGATACATAAAACACAGCCATTTAAAAAAAAATCAACTGTTTACTAAATATAAATACAGAAATATAAGTAAATTCTAGAATTCAAGCAAAAAAAATTGCAATGCCTCAATGTGAATTTATTTTTCTTACAAATGAAAGGGTATTTTATAACATGTATTGATCACGTTTAAGGTGTCCAGATCATAATGTATATATTTTAAAGTATTCGTCCAATGGTGTTTAGCAGACAGATGGATGCAGCCCTCCGTCACAAATATGATGCATAACAGGACATATCTGCATAAACTTTATATGTGCGCTATATGTGCAAATACCGTACATTTTAACGAACCAAAATATAGAATTTCAATACATTTATGATAAATGTTCTTTCTGTTAAAGAATACGAGACTGAGTGAGATATTGGGTGTATGGACACTTGTCTCTTGTTGTTATAGTAAATGTCTTGAATGCAGTTCAGGTGAAAAGATTTAGTCAGCTCTGGTTTGCAGGCCCATCATTTACACAATGAGTTCCCCCGCAACAGCATGAGACAAGGACATGTTTGGGAGTCAGGTTATTTCTTCCTCATCGGAAGTAGAGGGAACCAAAGCAAGAACGCACAGTGGTTATAGATTGCAGAGTCCATGTAAACTCGCAAAGTCTGAGCTTGAGTGCTTTCATTAGTCTCGAGTCATGTTTTACAGTAATAAAAGTAACGGGTTTCTTAGAAGCTAAAGCGTTATTATTTTTGGTTATGTTTTGGAATCTGCCGACGCTGTATAAATAAAGGTAATGTTATGTTGAACAGCACTTACTTCACTAATATGAATATGCCATTAAAGAGATTGCTTAAATGGTCACATTTTATTAAACCATTACAAAATGCTATTACGGGCAAAAAAAAGAGCATATCTGAAAAAATGAAATTTCCATACTCATTCAATTATAAGAATGTATTTAACTGCAATGAAATGTGAATGTCTAGAAAAACTAATGTGTGAACCCTATCTGATTTGGTCTCATTAAAAAGTCCAGCAATATACGATAGCTTCCATTAGCATCAAAGCACTTGGGGAAACAAAATAGTCTAAAATCAATGTGAATTAAAAGTCTATTTACTCAGCATTCTACAACAAGAAGATGAATCTACTAAACAGATTTTTCAACTAGGAGATAAGACACTCAGAGAAGCCTATATTGGCTATCGGCTAAATAAATGTAATTATATTTATCCAATTATATCTAATCCAACGCCAACAGATTTAAAACTTTACAATGCAAATATATAGTTAATTATACAGCAGTACCTGGTTTGTAATTTTACTTAGGAGAGTAGGTTTACAATGCACTGAACGGTTTCTCAGTGATTAGATCGAAAAACACAAATCCTCAAAAATACATTCCAGACATAAACCCATTCACAGCGTTCACTAGAATCCTCCTGCATTATTAATATATCTCTAAATATAGCTACCCCAGAGCACAGACTCATCACGCTGCCAGCCACCCAGAGAAACCGTCTCGGTTTAACGTTTAAATGCCTCGTAATTAGCTAGAAAAAAAAACAGGCTACAACACATTAGCAGATCCCGGGGTTTTCCTTACACCCCAGCTTTTACACACACGGTTTTGATAATGGCGTCCTGTTGATTGTGTACCACTTTGAATGATAATAAAAATATTTGGTATTTTGGCAGATTACACCATTACTTCTTAACCACTAAGCTTGTGATCTGTAGTTCTATATAAATCGCATGTTTAAATTAAATTAAATACATTTATTGCATTGTTAAATATATTGTACCTATTATGTCAATTTAAGTACGGTATATGGTTGACAAATTGTAATGGCAACATGATCCACCCCTCCTCTTTCAGGACTGCAAACATCATGAGCCGAAACCGAAAGGATATATATTTTCCCATGAAGGGATATCAGATGGAATTAAGTGTATTCAGAACTACAGCTACAGCTAAACAACCATGCTAGCGGCATTTCGATCAGTTACCCTGTTCTTGCTAGTTTATGTTTTCTGCACCAGTAATAGAACATGCTACAAAGATTTACACGATGAGCAACCATATCAGAAGAGTTCAACTGCGTGCTGGAAAATACAAAGTACTGTGCGAAAGAGACACTGTGGATGGTTAAGTATTATCAAGATAATGTACTAACTGATGAAGCAGCTGAAAATTAACACAATATACCATATTCATATATTTAATGAGCACATGAAACCATTTCAGAGACAGTGACACGTTCTAATATAGTACTAGTTTGCTAACATATTGATAACATTTTTATTATTATTTTTTATTTATTTATAGAGTATGCCTTCATTAGACAGCTATATTATAACGTTGATTTTTCCAAAATGTATGGTGTTTTTCTGTGTATGGAAGTTCACTTTATTCTAATAAACCACATGAAGGGAACACAATGGTAATAATTAAGAGTAAAACAGAGAGTTACATCATAGTTTTTGATATATGTGAATATTGGGACAAAAACTTTGTAGCGAAACAGCCATTACTGATCAAATTAAAATGGATCTGCTGAAGATTGCAAGAATGGCTTGAGTACACAAATGCCGTAAATCCTCAAATTATAAAACATAACCATAACAAAAGAAAACTTCCTAGGAGAAAAAGGAACATGCGCATAAAGAAATAGAGTCACAGAGTATTTAAGTTTCCTATAATAGTTTGTCACCCCTGTAATCAAACCGTGCAATAGCGGCTTTACACATTTAGTATACTGGATCGATACACAACACTCTTAAGACCCAATCTTTAAGATTCTGTTTTGGGCGCCACTAGTTATTCTATAGGAAGTATCCAACTGTCCAAAAATATGTATCTTTCTTTCTTTTTCGGTGCTTGGTGTTGCAAATGTAAATAAACATTGGGGGATAGTAAATATTCTCAATTTCACAGTCTGAATAATCTTCCCTGTAATTATTCACAATGTAATGTATGTGTTGTTTTAGTAATTAAAATCATCAATCATTTCAAATCATTCTGGAGGAAGAAGCATCACTGCAGGGTGTCTACTGCATTTACATTTAATGCTCACATCTTCTTATTTAAATTCTCTTTTTTTTAATCTTCACAGTAAAGATGGCACAGTTAGCCATAGAAAATAATAACACAAAAACCACCATGCCGGCAGATCTAAATCAGTGGTGCTTTCACTACTTGAAGCAGGTACATGCCTTAATGTCTCCTTTACCTTTGATAGACTTTAATGATGGTGCTTTTGGTACAGGCCTGTGGATGTTGGCGGTGATAGTAGCTTGCAAATTTACCTAAGTTTGGTAAATTCGGCAATTCATTTGAAGCCCTGAAAACTAGGCTAAGACAAAAATTCAGAGCTTTTTGTTTTCGGCTGACATTCCTGGGTCCACATTCACTCTGTCATACTCTCACTCACTTGATTAGAGAATCGGGGCGATCATCACCGCAGTGTCGCCATTTTGGCAGAAGTTGCCGGGTTATGCCCGTGGAGATGCGAACAAAGAAAGAAGATTAAGGAATGAAGATTAAAGATAGAATAGATAAGATGGAAGAGAAGGGAGAAGAAGATGCGCAAATGGTCAGCAGAAGCAGAAATGGTTCGGCAGAGAGTGTGAGAGAGTGAATAAGAGCGCGAAAGAGTGAGTGACAGTGTGAGAAAGTGATTGAAAGTAAACGTGGACACCAGGCAAGAAATTTAGTTCCCGAATTAAAAATGCCCCCTAATTTTCAGACGAACGGAAGGAAGGGCAGGAAACGAAATTCACTGCCTGAACACGAATGGGCATAAGACTAAATGAAAAATTTGTCCGAATTGTTTTTGGCCCATTTGCTCTAGTCTACAAATGACTATTATGACTTTTTGGATTTTATAAAATAGTAGGAGTACTTCCATATAGTTCAAAATAGTGGGTTATATTTTTTATTCATCAAAAGAAAAAGACAAAAAAACATTGTCCGACCTGTATAAATAAACACAAAAAACCCCCCAAGGAATATTACTCACAGAGGAGGGAGCATGACATGCGCATATAGCATCAAGGGTTAAACATATAGTAACAAAAAACAACTCACAGGTGAAGAACTTAAGGATACATATTTATTCCTATAACACAAAACAATACATAAAATGCAATGCTCACAAAGTGGAGCGGAGAGAAGACTTTTCAGAGCCTCACAAACACAGCCAGAAAAAGTAGTCGTATAGAAGTCCTTTCAGATTTCTCAAAAGCCGCTGGTAACCCTCTGTAGGCTGTGCTGTTACTCCTCTTCCTCGATAATAATCATAATCAATGTAATCACCGACACGTTTCGCCTGCCAAGCGCTGACATGCATTGTACCCATTCTCTCTCTCTCCGATGATATTCCTTATATAATGATTATATCATTATATTATGTAAAGTATACGCTCCAGAATAACCTTTGAAACTGCAGGTGAAATCTCCTTATTGTGAAAAGAAGACTGACTGTAAGAAGGCGCATGCTTTTGGGCCGTCTCTTCTGGGGGTCTGATCCAGGCTGCCGTTATTATTTGGATCCTGTTTTATATATTTGTAGATCAGGAATCCGAGGACGCTGCAGCAAAGGCAAAATAACACAAGTGCCACTGATGCTAAAACAGCAATCCATTTGACATCCAGTTCATTTTGGCCGTTCTTTGGAGGCGCGCTTGGTGCCGTCTTCAACTTGCCGTAATCATCATGTCGATTAGCAGGCAGCGGAGCAGGACAGACTTCTGCAACCAGCAGAAATAAGAACAAAACTACCAGCTTCATCTTCCTCCTTCTATCAATCCAGCAAAGTGGTGGCCTGAGCCTGTGTCCTGCACACATTCACCCAGCTTGCTTTTATTGCATCACAGATCTATGAGGTAACAACTGCTGTTACAGCTGTAATCTTTGCAGACATGCACAAAATATACTGTTTGCTTTTTATAATATAATTTGGTGTTTGTTTTGTAAATACTTATAGGATTTTGAATACATTCATCAGTATAATATTACAGCAGATTCAAAGACATTAGTAATTAACTGTGATACATGGAAGAAGTCGTATAAAAGTAATGATGCAACCGCAACATGGTGGCAGTGGCGTCTCCAGCTTTCACATTTAGGGGGGCACATGGGGGGCCAGGGACCAAAGTAGGGGGGCCAATTATAAAACAGTACATAAACTATATATATATATATGCGTTAGACGTACATTTTTAACTACATAATACGTACTTATATCTTTCAAGTAAAGGCCGTGATTGAAATATGATTTCAAAATTACAGCTGAACTGGCAGTTATTTTTCATTCTTTAATATTAGCCCCTGCTGCCAATATATATAAATATCAGACGCTGCTGCCGATATATAGAAATACTACACCTTGCTTTCAAAATATATTAATATTAGCCCCTGCGGCAGATATATACTTATATTATATCCTGCTGCCGATATACATAACAATTATACCCTGCTGCCAATATATATTAATATATCTTGGCAGCCGGGGTAAAATATTAATATTAGCCCCTTCTGCCGATATATATAAATATTAGCCCCTGCAGCCAATATTTATTGATAATAGCCCCTGCAGCCAATATATATCAATATTAGCCCTTGCTGGCATATATATATATATATATATATAAATATTAGACCCTGTTGCCAATATGAATATAAATACTAGACCATGCTGCCAATAAACATTAATATTAGCCCCAGCTGCCAATATATGTTAATATTAGCCCCTGCTGCATCTCTCTCTCCTCCGTGTCAATTACAAAAAAAAATAAAAGACGGCTGGGGGGGCACAGCATGATGTAGGGGGGCCCTGTAGACGCCACTGCATGGTGGGAATATAGCGAAGGCCCCAGTTAGTGTGAAGCATGCTTCTATTACCACGGCCACGGCCAATAAGTTGTTTGTGGCGGATTGGTTTATGTGGTGATAAGGTAATGTTCCAAACTTTGCACAATTATTGGGAAGGTGACAAGGAAATGGACATCATGTAACATTACTAAATTCCTCAACTAAACAGGCTGTAGTTTATCCAGGAACTGGAGGAGTAACTGAAACACGTCCAAGACATTACAAGCCCCATTTACTAATTCATTTCCGGCTATGTTTTTGAGCCTCTGAAAGGTGTGCTCACCACTCCAATTTGTAAGCATTACATTTTCATTTTTTTGTTTAGGAATAAATATTTTGGATTTGCTTTGAGTTCTTCACCTGCAAACGTTTTACTATAGGTTTATGAGTAAGAGATACAAATTAAAGTAATGGTAAAAGGGACATTCAATTGTGTGGGTTTTTTTCACCCAACAGGTCTTCCTATATTCTGGGTACTTTTTTTGCTTTTATTAAAATCCAAAGTTTTTTTGAGGGAGGGTGAATGATCACAAGTGTTTGGCCTTAGTACTGTGAAGTCAATTAGTTGGAATGTAAAACTTTTCTATAAACTCAGTGTTTAGTAAAGAGACCCCTTAAGTGCTTCAGTCTATCCTAAAAGAACAATCTAATCAGATTAGGTTGCATCTCAGCCTATTTTGTTCCTGCTGCGATTTGCTTAATTATTTACACCAATTAGAAGGGTTAAGCAGAGGACTTTTTTAGATCAGAACTGGAGCTGGAGAAATACCCCCCCATCCCCCAACAAAAGACACAGGTTTATAGAAGAAGGGGAAAAACGGGAAGAGGAATTAAGATTCCCGAAAAGCATAAACCAAAGGTACAAACAGGGATTTTTAATTTAAGCAATAAAATACTTACTAATGATCATATAAATGTATTAAACAAAGGCCTCAAGTTTGCTCCAACAACTAAATTAGATCAATTTGATATTTTTGTTGATATTAATAAGTATATTCGAAGCTTATGTTTTTTTAAAAAAAACATTTCTTAAGGTTTGCTGTAGATAACATACAAGACACATATGAATAGAATTTTAAACACACCCATGGATCCCACAAGCAAATTTAAGGGAGAACTTACAAAATTATCGGAAAAAAGGTCTACTTCTGGGTATACTTACGAAGAAGGAATATAACTATATATTAATAGATAATCCAATGATTCCAATCTTCTACTTACTGCCAAAAATAGATAGATACTATAGGTCTGCCTGGTGGGTTTTTAGTATCAGGTATTAACTCTATCACCTCCAGACTCTCCGAGTAGATTGACATCTTATTACAGCCTATAGTAACCAAACAGCAATCTTACCTAAAAGACACAGGAGATATGCTGCGGTCACTGGATAAGGTACGGTGGCATCCAAATTACTTTTTAGTAAGATGTGATGTCAGCAGCCTTTACACCATTATTGAACATGAAAAAGGATGTGAGGCTGGAAGAAATTTAGAAAATGATCTTCAAAAAGAACAAATCGATCACAGGCAAGGAATAACTGCAAACTGAGGGTTTAAATATCCCTGTTGCTCTTAGATTCTCCTACCTACCTAATTAGGGGGAGGAGGAAAAAAGATAAATGTCCCTTTAAGACGCAGCATGAATATTCATGAGATAGCTGTTTGCACGTCCTCTCTAGATCTCTCGATCCAGACACGTGTAGAGGCAGGACGGACCTCACCGCGTCTCCCGGGAACGGAACGAGCAGGGGGCTGCATGCGCGGGCTGCGTCTTGGCTCCCCTGCTTGTGGAAGCCCTGGAACCGCCGGCAAGGAAACAACAATATAGCAGCTCAGAGGTTATTTTTTTGGATTTAACAATACATATAGAAGACTCTGTCTTAAAAAAGAAAACTTATTTTAAATCAGTGGATGTAAATAGCTATATTTTAAAAGATAGTTGTCGTTATTTACCTTGGTTGATAAATATTCCTAAGGGATGGTTTTTAAGGATGAAAAAGAACTGCACAGAAAAAACCCAATTTGAGAGACAAGCCAAACAACTTAAGAAAAACGTTACAGTCCTGTAAGGTTAGAAAAACTATACAAGAAGTAGCAGAAAAGGAACGGTTAAATATGATATACACACAGACAAATGCAACTAAAACACTAACAAATCAGATACCAACCGACCTCCCTCTAATCCTTAATTATAATGGAGCAGGGGTGCAAATAAAAAGGGTAATCAATCGGCACTGGCATTTACTAAAAACAGACCCATACCTGGAAGATCTTTTGGGACAACATCCAAAAATAGTATTTAGAGGCGCACCAAATGTAAAAAAACAGCTGGTTAGAAGTTATTTAAAAACCTCAAACCAATAAATACAGGAGGGAGACAATGCCTTTCAGAAATGTGGCCTCTGTCTAGCATGTAGAACCATCAAAGAAAGCATTAGAAACAAAAAGTTAAGATTTTCTCTTCATTTGTAACAAAGAAACAGTACTGTAACAAACAACAATTAACTTGCCATTCAGAAAATGTGATCTATATGCTATATGCGGACTACAGTATGTAGGACGCACTACGAGACAATTACACATACATATATACCGTATTTGCTCGATTATAAGGC
>VKOC01000003.1:15169401-15187019 GCA_009364415.1 Spea multiplicata | reverse complement strand
AATAATCCCACTGGAAAGCTTGAAAAGTGTTGTTGGTTGTTTTGGCTGGACCATTCCCTTGGTTGCTACAGCAACAAGACCATTTTTCAAACTTTGTTCTAGAATTATATTTTATACCCAACCACTAATGACAATATGGCCCTATCTGTAATTATTATTTCCAAATATATTGTCCCACTTGCCTCTGCTAAAAGTCATTTTTTAAAAAAAATCACCAGCATCATCCAAAACAGCAAAGCACTTGGATTCCTGAAACAAAAAACATAAACTCGAAGTTTAAGCATCAAGAAAATACTGTGTTTAATAAACGGAGATTTGAAATAAGAAAATACTGTGTTTGACAAGTTGCTGTTTAATGAAGATTCTAATTTGAATTGCTGTAATGGGTAATTTTACAAATTTGTAACCTGTTGCTGAAACCCATTTACAAAAATGATGAACTGCAAATCTAATAATGATTGACTACAGGGCATATTATATTCTGTATAATTCCATAGCAATAAATATTGTTACGCATATTGTCCATAAAATTAATTCATAGTAGTCTAGAGAACCTTAAGTGGCTAAATATTCCAGTACTGGGGTCGGGATGCAAAGTTCAACTTTATTCTTCACCAAGGGGCAGGCAATTATCTATTTTTTCAGAAATGTGAACCATGTTATATATTTATTTTATATATACATATTTTGTCTGGTCAAATCTGGAGTTTTCTGTAGTGAACAGTCCTATCAAAAAAACAAGTTTGCCTTTAATGTTAAAAGGTCCCTTGACCTGTGGCCACCTTGAATGCCAGAGAGAGAAAAACTACAACTTTCAGTCAACTCATAGCACTACATCTAATATGAGACTGCTACTCCTGTTATGCTCAGCTATAAAAGTGTTAGATGAGCACCATGTCATACCCTGGAGCAGCTGAATTTTTAAAATGTTCTCGCCAGGTCTTGCTTCAAGTTTTCTCTAATTCCATCCCATTTAGCCTGACTCATTTACTAGGAATCTACTCAGCGTATGGACATATGAGGTCATATCCCGCCAATCAGCCTTATTCAGCGCATAAAATATACTATGAAGGTCCGCATAGACCATTCATGGTATATATTGACTGGTTTTAAGAAAATTTCAGATATCGGCGACTGGCCTATCGAGAGTGGTGGCATACTAAGACGACACAACTAAACATGTAGTATAACTGGCTTCCCCACATCTCATTGTCTTGGTCTAGTGATACCTTTATTGACCAACTGATGTATAATGGACTGCAAGCTTGCTCATACATTTATACAGTAACATGCAGAAATGACACTTACCCTAAATCAAACTCTCAAACTTCTCCACTTCTCTTATATTCCTTAATGCCATTATATTATCCAATTAATTTTTGCCACCTTGCTGCATTTAGTTTTCCTATTTTTTTCAATTTTTTTGTCATCCTTCTCACTCACCTTAAACTTTGTCTCTTTAATTTTATAATAATATTTCTATCTAGAAGGCCAGAAGATAAGATGTAATGGGATGACATTTTACGTCACTGGGAGGGTGGTAGATAAGTGGAACAGCCTCCCAGTAGAAGCGAAAGAGGATAATACAATGAGGGAATTTAATTATGCATTAGACAGGCATTAAGCTATCCCGAATCTAAGGCAAGATCAAGGACTTTTTGTTCTGTATTTCTATATCAATTTAAAATGGATGGGGTCCTGATAAGTCACTTCTCCTTAGGCACTCAAAACCCCAGAGCCACCCTGCCCCCAAAATATGTTTCCTTATTTAGATCAATAAGGATATTTACACATGAAAACTGTCCACTGAAGACAATTTCTGGAAGTATTAATTATGACAAATGTAAAGGACATGAGGTCGGTTATTGCCACAACTGGTTGATGCACCACATTAAACATCAGATGAGGATCTAAATAATCTTTCTAAAAGGGTGTCACATTATACATGGGTGTGGAACAAAAGCTATTACTATAACATATCATTACATCTCCAATGCACTGCTTATAATTTAGCTTTTAATTTGTCTTGCGTTTTGGAAGGTACAAGTATTACTTCCTGCTGAACATTTTTATGGATCTATATGATACACTATATGTTTATTCACTGAAGATATAATTAGAAGGCCTAGGAGGGAGATCTTACTTTATTCGAATGGCCAGGAGGTGTTTTATCTTGTTACCGCATCAAGATAAGCTGTAGAAGAAAAAAAAAAGCAAATTTAGTAAAGATGATACCTTTATCATCTTTACATCTTTATAGCATGTATGATATGCATGAAGAAGACATCTAGATAGTCTTGAGAGCTTGCAATACATTAGCCGATAAAAATAATCTTCACTAAATCAAGTCCCCCTAACCTCAATGTTGACTAGACACCTAAAGTCATGATGATGGCCAGGCAGCCCCAACACTTTAAGGTGGTGGGCAGCAATACATGCCACTTTTCTCTGCATGTAGCATGGCCAGTCCAGACCTGCCTGATCTAATGGAGAGTGACAGACAACACACTTAGCTCTAGCAAACTGGGGTAACAATGAACAAACAGAGCAACTCCATGGGGCAGACTAGATACAGGATGACCAGGTAAAGAAGGAGCACACAGAAAAGTAAAACAGGAGCAGAGCAAACCATAGGAGCAGCATAGCCCACATATCAAGCAATGAAACCTTCTAGGGACCCGCTGCACAAGAGGCTTATGTAAAATTATAAAGCTGTAACAGTTACAAATTGGAGAAATCAAAAGAAGGGAAGTAAAAAAATAGCCTCAAAAAGAGCAACATTAATTAGATAGTAGATTACATCATTTTTGTAGATATGCACTGAATAATGTTGGTTGGGTTGTTTCCTTGCCTGTGGCTGGGATATTAAGTCCGCTTCTCACTTTATTTGTATAACACTAAAGGAAATCTGGTTGTGCCGTCAAAAACATAGACACTTCATAATGGTGCTGGACAGGCTATTTTTTGACCCATTTAGTTCTATTGCAGGAGAATCACTCTCAATAAAAGGTCAACTAAAGTGTTAATTTACTTAATTCACTCAAGGGTAAAAAAACAAATGATGATGCAATTAAAAAATGAAGCAAATTAATTCAACGGACACCACAAGGTTAAAGCTGCTGCGCTTTGTATAGCTGTGTCCACAAAGATGGTGGACATACTCTGGCTAATATAATTGCAGATTCGCTATATTGTGTCACTCAGTTTTTAAGGTAGATTCCTCACATTCTGCCCACAGGTGATTACAATTGTTATCATAAGAGCTTGAATGTCAAAGATCTCCATTCCCAGCCTTAAAGAAAATAAAACATGAAATTAAGAAGCAAATACATCATATGGAAATTTGCTATTCTTCTGCCTTCTGAAACAATAGGCATTTTTATTGTGGTTATTTTTGTTTTTTAGAAACAGTAATAGTATATATAAAGCTAATGTCTCTGTTCTCTAACAAACAGACAGTAGTATAATTGCTTGACGTTCTATCTCCCTTACGTGTTCTGTAATTGTGATGAACTAAAGGCAATCCTAGAGACAACATGGGAACTGCTGGAAAACATTTCTCATACAGAGAATAGAAAAATGTCGGTGCGCTAAGCTATTCCCAGGCTCAAATAATACAAATCTGTAAAATGAGGCCTACCTCATAAATGTTGCACATATGGACCCAAAATGTACTATTACGTGCTGAAAAAAACCATACTTAATGAAAATGTACTGAGTAAGATAAATTGGGTTTTCCTTACCGATATAGCGAAACAAATGTCTGATTTTTAATTCTATTATTTAATACTGCTTCAGACTTGGTATACGCAAGCATCTCCAAGGCTTTCTGGATCTTTTGTTTATGTTTGTCATTGTCCGGGTAACTTTATTGTACTGCTGAATCTGTTGGTTTTATAATATTAAAACATAATATTTCTTATATATATATATTTTATTTATGTTATCTTTTATTTATTTATCCTCCATTACTTACTTTAGGCAATATGTATAAATGTTTCATATCAATGTAATTGTTGGCTAACTTAGCATTTCCCCAATAGCGGACACTGATAAGGTTGGATAATCGATTAGACTCATGTCTTGGTTTTTTTTCTTGCAGCTCTCTCAAAATGCTTCCTTCTGCAGTCCCTGCCATTCTACCCAGCCTGCTGCGGTGGGTCCTGTCAGCACCCTGCATCCCCCACTGCTTTTCCAAGTAAGCCTTTATGCTTCATCAGTAATGCTTCACTTATTCTGTAAGCCAAAGCAGCAGGATTTAATGAGTCCTAGAAAGCTAATTGGTGATGCAATAGCAAGAAGCTAATTCCTAAGAAAAAAAAAAGTTTCATTCAGTGCCCCTTCCGAAGATTTATCCGATTTAAGTGCACCAAACAATTGAAAGTGCCCCAATAGAAACCAAACCAACCAGACAAGAGGCTAATAGCTTTCTTGTTACCAATCATTTTAACCCTTTGGGTACCAAAGCATGAACATTGTCCATTCAAATGCATTGTGTCTAAAATGACCATATGAACTAATGTTTAACATGAGCATTAATTTATATCAATCTGTGGAATCTACAGATTTGATGCATCTGTTAGCATTCAGACTTAGGAATTGTTTGGCTTCAGATATTGCCCCCCTGGATCAGTGCATGTAAAAAAAGCTCAAAGATTAAATATAACATGGACTAGTGAATTGTAAGTCTTACATGCATTTGTGTTGTCAGAAACTGGTCGGTGACCAAAGGCTTTAAAAAATAATTAAATTAAACCAATTCAGGCTACATTGCTGAGAGGTCAATAAGATTTCCTAAGATTTCACGCTGAATGATTATACTGCCAATGGTAGTGTTGATTTTATTAAAAGTGCCAAAAAAAATTGGCTGCTGTAGTGAATGATCCCTGACAACTCAGGCAGTAAACACCGGCAGTTTAATGAGGCACAGCCTTATGAGTATCCCTTTAGGGGGCCGACACTTTCCCACAGAGCATATAACAAGGCCTGGATTGCATTAGAATGGGTGACAGCACCGTGACCAATCTCCACTTTCACTTTACTCATCCACACGCGACTTCACCATCATTTTTCACTGTGCAGATGAACTTTAGGAACCATTTCTCAGTGAAAGGACCTTGGCAAGGGTCATTTGTCCTTTTGTCTGACCATAAAGCAGAGAGCTATATGCAGTCTTTTCTCCTGTCCCACATTCCTTTGGAATCTCTGCACACCATTTAAAACACTCCACTGAAAACCAAAGCAGTGAATGAAAGTGACTTTTATAGACTCTTTTAAGCTCATCTTCCCCTATAACCTCTTCTACCTGAAAAGAGGTTAGGAGCATGAGATGAGCATATAGAGAAACTGGTTGAATAATGCATAGGTCACATTATCAACTGCAAGGATTGTTTATTAACCCAGACTGAGGCACAATTTTAAATGCACCTATTAATTGCCCGTTTAACAAGTATTGAATGGCAATGGTAAATGAAAACTGTGACTAAACCTTTTACTCAGTCCTTCAAGGTGGTCTTCCACAATGGGAAATCAATTTTGTTATACATATCAAGTAGACATTTATCACTACCTTTGTCAGGGATTACTTACACTAATTTTATACATCTTTCCAGTGACATTGAGCTAATTGTCTTTCATAGCACGTGACAGAGGATGTTTTCCAGGGCCTTTTATTATTAGCTAAACATTCATACTCTCAGATCAAGAAGGACATAGGAAAGGTTCGCCATGATAAGTGGAGACCTTACTGTATTTTCTAAAAGTGTAGACAAATGCATGTATGAGAGACACACGGTTTAGTCTAGCGTGCTGTAATTAATCGTATATTTTTTTTGGAACAGGAAATGAAAGTGAACTACCACTGTTAGCACAGGACTCAAACTCAAAGACGCGGCGTGTCATTTTAAGAAGAGCAGTTTTTTCAGAAGACCAGAGGAAAGCACTTGAGAAGATGTTTCAGAAACAAAAATACATCAGTAAAGCTGATAGAAAGAAGCTTGCAGTCAACCTTGATTTAAAAGAGTCCCAGGTACTGAAAACTAAAGCAAACATAAAATTCCCGGATGTTAAGGAAATGGGAAAGTAATAATATGCAAATAGTAAATCCAAAGTAGTTATTTCAGTGACACATTGATATGATTCTATTGGTAGTCGAGTTAAAAGTCAAGGGAATTGATTTACACTGGACATGACTAGATGGTCCATAGGGCAGCTCTGGAGGTGAATATGTCAGTGGTTCTTGTCTGTAAAGAACATGTTTGCTTACCTAGTTTCCAGGTTTGAAGTGACCTACAATAATATACATCTTCTTGCACATAATAAAAATAATGCAATGATTAATGTAATGTAGCTCGCAAATGCCCTTCTTTAGGAGAGACAGTCCTGGCTGGTATGTTCTTCACACTAAAAGTCACAGAATTGCATATGTAAGCTGCATTGAAATGTGTAGTATTCTTCGTAAGGTTTCACTCAGTTAAAACAGCTACCAAAAGAATCGCATAAAAACTATTTTGGGTTTCTTCTGTAAGGGGTATTGACAGGAGTGTGACTCCTTGAGGACAAGAGTCATATGTAGTTGTGATCCAGATTCCCCAGAAAAGTATATTAGACATAATGTATGAAAGGTTTATTTTATAGAAAGGGTTAAAGATAAGTGGTACAGCCTCCCTACAGAGGTGGGAGAGGTCAACACCGTCAGGTCACTTATAAAAATGCATGGCTTTTTCTGAAGTAATACTACAGTTTTTTGGACATGAAAAAACTGCAATACTGCACTTTTACTGCAGTATTACTGCACGTTTACTGCACTTTTGCTTCATTATATTGCAAACCTACAGTTGTACTCCAATGTACTGCAGTTTTGTGTTATTCACAATGTCTACAAACTTACAGAAAAAAAATCATATAAACCTAAAAGCATTAAATGTGATGGTCACATAAAGACAAGCGCCAGCATAACGCGAGGCAGAAGATTTTAAATAAACATTTCTGTTTCATAGTAATAACTGTTTTTCTCCAGTAACCATGGGTGATGATTCACCATTCCTGCTTTGAATCTTTTTCCTTCAATTAAGAGGAAACAATTTTTCTAGCATGTGTAAACTCCAGAGAAATGGGGGAAAATAAGATATTGTGAAATTATTATTTCGTAATCTAATTCAAACACTGACATAAAAAACATTAATTCAGAATATGAATTCTGGGCTGTAGTGTGCAGAATTCCTAAATAATAGTTTTAAGTGGCTGATCTGGCTACCATGTCTAAACAAATAAATTGATGTATTAAAGATGGTGTATGTCTAGGACAGTGGCAGAACATAACCAAATAAAATAATTGAAGCACTAGACATGAACTGACCTTCACTAAGAATATTTTCCATATCCTTCACCCAAAAGAAAAAATCCTAAAAAGACTATTTTGCCTTGTCTCCACCAATAACTCAAATAAGTTGTTTCTACCCAATCTATACGTGCAAGACGTGCAGTTTCCATTGTATTGCTACTGAACAGACATAAAGCCTTATAGTAGCAGTACGTGACATCAATTCCAAAAAAAGAGGGATTGAATTGATTTTATATATTTATATATATATATATATGCTCGTTTGAGCAGGGCCCTCCTCACCTGTTGTCTCTGTAAGTCAAATTGTTATGTTATATACTACTTATTATGTCCTGTCCACACATAATAATCTATTATTATTAAGACAAATAACTTTTCCAATTTAAAGAACTTTGGATGCATGTAGTAAAAGTACATTTTCTTATTAAAGCTCCTAAATTAAATATGAATATATTCTTCAACAGGTGAAAATATGGTTCCAAAACAGAAGAATGAAGTGGCGAAACTCAAAAGAAAAGGAAGTTCTTTCTAAACGGTGCCTTAATGATGACCCAAATGACCAGAAACTCTCAAGAACTGTATCGAGTATACCTATTTGCCCAAGCGAAAAGGATTTATGTAGCTTACAGCAATTCAATAAGCTCAAGACGCAATTATCAGAAAAAGCACCGGCTCTAGCAAGAGACTGATATTTAACAGCACAGGACAATTATCTGAAAACTTCAATTCACGTTATAGTGGATTCAGACTGGATCTGCAGTGCAGAACGGAAGCTACGTTGTAGAAACAGTATGCTGTTTAGTACTGTACAAAGTGGGTATACTGACAAGGACATTAAAGCACACCCTTGTTTTTTTAATGAGACACTATTAGACCTGTGAGTTTTTAGACTATTTTAATCTACAAATTTACACAATTTAGGATATTGCTGTTGAGAATAGTTTTTTTTTACACACGCCATTTTTTTATATTGATGCAGATGTGCACCTGACAACTTGTTAGTTGAAAAAAGTTAACAAAATTAAATGAATAAGCAAAGAGTTAACCCAATAATTTCATGTTTGTGCTTTATAAGACATCTACATTCTACTATTTCATATAGTAGTAATAGTATTCTAGTTACTTGGTTTATAAGCACTGCTTAGGTTTACCAACCATTTCTGATTATTCTCTTCTTTCTAAAATGTAACACTTAACTATGCACAATGTTCTTGTAATAATAACTATTCATTTTAAACAATTAAACATTTCTTAGCTCTATTAAGTCGTTATTTTTGCCACACAATGCCAACCACATTTTAAAAATTCTTTTTTAAAGGTCACTCAATGTTCACTAAAAAGTGAAGCTAGCTAGCCAAGTGTCACAAACAGCCATTATGTACCTTCAGTAATCTCATACATGAGCCACAATTATGTATACATGTGTTCAGTGACAGCAGAACTTGCACTGTTTTTTTGGGGGGGGTTTGCACATGATTAAGTACTGGAACACAAATAAACATATGAAAGATTCTAAATACAACTATATGTGGCTTGATACATCCTCATTATTGATACACTAACACCTAAAATGTAACAATGCTGTGTGAATGCCATTATAGTTGCATTGCCTATTCTTGGCCATATGGAAATGAAATGTTGATATAATAGTTGTTACACACTTACTGGCCACTTTATTAGGTTCACCTATTCAATTGCTTGTTAACACAAATAGCTAATCAGCCAATCACATGGCAGCAACTCAATACATTTAGGTCTGTAGACGGGGTTCAAACCGAGCATCAGAACAGCTGATCTATTGGGATTTATCCAATATCCGTTGAGCGGCAGTTGTGTGGACTAAAATGCCTTGTTGATTTGCCCCTTAGTACCAATTGAGCATTGTTTAAACACGACAGCCTACCTGAGTATTGTTACTGACCATGTCCATCCCTTTATGACCAGTGTACCCATCTTCTGATGGCTACTTCCAGCAGGATAATTTGCCATGTCACAAAGCTCACATCATCTCAAACTGGTTTCTTGAACATGACAATGAGTTGTACCCCAATGTCCTCCACAGTCACTCAGATCTCAATTTGGGATGAGGTGGAATGGGAGATCCGCATCATGGATGTACCTAATAAAGTGGCCAGTGAGTGTAGTTTTAATAAGATTATTTAAACAGTAATAATAGACAAAGAGTGCATGCTTTGAGCTGAGAGTAGTTAAACAACATTTATGGGGATGGCACATATTTACTCTCAAGCTGTGTTAAATTAGACGAGATTTTTTTTATTTCTTGTAAGGGGCAAAATGTTTTTTTAAATGTGTAACTAGGTGTGTTCATATTTTCTTTAATTAAGGCTAGGCATGTGTTTGCAGCACTAGTTTTATAGGGGTAGCAATTATAACAATGGGCATTACAACCAGTGAGTTATGTGTGCCTTCCTAAGTGTGACCCAGAACAGCACCTTCAGCCACCCAACTCTCTTCCTCATAGTAATCTTTTGGTGGTCTGTGCAGGCTAAACATGGATTTCCATGGTGTAAATGGGCTGGTAATGCCTCTTGTAAATGATAACAAGGGCTGCCATCCTCTAGAGCAGCTGACTTCATCTTGTCTTACTTGTGGTCCTGCTCATTATCCAAATCTCTTAACAGCCCCATTCATCTGGAGTAGGCCCATGTTTGTCCAATGTAGCTTGATTAAATTGATCTTGTTCTGTAGTATTTTTCTGTTCTATGATGCAGCGGTTTTCTTCTGTGAGCTATTTCCACGGTCCTGTCTCATATGCAGTACATTGGGAAAGATGGGCTCAGAGGTACCTCTTTTAGGAGAGAAAATGAAGGTGAGGGAGAAAGTGCTCCTAAAATAGATTTGGTGGTGGGCGTCTCCTGGTTTAAGATTTAGAAATGTGAGATATAATCCCAATATATGCCCTGTGCCTTTCTTGTTCCCTTTTCCTTGTGACCATTAGTCAGTTATTTCCTGCAATGCAATGGAGACTTCACAATCATAGGGGCACCCGAAAGTTACATCCAGCCCTGGGTATGTTTGGTGTCGTGAGGGATGTCTCCAAATGATGTTGCAGATAATGAGATATACATATATATATATATATATAATGAGGTGAAGTGTATCATTGAGGATTTATTGTATGTTCTGTAACTCCAATTTTTATTTTACAAAACAGTTCAAATGCTAAGTGTAGCTTGTGATTCCCACAAAATAGGACAGGTGGATCATTATTAAAAGAAAATGTACTCTAATATGGTTATCTCTAGTTACCAGCCACTGCTATGGGAATGCAAATTTTCAATTCTATTATTTATATTGTTAAGGGGATATTTATTGATGCAAACCGCGGTGCGAGGTTCTGGACAAAGAAGGTTGCTCAAGTCTTATCAACAGAACTTATAATGTATTTTGCTGGGTAAATAAAAACAACAAATAATAAAACCTTGCATGACTACATGGCAGCCATCCTTACTTTTGAATGTTGGCTTATGACATCATATCCTAGCGGTCAGCGGAGGGCTGGCCCAGGGGTCATAAAGCCAATTGCCGTACCAAACAGGTCCAAATTCTTCCAAGCCGTTCCCATTTGGAAATTTTATCTTGCATACTTTTTTATGTTTTTGGGTTACATCCCATACCCTTTTCAAGACTTGACATTTTCAAATTTTGTTTTCTGAAGTCTGTGTCTGTTTGGGACTCTTTAGCAGCCCACCGGCTCAAAATACGGATGCCACGTAACACAAAAATATGGAGGCCATGTAACACAAAAAATAAGCGCCCCGTTGGAGTAGCACAGCCACTTGCACATTGTACAAGCAGCTATAAAAAAGCCTTCGAAGCAAGGTAAGGATGTAAGGAGTGACAGAATTATGTGTGATAGAGTAATAATGTTGAAGTGTAAGTGTAAATGTGTATGTGTGTACACACTATCTCCCTTGCATTACTAACCACGGACTTATTTCTGATACTCAAACTCCATATGCTGACACATACATTCACGCGTACATGCTAACAGTCTACAGTCACACAAACTGACACTATACAGTTTGCAGAGGCACTGGCGCAATGGACTCATGTAACATGATGTCAGATGAAGCTGCAGTAAAGGTGCAGCTGCTTGCACTCTATGTCAGTAGCCATAAAAACGATCTCCAGGCAAGGTAAGGGTATCATGAGTGATGTGTGATGGAGGAGCAAGGTGTGATAGAGGAGTGAGGTGTGAGTCACAGTGAGTGTATATTTGTAAGTGTGTATTATTGTATGTGAGTGTGGGTGAAAATGTGTATGTGACAGGTGAAGGCTCGGGGCCACTCAGCTGTACCTGTCCACATGGCCAAAATATGGCGGTAATACCCAAAGGCCAGATTCAGTGCCGGATATAATACACTGCTGTCTGAAGAAAGCCTGGGTCACCTTTCCCTCTTTTACCAAACATTACAGATGACTTGCTAGTTATGAATCATTGAACATTGAACTTAACAGTCTTTCAGGTATATTGAATCTTGGTTTACATGTGCACTCTTGGTTAGCTAATGCCTACTATAATTAACAACATGCAGATAGGCAACGCCTGAAAACAAATTACCACAAGATGGCAGTGCTGTTTAACGTTCTATCTGGCAAATACCAAAACGTCCAGGTCACCGAATTAATCATACCACATGCTGTAATCAAAAGCATGGTAATTAAAAACTGATTTAGCAAATTAATGTAGATTTTAACATTAGTTCCCAGTAAATGCTGTAATTAATCTGTTGGTCTTTTGTGTCCGTAGAATGAGTGATGCTTGAAAAATTCTCTAGAAATCCCAAAGCTACTCACATTTGAAACCACACATTTTTATGTTGAAGTGGATTCTAACAAGGCAGTGGGAGCTGTTTATTTGCAAAATGGTTTACCTGGATAATCACTTGAATTTTAGGATGTAGTAATGATAAAGATGGATGTTGCCGTATTAGCACAAGAGAAATATGAGTCTTTTGTTGAAGTTGATACCTTTTATAGGGCCAACATAGAAAAACATGTAAAGTTACACAAGATTTTGTGAACTCAAGAGTTCAACAAGGAATCCCTAAAATATGTTTAATATTTGGCAATATACTGTTTGAGGATAAATCACTTAATGTTAAAATGGCCGTAAATTTGGTACATATTGAAATACAGTGATATGGTACTGACATTCGTGTATTTTGTAGAAGACGTTTCCGAGGGTACTGGAATGTTGTAGACCTGCTAACTATATACATTTTTGGAGATTCCTTCTAGATCAGTGGTTGCACCACAAATAAATATCAATATGATTATCAAAATGATTATATCTTGCCAAGGATGGCCCTACCATTTAGGAAATCTTGTTGGCTGCATAGAGTCATGGAAGTGCCCGTGGTTGAGTGGTCAGCCACAAGAAACACAATTTAACTTGAATTGTAGAAATAGATAGAAACCTCACGAGGGGCCTGGTTTCCAAGGGTTTTGTGAGATGTAGCACACTTAATATAATACCTAATCTCTATTTGGGATTCTAATCCATCCCGTGATCAGTTTTGAACCCTTTACTCTTAACAGATCTGGCAGTCTCAGGCAGTCCAACATTTATGTTACTGCGGCATAAGTCCTAACACAATCAAGATAAGCTTTAGCAGCTGTTCTGTCCTGCGTACCCAATCACAATATTTGTGTTGTTTGGGCGACACGCTCTCCATAAAAAAAATTCAAGCTGTCTAGGATCTGCAACATTGTTCTGTTTATTTATTTATCAATTGTTATAAAAGAAGCAATGACATAACAATGCTTTCAAGTCCTAGGCTGGCTACACCACTATGAACCATGCATAATGCAATACACAAGAAATGAAATCATTTTCTATATAAGTACAAGCTTTTTTTTAATATACTGGTATATGAAATTATGAAGATTGTGAGGCGGCCACAGAATGCACAGTGCACTGTGTGATGTGTGAATGTGGTGCAGTGCTTGGCTCATGTTGCTTCTGGCTTATTGTGTTCTGGCGAGTGTGGCTCGGTGTCAGTTTGGCTAAGTGTGTGAGTGGCTCAGTATGCCTAAGTGTACTTTGTGTGTGGTCCACTGTGGTGTGAGGGGGCTCAAACTCTAAAAGAGGCCAAGAGGGCCCATAACCATTAGAGGGAACACACTGGTCCAACCATACAAAATTTTCCACAATGGCCCAAACTGATTTAACAGGTCTCACAGGCTCAAATGTTCAAAATATATTCCTTGCATCAACAGATTAATCATTTTCTGTCTTGCTACATCTTGCCAATTTGAGAGCTGGGGGTCTTCATGTCCCACTGGCTGTGCTGATTATTGACACAAAATGATAATCAAAGAAGAGGAATCAGAGTTATGTTTTTGCAACAATGTATTCTTTCAGTTACAGTAAGAAAGGTTAAGGAAACATGAAATAACAAAGCCATTATATTAATAAAACAGATCACAAATAGATTAATGACATTACTCCATCTTTAACCCCACAGTAACATCAATATCATCATGTGTATTCATATTATAACCCTATCTGTTTATAGGCAGTTGTGGACACTGTAAACATGAGAAAAAAAAAACATTTAAATACTTAGTTGATGGGAGCAATTTTTTAAATTATTGTTTTTTACTTTGTTTTGTTTTCACTCTGCACACAGATTGGTGTTGATTGTATAAACCATCTGGATTTTCTGCTTCAGGAAAGATATAAAACTGAAAGGTATGGGAACAGTGGAAATAAACAAAAAATGATCCAAAAAATAATGTATTTGTACAAGATTATGTAACACAAAGGAAAAAAAATAGTTTGTATCGCATTGTGGCAAAAGCTGGATTTCAGGTCAGGCTAACCACTGTAACCATTACCGTAAGTAATGGTTACAGCATTACCGTAAGAAGTAGTGTATGTATAACACTTTAATATTTACCTTCTAATGTCTTGTACATTTTACTTTTTATATTAAATAAGTTGATCTAAATAATATGTTCCCCATCACAAGTATGCATTCTTAGTTGTAATATTCTATGGAAGAAACAACGAAAAAAGAAACATACATTTGCTCAGTACACGGCCAATGCAATTAATATGTGTACACAATAATATACAGTACGCGTACTGATATACATAGACTCTGACATGTGAGTTGTACTGTACATGTGATTAATGATTCAAATCCTTACTAAAATTGCAGTAGCTACAATAGAAAATGGTGCATTAAAACATGTTTGTGATATATAGGGGAGAAAATTCATTGAATATTAGAAAACACTATTATCTTTCATAGTAAAGACATAACATAAAGTAAAGCTGATAAATGTTCTAACAAAATGAATCATTATAGGTATAGAGTTGTACCGTGTTAGCCATAGAAAGAGAGAAAGCAAATATGGTTAAGATGATACCTTTATTGGCCAACTGACGTATAATGGATTGCAAGCTTTCAAGACTATCTAGGTTATCTTGAGAGCTGGCAATCCGTTATACGCCAGTTAGCCAATAAAAATATCATCTTTACCATATATCATTATATAGTGATTCAGACACAGGTGGTGGTGCAGCATGACTCCTCCCATTATATAGCAAACCATACGCAGACCGTGTTACAGCATAACTCCCATGACTATATATACTGAGCGGTATTGATGACCATACAGCATGACTCATATATGCTCATATATGCATGACTCTGTATAATGAGCCAGACATTAACGGTGGTACAGCATAACGCCCATCATTTTATATCTCCCATCATCATCATTTTTGTTTGCATTTTGTCGGTTTTTACTCGCTCACACTCTCAACGTCTCCCTACCTTCTACCCGCGTCCGCATACCTGTTTCCTTTCAGCTCGGCTTCTTCTCTTGCCTCTTCTTGTTCTTTGGTATTCTTTCTCACTCACACTGGGAGAAGCAGACAGAGAAAAAAGACAGAAGAACAAAAAGACCAAAGAACAAGAAGACACAAGAGAGGAACAAGAGCTGCAAAGGAGACATTCATGCAGAGGTGGTCGGCGGAAGTGGTAGGGAGACTCATCCGCCACCCCATGTCCCTTCTGATGCGCCCCTACTAATAAGAGTGCCTAGGTGCAGCCTGCATGAACATACACAAAAATAACAGCAATATAAAATAAATATATAAGAAAATAGAAACAAAAATAAATCTAAGTAAACTATAGGTAGTGAGCAAGGTCTATTTTTACCCCATGATGGGCTTTTCTTTGCCTACTGATTTGAAGTTGTAGAAACACATGCTATATGCAGTAAATTATTGCATCTGCAGAAATGAATGACACTATTCATATTATAAAAATTGTTTTATAAATGGCTGCACAAGTTAGATATTGTATTTGGTAAGCTCCACAAAAACATAAAATGACATGCTGGTAGTTACTGTAAATTATATGATGAATGCATTAAATGACTGAGCCTATGTCTCACCAAGAAATCCTATTTTTCATTAAGGATCACTAAGTAAACAAGCTAATCAGACACCAAAATAAATCATACATTTGAAGCAGACAGCACAGTTTGTGCATTGTTTGAGGAACTCACTGAACTATAACGGTGAGTCCCAGGATGTTTTGAATCGCAATTTCTGATCCAATTGCTACAGCTCAAGCAAAATCTATTGTTTGCTTAATATTTTCTTCGCGGTGAATTTCCCAGGCTTAGTTTCATTATTAGGCAGAAATACCCTGAGGCTCTACCTCAGGTGTTTTTCAATTCCAAAAATAAGGGCCCAAATGTCTGAAACTGGGTTGCTATGCTATGGTTTAGCAGGCCTCATGTTTATGTATATTCTATATCTGGAAGCAATATTTGGGAGCTTTTAAAGCTGTATTTAAAGGGTATTTACTAATATATATATTATATATATATATATATATATATATAATATATATATATATATATATACATTTCATTAAATTTAGCAAGTTTTGAAAAGAAATAGTACTATGTCAAAAATATTATTTTCAGTGATTAAAATACGTATTGTTGCCTCTTTAAATATGTTTTGCTGCATTTGCAGCTGCATGTCCAGAGGTACACATCAATAATGTGCTATGTTACAAAAAAAGAGAACAAGAATAATAAGAATCTTCCCAAGGGTACATATTTGAAATATTCAGAATTCTAAAACTCTATATCAGAGATTGATCCCCTTAACAAAATTGCTAAATGAAGCCCAGTTGTGGCATTTTCCATCACAATCAGGAACGTTTTTTCATTAACCTTCCAAACTGTCTAAATAGATTTGTTAGCAATTTTAGCTTTCTTATCATTATTCTAAAATATGATCATTTTGTTTCCAGAATGCATAATATAGAAGCAGTAAAAAACAAGAAAATATCAGGTTAGTGCTCTAATACACTAATCAAGTAATAAACATTATGTTTGTAAAGTGTAGAGTGAAATATTGTTACAAATACAGTCCTGCATTTATTTTAAAATTTGTAATATGAGTAATAGCCATCAGTGCTTTCTGGTTCCAGATGATTACAAACAGTCTAAACTTAAGTATAGGGCGAATGAGCTATCTTCAGTAACTAAGAAGGGAAGTTCCTGTATCACCACTGAAGAGTTGATAGAACATTTCCCTGCCAAATGAGAACTGGATTTTGGGGTGAAAGAGGAGAGAATTTTGAAAGGGTAACCAAAGATGGACAGGTTTTTGTTCTTGACCCAGTCTCTTATGCAGTCAAAACATAATAAATCATGGAGCACATTGTTACGCCACTCAGTTATATATGGGTAGAGCCTCCATGCACTCCCTCTCCCCATTCCTCTAGGAGAGAGGATGTACTCAGAAGCTCTGTCATTTTGCTGAAGTTCACTGGGAGGCCAGAATAATGAAGACGGATTAGTTGATAAATAAGCTTTTCTGAATCTCTCATCCTCAGCAAATCAATCTACATTATTCTGGTCTCTCTGTGGACTTCAGCAAAAGGGCAGAACCACAAGGAAGGCCTCTCTGCTTATTGGAAGAGGGTGTGCCCAGAGGCTCCGCCCTTTTGCAGAAGTTCACCAGGAGGCCATGAACAGTTATCCATGGAGAAGCAGATGAAAAAAGACAGAAGAAAGAAACAGAACACAGGAGAACAAAAAGATGCTAGTAAATGTTAATTAATGTTTTTTTAAATAAAAGCTATGATTGAGAAAAATATATTTTTGGTTTTTATTTCCTTTTATTTTCCAACCTGCCCCCCAGTTATGCACATCTGCCCCCAGACTTGTCACTCTATCCCAGAAATGCCTTATACCCCTATATGCCACT
>VKOC01000003.1:15148972-15169301 GCA_009364415.1 Spea multiplicata | reverse complement strand
CAGAGAAATGTGTGAGCAAAAGGCTTGATCAAGGGTTGTAGTGGTGTAGGGTGAGTTTCCAGAGATCCAATCTATGGCCTGTCTGTATAAAATGTATAATTTCTTTATTCAGTGAACTTTTGATCTTTAATGTTATTTGCAATCTGCTTTATAACAGGGCATTTTGTTATTTTAACCCATATAGTTTGGCGCAAAACAGGATGGATATAAAATACGTTTTGGTTGATTTCTTCACTGACAACACTGTCCATATATGTGAAGTATCACAATTAAAACACAAAGACATGAAAAAACTACACCCCAAGGCCATTCACAAGTGGGACAAAAGAGAAGAATTATATGTTTTTTGGAAGAAAAGTTTCTCAGGCGAGCCGGAGCGTTGGCCTTGTCGAGTCATCCAGTTTAGCGGTTAGTATGTCTAATGTGCTCATACCTTTAGTTAGAATTTACGAAAAATGTAAAAAGACTACAGATATCTTATTCAAACCTAGTTTAGCAAATGAGAGTTTCCTACTGATTTGTAGCAGGTTAGTGCTCGCGGTGCTGTTGCTGCACATGCACAGTGATGCACGAGGGCTGATCAACATACACACAACTTCAGCCTCACAGACAAAATAACTAATTTAATTTTGTTAATCAGAGGTGATAAATTCACTGTTATCTAACTTACCAGTTTTAAAATTTAGTCTGATCATTCTTTGCAATAAAAAGATAGTAATAATTTGAAATGTTGACAAGTGTGACTGATTCACAATACATCATCAAAATATCACTCCAGCCAGTTAGCAACTCTGTGTGTAGTCAAATGTATGCTGTCATTGAAGCCCAATAAATATAAGTGAAAACTCATCATTTATAATAATAGAATAAACAAAATTGCACTGAATTTACTGTGTATGTGTTTGTTTTTCTAGGAGAGCGTCAACCCCTAATTGATCTGAGGAACAAAATTGAAAAGGGGTGTCCCTTGGACAGTATACCCCTCTTTGCAACAGAGGAAGCATTAGGAAAGGGGAGAAGAGAGAAAGTGAAAAGGAACTCAGCAGATGTTGACGAGACTTCTTTAATGGACATGGTAAACACATTAAGTGCTCGCTCACATTTTAGCTAGTCACAAATGTCAACTGATTTTAGTTAGTATTTAATAAAGATCAACAATTCCAGTTACTTTTAGGCCTACAGTCCTGTATATTTAAATACTAAATTGGTTTAGATTTTTAAACAAAATAGCATAAAACAAATACATTCTGAATAAACACAATGATAATTGTACTTTCCTTTATTTTATGTAAATTTTTTTGGCATATCTGATAAATTTTAGTATTAGATATACTTTTTCACTGCACAGTAAAGCATTTATGTTTAATAGTTTGACCTTAATGTGCAGAAAAGCACATTTTTCTGGAATACTTTTTTTAATTGTGTGATGCTGTTTTCAGGAAAATGCAACTGTAAGAACAAAAAAAAAGAAGACTAAAAATAGTATTCAACAAAAGATAATGGCAGCAGTGAAACAAAGCTGCTCTTAAATGGTGAGCAGTACGCTACTTTTTTTTATTTTATCTTTCATTATAATAGTTTAGAATATATTTTAACTGATGTTATACTTCAGGAACCAAGACCTGTGAGAGAGTTGGAGGAATCAAGCATACCAAGTCCTCAGCCATCTGGGAGTTCGGACATGGCTGAAGAGGTCGACGAGTTAAAAAAAGAAATCAAAGAGTTAAAGGAAGATGTTAAATATGAGCAGCGCTACAGGAAAAAAGCAGAGAAAGAACTAAGGGAGTGGAAAGGTAATAAAACCTAGTTCTACCACAGCAATTGTTCTCAAATCTTAACATCAGTTCTCTACTGAAGAATTATCATCACAAAATGATTAAACATCTCACATGTCATTGCCAGGGATAGTGGTCTCTTTGACTACTCTTGTATTTTCTTTAAGATACATAATATCTCCTGTATTTAATATATAGTACCCTCCTGTAGCCAAAATAACTACGATAATTAACCATTCATTCATTCATTCTATCCTTCCAGTCAAGTTTTGCACAACAAACATAAAATACAGTCTTCACTTGTCAATGCTGAAAAGTGACCATAGTATAAGCGGGAAAATCATGGCTAGGTGTGCATCACACGATTTTAATGCACTCAACGGAGCTAAGCCACTTTGCATCAGCTGGTTCTTTGCCTCCACCCCATGCATTAAAATCATGTAATGCACCACTAGCTGTGGATTATCCCATACTTATAGGTGAAGACTCAGATGTTACAAATGGAGTTACACAAAGTATTAAATGAAGGGGTGACAATAATTATGAAATACATATAATTTCAGTGGAAAATGTTTTTTTTTTTCATTTTTAATTAAAGGTTAGATTTTTTAAAATATTTTGAATAAAAGAACAAAAGGATAAAGCATGCCAATATTTGTGGAGGGCACTGTACAGTATTTAATTGTGATTATGTGTGTCTCTGCTTTGTTTTTCCAGAAATGCATGCTGTAGTACAGGATCTAAAGTGTACAGTAGGAGAAATAAAGAAAGTGTGCGGCTTAAAACAGAGGCCTGACACACTGCAGAACTCATATTCTGAGGACATTGATACACAAAGTGAAGAACCATGCACTTCTCAAGGAAGTGGGCAAGTAAGTGGGTCCCAATTATACAGTTATTGTAATCCTGTCTGAATACTTGATTCTGCATGGAGCTTTCGTACAGTTATTGGAAGCCCGTTGAGGCACATACAGAGGCTTACTGAATGCTGCTATGTAGCAGCATTCAGTAAGAGGCCGGTGCATTCTGGGAACTCACTGATCCCAATGTGCACCATCTGTGAGAGTGCGGTTTAGGATACCTCCGCCGTGGAGGAAGAGGCAGCGGAATTGGTCATAAGTATCTGAGCATTTGTACAAAATCTCGGTATTGGTACTGACACTAGTATTGGTGCAGACCTACTAAAGAGCACTTCTGAGCCATTTTGTTATACATGTTTTAGCAGCCTAAAATCTGTCACTGTGGTGGTCAAACTTCCATAAAAATGACTGTTTTTTAATCCCTTTTAGGTAATCGATTACATCAGTTTGGGAGAGGGAGTGAAAATCAAGAAGAGCCAATTAGAAAAAATCAACACCCGTGATTTTAAAAAATTTACAAATGAGCTTTTCTTCGTCATATTTGGACGAGAAACTCTGGCAACACACTCTCTAAAAGGAAGAAAGGCACCGAATGCAGAGACCAGCAAGGAGGCACTTCCAGCTCATAAAGTGGCTGTCTTAATGGGTAACTTCTGATAACTCTGTTAGGCCCAAACAATATCTAAGTTTAAAACATTTTCTTATTGATTAATTGCTTTAGGAAAAAGGTAGTTATTTAGATGAGAGTTAAATCTTGTTTTAATAACATGTGATGCTTTGTCATCAAATTTGATAATTAAATGACTTATGAAAATAAGAAAACTCTGGTGTGGACTTATAAAATAACATGTTCTTAAGCCCACTTTGCTTTTGTATTAATGCTTCACATTTCAGAGGTAGCATTTCATTCATATATCTTAAGCATACTGTATGCCTGTGGTGAAGGAGTGGTAACTGGGGGAAAAAAAGTTTTTCTGATTTTTTTTTCAGAATACATCCAAAAGAGGTTTGATGTTTCAAAATCTGACATAAAGACAGTCATACGGGCAAAGTTGAATAATGAGGACAAGCTCTTCAGAAAACGAAACTTCCAAGGAGAATGTGGGAAGAAATAAAGAATCAGTCTATTATTTATAAGTAAATAACAGGCTGATAGTTAGACTGTATTTGTAGTATTTAAAGTTCACTATAAAGTTCACTGTCATTTGTACTGTTTTACAAAAATTTATTGGATGTATATTTTGTTAAAAAAAAAAATTTAATTATATTACAATGCTAGTGTGAAACCTGTTTTTTTGTACTGTCAATACACTTTCAAATAAAACAGCTTTTTTTTAACATCCTGGTTGTATTTTGATGGTATTGTACAGCATTGTATTCAGTAGTATTGTAATTGTACTACTACAGTTGTAATGTAGTATTAATTTAGTACTACTTCAGCTGTATTGCACTAATACTGCAGTTGTTTTTTACTAGTACTTTAGTTGTACTGCAGTAAAAGTGCAGTAATAATGCAGTAAAAGTGCCATAATACTGCAGTAAAAGTGCCGTAATACTGCAGTAAAAGTGCAGTAAAACTGCAGTAATACTGCAAAAAGTGTAGTAATACTGCAGTAAAAGTGCAGTAATACTGCAGTAAAAGGGCAGTAATACTGCAGTAAAGGTGCAGTAATACTGCAGTAAAAGTGCAGTAATACTGCAGTAAAAGTGCAGTAATACTGCAGTAAAAGTGCAGTAATACTGCAGTAAAAGTGTAGTAATACTGCAGTAAAAGTGCAGTAATACTGCAGTAAAAGTGCAGTAATACTGCAGTAAAAGTGCAGTATTGCAGTTTTTTCGTGTCCAAAAAACTGCATTCTTCTACATGTAACAAAGTGCAGTATTACTTCAAAAAAAACAGCAGTAATTTTTCGTAAGGGTATATATAAATATATAAAATCAATTCAATCCCTCTTTTTTTGGAAAGTTAATATACAATTGATGTCACGTACTGCTACTATAAGGCTTTATGTCTGTTCCTGTTCAGTAGCAATACAATGGAAACTGCATGTCTTGAAGTATAGATTGGGTAGAAGCAACTTATTTGAGTTATTGGTGGAGACAAGGCAAAATAGTCCCTACAGAGGATTTTTTCTTTTGGGTGAAGGACATGGAAAATATTCTTAGTGAAGGTCAGTTCATGTCTAGCGCTTCAATTATTTTGTTTGGTTATGTTCTGCCACTGTCCTAGACATACACCATCTTTAATACATCAATTTATTTGTTTAGACATGGTAGCCAGATCAGCCATTTAAAACTATTATTTAGGAATTCTGCACACTACAGCCCAGAATTCATATTCTGAATTAATGTTTTTTATGTCAGTGTTTGAATTAGATTACGAAATAATAATTTCACAATATCTTATTTTCCCCCATTTCTCTGGAGTTTACACATGCTAGAAAAATTGTTTCCTCTTAATTGAAGGAAAAAGATTCAAAGCAGGAATGGTGAATCATCACCCATGGTTACTGGAGAAAAACAGTTATTACTATGAAACAGAAATGTTTATTTAAAATCTTCTGCCTCGCGTTATGCTGGCGCTTGTCTTTATGTGACCATCACATTTAATGCTTTTAGGTTTATATGATTTTTTTTCTGTAAGTTTGTAGACATTGTGAATAACACAAAACTGCAGTACATTGGAGTACAACTGTAGGTTTGCAATATAATGAAGCAAAAGTGCAGTAAACGTGCAGTAATACTGCAGTAAAAGTGCAGTATTGCAGTTTTTTCATGTCCAAAAAACTGTAGTATTACTTCAGAAAAAGCCATGCATTTTTATAAGTGACCTGACGGTGTTGACCTCTCCCACCTCTGTAGGGAGGCTGTACCACTTATCTTTAACCCTTTCTATAAAATAAACCTTTCATACATTATGTCTAATATACTTTTCTGGGGAATCTGGATCACAACTACATATGACTCTTGTCCTCTAGGAGTCACACTCCTGTCAATACCCCTTACAGAAGAAACCCAAAATAGTTTTTATGCAATTCTTTTGGTAGCTGTTTTAACTGAGTGAAACCTTACGAAGAATACTACACATTTCAATGCAGCTTACATATGCAATTCTGTGACTTTTAGTGTGAAGAACATACCAGCCAGGAGCTACATTACATTAATCATTGTATTATTTTTATTATGTGCAAGAAGATGTATATTATTGTAGGTCACTTCAAACCTGGAAACTAGGTAAGCAAACATGTTCTTTACAGACAAGAACCACTGACATATTCACCTCCAGAGCTGCCCTATGGACCATCTAGTCATGTCCAGTGTAAATCAATTCCCTTGACTTTTAACTCGACTACCAATAGAATCATATCAATGTGTCACTGAAATAACTACTTTGGATTTACTATTTGCATATTATTACTTTCCCATTTCCTTAACATCCGGGAATTTTATGTTTGCTTTAGTTTTCAGTACCTGGGACTCTTTTAAATCAAGGTTGACTGCAAGCTTCTTTCTATCAGCTTTACTGATGTATTTTTGTTTCTGAAACATCTTCTCAAGTGCTTTCCTCTGGTCTTCTGAAAAAACTGCTCTTCTTAAAATGACACGCCGCGTCTTTGAGTTTGAGTCCTGTGCTAACAGTGGTAGTTCACTTTCATTTCCTGTTCCAAAAAAAATATACGATTAATTACAGCACGCTAGACTAAACCGTGTGTCTCTCATACATGCATTTGTCTACACTTTTAGAAAATACAGTAAGGTCTCCACTTATCATGGCGAACCTTTCCTATGTCCTTCTTGATCTGAGAGTATGAATGTTTAGCTAATAATAAAAGGCCCTGGAAAACATCCTCTGTCACGTGCTATGAAAGACAATTAGCTCAATGTCACTGGAAAGATGTATAAAATTAGTGTAAGTAATCCCTGACAAAGGTAGTGATAAATGTCTACTTGATATGTATAACAAAATTGATTTCCCATTGTGGAAGACCACCTTGAAGGACTGAGTAAAAGGTTTAGTCACAGTTTTCATTTACCATTGCCATTCAATACTTGTTAAACGGGCAATTAATAGGTGCATTTAAAATTGTGCCTCAGTCTGGGTTAATAAACAATCCTTGCAGTTGATAATGTGACCTATGCATTATTCAACCAGTTTCTCTATATGCTCATCTCATGCTCCTAACCTCTTTTCAGGTAGAAGAGGTTATAGGGGAAGATGAGCTTAAAAGAGTCTATAAAAGTCACTTTCATTCACTGCTTTGGTTTTCAGTGGAGTGTTTTAAATGGTGTGCAGAGATTCCAAAGGAATGTGGGACAGGAGAAAAGACTGCATATAGCTCTCTGCTTTATGGTCAGACAAAAGGACAAATGACCCTTGCCAAGGTCCTTTCACTGAGAAATGGTTCCTAAAGTTCATCTGCACAGTGAAAAATGATGGTGAAGTCGCGTGTGGATGAGTAAAGTGAAAGTGGAGATTGGTCACGGTGCTGTCACCCATTCTAATGCAATCCAGGCCTTGTTATATGCTCTGTGGGAAAGTGTCGGCCCCCTAAAGGGATACTCATAAGGCTGTGCCTCATTAAACTGCCGGTGTTTACTGCCTGAGTTGTCAGGGATCATTCACTACAGCAGCCAATTTTTTTTGGCACTTTTAATAAAATCAACACTACCATTGGCAGTATAATCATTCAGCGTGAAATCTTAGGAAATCTTATTGACCTCTCAGCAATGTAGCCTGAATTGGTTTAATTTAATTATTTTTTAAAGCCTTTGGTCACCGACCAGTTTCTGACAACACAAATGCATGTAAGACTTACAATTCACTAGTCCATGTTATATTTAATCTTTGAGCTTTTTTTACATGCACTGATCCAGGGGGGCAATATCTGAAGCCAAACAATTGCTAAGTCTGAATGCTAACAGATGCATCAAATCTGTAGATTCCACAGATTGATATAAATTAATGCTCATGTTAAACATTAGTTCATATGGTCATTTTAGACACAATGCATTTGAATGGACAATGTTCATGCTTTGGTACCCAAAGGGTTAAAATGATTGGTAACAAGAAAGCTATTAGCCTCTTGTCTGGTTGGTTTGGTTTCTATTGGGGCACTTTCAATTGTTTGGTGCACTTAAATCGGATAAATCTTCGGAAGGGGCACTGAATGAAACTTTTTTTTTTCTTAGGAATTAGCTTCTTGCTATTGCATCACCAATTAGCTTTCTAGGACTCATTAAATCCTGCTGCTTTGGCTTACAGAATAAGTGAAGCATTACTGATGAAGCATAAAGGCTTACTTGGAAAAGCAGTGGGGGATGCAGGGTGCTGACAGGACCCACCGCAGCAGGCTGGGTAGAATGGCAGGGACTGCAGAAGGAAGCATTTTGAGAGAGCTGCAAGAAAAAAAACCAAGACATGAGTCTAATCGATTATCCAACCTTATCAGTGTCCGCTATTGGGGAAATGCTAAGTTAGCCAACAATTACATTGATATGAAACATTTATACATATTGCCTAAAGTAAGTAATGGAGGATAAATAAATAAAAGATAACATAAATAAATATGTATATATAAGAAATATTATGTTTTAATATTATAAAACCAACAGATTCAGCAGTACAATAAAGTTACCCGGACAATGACAAACATAAACAAAAGATCCAGAAAGCCTTGGAGATGCTTGCGTATACCAAGTCTGAAGCAGTATTAAATAATAGAATTAAAAATCAGACATTTGTTTCGCTATATCGGTAAGGAAAACCCAATTTATCTTACTCAGTACATTTTCATTAAGTATGGTTTTTTTCAGCACGTAATAGTACATTTTGGGTCCATATGTGCAACATTTATGAGGTAGGCCTCATTTTACAGATTTGTATTATTTGAGCCTGGGAATAGCTTAGCGCACCGACATTTTTCTATTCTCTGTATGAGAAATGTTTTCCAGCAGTTCCCATGTTGTCTCTAGGATTGCCTTTAGTTCATCACAATTACAGAACACGTAAGGGAGATAGAAAGTCAAGCAATTATACTACTGTCTGTTTGTTAGAGAACAGAGACATTAGCTTTATATATACTATTACTGTTTCTAAAAAACAAAAATAACCACAATAAAAATGCCTATTGTTTCAGAAGGCAGAAGAATAGCAAATTTCCATATGATGTATTTGCTTCTTAATTTCATGTTTTATTTTCTTTAAGGCTGGGAATGGAGATCTTTGACATTCAAGCTCTTATGATAACAATTGTAATCACCTGTGGGCAGAATGTGAGGAATCTACCTTAAAAACTGAGTGACACAATATAGCGAATCTGCAATTATATTAGCCAGAGTATGTCCACCATCTTTGTGGACACAGCTATACAAAGCGCAGCAGCTTTAACCTTGTGGTGTCCGTTGAATTAATTTGCTTCATTTTTTAATTGCATCATCATTTGTTTTTTTACCCTTGAGTGAATTAAGTAAATTAACACTTTAGTTGACCTTTTATTGAGAGTGATTCTCCTGCAATAGAACTAAATGGGTCAAAAAATAGCCTGTCCAGCACCATTATGAAGTGTCTATGTTTTTGACGGCACAACCAGATTTCCTTTAGTGTTATACAAATAAAGTGAGAAGCGGACTTAATATCCCAGCCACAGGCAAGGAAACAACCCAACCAACATTATTCAGTGCATATCTACAAAAATGATGTAATCTACTATCTAATTAATGTTGCTCTTTTTGAGGCTATTTTTTTACTTCCCTTCTTTTGATTTCTCCAATTTGTAACTGTTACAGCTTTATAATTTTACATAAGCCTCTTGTGCAGCGGGTCCCTAGAAGGTTTCATTGCTTGATATGTGGGCTATGCTGCTCCTATGGTTTGCTCTGCTCCTGTTTTACTTTTCTGTGTGCTCCTTCTTTACCTGGTCATCCTGTATCTAGTCTGCCCCATGGAGTTGCTCTGTTTGTTCATTGTTACCCCAGTTTGCTAGAGCTAAGTGTGTTGTCTGTCACTCTCCATTAGATCAGGCAGGTCTGGACTGGCCATGCTACATGCAGAGAAAAGTGGCATGTATTGCTGCCCACCACCTTAAAGTGTTGGGGCTGCCTGGCCATCATCATGACTTTAGGTGTCTAGTCAACATTGAGGTTAGGGGGACTTGATTTAGTGAAGATTATTTTTATCGGCTAATGTATTGCAAGCTCTCAAGACTATCTAGATGTCTTCTTCATGCATATCATACATGCTATAAAGATGTAAAGATGATAAAGGTATCATCTTTACTAAATTTGCTTTTTTTTTTCTTCTACAGCTTATCTTGATGCGGTAACAAGATAAAACACCTCCTGGCCATTCGAATAAAGTAAGATCTCCCTCCTAGGCCTTCTAATTATATCTTCAGTGAATAAACATATAGTGTATCATATAGATCCATAAAAATGTTCAGCAGGAAGTAATACTTGTACCTTCCAAAACGCAAGACAAATTAAAAGCTAAATTATAAGCAGTGCATTGGAGATGTAATGATATGTTATAGTAATAGCTTTTGTTCCACACCCATGTATAATGTGACACCCTTTTAGAAAGATTATTTAGATCCTCATCTGATGTTTAATGTGGTGCATCAACCAGTTGTGGCAATAACCGACCTCATGTCCTTTACATTTGTCATAATTAATACTTCCAGAAATTGTCTTCAGTGGACAGTTTTCATGTGTAAATATCCTTATTGATCTAAATAAGGAAACATATTTTGGGGGCAGGGTGGCTCTGGGGTTTTGAGTGCCTAAGGAGAAGTGACTTATCAGGACCCCATCCATTTTAAATTGATATAGAAATACAGAACAAAAAGTCCTTGATCTTGCCTTAGATTCGGGATAGCTTAATGCCTGTCTAATGCATAATTAAATTCCCTCATTGTATTATCCTCTTTCGCTTCTACTGGGAGGCTGTTCCACTTATCTACCACCCTCCCAGTGACGTAAAATGTCATCCCATTACATCTTATCTTCTGGCCTTCTAGATAGAAATATTATTATAAAATTAAAGAGACAAAGTTTAAGGTGAGTGAGAAGGATGACAAAAAAATTGAAAAAAATAGGAAAACTAAATGCAGCAAGGTGGCAAAAATTAATTGGATAATATAATGGCATTAAGGAATATAAGAGAAGTGGAGAAGTTTGAGAGTTTGATTTAGGGTAAGTGTCATTTCTGCATGTTACTGTATAAATGTATGAGCAAGCTTGCAGTCCATTATACATCAGTTGGTCAATAAAGGTATCACTAGACCAAGACAATGAGATGTGGGGAAGCCAGTTATACTACATGTTTAGTTGTGTCGTCTTAGTATGCCACCACTCTCGATAGGCCAGTCGCCGATATCTGAAATTTTCTTAAAACCAGTCAATATATACCATGAATGGTCTATGCGGACCTTCATAGTATATTTTATGCGCTGAATAAGGCTGATTGGCGGGATATGACCTCATATGTCCATACGCTGAGTAGATTCCTAGTAAATGAGTCAGGCTAAATGGGATGGAATTAGAGAAAACTTGAAGCAAGACCTGGCGAGAACATTTTAAAAATTCAGCTGCTCCAGGGTATGACATGGTGCTCATCTAACACTTTTATAGCTGAGCATAACAGGAGTAGCAGTCTCATATTAGATGTAGTGCTATGAGTTGACTGAAAGTTGTAGTTTTTCTCTCTCTGGCATTCAAGGTGGCCACAGGTCAAGGGACCTTTTAACATTAAAGGCAAACTTGTTTTTTTGATAGGACTGTTCACTACAGAAAACTCCAGATTTGACCAGACAAAATATGTATATATAAAATAAATATATAACATGGTTCACATTTCTGAAAAAATAGATAATTGCCTGCCCCTTGGTGAAGAATAAAGTTGAACTTTGCATCCCGACCCCAGTACTGGAATATTTAGCCACTTAAGGTTCTCTAGACTACTATGAATTAATTTTATGGACAATATGCGTAACAATATTTATTGCTATGGAATTATACAGAATATAATATGCCCTGTAGTCAATCATTATTAGATTTGCAGTTCATCATTTTTGTAAATGGGTTTCAGCAACAGGTTACAAATTTGTAAAATTACCCATTACAGCAATTCAAATTAGAATCTTCATTAAACAGCAACTTGTCAAACACAGTATTTTCTTATTTCAAATCTCCGTTTATTAAACACAGTATTTTCTTGATGCTTAAACTTCGAGTTTATGTTTTTTGTTTCAGGAATCCAAGTGCTTTGCTGTTTTGGATGATGCTGGTGATTTTTTTTAAAAAATGACTTTTAGCAGAGGCAAGTGGGACAATATATTTGGAAATAATAATTACAGATAGGGCCATATTGTCATTAGTGGTTGGGTATAAAATATAATTCTAGAACAAAGTTTGAAAAATGGTCTTGTTGCTGTAGCAACCAAGGGAATGGTCCAGCCAAAACAACCAACAACACTTTTCAAGCTTTCCAGTGGGATTATTTTATCTATTTTTTTGCTGGGCAGAACAATTAGAAAATCTGTAATGCAATAATAATTTGTATTCACCCAAACCTGTAGTTTCATAATTCTTTAGATTAAGTATTTTTACGCCTATTGGGTAACATGGATTAATTGGTTTGTTATTACATTTCTTGCCATTCAGTTATTAATGTCAAGTAGTAACATGATGACTCACTAAGAATTATCTGGCATACCTGTTGTAGGATGGAAAGTTCCCCTGGTGTTGGGGTAGAGAGCAGGTAGTCTGTCTGACTGGTGGAATAGGTGAAAAGCCCATGCTGTAGGATATGTACCTCCCGATGGGCTGATTTGTTCCGCTGCTGGACTCAATGCTCCTGGGACAGCACTACAAGCAACAGGAGGGTGCTTCACAGTGTGGTGGTCCACATCCCGGAGCAGGTCATCTATCAGAAAGCTTCTCCCCATACTCCCAAATCCATGAGGTACTGGCTTGTGTTGGGTGAGAGGAGAAGGTCCCATAAGTTCCCAGTTCACAGCAGGAGAAGACTGAGCACCAGAGAACATTCTGAAGAGTGGTGTTGAAGTTCAAAATATCTCCAGTTCCCAAACTTTCTTAGGAAATCAGATGAGGGCACAAGATGTTGTTGTCAACTTCATGTGTTCTTCAGACGCAAGGAATAATTGTTATGTGCTATTTCTTAGCTGTGCTGAGTGCTCCATATAGATAGGTCAATGAGCACTTCACAGAGATAAGGCGAGCTCCTTCTGGGGGAAGGTGTGTCCAGCTCATTCATTATGTCAAGTGGGGATGACAAGACCAACAATTAAATGCTGCACATGACTTAAATGCAGTAAAAAGCTATACTGGTCTCTGAACTAGATTTTATTTTTCACAATGAGCTTGTTGTAGTGTGAGGAGAACCAGTTAAACAAGGCAGTTATACCATACCAGTAAGAATAGGAAATACAGCTGCTTGCAAAATACTATTGCACCACAAAGAAGCAACTTCTGTCTCAAGGGAAGCACCCTTTAATTAAGTGTTACCGTTTATAAACTGTAAAACACTAAATGTTTGACTTTTTTTCTATAATAGCTTAATAATTAATATTTAAGTGATTTTAACTTCTGCTAACAGTGCTTAATGTGGAGATTTGTGGCTTCAACAATGAAATTATAAAACTTATATTTTTATATTTGTTTTAATTATCATAAGTACAACTTTTTTCTGTTTTGTGTGAACTGTGCTTAGATTTTAAGATAAAGCCAAGAAGACAAATAATCAGTGGGCATGGAATGTTAAATGGAAAATTGTTCGATTTAAAAATGGCTACATAAATATTATACAAATATATATATATATTTCTATAATAATAAATGAGCCTAGATGAAGGACTTACTGAATTAATTGAATCTTCCTTTGAACCAGAACAAGGTTTTCTATGTACATTATGTGTGAATGATTCTTGTAATTAAATGGTCCTCAAAAAAACAAGCATACTTTTTTTCAAAAGCCTTTTTAAGGTTCAGATTATGTGTTCTTACACAAATAATTTAATTAGATAGATAGATAGATAGATAGATAGATAGATAGTCTTCCCAACAACTATTGATAATGTATATAGTAGAATAACTGCATGGTAGGCATATGATTATGTGGTCTGTTATATTTGGGCTCTTTAAAATAGTGATCTATAGGTTATGAAGGCAATAACTACTTTCTACTTTTGTTGTCTCATCACTTGCTACAAATGAAAATACTCCTGTCTGCTCATGTTGCAGCTAGGATGTATCATGATTAGAACACCTTACTTGCATCATTAGGTTAGGTTAGTTACTATATTTATATATTTTGATAATAATAATTCTAAATCAAGAAATCCTCAACTACAACTGGGCAGTAGCAGTTATGCATATTCTATATCCATCATGCAGGCAGTAACATTTTGTGAATGTACATTCATGGCTGGTGGCACAATTTCAACAAGTGAATGCATTCATTCATGATCCCCTGCCATGCTGATCATGGCAGTTCAGGTGATGGGTTTTTAGGCATTTGTTTTCTATAAATGTTATGTAACATCCATCTAATATAATATTAGCTTTAGCAGTTATTTGTGTTTCTTTTTCTTGTGTAACCTTTTAGTGGAGACACTAAAGAACAAGAACACATAAAGTTTCTATTATGAAGAGAAAACTATGGTTGTCTATCAATTTTCAAAATGTCCCTCAATGTCAAAAGTGTTCCCAGTATTGAGTCAGAACATAAAAGTGAAGATGTTTAAAAAATCATTAACACAGGAAAGATATTCCATTACGCAACCTGCTGATGGACTACAACTCCTGAAGTAATACAGGTTGGCTACTCATGGTGTATGATATGAGGAGACATACGAATACATACAAGCACCCTATATGTTTAGTAGTGAATGCTAATGAAAATACACTATTGATATTTGAATGTAACATTACACATTCTTAATGTCACCACCGTTTTCATCATTCACGTGGTTTTACACCCTACTAGGAACACCCTCTGTTATTCTGAGGGTATAGATATAATTACACCAGTGAAATATGAGTAGAGCACTCAAACCAAAAAGTTAAATTATTATATGACAAGAAAGTTGTTATCAGGCCATGGCACATCACAAGGACAAATGGGGGGGGGGGGGCAAACTGATCACAGCAGATACCTCAGAGATTTAGCCTTGAGAATTAAAATCAAATGCTCAATGTAATGCAAATATTATTCCAAAAGACTAGGCTTTTGTTGATCTTGTTCACTCTAAAAGTAGTCTCTTGCAGGACTCAGTTTGTCGCTGTAGTGGCAGTAAGCTTATGTTCATGGCACAGTTGCTGCACAGTCCATCAGATCATGGAAATTAGAGCTTAAAGCCAAAGTCTAATCATAGTGCGCTTCACTTGCAAATTGCCGGGGGGGCAGCACTTTTAAGTGTATAGAGACAAGAAGAGGGAAAGCAGGACATTAGATTTTAAAGGCACACTCTAATCATTAGCCCTTGAATGCATATTAGGTCCCCCTAAATGTCTGTGCCCCCTGACAAACATATGGGGGGTTTCCAGAATCCCTCTATATGCATTTTGGCATATTCTGTATATTCTATGATATATAATATAATAAGAACTATAATATGTGCATTCTTAAGCATGTCAAATACAGGGTCGTCTTTACCACAGGACAAAAGTTGCTGTCAGCATCCAAACATCATCAAGGGCCTACCGGCAGCTGCCTCAAGTGGTTTGCTCCATGTTCACGTTCTTTCTGGAGTATAAGCGGAGTGCATCCAGAGACAAATTGTATGTCTGCCTGCTTTGTTTAATGCCCCTTTTGTGTGATAGGATGCAGGTGAGTAAGGGCAGCATACACTGTGAGTACATTCTTCAGCTGGTATTGTCAGTGATGAAAATGGCTATCCTGATTAGATTGGTCCTAGTGAAAATCTATCCTGATTAGATTGGTCATAGTGGACATAAACACTTCATTATATTCATATTTTAAGTAACTAAAATCATAATATAATTGGGCAGCTGTTTTTTTTGTTTTCCTTGAGAATGTAGTCCATGTATACTGCAGACAAATACAACATAAGCTCTCAAATACACTAATCAACAAACATTAATCAACATTGTAATCTTCAATTATTGAAAATGTGCCTTTCTACCGCTACACCTGGGGCTCGATTCATAAGACTCAGTGGCTTCAGCCCCCTTGGCTACTGCCTAGCAATGGCTTTCCCAGCCACCAATTCTTGATCTGGATGTATATGTGTGATGACCTCAGGGCTGAACACAACAAACTATCAACTCGGTTAGAAATTCAAACCCTTTGTAATCGGGACATTTTGTTGCAGACATAAATCTTAATAAAATAGCTTATTTGTTGAAACATAATGTTGTTTTGGGGTATATTTTTGTTTCATTTGTATAACCTACACAACATAATTATAACCTATTAGAATAATCCTGTAAAACTGTAGGCATTAAAACTCAGTATTGACATTGATTCTAGATTCCTAAAAACTATTGAAAAGCAATACAATATTTAAGTCCTAAAACGATGACAAAGGATTCACAGGCAAACAAATCATGACGAGTGACAATTAAGGGATATCCATTTAGCAATGATTTATTAAGCTTTACAGAGCCAGACTGCTTAAAATGCGCACATGGTTGTGACCAGTAAACGGCCATGTCTCAGGGCTAAGAAGCAGGACCCACATGCTGTGCATGGAAATTGCCCTTAACAACATGGACTGTTGTCTAACACATGGGAAGCCAAAGGTTACTTGTAATCAAATTTCAAGTTCCCATCACTTATAAAAGCAGCACTTCCTCATGTAAATCTCCTGTCAAGCAGCTCTCTGATTCCATCTATCAAGAAACTCAAGATTTTTGTTATCGTCTTTCCCATTTTGATTTTAAAAGGCCAGCCATTTAAACGAATACTGAGTGCACATAGAAAAGCAAATTACAGAAAGCGCAGCGAATGAAACACTGCAATTATCATGTTTGTTTCAATCTTGAGAGCAGGACAGGAATTAGCAAACATGTTAGACAAAAGCATTTCAGAGACATTTAGTTTATCAGTCCATTTTATCCATCAATGTAAACAACCATTAAAATCAGGACAAATAACTCTGCAATTACAGTGTGATATTTTTTTTTGTCGCATGGAGAACTCTAGAATTCAAGAACCTCATTTGCACTAGAAATCAATTACCCCCTCCCACAACAGTATACGTTTCTAAGCATCGCACCTAAAGCTTAATTAACCCCTTAAAGAAGAATATCTTACAGTTAAACACTGCCATGTCTTTGAACACAATCTCCATTATTTAGCGTATCGATGCAAGTTATACGTTTTTTTTTTGTTTTTTTTTTAATATTATAATAGAAAGAACTCATATGCATAGGATTTTGTAATTACAGGGAACATATGAAAAAGACATGTATCATGGCTTTCAAACTATATGTTTTTTTAAACTTGGCATGCTGGGACTGGATCTTTAATATTAATGACAGATTTCAAAATCACATCTTTTTATGTTGCAATAATACAACCGTGCATTTTTATCATTGTCAGCTCTTTTTTTTTATCTTAAAGCAGTGCAACATGACTAGAGATCTCTGTGGGGTCTTTGTAATCACTAATGATCCCAATGATCACTCTTGTAACAGAGAACCTCCTGGTGATACAATGAGGATATCACCAGTGTCCCTTTAAGTGATATAATGATGACACCACTGGTGTTCCTTTAAATATTTATTTTATGTTTTAATTCAATATTTAAAAAGAAAAACTTTATTTTTATTATTTTTTGTTAAGAGTGAGAAATTTAGTTTTCTCTTTTTTCACTCTGATGTCCATCCTGCAGACCACACATTGGAATATCGTTTGATCATTGTTTGCTATACCTGTCCAACAAATTGTTTATCTATCCATTGCTGACCGGTAATTTCATAGTTGTGTCCCAACCTCCCTTCCAGGCTTCTTGTCGCACCACTAAAAAAAACTAGTTTGATGTGTGGGAAATAAAGCCCTAGAGGGACTTAACATCAACCAGCCAGGAATAACACTCAATTGCTGCATTTGGGCTACTATACGGCATGATAAATTATAATATTCCTAAAGAGATTATTACAGTAGGGTAAGGTAGATTGATCATATGTAAATATGAAAAACAAAGCTAACGTGAAAACGTTCCCCCACAAAATTATATTGTCTTAAGCCGGTTTTTAATTTACCATGTATGCGTAAAATATTTCCAAAATTTGATGTCTCCAGTACAATCCTCTATAGCACAATCAATCCTTTATAGGATTATTACAGTGTTTCAAGATTTGCCTTTTTTTAACCTACCATGGTTAACACAAGATCTCTTCAATTTGTTTGTCACTATTTTTAGAACAAATTTACAAATTACTAGATTTATTGCCCCGCAAAAACACTAACTAATTGTTTGCCAAGAGCACATCTGGTGGATCATCGGGACACAAATGTTGGTTACACATGTTTTTTTTTTTTACAAAAATTAGAAGTGATGCCAAATCTCACACATTTTCTTTATCAAAGAAATTAAGGATTCTACATTCTATTGAATTTGGTTGGATATACACAAAATGTGTGGAATTCAGTGCATTGAGGGCTGAAAACAAGTAACTGAAGCTTTCCTACAAAGGACAAAACATTGGTTGCTAAATGAGCTGGGGCTTTAGTCTGTTAAATTGTTATGTGGGCTGGAATAAATGCCCAACTGAGTCCATCCTTGCACCAGGCTGTTTGTCTACTGAGTATTCCATAGTGCAAATGTTGATAATGTGTGGGTGTTTATTGTATTTCTATATAGTCCTAATGAGCTCTGTGGATGAGACTGAAACCTTTTGCTTATTCACACTGTGCTCAGGACCCCAAAAATTCATTGGGTCAAACTTAAAGAAAGGGCACTGGACCATGAGACCTTGTTTAATAGACCCTACAATAATACACTAGCAAGAATGCCACACAAAGCAACTTTTAGGGCAGCAGTGAATGAGGCTTTTGTTACAGCTAAATAATTTACAAAGATTCTAATAAAGCTAGATCACCATGGTGAGTGTCTAAAAATGTCATAACGGCAATACTTCTGACAGCTTATTAACAGCATCTTTTCAGTATATATATATATCTATATATATATATATATATAGATATATATATATCTATATATATATATATATACTTGATATATATTGACCTTGTTTCAGAAAGTGAATTTAGTAGATTTAGTAGGTAATTAGCTATGCTATGTAGAGCATACAAACAGGCATCAGTTACCATAAAAACCAATCAGGGTCACCAGTTACCAATTTGCTTTAGTTGTTGATCTGATTGAAATGTTTTAGTCTGAATGTGTTTGGGATCCTTATGACTATGTCTACAGACATTCAGCAAAAGAGCTGGCATACAGCAATAAGTAAAAGTATAGTATTTTACTCTTTTTCACTCACATTCACTAAACTCGATTGGATACAGAAATGTATTGTACTCCTATTGTTAATTTTCCGTAAACAGCCCATTAAGCAGTAATGCACATGGAAGTCTGATACCCTAATGGTACAATCTGTATCCTGTAATGTGGCAGAATGTCTACTGCCTCCCCTCTACTGTCAACCAAGGTCTAGTTGGCCTAGGCAGTAGTGTACCTAAGGTGTAGGAGCAGTCCAACCCAGTTGCTTGACAGCCACCTAACCGGGGCCCGCAGCTTACCGCTGTGTGAGGAAACTCTTTTCCCTGCCCAGGTTCCTGCTTCCCCTGGGAGGAAAAAGAGTTTCCTTACACAGTGTGTGCTACTGGCCTGTGATGCTCAGCAGGCCCCTGGACCAGTAAAATCTGCAAGAGAGGTAAGGGGGTGCGGGAGAGTGAAGGTTGCTACAGAGGCAGAGTTGGCACAGGCTGGCTGTTTTGGCGGCAGAGGTGGAACAGGCAGGCTGTTTTAAGGGCAAAGTTGAAATACGGTTTACAAATTTGTGAAATACATTTTCTGTGGGGGGTGCCACATACAGGATCTGACCCGAATGTCAAATACTCTAGGTACACCCCTGGACCTAGGCCAGGATACACCACCAGTACATGTGTGGGGGGGAAGAACATGAATTTTTACAGATGGCAGAAGAGGTAAAATGTTATTTTTTTCTGACTAACCTCTCTTTCTTGAAAAAATAAATTGTTACCCTTTACTTTTGCTACAGAAAAAAAAAAGTTTGGCCAATTGCAATGCCACCAACTTCATGCGTGATGTGTCTGTCTGCTGGGCAGTGCTGTTGAACAGACTTTCGGATTTGTACGAATTTCAGTTTTGACAAAAGTTCTCAATTTTGTCAATTCATACGAATTCCAAAAAAACAAGGAAGTACTCCTAACGAAACAAACAAAAACAAAGACTCAAGTGATGCCTCAGGGGAGTGGTCACGCACAGAAAGCACTATTGATTTCAATAGGAGCACTTCCCTGAAAGTTTTCGCTGTAGGCAGCCAATGAGTTGAGAGAAACAATGAACCACAATGGGAACACGCTTCTGACGTTCTGGAGATGCAGCATCTTCATAAGGTAAGTGATAAATTACTTTTCTTTTTTGGAGGTTTAATGAATGCATATGCTTCTAAACAGGGGCGTAACTAGAAACCTCAGGGCCCCGGTGCGAGAATCTGTTAAGG
>VKOC01000003.1:15122453-15148872 GCA_009364415.1 Spea multiplicata | reverse complement strand
GCATGGAAAGAGTTAAAATTCTAGCATTTGAAATACCTTGATGTGTCTAGTTTTAAAAAATATATGATTTCATGGGGTAAATTGCGTTGGCCGGTTTCAAAGATACCCGAAATGGCATGTGGGGGGAAGAAATACCAGATTTGGAAAAATGGTTTTGAAATAGCAAAATGCTACTTGTACTTAATGCTCCATACTTAATGCTCTTTGAAAAGCAAAAAAAACATAAAAACATTGGGTATTTATAAACTCAGGGCAAATAGTAGAATATATTTAGTAGTTTTTTTCATTAGCTTTTTAGGATGAGTAAAAGATTTTTTTGGGTAAAAGTCAGAAAATATTTTTTTTTACATTTTTCATCATATTTTATTATTTTCTTATGGGAAATTAGATAATATGATCAAAACAATGGTAAAAAAAACAACATATAATTTGTGTGGGTTCACTAAATGAGGAGAAAATTACATCTAAACACGAACACCGCAAAAGTGTTAAAACAGCCTCAGCCCCAATGGTACAAAAGGTAAAACACAGCCTGGTCCTTAAGGGGTTAAGGACACGATCCTAGAAGGAAGTTCCTTAGAAGGCAGTAGTGACTATTTTTCTAGTATGTGTGTCTATTCTACTGTTTCTGTGACAATGTAAAAATTGTCTCATGACAATCTGCTCAAGGACTTTTAGAACAATTTAACGACACATTTTCCCAATGTTTGAGAGCTAATGGTTTACTCTTAGTGCAATGACAAGAACACACATATGGATGCTAAAAGCAAATTGCTGTACTTGAAAAAGATCTCCATTTTCCCAAGAGTATATGTAAAAGCTAAGCTCACAACATGATAACCAACTTACTAAAAAAAAGGATCTGATACATTCACCATCACATTCAAGGCTGCTTGCAGTATTGAAAAGCTATACACATGAAAATAAATGGCATTCATGGCAGGGCAATTCATAGTCTCTAATAAAACTATTATATTATTAATATATAATATATATATATAATAATAAATATTATAATTATATATTATATATATAATAAATACCAGCTAATGAGATGTGCCCATATATAAAAGGAGTATATTTGTGTTACCTATTCTAAATACTATATGTAGATGATTATACCAAAGAGCATTAAGAAATGAACTGAGGGCAATATATGATTAGTGCAGAATTGACAGTGTGGAGTATTTACTCACTGTGGCAGTAGCTAAGCCTTTAAAGTCAGATTGCAATGTAATTTCTGCATTGATTTAAGAGCCATCTCACTTGTCTCAATTTCAGACTTTAATCTAAGCAAAGTATTCAAGTTAGTAATTAGGTTCCATACTGGTGCACATTACCCAGACATTGATCAATATACACTGAATAAATGGATCTTAATTATTATTGAAGTACATTTCATACTCAAATGTTAGGCTTGTTCACTAAACCGCAAGGTTCTAATAAGTTGAAACGGTTTGCCACACTTCTCTTGCTGAACTGACCTAGTTTAATTAATAGGCTAGGTCCCAATCAAGAGAAGAGATCTCAACTATCTCTGTTCGTCTTTTACTACTCCACTCTTCACAAGACTGATAATAGTCAATATTGGCTTACCCAGCTAAAGTGACATAGTACTACGGTGTTCAGCTTTTATTCTATAGGGTCAACTCATGACCTCTCATAGGAAAAATGACCAATGCAAGGATTATCAGTAATACTTTACATTAAAAATATTATGATCAGTATATGCCTCGACCGCAACTATTTCTAGTTTGGTGAAACACATATTTTATGCATAAAAATGTAGTTATCTGGCAGCTGAAATACCAGATCCTATTGCTAGCAGCTTCAGCTGGCCATGATGTCAAGACTTTAGTGAATGTTCTTGCAGTAATCCACAAACATAAATAAAACATAAGTCATGTCTTCATAATTACTGGCAAAAGACTGTGTAGCCCAAGCAACACACCCTTCCCAAATGGGCCTCAAAACTGTTAGGCATTCTTTGGATCTCTACGTACTCAACGAAAATTCACGACTATGCAAGTGACAGACTGATGCTACACCTCTGAAAATAGATACCTTTGGGAGCTTTAGGATGTTTTATGGCATATTGTATGATTTGTTACATAGAATGCTTGCAATACCTAACCTGTGACAGACACAACACTGGACTACTAGTCTATCTGTCTGTAAGAGAGTGGGAACAAAAGCTAAAAATCTTTGTTCTAAAACTAGAGGGTCAGAGGCTTAGATCTAATGTAAGAGAGTGGTAGATAGCCTCCCATCAGAAGTGGTAGAGGTTAATACAGTGAGAGAATTTAAACATACATGGGATAGGCATAGGTCTATCTGAAATTGAAGAAGAGACCCGAGCCTGAGTCTTTGCATTATGAAATACAGCAGACTTGATGGTCCAAATGGTACTTATCTTTTGTCAAATTCTATATTTGTCTATGACAAATACATATACAGTAGTCACTGTTTCTCTATTTTCATTTACCTGTTGTACTGACATGACTTACTGACAAAATGTCAGTGTGAGAAGAACCACAAGAAGGCTTCTAAATACTCCCAATGACCCCAATACTAACTTCTACCCAGCAGCCATCCAAGGTGAACATCTGCCACTCTGTCTGCCAACAAAAATTAGTTATATAATCGAGGTCTCCGATGTCAATTCACTACACATGACCATCACTTACCATTATTACACTTATTTGATTTATCATATGGAACGGCATCTTTCCTGTTGGTAGTTTTAAAGAGAAAAAAAAAGAACTGAAACTGTTTGTTCAAGTAATGATGATAGGATGGCTAGTGTGTAGCTTATGATGGAGTAAAAGTACCTAGAGTGAAAGCTGATTTAATATAATGCATTAAACAACATGGCTGGGTACATCAGTGTATGCAGGCTTCTATCAATTATAGTTAATTCCCATTTGTAATGTGTCAGCACGTGGGATTAAAATGGAGATGTACCACCCATTAAAGTTAAGGATCTCGGATAATAGTTCAGTGCTGCATGATTTTTGCATCAACCTATATTATAAAGGTACATTTCTACACACTTGAAATATTATTGTAAATTGAATTGTATTTATTGTGTAATGTGTTTGATCTTTTATTCTACTCCGTACTAATGGAAAAAGTTGGTGTGTAAATCAGACGTTCACCAATGCATGCTCGGAATAGGGAAATTACTTTCTTGGCACGTTCTATTCTGCAAAGACAGCAGATGTGAAACAGCATCCAATACGGCTCTATATAGCTGATTTTTAGTCATTAAACATCCAGGCCACCCAAAATGGATATTAATTACCTTCTGTTGCAGCACATTTAATAGGCATCATTCCTAATTATAACAGAAGCAAATGTATTGTAAAGACCATTTTTGAGTTCAAAAACAATAATATCAATTTATTTAAATGCAGAACACTAATGTTTATGGAAAATATACTTCATGCCCATTTATTATTTGGCAGTGTTCACATTCTATTTTATCACTGGATGATGAATCTGATATGGATCTAAACTATATATGGCATACATAAAGATTGGTTAATTAAGTGAGTTGTGGGTAAGAAAAAAAATCAGATAAAAAAATAAACAGTGTAGAGTTTATTGGTAGAATAGACAAACATACACCACGATTCGATAAGACATGTAATAGCTAAAATATTACGTATGTTACTCATAAATATATTCAATATGACAGTTTCTCAGAATCAACCTTAGTTTTCTTTTCCTTGTTAGATCCCACCTTCCAAAGATAATTGGTTCCAAATGTATTCTTGTATATTATTCTGTAATTTCAATTGGCCCACAACACATTTACGCTGACAATCATACCTGCCACAATGGATCTTAACGTTTCCAGGCGCACAGTTGGCCACTTTAGGGAACCTTCATAGAAACCAGCTCGTAGAGGTGAAGTTGATACTGTAGCTTTTACAGAATTTTACTGTTTTATAGGAGTTTTTATTCCATCTATCTTGAGTCATTGAACTGTACGCTGTAAATGATGTATCGGTGTATCTGTAAAAGAAAATGTGAGTCTTCTCTTTCCCAATGCAGCACAAGCAATCATTTCCAATATGAAAATATATTATCATTATTTTCAGTGTATTTCAACTTAAACTAAAAAAAATATATGATGAGCTCTGTTGAGTTTAACAAATATTGTGTTCCTTTCCGTCCATGCTTCTTACTGCCAATAGAGTTTTGAATATGAAACACTCATTCCATACGTTTCTCATATGTAGCGGGGATTCGTTTAATAACAATATATCACACTTCAGTGAACAGAAGGCATTTTAAAACTGATTCATGGGTGCTGTCTTCAGAGTCTCAAATCAGCCATGCAACGGAGTCATACAGATTCACGTTGATAAAATACAGAAACTGGCAAAAAAGAAAAAAGAAAAACTCAAAGGAGTTTTGTATCTGAATGATAAGAAATTCTTGTTACAGATGTGACAATAGAGAAAATTGGTCTATTCTTAATCTTGATGTTTTGTTCTAGAAGATTGTTATCAAGTATAGATGTTTTTGAAAATTATAGCAGGATCAACTGTTGATAACACAAGCCAACAAGCTAAAGATAATGGGACTGTATGAGCAGGGTCTTCACAAATTGCTTTCACAACTGTGTGGGTCATATGTAGTGTATAATGGGGAATTACACTCCTTAATCTTTTGGTTGCTTAATTTAGCCTTGCCTCCGCCTTAATAAAAAAAACAAAAACTGTCTGCGCTTCTTACCCTAATAAAGTTGGCAACAAATATATAAACATAATATAAATGAGAGGTTTTGGTTGTTATGAATTGGCCAAAGCATAATTAAGCTCACCCGCCACGTCAAGGCACACTCTCAATAGGGTGAGAACCTACTCTCACCTACATAGTGGGCACACAAAGCAGTTTATACTGCTGCCAAAACCTTATTAATGTGTTGGGGGAGGTGCAATTAAACCTCCTCCCATTTCACCCCTGGACAGCAAGCTGCAACCAGACTAATGAGGAGCCAACAACCTCAAATATGTGCAAACAGGGAAAAGAGAAAATGTCGGTGCGCTAAGCTAGTCTCAGGCTCAAATAATACAAATGTATAATACGAGGCCTACCAAACAGGTGTAAGCATGCTGCAAAAACAGTGTGCAAAAACGAGCTTAGCGCACCAACATTTTCTCTTTTCCCTGTTTGCACATATTTGAGGTTGTTGGCTCCTCATTAGTCTGGTTGCAGCTTGCTGTCCAGGGGTTAATAGGGAGGAGGTTTAATTGCACCTCCCCCAACACATTAATAAGGTTTTGGTAGCAGTATAAACTGCTTTGTGTGCCCACTATGTAGGAGGGGAGAGTAGGTTCTCCCCCTATTGAGTGTGCCTTGATGTGGGCGGTGAGCTTAATTATGCTTTGGCCAATTTATACAACCATTTATGTTTATATATTTGTTGCCAACTTTATTAGGGTAAGAAGCGCAGACAGTTTTTGTTTTTTGTATAATTCTAAAACATGCCTAGTCTCCAGTCCACATCCCAGTTGCCCAGGCCTTAGCTAGTCTTTTCCACATATTTAAAAATCTACTTCATATACATAAAACATATACTACATATTTCAGATCAGAATACTAAAGTAAGCCTGTGTAATGGCATATAAATTAAAAAAAAGCTACATTAATACATTAGTAACCTGTCTTTTTTGTATATCACCGGGGTTAGTTATATTATCGGACAATGAGTTTTTTAAATCATTTCTTAGAAAATATTTTTTCTGAGAATAATGGTTATTTATTTGGCATTAAATATTCTTTAAGCATGGGAATCCTGTGTGAAATATGTACTAGGACATTGTAAATATATATTCTACAACCTTTGAGTTTTCTGGTACACTAGTACAAATGATTTTTGTGCTAACAATTTTCATTTCAGGTTATTTCATGTGAAAAACAGAAATGCACTAAAAAGCCTGTTAGACTTTGGACATATTTATGTCATTTTGCGCCACCTAGTGGCTGAGTGCTAAACATTTTTCAGTTACACCATTTTAAATGGATTGTATTGAAGCAAATTTAGCAGCTATTTATAGTCTGGTGTTTCCTTAGCAGTGTAATAATAATATCCATTTGACTAAAGATAAAAATAAGCACAAGGAAAAAAATGCTATTGTTTTGCAGATTGTGAAAAAATAAACTAAATTAGAGTACACAGTAAAATGTTCTATATGTGTGTGTTAGGTATTTCAAGAAACAAAACCAAGATGTTAAACTAAAATAATGGCAAATAGGCTTCACAGATTGCCCACATTAACCGGGATTTGATGGGCAACCACTTGGTGCTGGGGGTGCAGGTAGCCCGGGACATAAACGTACAGGCCAGAAACAGGTGAAAGTCCTTATAGTACGCCATTCAAATACTGAAATAGGATTCTTTGGGGCTAAATTTTTGGGCTTAATAAGGAGCCTATACTGTAACACTAGAACAAAGCTCAAAACAAATGGCTTGGGCTCCCTTCCAATCATGATGTCCAGGAGATATAACCCATAATCCCAGCAGGGTATACTTGCTCGCATTTCTCAGAAAGAGATAATACATACATACGGGTCAGTAATAGATCATTAAGACCCCTTCAACTGAACTATTGGGCATTTATGGACTTAGAACCAGAGGTTATACGGAAAGCATTTTTGCGGACTCATCAGATGTTGACTGATGGTCACATGCAGAAACGACATCTACCATTGCTCTCTTCAATGCCTCTCTATAAATGGGTTGTTCGACCATGTAGCAAGTGTGCACAATGCGGTCAGCTTGAGACTAATGTTGTGCATGGTCCAAATTGCTCTTTAAAAACCCCTCACTGGGTATTATTGAACAGTGTGCTGTTAGTTTTAACTAATATTAACTAATATTTTTACAGCAACTAGTAGAATGGACCAGTCAGCAGAAATGTGTTGAATGTCAATGTTTATAGTTCTCAATAACATTTAAATCATGTATCTATGTGCCGAAACATAACTGGTTATCACTAAGTAATGATGCTAGAAGAAATAATAATGTAATATAAAACATTTTATTGCAAAATGTGCAAAAAAACCCCACAAAAATGTCTGATTATGGACATTATGAACATTAACAATGGATACATATAAAGACACATTATAACATAGCCTTCAGAATTTTCTCTTAGTATAAGATGTACACATTGTGGTAACAAAACAGTTATACAAAGATGTATGCCAGCTAGGATGACCCCATGTGCCGTTTATCCAAGAAAAATATACTATGCGCTTTACATGTAGAGTGCTCTCCTGCCGCGTCTGATTTATAACTAAGTAATCAATTCCATTTCTGTGCACTTTTATATATCCAACAAACTGCAGGATCCCATATCAGCAACATGTGAAATGTATATGCATCCTGGAAAAAAGGCAGATGTGGTCACGCTAATGCAAGCTGTCACAAAATGCCGTTCACAGGCTTTACTTCATATAGAATAAATACATTTATTTCTGGCGGATTTTGCACCCTGCAAGTGCTAAAGAATATATATTGCTTTTCCAAAAAGTTATTTATTCGATATACGTACATGCATTAGGAAGGTCTTCGATTTTTTAAAATATACCATAAGCAATACGAAGAACTACTGGAGCTCTCCATCTCCTGAGCAAGTGGCATTTAGTGAGAATGGAGCGGAAGGGCTCCCTTTCCAGGAGAAGCAGGGCTTCATCCAGAGACTCCAGGTCAAACCTGTGAGTGTGATTATGGTTTAGTGGCTTACCTATAACAATCTTAATGCCTAAATCGCATGAAAGGGTATGGAAATATAATCCCTGACCTGACCCCACCGTGGCTATTTAAAAACAGGCCTGATCTGGGTGCCTATTCAAACAGTATGTTTAGTGACATCTCCATAAATGTCAAAACATTATTGATGGTAAACACGCATTGTGCAACTGCTATAGAAACCTCAAAACTGCAAAAAGTCTGCTCTATCTGGACTTACAAAAGAAAAGTACCAATGTATTCCAGTTTTGGCAAGCGCTTTAGTCCTCCTAATTCCCAACAGACCATATATATATTTGTGTTTATCATTTCACACTGCATATATCAAATACACATTACAGAAACTTTAAACATGACATTTATTGATCACAAGGCATTCAATTATTTGATTAAATAAGTAATGCATTCCGCTCATAACCTCACAAGACGCAGGTTGCTTTGCATTAATATTTATATTTTTCCAACCTTTTATAACATTGTCTTAAAGCATCAAAAAAAATCGTAAATCTTGTTTAAGTAAAATATATACAAGTTTACATTTTTAAGTGCACCATCATTTGTTCTCTACCTGCCGATGTCTATCCTAACAGTATGGATTTTTCCAGTGAGAATGTGAGGTCATATACTGTACTTTGTGCGGCAGAAATCAGATTTAAAAGTGTGTAATTACATAGGAAAGAGAATGTGTAATTTAGAACTGGGAAGGACTTTGATTAACTGAATTCTCATATTTCTATAAAGCCAAACTGGCCTCTATAATGAAAGATTTCAAATGAGTGCAACTTAAAAACAAAAATAGATCTTATATGTGCAATTACAATTTAAAAACCAAAACAACACAGGTTAACTGTGGCAATCACTTTATTTTAATCATTCTACCAGTTTAAGTCTGGCCACGGTGAATATTATATTTCTTGTTAGGATAAGCAAATGTTATCTCTTTGGGTGATAACGTACAGTTCATTTTGCAGTAAATCAACTTAATTTATTAAACTAAAATAAACTGAGAAATGTTTTTGCTTTATGACACTGAAATGCTATATGAATATTTAATAAATCAAACAAAATATTTTAAAAGCAAAATTTCACAGGACTCAAAGGGACTATGGTTAGTGCTGTCCCCTTAAATAGATAATTGAAAAATTTAAAAAAATAGCAAAATGACCAGCAAGACAAAAGGAAAAAAAAAACAAAAACATTTATATGCTTATTTGACTTTTTTATATACATATAATGACCAACAGACCAGCATGTACCTGCACAACATAAGAACTTTAGTTTGCAATAGCTAGGGTGGTAAAGATTAGCCATAACTACCCTAGTCAACAATGCCTATGGTGTTCATCCAGTAAAGACTTATTATATATCATGGAAGCTGCAGTCAACAACAAAAAAAGTAAATGTGTAGTGGAGGCCATCACAACTCAGGTCTATAACTTCAATTCGCTCAAAGCTCAGCTAGTAATACGGCTGGCTAAATATTATTGTAGATACTCGATCATCCTCGCGGGAGGTTCAGTCAAGAAAAGTTAATACTAATATTTGGCACTAAAATTGCAGTTATTAAATCATGTGATGTCCATTCCACAGCAGCTGTAGTGCCGATCCATAACATAAAAGCTGCTCAAGTGCTCATCTAATTTTCTTCATATTTTGTATTTTCAGGGTAAGTGGTACAATGTTAAAATGCATAAAATAGGAGCCTGTCTGTAAGATGATGTCAGATAAACACACAAAAAATATTGTGCATGCGACAGAAGAAAATAGGAAATGTGGTATGTGCAAAAAGATTTGATTTTAGCCAATCAGTGGCAACAAATGTCAGATCATGGAGGAGGAGAGCAGTTGCTGCAGCAGGGCTGCAGGTAAGTACTTTTTTCACTTTGGAAGAATGCATATTAAGCCAACAGAGTACTTTAATATTCCTATTCAATTAACTTCTTTAGAGTAGGTGTTGGGGGCATGTTGTCTGTCCCTTTAAAAATGTGATTTTAATAAAATTTAAATAAAATGTGATTTTTTTTAAAAAAAGAGATTGTAGAGAATTTTAAACTTCAGTAAATTCAAAATAAACAGCATGATCAATACATGGAATGGCCCTTAGTGCAATGTTTAATCCTTTTGATTTCAAGCAAGTCAATCCAGGCGTCCTGGAACACGCCTCCCCTGCAGTCCACAACATTATTTATTAAAAAGTGTTTTTTCCCTTTAAGTTTTATTTATTCTCTTTAACACATTGGCTATTAGAGGGATGAACAACATAATGACACTCAATGCCCTGCTCATCCATCTGGCATTCAGTGATTGAGTATTTTCCCAATATTGAATATTTTTAGACATGTATCTCCTTGCACAGTAAGAATAAAGACATTAATAGTGAACTAAGACCCAAAGCCCGATATCCCATCGCACTGGCGCTTTGTATTTCAGTGGTGATTCATTCACAACAAATATAGTGGATTTTACAAGTGAAATACAGCACATAATGTGGTTTATTCAATAAACCGTGAATTGAAATAAGAACTAAACGTCAAACATAGCAATGTATTATACAGGGCCAACTCAACCCGTCTGTAGGAGAAACTCATAAAGTTAAGCCCTTTGCAATGCATAATTCAGTAAGATGAAATGTTTCATTTCACCTCTACTTAACAGTTTATTGAACAATTCAACTGGAACACAGACCCTTCATATAGAGTTGTCAGCGCCAAAGACAAAAGATTATAAAACTCAACAGCTAGAAGTTCAACATTCTTCGAGATTTTTTTTTTTTAAATTATCATATGTAAAATATATTGTCAGATGATCAGGCATAACTTTATAAACACATTTAAAAAAAAGATATTTACCATTTTACATAAAAAGTTTTTATATTTGGCACGAGGCAGGAAATAATTGCATTAAATTAAGTTATGGCATATTCCTATATGGATTGAAAGGCACAGGACATTATTGCAAACGTAACTGCTGTTTGTGCAAGGAGCAATTTTTCAGATTCTGAACACAAAAACTCCTTCCTGTAGGGACAGAATTTTTTCCCTTCTCAGTGTTTACTTCACGGAATTAAGATACAGTGCTTTGCACTGTGGGGAACTTTACAATTTTAGACTGTTTCACAGTTCTAAGGGATATGTCCATTGAAGGTCTACTCCAATTTACTTAATATGGAAGTTCCTCCGTCTTTTAAAATCCTGTCAGCTAAATTTCCCATTTGTTTCTTCACAATCTTCAAATGTCTCTCGTGTAACAGCTTCTGTGTGAGATATTTTTCTCTCTTGATTTTGTCTCTGGTCTCATTGGAAATGTCAGGGATAATGTAGGATATAATGAACTTCACAAAATAGACAATATGCTGTGAAAAAAAAAGAAAAAATACATAATTAAAAGTCCTGTTTTTAAAATGCACTAATTTTACAGGAAGGGTAATTATGTGTTATGACATCTCCATTTGTATACTAATCATGGAACTCAGTTCGTACCTAAATCAGGCTGTCATTAGTACTACCCAATAACTGGTGAGCTAAAATGTTCTATTTATAAAAGTTAGGGTCTTTAAGGTGAGATTGGAAACAGAAAATTAAAAAGCTGCTCCATGCCCCTCCTTAAAACAGGTTTGTGATAATCAATAGCTCCTTAACATGCATGGAATCCTGGACTGCATAGTTGGACATTTTATTACCTCCATTACAATGATGAATGAGAGTTTGGCAGCAATAACGTGCCAGTAATATATACTGTGCTCATACTGATGTTCGTGGCCAGGAGGGTATCTGAAATCACGGTATCTGGAAAAGAAAAATAACATATGACTTGTAAGCAGGGCTCATTTTCTAAAAGGAAGTGTACTAGGTCACCATATCTTGGGTGGTCACCTAGCATTACGTAGACTTATGTCCCCCACAAGTTTAGTCCATTTACTCAATGTTGTAATGAATGCCAAGGAAAGGAAGCATGGTGATATACTTCAACTGCAACCCTTGCCAGGTTGGTGAACCTGGTATGACCCTGCTGAAATCAGCAAAAGCAACTGTAACCATGGTTCTATGTTCAATAGAGTTCAGAGTAATCTGAAGGCTAATCATCTTGAAATTGAAATAATTTTGGATATTTCTGCATTATTTTACCTCTTATTAATTTACATTTCAATCAGATAACAATAGCAAAGCATTCTTTGCTACATAAGGTAATTTTCATCAGAATAGTTTGAGCTAGGTCATTTTACAAAACAGGCGTACAGTGCGGTGAAAAAGTATTTGCCCCTTTCCTGGTTTCTTCTATTTTTGCCAGATATATTTGTCAGATTTTATGTACCAGATTTTTAAGGCTCCGAGACTCCAGCAAACCACGAGTGCCATTATCTACAGACAGAGAAAACTTGGAATGGTGGAGAACCTTCCCAGGAGTAGCTGCCCTACCAAAATCCCTCCAAGAGTGCACTGAAGACTCATCCAGAAGGTCACCACAGGGCCCAGACTAACACGTAAAGGACTGCAGGCCTCAATTGCTTCAGTTAAGGTCGCGATACCACAGCAAGAAAGATTGAATAAAGGTGTGAAAAATGGCATCCACGGGAGAGTTACTAGGCTAGTTGCTGACCAAAAAGAACACAGGGGCTCATGTCCCATTTGCCAAAAACATCAAGAAGGGCAAATTCATTTTTCACGGCAGTGTATAGAAGATTAAAGCAAAGTACTACATTAATAAGAACAAATTATACACATCGTTTACAAACATAAGATATAAAAAAACATGTTACCAGACACCCTTTGTTAGCAAATCCAAAAAGAGTTGGGATGGAGGCGCATAGAGTCAATTCAGTACTTGCCTGCATGTTGTTCTGTCGCCAAACCAAGGCAGCGGAACAGGTTTGCTCTCATTCTTGAAATCAGCTATGTTGAAGACTGAGAGTGTATTATTTATATATCCTTCCATTGTGTATGAACTGTGATCCCCATAAGGAGGCACAGAGAAAGACCAATAATACACCAAACGAGGAATCATATCAGATGTAAATGCAATGATCATAGCCTACGATAAAAGACATGACATTTAGATCATCTACACAAAATGCAGTTGTAGCTTTACAAAATATCTAATCATCTTTACATTTTGTTCCACATAATGGCTGAAATCTACAACTGTGTAACTAAATACAGCATTATAAACATCATTCATATTATAATGCTCAAACCCTTCCCTGAAATTCTTTTTAATCAATTATATTTTGCTACTTTCATCTATTGTGGTAGAGATGCATGCCATGTAATACAAAAGTAGACACAGATAGGCTGCTGCCACAGAAACTGAAAAAGCTTCTTAAAGGTTGATGTTGGTATTATGTGATTAAGCTTTTAGCGATAAAAACAAAATGGGAGATCTGCCATGTTTTGTTTTCGGAGCATACTGGAAAGTAAAATCAATGCTGTGGAACAGCACTTTTAATCAGCCACTGATATATTATATAATTATACTGGGTTAATTCCAGACACTTAGTGATGTATCCTGGCAACTAGGCCTAGGTCTTGTCCTGAAAGCTCAGGGGGGCATCAGTCCCCCTTCTGCAAAACCAGGAAGGGGCAAATGGTCCTCTTGGGCGATAAGCCCCGGTGTATCCTGCTGCTCAATGGCTCGGTAACAGCCATTGATCTACCTGGCCGGCCCATTTACTCAGTACAGCCTCCACACACCTTTCAATGTGGTGGAGATGTAGACAAGAGGCACTAGGGGGCTCTGCTCTAGGTCGGGCCCATCACAGCACGGAAGGTAAAACCGTCACTGCAGATACTTATATATGGATGCCCAAGAAACTGTCGCAGGTTAAACTTAACCATTGTGGACCACTAACCAAAACTGAATAGCATTTTGATCATTACGATGAACATACTTTGCATCAACATTTACAAAGAATGTGGGTAAATGAGATTATTATGAAATGCCTGGCATAATGCCTGACACCAAATAATGGCATAACAATACGGGCAACATAAGCTAACAGCAGTCCCAAGGATCCATCTGTTTTAAGCCTCTGCAATCTATTTAGCTTGTAATATACTGAGGGAGCTTGATTTCCATCGGCACACATCTTGTACTGATCCCTCTCCCTACATTGCTGGAGAATCAGAGCACTAGTAAAATGTATTATAACCCCGTGCCCTGAAGATGCCCACTAAAAGGAGATCTGTGCCACGGAATGCCATGCTTCCCTGCTTACTACCGCAAACTGCTAGATAATGCCGTTAAGCCATATTAAAACATTATTAATACAAGTGGATGAGCTGTAGTACAGGGATCCAAAATATTCGTTACAATACACCCCTGGGGTCACAAACAGGCCGATCTATTTTATCAAGGAAAAAATAAAAGCCTGGTCAGTACTGGTATGACAGCGTCATTATTCATCATTAGCTGAGCACTGCAGATTCTGCGGCTTCCACTACAGTACTTTGCACAGAACAACTCTTGTTGTTCTAACCAAAAAAACATTTTTCACACGTACACGAATAGCGCTGCTTTTAGTATGATCAGCAATCCGGGGCCTATAGATGTGCTTAGTCGCTTTTGCTTAATATGTACAAAAAGGCAGTAAATAGTAGAGACATTGCTTTGAGATATTACAGTCAATAATTCTTGCATTTCTACTGCCACTCTCTCTAAATATTAGATGACAACATGAAAATCGGATGGCCAGAACAATATATCATTGTATTGCTCTTTACATTATATACGCATACATATGTATTTGTAGCCATGAACAGGTATGTGTTTACTTTGGATAATGATTTTATGTTAACTCGTTATAAGGAACCATTTGAACTTAAAGTTTAACGATGATAAATTGCAAAAGTAAAATAACATGGGTAAAAATCACCTACATTTGTCACCACGGCCAACAGCGCTATTCCTTGCATGATTGGTTGCCATGCCCCAATATCCTGGGCTTTTTCTGATACCATTCGTCTACATTGGGTGGTGATTTTCCACGCATCGACTCGGATTTCCAATAGGTTATTAACAAGTGCCAAGAGTGGTGCAAGCGGAAATGAAGCAACGAACAAGGTAACAAATCCAAACTGAATCACTGTCAAAAGAAACATCACAATATAGAGATATCACCTTGCTTGAACACACATCAACCGTGTAAAAGTCTGCAAGAGTATAATAGTAGTTCCCTCTACAGTTGTACATAGAAATAACAGTAGGAAGTCTGGATTTGGACTCCTACATCAAATTGAAAACTACAAGATGGGCATAAGGGCAACTAAATTGGTCTAAATAGGAAAATTGTTTTCTTCTAATCAGACTCAGAATATATGAATGTAGTGGGTGTTAACATCAGGGTTAGGTAGGGATTTCTATATATCATTTAGTATAGTCAAATATTTAAAATTAGGAATAGTAACACATAACAAAATGGAATTATTTTACAAAATTGATCAATATTCACAGACATTCAATACAAATGTGTTAATATGCCTGATTATAAATAAAATATTTTACTATACTAAAGGATATTTATAAATCCCTACCAATCCCTGGCACTACACTCATTTTTCTGTTACCTCCCAAGGGACACTTGGGGACTGTCCCAATTGGGTATACTAAGCGGTCTATAAGATAACTGTATCAACCTTAGTTTTTTTTTTCTTTTCTCTCTTTTATATACTTTCTCTACCACTGGTGGGGATCTCTACATGCTATCTTATAGACTCAAAATATGTTTTTGGTAAGGAACACTAAATGTTTTATTAAAGAATCCTTGTACATGTTTTAGGTTTGTCTTTTAACAGTGGGGGAGCTATCAGGATTTAACAGATAGTTCATTATGTTATTTTTATTAAAATCACAATGTTACAATATGGATAAACTAAATATGCACACCCATCTCAAGGTATTCATAAAATAATCCAAGCTTCCCAATAGGCTGCAAGTGATAATCTTGCTCCCAACGTGGCATGATTCTTTCTGTTCCTGGTGAGCGACATCGACTGATAAGGTTCTTAACCCAGCTGTAAAAATGTTACAGTGTGAAAACATTAGCACATTCCATGCATTTTGCTGCCGACATGTTTGCCAAAATATATTATGGATTCATATATGTAATTAAGGATTAAACATCTTTAATTAAAAAAAAAAAAGAAATCTGGGAACCATTTAGTACTTACTAATATTTGAAAAATGAGTTCTGCTGTTGGCTGCTTGTATAATATTTGCAGTACATAAAGTAGCCAGGGAGACCATGCTTTCTGGCCTAAAAAAGCCTTACATTTTTATAAGCTTTGAAATTATTCAGTTTGGATGAATAGATATCAGGTCTTAATTGTAGAGGTACAGGTGACCTCTAGCTACTTCTAATAATACCAGTATGTTTGATGAATTAACCATAAGCATGCGTGGAGATCTCCCAATGGATTTTTATTTTCCAGACTTACGGTAGAAGGATTTCCTGTATGTTATTCCAGATGGCTTTGCCTCCCATTATGATGGTGAGTTGTGTTGTAAGCTCCAGGAGGCAACCGCCTGGATCACACTAAAAATGTGACAGACATGTTAGATGTTTAACATCTCAAGATTTAGGAAAAAAATAAACAAACGCAAGACTCGCCAACTTACCTCCTCGTTACGATATCTTCCAAACCAATAAACCGGGTCTCCAGGGTAGCCTACAAATTTCCCCTTGAAAAAAGCAATGTAGAAGCAAGAGGAATAGTAGTTGACAAACTGGAACAGAAACATCTTTGTGGTTAGACTGTTTTCATACTCCGTCTTTGTCCGTGGTAATTCTAAAAACAAAAGCGTAGTTCATAATTGAATGACTGAAGCTATCATTAGATTAAGCACAACTGCATTCTTAAAATGACAAGAGGGTTACTAATGGCTTCTTTATTTATTGTTAACTTTACTGAATATCTTAAAAGCTTCATTATTAAGTAATTTTATGCAACCACTATGTAATAGCTAGAAACCGAAGTCTAACTGCCCACTCTCTTTGCATTTTACTTTCTGGTTATACTTTATTTTTTTATGGAGGAAAGGGAGTGTTGCTACTAGACATTGTATTTTATTTGGAAATTTGGAACATCATTCTATGAGACAGCTGTGAAATCAATGCATCGTGCCATTCAAAGGCGATTCCAGAATGTAAAGTTACATCCAGTTTCAGGAACAGGATCAGTAACAGCCCTATTGTATGAGTCAGTAGGAATCGCTTATACTGATGTCCAAGGGAAATCTTTGAGTGTATACTCAAATATTTTAAGGCACTTCCAACTATATAGGGCTTTAATAAATTAGTATCCTGAACCCCAAAACATGCAAAATATTGTATAAAGATATTTAACGTATGGACAGCTAGGAAATTATTTTATTTTATACCAGAAACTGCAGCTGCATTATTACTTTAGTACACTCTGCAACGTCACAGTTAAAAAATTGTTTTGGGAAACTTACTGAATAAAACGAACAATTGCCTCTGATCTTAAAACAGAAGCCGGAAATGAATAATGAAAAAGAAACCAGACCAGTACAACGTTGGCAGGCTTACCAAAGTCTGTGATCATAATTGCTACTCTCTCGTACAGCATGTTAAGAAGCATGATGATTATGAAGCTAAGAATGGATGCTGTAACTGTGGTAGCCGTTTGCGGAGTCAAGTACTTCTGGATTGCCTCTGTTCCATTGATGTGCCGTGGCAACGTTGCAGAAAATACCAAGAAAACCGAAAGTCGGTATACAATAATACCAACTACTGATGCCACGATCAAAAGAATCTGTGAATGGAACAATATCGTTACAATACCAAACTCGTCCATTCAAGCAGAAAACTGCACCAAACATATGAACTGATAAAATCTAAAAAAGTTTGTAAACATTATGGTATAAAATTGTCAGTAACTGTAACAATGTACACACATGGGTTTTTGTAATGTCAAGTATTGAGATAGAATACTTAAATCATGTGCAGTCTCCTTTTATTAAGGGTGTTAATAAAAGGATTTGTACAGATGCAGATTTGTACATATATTATAAAACATTAATAAATATAGAAAAACTACAAATATACTGAAATGTAAAATGTTGAATCCGGAAAATTGGCCTGGAGATTTTCAATATAATGCTGTTGAGTTTGAATGAGGCTGATGATTGTAATACTCACTTAAGTATTTATCACTGCGTATAATAAACAACTATATTTATACATCTATTGATACAATATTTCTGTAGTTATATATTCTGGTAGATTTCACTGGCGAATGAATACCACACATTACAAAATGATATAACACCCTAGTTTTAATCAAAACATAGGCTTTTTTTCCCCCCACAAAATGTTCAGTGTTTAATATATCTTTGCTATTTACCCAGAAAAAAACTGCACTTGTACAGAAGGTTATCCTCAGGCACTTCCCACAAGCTGTGTAAGGCACATGCTCTTCTTGCTGGAATAAGAAGAGGGTGCACGTTAGAGAACTCCCACAGAAAGACCTATTAGGTAAAGGCAATTCAGGTTCAGTGCCCCATCTTACGCCTGTGGGCTTCCACTTACCTGAGATATAGGATTTCTAACCACGTGGGTGCATTTTGCCTCATATTCTGGTCTAGGCTGTTCTTCTTGGTCCAGGAATTCAACTGTGTCCCACTCGTACTCCAGCTCAGCTTGCCTACGCTTCCAAAACTCGAGGAATAGAGTAACTGTAGCGACAAGAAGACAATGTCCTCTTATATAGGAAACTGAATGAAGAGCATCACTCACAAAGCCTCAAGGGCACAGCAATAACAGTAGATTATTGAGAAGAAATATTCCACATGTTTGTCTTAAAACCTGGATTTAAACAATGTCTGATGGTGCACACAAGTCATTAATTAATTACAAACTGATTAACATTTAGCGGTGTATTATGAAGTCTTTTTTGGGCAGCACCATTGCATGGTCTAGGGATTTATAAAGAATAACACAAATGCGGAGATCAGCCAAACTATTGGCATAAAACCGTAAAGTAAAGGAACCAAGCGCAAAAAACATTTTATATTGTTTACATAACTGTGTTAACCATTCTTGTATTTGCATGCTAAACAAGTGATATTTCTCTAACTTATTATATGATTTGTAAATAATTTAGTAGTGAAGTAGTATAGAAAATAGTGCACTAAAATGATACAAATTTATATGCATAAATTATCCCTATAGAACTATACATACATCAACTACAAAATAAAAAAAATATATACTATAGTCTTCTTTAAGGGTAAATATAATTACATATCACATGCACAATAGATTCCCTTGACGTTGCTGGAATGTAGTATAATTTACACTCTAGTGATAATTGATTTTGGAAAATAGGAACTAATTGGTAAGACACATTAATGTATCAATTATGCAAATGTTCGGAATGAAGCAGTCAGTTAGGAGCTACTGAAATTCTTGTCAAGTTAAAAGCTCTTACCCCATATTCCCATGAATACAGCAAAAACAAGTGTACCAAAACTGTCAAATATACAAAGTTTCTGTAATAAAGAACACAACACGGTAAACAATTATTTCTTGTTTATTAAATGCTACACACTGACAGTATAATTCACTAGAGGAGAAATGGTCATTGATAAGTTGAATGCAAACAAGATTTACTCAGCCTTCATTAAAGGTCTTCCAAAGGGGTTAAAAAAGTTCAAGAGGGAAGTATTTTTAATACAAAGATGTGTCAAAACTAGAAGTACTGAAGATGCTCGGAATTGGATTTCCAGTGGGAGTGCTACAGGCAAGCATATTAAAGATATTCAAGGAAGCTTGTGATGTGCATGAAGCTATCTTAAAGAATGAATAAGTAAAAAGCAATTGAAAATGGAACTCTCAATGCGCTGTGACAGTGTAAACCCCAGGGAGATGCTTAGTGTGGCATTTGGGTACAGGTGCTATCCAGATCATAAATATGGGTCGCTGGGGTGGGGCAATTGGAGAGCAGGGTGGGCCAATGCTCCGTTCCCCCATTCGGGAAATTCCATGCGTTTCCAGGAGGCAATCTGCAGGATCCGGTCCGGGATTCCTATGGGGGGGCATCAGGCACGGTGCTGGGCATTAAAAACCCCTGGAGCCTGATATCGAGAGATGTTGGGGGAAGAGGACGTTTCCCTGAGCTCCCAGGGCAAGGAGAGGCCCTGAAGAAGAAGACCATCCCTGAGCCAAGTGCTGTCTGGGGGAGGTTTTCCCCAGAGCCTGGCGTAGCTGGGTCTGCCTGGGAGGCCGAGTTAGGGGGTAACTTAACATCTGCTTTCCTTTATCCAACAAAGCTGGAAAAACAAAACACTGCAGCTGAAAATACTACACAGAACTGTGGGCATCATTGACTTTTCGCTGGAGCCTTGAAGACCAAAACATTGGTTGGCTGGCTCTCTGTAAACTTATGAAGTGCTATGTTATTTACATTGAAATGAGCAGTAGCATAATTCTAATAGGCGCTGCTGGAGGTGCACCGAGCATCCAGTACCCGGTAATCTAGTGGGAAAAGGAAGGTTTGTGTCCAAAGTCATGCAGACTAATGAGAGCGTACAAAATGTCCTGTGCAGATGGAAGCAGAAACCATTTCCTGGACTTTACCTTAGATGACGCACACGTTATGTTAAGATGCCAGTAAGTACATTCTTTGTCACATTGGGGACACATAATGATTTCTCCTCCAATATTTGGGTCACATACTTCTTTGCTGTAACAAAGAGTGCAAGATACATTAGCTACACATGTATTTTAGACCCAGAGGAGTACGTCATATATAGCTGTATAACTGCATTTTGCGGTATCTGGTCTCATCTCATACCTCCATGTACAAGTTTCCTGAGACTTATAGCCATATAAGAAACATCCAAGGCCTACTATTGCTGCCACCAGCAACATACGTGTGTAGAAACCAAGCCAAGCAAAATAGATTCCAACCTTTTCACCATAATACTTCCTAAAAGGAGAGAAAGGGGGGGGGGATTACTATTTTACATATAAACATTGGTAATAAGAATAAATTACCTGGGCATTATCTTTACGTCCAGCCGTATAACGTTAGCTAAATACTGTTTGTTTTACTTCCCATGGATACATTGAAATGCCAAGTGAGTGCTTTGTTTAAAATATATTACAAAAGCCTCATTTATTTGTATATCCTTGCAAGCCTGGTTTTGATCACTAGAAATCTCTTCTTTTTTATTAATTATTTCATGTCACTAATGACACCTACTAAATTGAGCATAGTCGTAACGTGTTCCGGTAGGTAAAAAGTTAAACAGTTATGCTACATCACAAAATATAAGGTCTCTGGGTGATGGTAGCTGCCCAACTAATAGATTGCCACAGGCTTTATGCTGGAGGAGGGGGAAACAATAGAAAATACAAATGTAAATCACTTATTGAAGATCTCTTTAAAGTTTCCATGTTGTCTTGGAGAAATATTTCTTCACGATGTCAAATAATTTGACACTGTATGAGAAAATATGGGCTCCCTGGATATCTTTGCAAACAAACTAAACTAGATGTGGAGAGCGACTACAAATTCTATCCTGTTATCCTCACACCAATGACCCCCTCGTTATGCTTAATAACATCTCATGTGTCGACCCCTTTTAGGCGAGACACATGATTGCAATAATCCCTCCTACCAATGACGTGATCAAAGAATATGATGTATGAATGATGAATGAATGGAAGTAGTCTCACAATAGGAATAACAATTTAGATTTGGATTATTGTAATGTAAATCTGATGTAACCTGTTAATCTGCATGTTGGTTATATCACTGTTGTGACTTACTACTTAATTTGTTAATAAAAATTTGTTTAAAAAAAAAAAAAATAATAAAGTTTCCATGTTGTCTGTTAAAATGTAAAATGCTTGGATGAATAATACCAAGTTTGGTGAAAGAACATTTTATGAGTGCTAACAAAGTGATGGTAAACAGTGGAGAAACTAAACGCTAAACATGTAAAACAGCTAATATGCGGGTTTAAAAATAAGAACAGCCGGAAATAATGACTTACTGATGACTGAGGCTGTGGAGAAAGCAAATGGAAATCAACACATCATATTTTTCTTATCATTGTTACCTTACAAGATCCAAGGGCTGTAACTTGAAAAAGCTGCGAGGGTGTGCCCATTCCCGGAACAGCAGATATCGCTCGCTGGGGCATCTGGTGTCCTTAGATTTCACGTTAAACCTACACTGTAAAATAAACAAGAAAGCAATTGTTACAAGTCATAGCTTCTTGGCTTCAAATGGAATCCATAGCAGGCTCTTGGTGTTGTGTAAAGCACATACATCATGAAGGGGAAATGCTGCCTTGTAGATTCCTGAATCCACCAGTTTATTAATGCCAAATTTCTTGACATGATCTTTCACGGCATACTCAACGCGAGAAAGAATAAATTGGACCTGGAAAACAGAAAATACCCGAGTGTCACATTCAGTACTTTACACTATTAGATAATGCATCTAATCTAGAAAACTACCAAATATTAAAAATACCTCTCAATAATAACTGTGTGTGTTTACGGAACAGTCCCATACTGCTTGTATTACTTTTAAGTGTTAAGTTCTAACTACTGACTACTTAACTAGAATTAAGATGCATTTGGTTTTAACCCAAGGCAAATGTTTTAAGTAGAGTATTTTTGTGCCCTTACATTCTCTGTATCTATCTTCTTTTCTACATTTTCTTGGTGTGTATTCCATGTTTTTCAATGTCCATGGACAGAAATTCTGTATACCACCCGCTCCAAAAACAGAATTAAAGAACAGCACAATTACATAGGTGGAATGCACAAACTTGCTGCATAAATAACTAAAAATTAAGCTTTTCCTTTAATTGAATCTTTCCATAAAAATGGTACAAACAGAACCTAAGATTTATAAGCTTTAAAGTTCGCCAATACTGAGAAAGTTCAAGCAGACATACGATTCGACTTCTTGTTGCCGGGGTGAAAAAGCTCTCTCTATCCTGGATATAAAAATCAACAAGACGATCCTTTTCAAAGGGTGCAGTGAAGAACTCTTGCTCGGGTTTTATGATATCTTCATCAACGCTAAAGATTTTTGTGAACCAATTAAATGCTGAATGCCGGGTTTTTAAGTCATTGGGCTGCAAAGGGAGCTTGATATGCATCACTTCGGCATATGTGCACAATACTTCCCAGGGCGCATGCACTTTGACAAAAATAAGTTTTTCATCCGACACCTAAATATGATTAACACACAAAAAAAGTCAGATAAGCACTCAAGCTGCATTGTTTCACCATAAAACCCCCATAACCAATACAGTAGACTCAGGAGTATAAAAAGCATACTGCAGTAATTGATTTAAAAAGGCTCCAAGTAACTTTGGTCTAATTTGCCATTTCATTTATATATTCATTTGCAAGTGCCTTGATTATAAAGTTAACCTGTCCTGTAAATTCTGAATGCTTTTATCTATGATTGTCAATTCAATCAGCCGAGTACTGTATACTTTGTTTTTAATTTCTAATCATGTAGAAATACAATTTTTAATAGTTACTACAAAACACTACATCTGAGGGCCTCTTAGGTCATTACCAGCTTTTGTCACTGTACATCTCTTTCTAAGTCTGCCCAATAAAAAGATATCAGCTTTAACTAAAGATTCCGTTTTCTCAGACAAATATGACTATATTTATTTTTCCTTATGTTAAAATAAAAACTCACCGCTCTAGTTGCCTCCAGCTGTAAGCCACGTCTCATAAGGTTCGACTCGTATGCTTGTCGCTTTTTCTGGAAAAACAAAACACGGTATATGAAGATTTCTATAAATCAGAAAGAAAGTTTTGGAACGGTTAAAAAAAGAATTAATGTGGAACAATTAGGCAATACTTATATTTATTATTTTAATTGTCACCATTTTGAAAATAAAATCTTAACGCAAAATAGCTATCTGATTTTATTTTAAGCTAGAACTGCCAGTACATGGATGAAGTGAGATATTAGAAGTGTTGGTTTTCCATCTTCCCACAATGTCCCTGGACAGCATTCTGAAAAGTCCAGCATATAGATGACGCTGTATGGTAGCAGATCAGATTAGTGGGTGAGATAAGCACGAGTCCCTGGTTGTTAAACCAATCCAAGTAAACGGGCAAATTATCAGCATCATAGCAATGAATGGAATGCCCCAAACGAGCAGCACATTATCATCGGTTTCTATGTTGATGAGACTATTTTCCAAACATTAAGTCCATTACGTTACAAGTCCTCTGCTCGGGCACCACAACCTTCCTACGAGATAACACGCATTTGTCAGTCGCATTTCGCTCTCTCTCTCACCCCCACTCATAACGATAAATCTTCTCCAAATAACTGGCAATAAGGAATCATTCTGACAAACGGTAAAGAAAAATGAAAGTTCAAGATTATTTGTGTATGTGAAGATTATAAATTTATTTTCGCACATAAGAATTCATAAAAGGATGTCATACATGCTTGATGTGAAACACATAAAAAAGGGAAGTGCTTCAAGGGAGAAAAAAAACAAATACACTTAATATAAGATTTTAAAGTCAAGCTCAGTGGTGGGGGCAATATAACTTGGCATCTTCCTATTACTGGGGATTTTAGCATCAATAAAGTAACAAAGCAATGATACTGGTCCAAGTTCCATGTATGCAAAATGTATTGCTTAAACTTCTTTCACCTGGGATTTTCCCTTTCCATGGGTCCTAAGATAAGTTTCATCGCTATGAGACTGAAAGGAAGACTAACTCCCTGACATGTTAAGCTAATAAACCATAGCAGACCTCCCATTTTATTATTTTATCTAAAATTTGATCTTAAAAACAATGCGGACACGAAACTTTTAATAAAGCCAAACTTTAACTGATCAAATAAATATTTTTGAGAAGCCATTTCTGGCTTTTGGTACTGCATGACAGCCGTAGTCCATAAATTTAAGTCTGTCAACCAGGGCCCATTCTGGCTGTTGGTCACACAATACAAATGTGGAGCCATCATGAAATTAATAAGATCAGGCGTAAGATTCATAACAGACGGGTCAAAGGCTTATCCTGAAGATAAACGTCTGACATCGTTAATAAACCAGTGTATGAGTAAAGATATTTTTATTGCATATAAATGATGTCGCCCACCATAATCTCAATATAACTAAGATTTAGCTAAAAAGAATTAAAAAACAAAACAAAACGATATATGCATAAAAGAGATGTGAACTCCGGCTTTTAATATTTGACCTGCCCTGAAGCCGTTTCATAGTTAAGGGATTTCATTATGTTCTTTAGTCTGGTTTTCACACAGAAGGTTTATTTTTTAGTGTTATATCTTAGTTACTCAGTGGGCTATCATACAGCTCTGTGTGTGTGCAGATGTTCACCTGGCAAGATGGCCATTAGTCAAACAAGAAAAAGAACTATATCGTAATCCTTTAAACTGAAATAGAATTTCCCCAGGCAAATATATTAAGCAACTCAAATGTAAGCTGGTGGGTCAACAATGAATTTTAAAATATCTTCAGTGATTCATGTGTTACAAATGCAATGTGTCTTTATATGCAGAAATCCATATAATATGTTGTTCTGCCTTGAGAGGCGATACAAAATTATCTATTGCAAATGTTACATTTTAAATTTATATTCTGCAAAGAAATCACAAAAAAATCACCCTTGACGTGTGGTAGGGGAGATTCCATGGCAACAAAAAGGACATAGTGAAAGTAAGCAAACCAGTTTCTGTTTTCCATACACGTGCTTTGTATTGCAAATTCCTGAGACTCAAAACTCACATGGAAAATAGAGTATGTTAGGGTTTCAAGAAAGTAGACAGAAAACCAAATAAAAATATTCTTCTTAAAATGGAGAAATTGTTATGTTTCTGTAAAACCGTATTGTTTTAAGTGGTGGGATACAGTTATCCCCGGTGACTTTGTTATCCATTATGTATTATAAGGGCTGGCCTTTTTGACTGCATAATGTTATTATGAAATAGTACTCATTAACTATGTTTTACGTCGCAATGCCATCAAAATACTTGTAATACTGCGTTAAGCAGAAGACAGGAAATTATTGTAGATGTTCATTGAAGTGAGGACTTCCAGAACGGTTACAAAAACTGAAAACAGAAAGTCAAAAGCTATAAGTAGTTGTAACAAATATGTTAAACATATTTTTATTACTAGAATTAGATTGAAAATATACACAGAGCATTATATATATATATATATATATATATATATATATGCATTTTATGCTTAAGGAGGGTGGTTGTCGTTAGTGATTCAAGGCCTGTGCAGGCAAGCGTTCCTGTTTAAAAAGATTAGCTAACATGATTAGGGAGACAACTATGCACATATTTCCATTCAGCGGATCGTTCAGGACTGTACAACATGGTATAGCTGACATTATGAAGTCACGATGCGGCTGGGAATCTAAAGAGTACTTATTTCATATACGATTCCACTGCTTGCACAGGCGGTACATGTTCAAGTTCACTACGCAATATAAAAATCCCCATAGTATTTTGGAGAACAGTAATTACTGTATTTGCTCGATTATAACACAAGATTTTTTTTCAGAGCTTCAGGCTTTTTTCCCTAAATTACCGTATTTGCTTGATTATAAGACGACCCCCCAAAAAAAGAAAAAGCCTGAATATTAGACGA
>VKOC01000003.1:15100400-15122353 GCA_009364415.1 Spea multiplicata | reverse complement strand
GGACAGGGAGACAGGGTTCTTCGGTCTCCGCATGAGTGGGGAGACCAGCCCCCACCCCATCCCTTGCTTAATGAACCCCCTATCTTGCTCAATTAACCCCTTCAATGCAATTGTGTATGACCCCATCGCAGCGTTGCAGGGGTCAATATTAGTCCCCAGAAGCTTGGGACTAAATATCAGTCAATGCTGTGCTTCAATGGAGCATCAGCATTGAAAGAGTTAAAAAACAAAAATTTTAAAAATGAATTTAAAAACAAAAATAACAGCACTGACCTGAAAGTCCAGGGTGCCTCCAGCTCAAATGCTGGGCTGTGCTGATGATGATCAGATCACTCCTGGCCAATAGGAGTGATTGGATCATTATGGCAGCCCCTGGATGACCCTGCTCTACAAAGAGAAGAGGGGTCATCTAGGGTAATTGAAAAAAATATATAATTACCTGATCATCGTAGGTGACATTTTCAGTTGCTGATTATTGATTGGTCTCCCTGATTGATGTCAGCGGCCTAAACCTGTCACTTACAAGTAATCTGATAAAAAAAAATTTTTAAAAAGTTTAAAAAATGAAATGTGCATGTTCTGGTTTTGACTCCACAATGTCTGAGAAACATGACTTATCTATGCATGTGGGGTATCGCTGTACTCAGGGGGTGTTACTGAACACAAATCAAGACCTATTTTGTTTTTTTTCACACATCTACTGAGAAAAATAAACCGCAAAGTGGATGTGAAAATGTTTTTCTTTTTTTTGTTCGACTAAATTTGGAAGGCGCTGGTGTGCAATCAGCTGCATGGGACAGGGCAATATGCCCCTAACTAGATTCCCTGAGCTGTCTAGTTTAAGGAAATATATAGTTTTAGGGGGTTAAAATGAAATATGGGACGTCTACGTGTCTCAGATGAGACCTGGACCCAGCAAACTAATCTGTCAAAATTCCATGTTTGAAAACTGAAATGCCCATGTTCCAATTTTGAACCCGCAGTGCCAAAGAGACATGCCCTACCCATGTATATGGGGTATTCCTGTACTCGGGGGGTGTTTCTAAATACAAATCACAAGTTGTTTCAGTCACTTTATATACCCAGGGAAAAAAAATACTGAAATGAAAAAAATGAAATTTTACTGCAATGTTTAGGACAGGCTGGCACTCAAATGGTTAAATAAACAGTGTTAAAATGCCCCAAGTAAAATACTTTGGGATGTCCTCTTTCAAAAAATATATACTTTTGTTGAGCAGTTTTTCTTTTTCTGGCTACTATTGGGGCCCAACTCCCAGGATACCACATTTAACAAAAAAAAAATCTTGTTTAGAAACAGCAATGCTCGTCATTTATATTTAACCCTGTAAATGCCAAAATAAATGAATATACCAGGCATATGAGGTGTTTCCAAAAACAGGACAAATACCCATATACACTTTTGGAGTTTTTTTTACACTGGTTTTTATAGGTGAAACTGTGAAAATATTTCCTTTTTTACCTAATTTCCCCCACATTTTCAGATATTTTTCATACTTAATGATATATATATATTAATAGTATAAATTTAATAGAAAGCCCTACTTGTGCTGAAAAAAACCAATATATGATTTGTGTGGGTGCACTAATTGAGAAGAGAGAATTTACAGTTGAAGAAAGAAATAGCAAAAACACAAACGGCTCTGGTCCTTTAGCGCCACCTTAGTATCAAAATCCCGGTCCTGAAGGGGTTAACTGTCGCCTAGCGTATGGTTTAAAGTGTATTTTGTGGCAGCTGGTGTGAGTGACATTAAAATGATAGTAGGTGTCCCACTCACTTTCACTTGAGCGTCCAATGAAATCTGAGTGTCTTCCAATGTCCAGCTTTGAATAGATGAGCACAAGATATATACTGCTGAATGCAATATTATGTTGCATATATTATGCAGGGCTGGGCTGGGAAGCTACTTTGCAAACTTTTGTGTGAATATATATTATATATATATATATTTATAGCCACATGCAGCTGCCATTACAAGCTGTTTTGACACTCGTTGAGGTAAATAAGGAGGGTACATTTCAATGCTGGGTAGAAACAGCCAAAGTAACAAGGCCTGTTGTCATTGATGGTTATGGCTGCGATTGGTGGATCCACAACCTGTTGGGGTTTTCTTTTTTTTCTTCACTCTGGCCAATCAGCATTTACAAGGGGAAGGTATAAACACTAGAGATACGATATAAAGATATAAACATTTTAACTTGTCAGCAGCAGCAGTGGTGAGAGTTGGAGTTTGAGGCAGTCAGTAGCAGCTTAGCGGAGGCTGAGATTGCTGCTCATTACTCCTATGCGATACGTCGAGTTAATTAATAAAGTAACAATTGTTTATTTTAGTGCAGAGTATTACTTGTTTGCTGTGGATTGGAGAAGCTGTAGCAACTACTGTAGTGTATGCATGTGATTTATATACTACTTACAGGGACTGCATCCGACATTTTTACCAACATAAATAACTATTGTATTATCTTTATACCTTATCGTATATTATGCTTCATCTTCATTGATAAATATTAGCAATAAAACCAGGATTTCTACTGGGGCTGTGCACAGTGTGACTGTCTTTCAGTTGTTTAAAATTCAAAACCTGTTCTAGTACCATCCAAACCTAATTTGTGGACAGGTTATTTTTTTTATTCTCTTTCTATCATATCATATATTATTCTTCGTTGGTAAATACATATTGGTGACAAAACCAAGGGTTTGTTATATATATATATATATATATATATATATATATATATATATATATATATATGTGTGTGTGTGTAATTCAGTCCTACCCCAAGAGGCTGTGCGTCTATGATTTGCTAGTGCCTGCCTGCCCGCCCCGGCCCAGTGCCCTACTACTACTACTACTGCTCCTCTTTCACTGTCCATACTCTTAAGGAAACTTTTTTTTATATAGCTCCAAGGGGGCTTCATATGCCTTCCAGTGTCTACCCATGCCAAGTGCCTTTCTACTACTACTACTACTACTGCTGCTCCTCTTTCACCTTCCTTACTCTGACGTATCAATTATTCTTATTTTTCTAATATGGGAAGGAGTCGGTCTTGTGGCTGGATGTGTCTGTCTACTGGGACCCCAATGCCCTTCTTTGCTCTGGGGAATGAATTCATAGTTTTTCTAATATGTGGAGAGTGATTGTGTCTGTCTGCCAGTGCCTGGCCTGTGCCCTGCCCTATGCCTCAATGCCCTTCCTTACCTGGGGGATCAATGTGTTTGTTTTTTGTAATATGGAGGGGGTTCATCCTCGGGGCTGGATGTGACTGCCTGCCAGAGCTTGGTCTGTCCTGCTGTGTGCCCTGCCCTGTGCCCCGTTCTGTCTCTGCTGATTCCACTCAATTTCCTCCCTTACACTTAAGGATAAGTATTATCTAATTTTGGGGGAAAACCAGTGTCCAATGTGGCTGGATATGTGCCAGTGTCTACCTACTTCCAGTGCCCAGCTACTACTGCAGCTGCTGCCATGTCCCCTTCCTTACTCTGAGGGGTCAATGAATCAAACTAGTCCAATGTATGGAGAAATTGAGTCCCGTAACATGCTGCTGGATGTGTGTATCAGAAGGTGTCAGGAACTCCACCTTCTGAATAAAAAAAAAAAGCCCCTGAACTTTGTGCAAGAGGAATGGCCAGGAGACAAAATGTGTTGCCCAAAAATGAATGTGGCAAAAAACTAAACGAAAACGTCATGTGCAACTTCTAATATCTGCCTGTAAATGTCAAGGACAGGTGAACATCCTTGGCATAGAGAGGCTTCTGAAATTGAGACGTAAATATATTTTGAGTGGGTTTGTTTGTTTTGTTTTTTTTTTTGGAGTTGTCACATACAAAAGTTTGAAGTTTGATTACTTTTGCTTTTTAAGATATACAGGCTTTCTGCCTGAAGAACCTGTGGGCAAAATGTCTTTGCTCACCCTGCCTTCATGTCTGTATTAAATGTAGCAAATCATTTCAGAATTCTCGCACAGGTTTCTGTTCATGTTTTACTAAAGTTACCTGATATTCGTATTTCTTTGAAGCTGGGATTTATTTATTTTTTACATAGAATATAAAACCAGCTAATAATGTTAATTGTAATCCTTGTACCACTTAATGCTTCTAAAAAAAAAACTTTTTTTTTTTGTTTTTTGTTAGCTCTAGGATCGTTTTCTGCGGTATTTGGCGATGAGTGGAAGGAGAAAACAGATAGAGATTTCATACAGGTAATTTTTAAAATTATTTTCCCCCCAAAATAATGCTTTTGGAGAGTGAACACAGAATTAGAATACTCATTGTCTGTCATAATGATTATACTGTATGGCTTAATTATTTTGTATTTGTTACGTTCCAAATACATACAAGTTGCTGCATAGAACCAGTATATTGTCTGTGGTTTATTTGAACTAATTGTATTTATGTATTTAGATATGTGCGCATGTAGATCTTTATTTTAGCGTTGTTATCAAATAAGAGCTTATCAGACCGCATTCGGGCAGAAATGGGGTGGCGACAAAGCATACATTGCTCCCAATAGCTTTAGATTATATAGTAATCCATTTAAAACTTGGACGTTTTCCAAGTTGTTTACAAACATATTGTATATTGAAACTGTGCTGCTGCTTAATACATCAGAGCTGATGGATACAATCAATCCTCTTTAACTCCCGCTTACCAGCACAGATAAATTCTGAATCCATATGTATATACTTAATTTGGCAATTCCTGTGGCGCCCATTTATTACAATTAACTGCCGCTTTATGCAGATTTAAATGATTTATGAGTCATCTCCTTTTGGATGCTTGAAATACTTTATAGCTTTTACGAATATAATTTTACTGCAGGTAGAAACTGCTGGCCAGCTAGTTACCAAACCTGTACTTGGCTAGTGTTTTTTTTTTTTTTTTTTTAAATTTTACATTTGCTTTCTTAGCCCATGAGCTTGATGCTTGCATTCACCCCAAACCACAGCAATTGAAGCTTATTCTCTCTCAATATGTATTCTCTCATCTATGTGGCACGAATTAGTTTTAATTCTTTACAGTGTTCTGCTGTTAATATGTTCTCACCTCATTCCAAATTACAATTAATGTTGTACCTTTGTTTTTCTTTTGAAAGCTATTAGAGAAGCATTGGCCAGTAAATTATAGAAAGAAAGGAAAAGTCTACGCGTGCTTATTTACAATGAATTGAATCAAGTGTTACCACATTCTTTAACTCAGGGCAAGCGATAGAGGAGAAAATAGATTTAAAAAAAATTTATAATCTGATACTGTACATTATTTTTCATAAATATAATAACATACAAGCACATTAATAAAAGGTTAATGACTATGATTATATCAACTTCAAGTTGACATTCTGCTTTAAAATAAATACCTTTTGAATTTTATTGGACTGTTAACGACAAAGCAGCATTCTTGGCATATTGTATTCCTGGTATGGTTCTAGGACAGTTTCTGTATTCAGCATGAAGCTCCTATATTTAAAGCTCCTACTAGTGGCTCCAAGGGGTAACTGCTAGCCACCGACACCTTCCGAAAACCGAAATGCATTAACCAGCGTTTAGTGCTCATTGCTTCAAATATGAAACGGTTATAACCATCTCTACGAATCAGCACAGGATGGGCCTATGCACCTTGCAGCCTTCTTGTGATGCCTTAAAATAGTAGCATGTTTGGTTACTTTTCTGCAGGCACCTCTGTGGTTAGGGGATCAGCGTCCTGCAGAAACTTCACCACATTTTGCTCCTGTATACTAACAGATTTTTTTTTCTTCCAGTTTTGGAAGGATATCGTGGACGACAGCGAAATACGTGACCTCATATACGACAAAAGTAGATCTCAAGGTACTTTCTCTATTTCCCACTGATATTGTATTATCTTTATGGGGTCTCAGTACTATTGCCCTTTTTGTTGTCAGTGCCCCACAGAATACTTCATCTTTAGCTTTAGTTATTGCCATACGAGATGGGGGGGGGTTAATAAACATCTGGATTTATCTTGCCTGCATTTTATCCACGCTTTTTTCAGTGTGGCGTATTGATATGAAGCATTTGACTTTTTTACTGAGATGTCCTACAACCACAAACTGATAAATGTTTCTCTGTGTTGGCCCTCATGGTCTATCCAATGTATTAGACTCAAAAGGCTTTTACATTTTTGTGTATACAGTATAGTTCTTTTTTTTCTCATGTGGACCACTAATTATTCTGTTGATCCCTGTGTTGTTTGCAGAATGCTAAAATCTCTTAATGCTTAATGTTTCTCCCGTCTTCAGAAGGTACATCACAAGAGTCCTTATGGGACTCCCTTTTTCACCCTCCAAGGAAACTGGGCATTAATGACATTGAAGGCCAACGTGTTCTCCAAATAGCTGTCATTTTACGGAATCTTTCCTTTGAAGAAAGCAATGTGAAGCTTTTGGCAGCTAATCGCACCTGTCTCCGATTCCTATTACTGTCGGCTCACAGTCATTTTATTTCCCTACGGCAACTGGGACTTGATACATTGGGAAATATTGCAGCGGAGGTAAGAGAGCAACTTGATGAATTAAACCTAAATGCTATTTTCTTGTTTAGTTTATTCATTTCTCGAGTGTTTTCGTAGTGCAAGCAATACAAATTTCCAGATACGGAATAACAAAACCTGTCCACTGAAAAGAATATGCATGCGATTGCTGAAAGTAATGCAACGGAGCACTAGGCTACTTGGTGGCGGTGAATGTTTGTACCAGCCGAACATGTCTGAAGTTATGGGAATTAATACACTTACCGTATACGTTCATTAATGATGTACTGCATGACAAATCACAATTGATGAGCATTTTACAATTTATGATTAATGTATCAGCAGGATACTTGTGTTTATCAGGGGAACATCAATCCATCCCCAACAACACATGCCATTTTATTTTCCTTTGTTTCTGCTTTAAATATATTTTAAAGATTCCAATAAACATTTAAATGAGACGTTTCATTTTTTAACTCCGGCAACCAAGAAATTCCTCCACTGATTTGCACGCCGTAAAATGCATTGGATTCCATGCAAAATCTGGTTAGACTGAACTTCTCCTTTATTGGTTGTGATGTAGCTGTGGCTGCTAAGATCAGACATGGCAGACGCCCATCTGGGCAAAGTTGTGCATTACTTAAAAATTATTATTATTATTATTACTTTTGGGTAGTGAATGTCCTCATTTTCTTTAATGTATTTAGATTATATATATATATATATGTTTATGCTAACTGATTGCTTTGTGCTTCCAATTGCAGCTTCAGTTAGATCCTGTCGACTTCAAAACCACTCACCTTATGTTCCATACTATTACTAAATGCCTAATGTCAAGGGATAGGTTCTTAAAAATGAGGGGTAAGCATTTTATTTACTTTTTTTCATTATTTCATCACCCCTTAATCTTCTTGTGTCCTAAAACTGATTTTTTCATTGCAGGCATGGAGATTTTAGGAAACCTGTGTAAAGCTGATGACAATGGGGTTCTTATTTGTGAGTACGTGGATCAAGATAGCTACAAGGAAATAATCTGTCACCTGACTTTACCGGATGTGCTTCTTGTAATCGCTACACTTGAGGTGTTGTATATGCTCACTGAGCTGGGAGAAGTGGCCTGTGTGAAAATCGCAAATGTAGAGAGGAGTATAGGTGAGTGCGTCATTGTTGCTTAATAAACCAGGTGGTATTTAATACATTTAGGATGTTTCATTACCTTTTAAATTACTTAAACTGCACTTCTCTGCTATCCTATACAAAAAAAACTTTAGAAATGAAAAGTGATCATTTTGATCCACCTTTGATATTAATATGCAGAACCAAAATGTTTCCAAAAAAAAAAGACTCCAAATGTTTGTACTTTACACATTTGTAAATACATGACTATGTGACTCTATATTGATGATTTTAAAGCGAATAGCCTATGATTCTAATCTATTGTATGGCTTTGTCATTTAGATACCCTTGTATATCTGATATCTATGGACATTAATATGTTTGGAGCTGATGCATTAACAGCAGTGAAGCTTATTGAACATCAAAGCTCAAACCACCAAGTTGTTTCTGAAATCCGGCCTCAAACAGTGGAACACGTTCCTGCGCCGGTTAATGCAAGTCCTGCTCCCGGTAAGCGAGATCAAGAAACCTCATTAGCTGTTCATACTTCAATATTACCACTCCACGTTTCTGATACCAGTTTATAGCAACATGGAACTGCTTTCACCATATTTCTTAAACTACACGGTATGACCTAAAGTGAATGCGTTCTATAGATTTATTTGTTTAACCTTTTCAACTGTCAAGAATCTTGTACATATGTAGGAGTAGAAGTGTTGCTTATGTATAAAATTATCTAAAAACCTCATTTGATATCCCTTAGCTTCACGTCTGGTTCCGGCACACAATGTTCCGCCACCTGGAATTGTAGAGATAGACAGTGAAAAGTTTGGTTGTCAGTGGTAAGTAAAACTTTTACAATTTGTGGGAATGAACATGAATTGGTGATTTTCTTTTAATGTGCATAAATGTGTTGTCTACAATTTTTTGTCATATTGAATGTTTTGTGTGTTCGACAACTGTTTTAACCCTTCAAATTCTTGTTTCCTTTGCCATTTATACCCATGATCTATCTTCTTTCTTTCAGTTAGTTTGTGGGAGTATTAACCATTTGAGGCGTCACATGACCAGCTAAATTATCACTGATCTGTGCTGTAACTTTATACTGCTATTTAACTTCACACTTTGCTATGTATATTTTATATGGCTCCTCGCGTATAGAAGAGTAATGCAATAACCCTTCCTAAGCCATTGTGTTATGCTCTGTTTGAGCACGACGGTGTTATGTGGTCAAAAAAACTTCAACTGATGATTTTCAACTCCAGGAAAATGCATGTTGGCTGTTCTTTGGGCATTATATCATAAATGGCTTTTTTTGAGCATCAATCTCGTAAACCTGTTTTTGGTGTTTGATAGGGCAGTTCACTTTCCAAATTGTAGATCAAGCATTTTATCCCATTTGTAAGTGGAATGTAATAACCCGACTTGGCCTGCTCTTAAACCATGTTTTCCTTTGTATACAACCTTACAGGTTAAATGCATATTTTGAGGTGAGTCCTGATTGCTCTGTCTCCCGGTCAGAAATGTATTCAGAATACCTCTCTACCTGCAGCAAGTTAGCAAGAGGCGGAATCCTAACTTCCTCTGGATTTTACAAATGTCTTAGGTATGATTTCTGCCTTAGTTTCTTTTTTTTAAAGATGTCTTTGTATTTTTCAAAATATTGCAAAGGAAACAACAAAAAGTAAGAACGATGGATTGTATGAAACAATCAAGTATGAGCGATCGGGAAGGTCCAAAAATTGAACCAATTTGCCGTTATGAAACCGCTGTAGGCATCTGTGAATACTGATATCTAATAAAGCTTTAAATTCGGCTATCTGTAGACCCAGGATGGGATGTACAGTTTACCAATCTGCGTAAATGTATGTATCCCAAGATGTAATAGAGTGTAGAATGCTAGGGCATGTAGATTTATCAGCGGGCTGTAAACTTTCGGGGTCCATATGTAAAATCTGAGAGGGTTGGTTGGGAGTAATCTGTGTTCCAAGTCCACCCATCTTTTTATTCCATCGGTAACATGCCACTGTTGTAATAGGGTAATTGAGCAGCAAGACGAGGGGGTTGAGTAAACCCGACCCCGGAAATAGTCTTATTTGATCAGAGGAATGGGTAAAGCCTTATATAACCAATATTTGTTAGGGCAAACTGTGTTGTAATGGCATATTGTTTTTTATTATAGTTATATAGTTTTGTGTGCAAGAGTTTATATTACATTTTTTTGTATTTTTTATTGTTATTATGATTTACTTGGGTTCATTTTTTTATGTAATGTTGCTTTTTATGCATACTTCCATATTGATATTGTAATGTGTGGCTTTGTTTTGTAAACCTTTTGTAGGTCTGTTTTTCCAAACCACTCGATAAAGAGAGTAGAGGATCCAAATAATAATGGCCAAGCTCATATCCACGTGGCTGGAGTCAAAAGGAGGGCCTTACCACTTCCTATTCAAATGTACTATCAGCAGCAGCCAGCTCCAGGCGTCACAGATGCTGCTCTGTCAAATTCTGCAGGTCTTTATAAACTTTTTTCTACAATATTGTTCTTAATATTAGTAGTCTTAGCGGTACCTGTGCATTACCAGGTGAAAATTTGGTTATTGGGTGAAATGCAGTAGACTGTAAAATAAGTTGTAATACTGATATTTCACAATTTATTTTACGATAGTATTATAGTCTTACGCTTTCTCAAAGTTCCATGAGAATCTAGTAATTCAACAACTTTGTATGCCTCCTTATTTGCATTTCTATAATATTTATCAAAAAATATTTATTGAGGTAGTTAAACCAGTTACTACAACTTTATCTTAAGTGTCTGTGTATACTAGGAACTGGCAGCTAGTAGACTTAATTAACATCCATTTTGCTAACATGTTTGTTTGTTTGCAGCAAACCATTTCCAGAGAGTCTCGATAACCAACCAAGCACCGAATCTGACCGCAACACAGATGTCTTTTCCCATTCAAGGCGTCCACAGTGTAGCACAAACAATTTGTCGGATTCCACAAAATCCTTTGAGTCAAGCTCAACAACAGCATCAAAACTCCACAGTGACTGTAATACATAACAAAACTCCAATTTCGTGTGAAGTTGTTAAAGCTGCTGTAATACAGGGCTGTGTTCAGCATTCAGGCGTTCCTGTTAGTATAGCTTTGGCAGGATCATCACAAGCGCCTTTAGTCCAAAATCACAGCGTTGCGGGCCAGCAATCTTCTGTTACTGTAGTAGGATCTCAGGCATTATTTCACCATCCATCTGTTATTCAACAACAATCTCCATTGCATACTGTCGTACCAGGCCAGATAACATCGGGCACTCCTGTAACAGTGATCCAGCAAGCTGTACCCCAAGGCCACATATTTGGTAGGGTGCAAAACATGCCACCAGGTACATCAGCAATTACACAAGGGCAGCAGTTAATTACCACATCCTCACAAACTGTCCAGGTCTCATCTCAGCAATCTCAAGCTTCAAACCAGCAAAAGGATACTGTAATCATAACACCCCAACAGTACGTAACAACGTCTTCATCTAACATTGTATCGGCGACTACCGTGCAGAGTTTCCAAGTTGCAGCTGGGCAGGTAGTTACCATAGCAGGAGTCCAAAATCCCCAAACGTCTAGAATTGGTTTTCAGAACATTGCTCCTAAACCCCTTTGTTCTCAGCAAGGATCTTCAACAATGGTTCAACAGCCTATCCAGCAACAGCCCCAGCAGAGTGTGGTGATTGTCAGTCAGACATCCCAGCATGGTCAGGCGTATGCACCAGCCATTCACCAAATTGTGCTTGCTAATCCAGCCGCTATTCAAGCTTCACAAACTGTTCAGTTAACAGGTCAGACGAGCATGTCCCCATCTTCTTCTACGATAACGCCTACAAATAACCAGCTCCCACCAGTTATGACCTCTCCTCCTACAACTCCAGTTCCCCAAGGACCTCCTCCTACTGTTAGCCAAATGCTTTCTGTAAAGAGACAACAGTTGTCACCAGCATCTCCCCAGCAACAGCAGGCACAAGCTCAACAGCAGGCACAAGTACAAGCTCAGCAACAGCAACCACCCCAGCAGGTGCAATTACAGGTACAGCAGCAGCAGCAGACTCCCAGTGGAGGAGTTGGACATGCTACTCCAGGTGAATCAAGCCTCATTAAACAGCTGCTTTTACCAAAACGAGGACCTTCAACACCAGGTGGAAAACTTATACTTCCTGCTCCACAAATACCACCCCCAAATAATACACCATCACCGAGTCCTCAGGTTGTTTACCAAGTGGCAAATAATCAGACACCTTCGCTTGGCGTCCAAGGGCAGCCACCAGCCCCACAAATCCTTGTAGGACAACAGAACGTGCAGTTAGTCCAGGGTGCAATGCCTAACCAAAATTCAGTGCAGACCGTTCCAATCTCAAATTTACAGATCTTGCCTGGCCAGTTAATTTCAAATTCCCCGGCAACCATTTTCCAAGGAACAACAGGCAATCAAGTTACAATAACAGTTGTGCCAAACACAAGTTTTGCTACTGCAACCGTAAGCCAGGGGAATACAACTCAAATCATTGCACCAGTGAGCGGGGCGCAAACAGGAGTTGGCCTTCAGGTACAGAGCCTACCTGCTGCTCTTTCCCAGCCAGGTAGCCAATTACCAGGATCTGCTGCTTCTTCCCCATTTAAAGGTGATAAAATAATTTGCCAAAAGGAAGAGGAAGCAAAGGAAGCCACAGGTTTGCACGTACATGAACGTAAAATTGAAGTGATGGAAAATCCTTCCTGTCCAAAAGCTTCTGCAAACACCAGCAATGGTGACACCAATGACAATGACGCCCAAACGGGAAATCTTTTAAATGGTAAAAAATATGACTCCAATCTACCTCCTTCAAACTCAGGGAAAACTCAGAATGAGGCCAGTCAGGGTCTCCTGGTCACAAATGGGTCATCTGTGGAACAGGGGGAAAACGGAGCTCCCGGGAAACAGTGCTCTGAGCCGACTGATGTGCAGGATACAAAAAATGACTTAAAAAGGCCGCAAGTTAATGGGATTTGTGATTTAGACAGCTCTCATGTGAGCAAAAACATTCCAAATCACAAAGCTTCCAACCATGTGGGAAATGGTGAAATCTCTCCAATGGGGCAACAAGAACTTCTGAATTCTTCACAAGTAACTGCCAAAGGCGATCAAGTTGAAAAACTTTCTAATGGACCTATATTACCCAACAGTGTGTCACATTTTGCAAGCAACGTTACCGATGCTTCTAGTCTAGCTATTCAGATACATTGTGGCAACCCTACAGACTTGCCCAATGGACCCGTACTTTCAAGTTTGAATTCAGATGTGCCTCAGCAGCGACCATCCGTAGTTGTCTCCACACAACCCACAGCTCCTGTTTTGCCAGGACATCAAGTTATTGCTTTGTCCCACACAGGACCTAGAGTTTCTCCGTCTCTCCCTCCAGCGGATGTTCGACCTAATGGCACGGCAGACTGCAAACCCGCTAAGAGACCAGCAGATGAGAATGGCAGGGAATCGGTCCCAGTCATTCCAAATAAAGTGGGCGTGAGGATAGTTACAATTAGCGATCCTAACAATGCCGGCTGCAGCGCTACAATGGTTGCTGTTCCGGCAGGAGTTGATCCAAGCACTGTGGCTAAAGTAGCAATAGAGAGCGCTGTTCACCAAAAGCAGCAGCAGCAGCACCCACAATCCTTTGTACAGACTATGGTCGCGCAGGTGAGTTTACATCCTTTGATTCTCTGCTCGCGTTACAATAAGCTGCCACTTTGTTTTATTAATGGGCACTACATGATATGAAATGGTTAATTTTCTACGAAAATGTTGATTGTCATAAAGGTTGTATTCAGTAACCCGAGCGTATGGCGGATTTAACAATAGATCGCAGTAAACCAGCCCAGGCGAAGGGCTCGGCTGTCCCAATGTATAAAGAATGGTGTCAAAGAAATCGCCCAACATTATCTATACACTATACAGGGCCGGCAAAGGCCTTGTTGCAGGAGAAGTTTTCTGGTGTTGTGCTTCATACAGTATAGTGAAGTCAGGGGTATCAGATGTCCCTGCAAGCCAGTGAATACACCCCGGTCGCTCAGCATGCAAAAATTAATTTTTTTTTATTTATAACATGAAGGGCGCACTTGGGCACAAAATCTGAAATACTTGATATTGGTACTCCTTATTTAACGCTGACCTGCTATTTTTGTCTTCTGTAATGGAAAGTTTGTGTTTAAATGCTTCTATTGGAAAATGCTGACAATGCAGAACAGAAAATGTACAACTCACAGGGGAGAAGAGAATGACCTTACTGTAGAGAAGATAGTCTAGTAATAATTGTGTTTACTTCAATTCTACGATGCATAGGCTTTCTATTAGTTTAGTACGGTGTCTGGGCATTGGATTTTGTACATTTTGAGGAGCGAATGTCCTTTGATGCCGCGATATGGCTGTCTCTGTTCTTCCGAGGCAGATAGTAAATTCAGACAAACTCCGTGTTTGGATGCAAAGAGCTGTTGCCTGGAATGTATAATAAATAAAATGGGATACCTCGTTGTGGGTTGTGAGCGATTCCAGCAGAACGTATCGTTTGATGTATATAATGATTGATGAAAATACACGATTCGCAGCTAGGTCGCGGATAGGGACTGCTCGTTGTATTATAACTAGACTGCTCAGTACGTACGTATACATGTGCCATACAAGTATATTGTGTACCTTTCTAAGATTCAGCTTCGTTGCCTTGTGAAGTCCGATGAAAAGTACGTTTGCTTATTTTCTTCTCAATAAAGGCACTTTTGTTGTGGCCGATAATAATGAAATGAGAGACGGTATTGCAGCCAGGAACAGGCAATTCTCCAGTTGTGATTAGATGTATAGGTGTTTTGTTTTATATTTTTCTGTCCCAGTCCACAAATCTGAGTGTAAACTCACTGTATTACCTTCCGGTGCGCTGTCTCTTCATCGTGGATTAACTGTTTGTAGTTTAGTAGTTTAGCTATCTTTTATCTTATTATTTGTTGATAAGCACTATTTTTTTTATTCCAGTGCTTCTATATCACACAAACTGGTAAAATACTAAATATCTTACAAAATCCTTTGAGGTAATTTGACGTTTGGGTTACTCGGAGAAGCTACACAGTATTGCACTCTGTAACTCTTAACGTGCAGCTGAGTGGTAGATGGTTTTGAGAAGGAATTGCTTATTTACTATAGTGATTTAATTGAATTACCTACTTGTTGATTCTTGTGTCTCAAACTATACGTTGTCAGCCTATATTGTCAAGCAGGACCAAAATGAGGGGAACTGGCCTCGGATAAATGTTCTGCGGTGAAAATCCTGGGGAAGGAGGTGGATTTGCTCGCAGAGTTTGTTTGCACCCAGTCTCAAGGCTGATGTTTTGAAATCCATCATCTTCATCTGATCCCAGATCCCAGCTGACTGAAAGAGAACCAGCTCAGCCCCTGTAATACAAACGTTACAGTCTTTAGTCCTTCATTTGTGGTGCAAGATAAAATATATATATTGTTTCAGCTAAACTGTGAAGTTGACAACTTTTGGGTTTTGAGACCAAGCATAAGTCACGCGAAAGCTTTTAAAACCAGTCTGTGTGACCTGCAGTTGACCAAATAATGTAGGCAAGTTGTTCCTAGCTCTGGGCCTTGAGGCCCATCATACGCACAGGGTTTCAGTATATCTTTAGAAAGGCCCAGTGGGTTCTTGAGTTAGCCTTCACTAAGGATCTTCACCAACATTTGAGGTGCTTCACTGATCTGGATTGAAACTGCACGATGATGAAATAATAAATATCATGGGGGCTTCAAGGTCAGAGCTCAACACCAACCGGCTATGGTGATAGAATATGTTTTTGTTGATGTATTTTAATTGACTTTATAATCCCAAGAGGATCCCTGCTCCTGGTTTTGTCACCATAATCTCAAATGTCTTTTAGGTAAAATTAAGATATTGTGACACAAGATTTTGGTTTGAATCCGCTTAGAGAAAGCACCGGTTGCATGCAGGATGGGGTAAATCCCACAGATCAGGAGCCTTTTTTTCTCTTCTACTTCTAAACACTACGTAGATTGATCCAGACCTGTGTGCCAGTGATGTTCATTTCTAATTGCATGCTAGTAATTTAGGTCACATTGCAGATATTAAGAACATGGTGTTGCACAGCTAATTACACATAATTCTTTTTTTTTTAAGGTGGAAACACAAATTTTATTTTGATGCACTTAAAGGGTTTTAAAAAAACTTAAATTCTGATTGAAAGTGAATGAAAGTAAAAGTCTTTTAGCTGGTTCTCTTGATCTAACTTGATCTAAACCCTTGCTTAATCATCTGTGTAAAAAGTCTAATATATAACATTTTGTTCTTTGTTTCCTTTGGATAAGATAAGATTTTGTATTGTTCCATAAAACCATGTGCTGATTATTCCTCCCCTTCCAGAGTACACCTGTGACAACACTACCAGCACTGCAAGTACAAGGCCACCTAGTCAGCTCTCAGCCCTTGTCGTACCCTTCAACGACCGCCAGTCACCACGCGGAGCAAATGAAAAAACCCGGACAGAACTTTATGTGTTTATGGCAGTCATGCAAGAGGTAAATCCTTCTATTCTCTCCATACTGTGTCTGTAAACGCAGAAACTGCAACAGAAACTCATCTTTATTCTGCATATTTTTTTTTATAAGGTGGTTTGAAACTCCATCCCAGGTTTTCTACCATGCAGCTACAGAGCATGGGGGTAAAGATGTGTACCCCGGGCAGTGTCTGTGGGAAGGCTGCGAACCTTTTCAGCGCCAGAGGTTTTCTTTCATTACCCACTTACAAGTAAGTCCGCTAGTTTGTTTAGTCAGTAGGTCAAATAAAATCACATGCTGTTTTTGTGTGCTTGTTGGAAAATACACTCATTTTGTCTTTTTATAGGACAAGCACTGTTCGAGAGATGCATTGCTAGCAGGTCTAAAACTAGAGGAGCAAGGACAGGCTGGGAATCAAAAAACTTCCAATAAGTAAGATAATAAAGCATTGTTTAAATGAAGTACAAACATGTTCATCTTCATGCAGTATGAGAGGTTTTTTTTCTGGGTTTCCTATTGTAAAGAACGCCAAAAGCTTTTATAGTTTCCATAATGACCTACTGATTAGGTGATAGAGGGTCGCAGCAATGTAGTAAACTTTGTTAGCAATCCTTGTATTAAATTGCTGAGGCCGGCTATCGTGTAATGATGCTATAATGTAGAGTGTATGGGTTTTACAGAAACTTCTCCTGAAAAGACAATTCTGTTCTGTAAACTCATTTAACTTACCGGTAACGCTCTTGCTCTTGCCTTTTAGCCAAATATCATATGGTTGGCCCAAAACATTGTTTTGTGGTGATCTCTAAACCTGTCTGAAATAGTTCTCTCCTGTTATGTAGTGCATAAATATCTTATCAAGCTATGAATATATATTAGTATAGTTTATTTACCAATATGATGTATACTTGTAGACAACCTGCTGCAGGTGCTTCATCCACTCCCAGAGCACAGAAGGCCATTGTGAACCACCCGAGTGCGGCCCTTATGGCATTGAGACGGGGATCAAGAAATCTGGTCTTCAGAGACTTTACAGTAAGTAGACCTTACAGAACAACCAAAGGGTTCAACTAATGTTACCAATAAGCGCAGTGAACATATTTATGGCTCTTTGTGCATTGCAAAGGTGAATCAGGAGCATCATAGACATTTTGTTTTTTTAAATGCATTAATATCCATTAATATTGCAGCAAACTTCAGGCGATTGCCCTTGGCATCAGCAACAGCCTGGCGCTAGTATTCTGAAAAGCATGTTAGCGTATTAGTCTTTTGCTGTTAACCGAAGTGGGGAAATGGGGTTGCACAGTCCTGCTGTATAGAAGTGACTCAGTTCTGCTAATCTACACCTTGTCTTAGTTTTTTTTCCTTTTTTTCTGCTTTATTTTCCTGAAGGATGAAAAAGAGGGACCAATCACAAAACACATACGATTAACAGCTGCCTTAATATTAAAAAATGTTGCAAAACACTCAGAATGTGGTCGCAGGTAAGTGGCTGTAATGTCAAATAGAAATAATTCAATGACGCACATAAGTAAGCATTATTGATTTGGATTTCTGTAAATGCTTTTATTTGCATGGCTTTTTTTTTGCTAGTTCTATATCCTTTATATATAATTCTTTATTATGTTAAGCATGAATGCCATTTGAATGCATGCCTTTCAGCTCAGGTTTGTAAGTGCCATTGTATATATTCTGTAATGACTCAGTCCGTATGCATAAAGGTCATTTTGTTTTCTTTGCTTCCCTAGATCGTTAAAAAGACATGAAAACCAATTATCAGTTCTAGCCCTTAGTAATATGGAAGCTTCCTCCACACTTGCCAAATGCCTTTATGAACTCAATATTACAGCTCACAGTAAAGAACAAGAATCAGACTGTGAAATGCTGTAGTGAAAAGAATTCCCACTGTACCCCGGGGACTGTGTAGTCACACAACATTTCAAATACTGTTACCGAGGAAAGCACCAAGTCTTAATGGGACAGAAATCCTAGATTGCATTACTCTATCCTCTCCCACCATGCTTAGAGGAAGCGTCGCATTGTGATCACCGAATGAATCCCTCTGTTCTCTGTAAAAAAAATAAAATAAATAAAATGAAAAAAAAATATAAATAGAAAAAGTACATTAAAAAAAGGACAAAAAAAAACAAACTGCCACAGGATTTTCAACCAGCAGTCTACGGGATATCTGTCACAGTCTATCAGTCCTGAAGGGAACTGGTGTGTTCAGAATTCAGTACCATCCACATTGGAATAAACATGGAAACGTTGTAAAACCTACATGAGCAGAATAAATAGAAGCATTAAAATATTTTTATCTATATCCAAATGGAGCACATTTTTATATTTACGGAACTCTTTAAGCTGGTTTGGATAAAAATGTCAGCACATCTGTAACCCCCAGCATTGGTGGGAGCCACCAATTTCTCGCTATGGATTGCGTGTTTTGTTTAGAATTCAGTAGCTTGGTTTTCTTACTTGAGCCAATATATTTTCACGTATTTATTATCATAAAATTTACCAGTCTGAATAGATCTTGTAAATATTGTGAATAGAACACGATTCATGCCACTGCAGCCACTGGAAGAAATGCATTCTGTGGTGTTCTAGAAGCGTTCTAGCTAGGTTCAATTTTTTTTTTTTTTTTTTAAAAAGACTTTCCTGTCAATTGTAACTAATTGTGATATATTCTACGCAGTGGATGAATGTTCTTTAAATTTGTGTAAATAATTCTGGAAAGGTACCGATGCTGTAAAGTCAAAACAGTTTTGTGGAACTGTGATATTTCCCCCCCACTTTTTTCTTTCTTTTTTTTTTTATTTGTATTATACACCTTGTAGAACTCATTTTGCTGGCTGAAAGAGTATGAAATAATATATCACATGTCATTTTTGTAGAAGAAAAACTATTTGAAGGTATTTTTGTTTTGTTTTTTTCCCCTCCTCCAACATATATCCACTGTAAACGTTTGTCATAGTGCAAGCTCAGAGCTTGTACAGAATTTTTTGTATTTGTAAATTGGTTTAAATACATGGATTTTTATACAGGTTTTCTCCTGTGTTATATTTGCATTAAGTGCAGGTATGATATTTTCTTCACTACTTTTTCTATCTTAATATATATAGTGTGGGATTTTATTGTATTATCTTCCATTCTTAATACTGTACCACATTCCTGCTCAGACCCTGCTCACGTCCTTAAATTTGTTCCCCCCCCCCCCTTTCACCTCGGCGTGAAGTGTATCCATTTATAACTGCCTGTTGTATTAGCATCCAACAATGTGGAAAAACTCCCAGCCACCATTTCTGCTGTGCCCGTAGGATGTGCAGTAAAGATATAGACCTAACAGTTTATGTTATAGAATGGCTTTATTTACTTTGGTGACTGTTTATAGTTTTTAAATAAAAGACTGAACATTTCCTGGTCTCTTATTTTAAAGACGTACATCTGATCGATGAAAAAAAAAAAGTAGGAAATTGACTGTTTAGTTATGGTACTAATTATATTCCTGTTTAAGATTTATTTATTAAAGTTTGTGTAGTTTATAAATATATGAAGATTCTTTTTAATATCCGCAAAAAATATACAATTGCTGTCGTCCTTAGGATAAGCAGCATATAACATGCTTTGTTTAGTACAGATGGTAAAAAGGAAAGGCAAATTGGAACAGAACCATACATTTTAAGTGTACTTACAGTAAATCGTATATGATTTCAATTAAATCTTAAACCAAATGTGTTCTGTCGGGTTTTTATGCATTCCATCATGTTTTATCAGTTTACTTAGAAAGTCATTGCATCATCCTTTCATCTTTTGTAGCTGGATTATGATTGAGGAGCTTGAAACCCTGCTTTGTTGTACTAGCATTTACCAAGGTATATATACACTATATGACCAAAAGTATGTGGACAGCTGTCCATCTTGGCTATGTGAGCTTGCTGGACGTCCCATTCCAAAATCATGAGTATTAATATGAGTTATCCCCTTTGCTGTTGGGAAGGCTTTACAGGAGACTCTACAGTGTTTCTGTGGGAATTTTTTCCCATTCATCCAGTAGTAGAGCGTTTGTCCAAAAAGTCTTGGTATACTTCACTGGAAGTAAGGGGTCTAGCCCAAACCCTGAAAAACAGCCCAGTACCATTATCCTTCCTCCACCAGACTTTATAGTTGGCGCAATGCAGTCAAGCAGGTAAGATTATCCTGGCATCCGCCAAACCCAGACTCGCTCCAGAGTCCAGCGACGGCGTCCTTTACCACCGACGCTTGGCATCCTATTTGGTGATGTGAGGTTTGCATGTAGCTCCTGCCACACCGTTTTGTGCTCATATTAATGCCAGTGGAAGTGTGAAAAGCTTCACTAGATGTAAGGGACCTCGCCCAACCCCTGAAAAACAGCCCCTCCACCAAACTTTACAGTTGGCACAATGCAGTCAGGCAGGTAAAGTTCTCCTGGCATCCCCCAAACCCAGACTCGTCCATCAGACTGTCCAGAGAAGTGTGAATTGTCACTCTACAAAGCACGTTTATACTGCTACACTCTTCTACCATCATTACCCAGTCCCGTATTCAGAATGACACACGTGCTGTACCACTTCTCTGGAATTCCCTACCCTGTTTTGTCAGACTTTCTCCGTTGTATGTGCATTTCAAAAACCCATTGTTTAAAAAGAAAAACAAAACCAAAAAAAACCTTTCTTCCTAACACGCCAGCATCCTAATCAAGCCATCTGAACATCTACAAATCATCCTGACTCAACCCTATCCAAGCAGTCTTCTCCTACTGTTTCTCTTCCCCCTCAACCACTGAGTAGATTGTAAGTTTGCAAGAGTCTTAAGTGATGAGCAGTATGCCGTCTCTCAGGTTCTGCATGTTGTGGACGGGGGAGGGGACTGGTGATGATCCAGTTGCCATACTACACGTTATTACTAATGCCAACATCACTGGCAGTGGGGAATCCTTAAACCAGGGGTGTCCAACTTGCAGCCCTCCAGTTGCACCTCACTGTTAAGGGGGTGGCAGTACTGGGCTAGCAGGTGGTTGAAGACATTTAACCCCTTAAGGACCGGGCTCATTTTTCGTTTTGTACCCTGTTGGACCGAGGCTGTTTTGACACTTTTGTGGTGCTTGTGTTCAGCTGTAATTTTCTCCTCACCCATTTAGTGTACCCACATAAGTTATATATTGTTTTTTTCAGGACAAGATGGGCTTTCTTCAGATACCATTATTTTGATCGTATCATCTTATTTACTATAAAAAAAATAAAAAAAACATGGTGAAAAATTGAAAAAAAACACATTTTATGACTTTTATTTGAAAAATCTTTTACTCACCTAAAAAAGCAAGTAAAAAAACTAGCTAAATAGATTCTACTACTTGTCCTGAGTTTAGAAATACCCAATGTTTTTATGTGTTTTTTGCTGTTTTTCTAAGTTATAGGGCATTGAGTACAAGCAGCATTTTATGATTTCCAAATCTTTTTTAACAAATCTGGTCAGTCTGCCTCCATCTCCTCTTTGGAACATCTTTGAAGCCGGTTAACTCAATTTAACCCATTCAAACCATATATTTTTGAAAACTAGACACCCCAGGGTATTCCAAATGCTGTTATTTTAACCCTTTCCATGCACCAATTATACAACTACACTTTGTCAAACTTTGTAATAGTAATTTTTTTTATTTTTTTTTTCCACACAAATTGTAATTTAGTTATAAATATACAGGTCCTGGTATATGTCACTGTCAAACAAC
>VKOC01000003.1:15068801-15100300 GCA_009364415.1 Spea multiplicata | reverse complement strand
GGGGTCGTCTTATAATCGAGCAAATACGGTAAGTCAACAAGAGCAGCCACTGCATAGTAGAGTTGAGTCCTGTTTAGTTCACCTTGTCAATTCAAGTATGTCAGATGAGTAAACCGTTTATTATCAGGTTGAGCAGCAGTGTTTGAGTTTAACCACACTCGATTTGCCCTCTCCTTATCATAAGTTTCTTTTTTTCGAGTTGAAAACTTTTTTCAATTGGACTGCCAACTTGTAGTCAAATTTTTTCTTCACTGTTAATTGGCAGTTACATTGAATTTAACTACAGTTTAGTTGGTCTTTGCAGTTTAGTGAATAGATACTATACTGCTTTTTCAGTCAGTTGCGCCCATTGCAGCTGACAGGGGCATAACTAGAAACCTCAGGGCCCTGGTGCGAGAATCTGTCAAGGGCCCCCCACCCCCAACCCATCTACCCCCTTCTCACTATCTACCCTCTCCTCCATACCCCACTTCTTCACTATCTACCTCTCCCTCCTACCCCGCCTTCTCACTATCTACCCTCTCCCTCCCCTACCCCCCTTCTCACGATCTACCCACTCCCTCCCTACCCCCCTTTGTAGGTCACTTACCGTGCAGTCCAGTGGTGGGGCCACGAGGCCTCTGTCTTGCTGCGCACGACTTCACTGCTGAAGTGCCGGCACCCGAGACAGACGCCTCACGCTCCCAGCACTGCAGTCTGGGCAGCGCCTAGGCAGGCGCAGAGGCGTATATAGGGTATGGCAGCTATGGCACGTGCCCTGGCCGCCATCCCTATGGGGTGCCGGTGAGCGGCTTTTAAATGCCATTTTTTTTTTTGATGCGGAGGAGAGAGAGGGGCGCCTAGCAACCGCTCGACGCCCCTCATTCTCCTCCACGAGCCCTCTACCCCCGTCCCGGTGCTGGCATTTTATGCTGAGTGCCGCAATATGCCGGCAGTTTCTTAAAAATATTTTAATTCCATGCTCGTGATTCGCTTCAAAGAGATCAAATTGAGGGGGAGTGGCTGCTATGGATCGCTGGGGACACCCAGCGGTTAGTAGCACCCGCCCCTCGCGATCCCAGCGTTTATAGCGACGCTGGATCGCGCATCATCGATGACGTACCTGGTACATCCCGGTCTGGCGGTGACCTATGACCAGGAAGTACCAGGTATGTCCCGGTCTTGAAGGGGTTAAAGAAAGATAATGTATAAAAAAACATCAAGGAAATGCAACCTAAATCCCTTCTTGCTCTAGATATCATGGTGGCTTATCTAGAATTGCTAGAAACCACTTCAGCGTTCCTCGCGCATGTCCTCCTCGTCTGCCGCCGTACACACGGCACGCACACGAGGGGGCGTGCGTGTCGAGCAGGCACGCACACGAGGGGGCGTGCGTGTCGAGCGAGGGGGTGTGTGTGTCGAGCAGGCACGCCTCCCTGCCACATGGAACCAGTCCTAGATCGCGGCTGCCGCCCCAGCCATGTCAACGCCAGCGCACGCGCAGAGACGATCTGCCGCTACATGTTCGCGGCCCCACCCAACAGTACCTCTTCTGCCTGTGTGGCGCTGCCGCGTCGCTCGCGGCGGCAACACAGGCAGAGAGGACGTTGTGGTTTGAGCCGCCGCAGGCATGTCCACGGAGGGTGTCTTTCTTCCTCTCGCGCCTGTGTGGCGCCTTCCGCGTCATTCGCGGAGGTACCACAGGCAAAGAGGGTTTGTTTTGTTTTTGTTTGCCATCGCGAGGGCGCTATAATTGCGCCGGTCGCGAACGTCATCGTACCTGTTCTCCCGCCATTGGCCCTATTTAAACTTCCTGGTCCTGTGTTTCCTTGCCCGTTCAACGAGTCCATTTATTTGTTCTCAGGGTGTTTAGTTCTCTTGTGCCCTTTTTGATTGCTATTTACGCTGTACCAGACCTCGGCTTTGTTCTTCTGACCTTGATCCTGCGCTGCCCGTCCCGACCTCGGCTATTGTTATCTGACTACGTTCCTGTGCTGCCTGCCCCGACCTCGGCTATCGTTTTTTACTACGCTCCTGTGCTGCCTGCCTCGATCCCGGCTTGTTTATCGGATTCTCGCCATTCCTGCATTGTGGGTCCATTACCTGTGATACCTGATCCGACGTAACAGGGTGTATCTGATACAGTCATTAGATTCCTGTCTTAAGCACAAAGCAGGCTGGGGCAAAAATTGCACTTTAACATCAGTGGCTGATGTTAAAAAATTAAAAAATGTATTAACCTATAGACAATTTAAGCTGTGTTGATTAATGTAATATGTTCACAGGGGTTCAGTAAGGGACCACTGATTTACTGGATAGGATAGTTTCCAGTTAGTCTTTGATGTTAAGTTGGATGTTACTAAACTAGACGATGAGATGACAGCTCCCTGTTGAGTCAATATAAAATTAGCTCTTAATAAGATCCCACATAGCTCGAATAAATTAAAAAAATGAATAATAATAATTTAAAGATTTAGTGGGAAATAAGCAGGATTGCCAATATTAGGACTCCTGTGTCAAATGAAAAAAAGAGGAACCAAAGAAAAATCCTTATCTTTTTGAAACCTAGTCCAGTCTGGATGGGACAGAGAAAGGGTACTTGACAAAAATATATAAATGTTTTTGTGTAAAGAGGTAAAACAATGAAGAAGTAAGCTTGGAGTAAGTTATTGACAATCCATTTGTGAAACGTGACATGGAAGCAATAGTATTTTATATTATTATACATAATCTTTGGCTATCCCATCTATGTTTTGTCATAATAGGAGTTATATTAAATTAGATCAACATTTATACATTTGTACATTTCTTAATGAGTGCTCAGTTTCCTTGACAGATGAAAACCAGTCTTTGAACTTTTGTATCACATGTCAGAAACTATTTTTGTTCAGATTCAATATTTTTGACAGCTGCCTAAAGCAGTCAACAGATATACTGTATGTTATTCCATAGCTCTATGGATTGTCATGAATTATATTTCTTTTCTATGTGTGAATAAAAAAGTGTCAGATGAGCTGTTCAATGTATTGAATATAAAGCCAGTTTTTCTTTACTTTTATTTTTAATTGAAAATAAAATCCACATCATATGTTTAAGAATGTCTCTAAATTCCTGATAAGCAAGCCAGCCACTCTAAAGTGATTGCAGAATTATCATCCTTTCTAAAACGTGGTGTATTGAGTAAATATTGACAGTTTATATTACCTCATATACATACCTGAAAGCTTCCAAGTTCTCCCTCTTCTGAGGAAGTGGGCACCCCTACTAATTATTGAGTTTAGGTTTCTCAGCCACACCCCTTACTAACAAGTGTTTCTTTTTTGGCCTATTTAGGGCAACGCATTTCAATCTCTGCCCATTTGGTTTGGCCAATTATTAAATTGGGAACGCTATTTTTTTCCCCATGCCCACATTCACTCTCACTCACTTACGTCGACACTTGAGGGCTAAAAAAAAATCAACAATCGCCTCCCAAGCCCAGCCAATGATATTGAGGCATTCAGCAACACAAAAAAAAGTCAGGTGCCCCATTTAATCGCTCCTAGCAGCATTTAAAAACACAAGATGATGACACCCTTTCAAAATCCCAGAGGGCACTGTAGCCAACCATGTAATTTCAAATATTAAAGTTAAAAGATTTATAAAAATGTAATAAGACTTAAAAATAAAAAGGCTTCAATTATGTCACCATGACACCATAAGGGGAATAATCCAGTTTAAAGAAAATACATCCAAAAATAACATATCCCAGCATTTAAAATACTATGGGGTGTCTGTTTTTCAAAAATATATGGTTTGATGGCCAGCTTTAAAGATGTCCCAAATAGGACATGGGTGCAGTATGACTAGATTTGAAATAGCAATACACTACTTATTGCCATATAACTTAAGAAAACATTGGGTATTTCTAAACTGGGGACAAATATTAGAATATATTTCTCAAGTTTTTTCATTAGCTTTTGTAGTTGAGTAAAAGATTTTTCAAATTAAAGTCATAATTTGATTACTTTTTTAAATTAGTAAATTAGATGATATAACCAAACAATGGTATTGTGACATTCTGCCCTGGTTTCCTGGCTCCTGTATTGTGTATTCAGGTTTTTGGACTGTTCCTAGTTCAGCCTCAAGTGGCCGCTCTGCCTATGTTTCTGCTCTCCTCCTATTGTTGTCACCTGTCCTCGTTACCTGCTGGCCTGCAGTATAAAGGGCTGTAGCTTCCTGCAAACAGGGCCTTGGCATTGTAATAATAGGACCGTTTTGCCCTGGCCCTGTTCCTGTATATTTCCTGGCTTCCTTTTATTCCTGATCCTGTATTGCTCCTGCGAATTTGTGTGCCCTGCGAGTGGGCTTCCTGTCGTGTGCCCTTCCTGTCATGTGCCCTGCGAGTGGGCTTCTTGTCGTGTGCCCAGCCTGAGGGCTTCCAGCAGCGTGTCCAGTCCTGTGCTCTGCCAGTGAGCTTCCAGTCGTGTGCCCTGACGGTGGGCTTCTATTTCAGCATCAGCCTTGCCAGTTCCAGTCCTGCACTTCTGTCTGCTGTGTGCCTGTCTACCTTGCACCATGAATCGCAGTGTACAAACAGACAACACTATCCCTGCACCGAGGCACCTCGCTAACCTGCTTACCCAGTGTGTGACAGGTATTTAAAGAAAAGCTCTTCTTGCCAGAAAAAAAACCCAATATAATTTTTGTGGGTAGAATACCTGAGAAAGAAGACAATTACAGCTAAACATAAAAAGAGGAGAAATGTCAAAACAGTCACGAAGGGTACAAAAAATAAAAAAAAACAATCATGTCATGTAAGCCTATCTTATCATTGATGGGTTAAACTCTGATAAGATAGGCTTTGCAATTCTATAATGTTTTATATAATACCATTGTATTATTTTGGATATGTTACATAATACCATTTTAATATGTTTGATATATAGATTCCCACTTATGCAATACACAATGGTTAAAACTTTGATAGGAAATTTATTTCAACAATGTGATAATATTATGAAATGCTATGTAACAAATAATGAAACTATGATTTATTTCCTTATTTTTAATTTTCTGTTTTGTTTATTCTTTGCAGAGATTATGAAAACTACAAAATTTGACTCACTAAATGATAAATATGTATAGAATCCATTGTTCTTATGTTGTCAAAGTTTTAAGTGTATTTTTGAAAAGAAAAAAAACGAACTCCTTCAATTCTATCTCATTAAATTATCCATCTGCACAATGTTTGCAATATTAAAGGCCATAAGAAGGACAGAAGCCAATTACATGTTTTCATTCCCTGGTGCATAAGCTGCAAGCCATATATACGTTTCTCTCCTGTTTCTTTTCAATGTACAAATTACATATATTTTTATTTTGTAATATTGATTTCTGAATAGGGAGTCAGCTGGAAGGATGTGAGCTGTAAAATGTTTATATAAATAGTTACAGTATCAGATTTTACTTTTCATCATTTTGAATTGTAAAATCAGATTGTAGAGAATTCCAGTGAGACTGGTGTACCTTTAGTGTCTCTAAGGACATCATTAACACATCATAAATATATGATCTTAATAAAAAACAAAGCCAAATGAACTATAGCACTACAAGCAGCATATTAATTTGCATACTCGTCTTACTTTACTGGATTCACTATATAACTTGTTTACTACATATTAACAAAATAATGTTAATAAGGTGCATCATAGAAACAAACCAGATTACTATGCCATTACTGTGTGGCACATTGGTCCTACAATAATTACATTACAAAATGTAGGACATTAATTAATATTTCATAGTTTCTTAGCTCCTAGGAAACAACAGCTTTGTCTAAAAAATTGTAATAGGAATACAGCGCTTAATTTGTGAACAAAAAAACCCACCTAAAGTTTATTAATATATGTGATAATTACCAACCATATACAAAGCAGGAATAGGGACTTTTAAGGATGGGTAAGAACCAGTATGAAACAAAGCAGCTGGTCCTGAAAATCAGAAACTCCCTAAAAAACATGCCTTTTCCACAGCTGTTTCTTTGAAACACCTGTATTAGGTGCTAGCCTGGCCAGGCAGTATTCTGTGGTGAGTATTTCCTTTATTTATTAGGAGCCACTTTGAATAGAGATTTTTATTTGGATTGCTTTGATTGTCATTAGTATATGTGTTTCATGGTTAGTTATTGAATATGTATCTAGTCATAAATGTGTACATATGATTTCAATCTGTTCATTATTCTTTCTTTGTATTATTATTGTGTTGTGTATATGTTTTTCTTTTTATATAATTATTAAAATATTTATTTTTATATTCATCTTAGCGCTGTCTCTTGAGTGTGTTTCTGGTTTTGTCTAAAAAATGTTTGTCAAAATAGCCATTTTATCTTAATAATAAATAATAGTGATTTATATGCCATTAACTGTTTCTGTGAATTTGTGTAGTATGGAGTTTGGTGAATCCCATTCACTGAGCGTCAACATATTTGGAAGATTCTGGGCCACTGGAGGCTTGCCCATTGGTAACCCCCCTATGCTCATTAGCAAGACATTTTTTAATAATTTAAATAAGTAGTTTTACCTTGGTACTTGTAGATCAATAAGACCCAACTATGGTGATTTTTTTTTATTCATTTTTATTTTATATGGTGATTATTCATCCTTGGAATAATAGATGGCTATAGCAATCTAATAATTATGAATAGATTGTCCTTTGTGGCATATTGATTTGACTTCTAAGGAACATAATTGAAAGCAAACATAGATGTCTATCAAATCTTTACCATCACTGCGATGGTGGTTTGATGCTAGTTCCCTTGACAATTTCCATTCCTGGAAAACTCAAACTACATAACATGCATTGCAACAAACCTCAGACAACAAAAGGCAAAGAAAACATAATTTTAAAGACATGTACATTTGATTACTACTTACAATTTGAACAGCAATGTAGATTTTTTTGTATGATGCACATATCTAGGGGACAAAAACAACTGACCTATAGGCTGTTCTCATTTGAAATGTTTGTGCCACTGCTGTAATTTTGTTGGGATTTACTTGCACTTCCATAGATAGCCACTAGGGTGTCTGGCATAAGTAGATAAGTGGAATGGTTAAGAATAATACAGTAAGGCATATAGTTATCCTGAATCTAAGACTAAGGATGGACTTTACATCAGAAAAAACAGGCAGACTAGATGGTCTTAATGATTCCTATCTGCTCATATTCTATGTTTCTATAATTAAGAATCCTTTCTGTGTTCCTCTTGTAAGGTTTATATGCTACTCATGTCTGTGAAAGCATGCTGAACAAGGCTGGGCAACACTTTTTTTTAGGGTATATTGCCGAATTGTTTAAAACTGCTTTGTTATTGGGTCATTTGGCTTTGCTTGTCCCTTAGACTAAAAGTAGGCAGCCCCTCCCTATGCACAATGCTGTGCTACTAATACATTCATATAACTTTTTTTGTAGATTTATTGTATTTTTACAACAGTTACAATGGGCACATTCTAACCAAAAACTTCTTTCATGTCTTCAGCCTAATCAACAAGTTAACATGTAGTGACAGAAATATATGGATCTATCCATATTCTGCTAAATGTACGTCATTATTTCTATATGTTCTCTACACATTTCAGTTATAATGACAAACCAATATATTCAACAGCAAGAAAATGTACTCCCAAACTTAAATATTGTAGATTGTTTATTTCCATAGCAGCTGCTTAGCTCTCATCAGCCATTAGAGGTGGAATTAAAGTGGCTCACATTTCCAACTGACATATGTTTTTAGACTCCCTGCAAAAATACCAAAACATCTTAAATACTGGATTTATATTTCACTAACACCAACTATTACATTAACCATCTACTCAAATAATAAAGGTAAAATCCAAAAATAAAGTTATTAATTATTGGAGGAAATTGGAAAGACAAATAAAGTTATGGGAATGTTTTACTTATCGCAATCCAACGTTAGACACTCTAGACAACTGAGCAACGTTTGTGATGTGGCCCCAAAATGTTTATTCCATTGAAAATATTTGTTACACTCAATGGTCTTCTATGAGGACCTTTCTGAAAAAGAGTACGGTTGAAGTTCTTATGAAAATCAATGCCCCTAATCAAGGTCTCAAATAGTACCATAGCAGAAAAGTGAATTAAAGATATTTTATATGATAAGGTATAATTAGTATAATCGTGCATCATTTTATACAGTATCTCACAAAAGTTCTTCATAATTATTATTATTCAAATAAAGAAATTAGTAAAATGTAAGCATTTTGTACTACATGAATTGTTAGGCACTCTATAACACAATTTACAATAATTTCTACATAAATTTATTTTTAAGGAATGTCTAAAACCCCCATATTCTGTCCATTTTTCTGAGAATTAACTTCATTTGAATGAGGATGTGCTCTCGCTGAGATGTGTATGCCTGGATGCTTACTAATAGAAAATTGCAGAACATTAATGTGCCAGTCTGTCCACTACAAACAGCAGAAGACTGCTGACCTGCTGTTTAATAGCGGAAATGCTTTTGCTACTTGCATGTAATTAGACAACATCAACATTTCAGGGCATAGAAAATCATATTAAAAGAAAATGTTAAAAAAAATAAAAAGATTTTTTTTTGTCTTCGTTTTTATAATTTAACCTTTGTTTTTATATCCAATAACTAAAGTCAATATGGTAATATTCCACATATTCTGATCCTTATATGAGTAATATTTTTATTAATATCTTCCAAGTTCCTGGTCCAAGCTTTAGACTGTTTTGACCACAGTTTATAATGCAGTTAACTAATAATTAAAGCTTCTATCATCTTCCAGTGAATGTTTTTATTTTGCTCTTGAAGACTAATGCTTCAAATCACTAGCTCTTAGTGGTTTCCTCTAATGGGGTTTCCTTGCATTTGTAGAAACATAATTCTCCCTTAGCTCTCCTTTTTTATTTTATTGTATTCAATTTCTATGGTAATCTACATTCTATGGTATATCTTCTACTATGGTATATTTAATACAACCAAATGTTTAGGGACATGAAAAGCTTGTGGTATTTTGCTCCTCCACTTGCTATCTGTTAAATTACATGTCAAGTGCATATAGATTGACCATAACCTATATGGATTTTGCATGGTGAAATGGGATGAATTTGAGTGATTGTGAAGCCTACCAATAAATCAAAAGCGGCTCTGTAGACAAAATACTGTTTATATACTTTTTAGAAAAGAATATAGAGCGCTTTATGTACATTTCATCTACATACTGTGCTAGCCAGCAAATGTATAGATTAAAAGCTGCATGATGTGCTCAGTCTTATGCAGGTGCCACATACATAAACTCTTTAACTATGTTTCATATATTATGTATGTTTTTTATACATACTGTATTTGCTCAATTATAAGACAAGGTTATTCTCAGAGCAAATGCTCTGAAAAATATCCCTTATCTTATATACGAGGTTGTCTTCTAATCAGACCTCAAATAGTGGTCTGATTACAAGACTAAGTTCCAGATCCCCCACAGCGCTACAGGGGACCCAGATCCTCCTCTCTGGCAGCCTCTGCTGCTGCCGGCATGTCTTCTGGGGGCTTCTATGATGGAGCGCCGGCATCACATGATACTCCACCATAGAAGCCCCGACGGAAGTGCTGGCAGCACTTTACTAGTAAAACTTTTTTCCTATAGGGTAGTCTTATATAAAGGCTTTTTCTTTTTTTCCTAAATTAATATTCAAATTTTGGGGGGGTCATCTTATAATCAGGGTCATCTTATAATTGAGCAAATACGGTATATATAGTCATAGTTATCGCTTTTGCCCGGGGGGGGATGCTGCCTCCCATGGGCATGCTGAGGCAGCTGCAAGCTTGTGATCTCTCCAACCAGCTCTGCCCCGGCGCTCCCACAAGGTCAGTATGTGTTTATGGGCAGGTGTATCTGTATAGGCAGGTGTATTTGTATGGGCAGGTGTGTGTAAGAGCAGTGTTGCTAAATGTGTGTTTGTAAGCTGGTTTGTGTTTATGTTAATGTGTGTGTAATAGGCAGGGGTGTGTGAGGGCAGTGTATGTCTATACATGTGTGTGTCTAGACAGGCATATGTTAGTGCAGCAGTGTATGTGTATATGTGTGTCTATGGGCAGGTGTTTATAAAAGCAATGTGTGTGGGCAGTCATGAGTAAGGGCAGTGTAGGTATATATGTGTGTTCATGGGTAGGTGTGTGTGAGTGCAGTGTATGTGTATATGTGTCACGTTTACATCCCGAACCGCATCACAGCATTCACCCGAGTAACCGCTTTACTCTATGCCTCCGTGGAGGCCTTCTAGGCTTTAAAATTTTGGATGGTAAGTGTCTGGATACACTGTCCAGATAATATAATATGTGTGCACATATGTCAGCACATTTTCTATAATTATTAAAAAGACTGTCTTCAATAAGGAAACTGCTTTTGATGTCACTGTGCTGTCAAAACTCAATACCCTCTAGTACAAATCATTAAATGTCAATTAGGCGTTCCATAGAATGAAATGTAAGTAATATTGACATTAAAATAATTTGGAGAATGATTTCTAGTTTGTCATGTACAGTACAACATCTTAAAGATTTTCACACTTGTAATTCTTATGTAATATGTAATTCTAATATTCTTATGTAATATGTACAGTAACTTTAGTTAATATGCTGGCTGTGTTCTGGCACTTGGATAATATTAGATGGATTACGTATGCCCCAGTTTCTTTACTCTATTTTGTTTTGATGGGAAACTATACATAAATAATATACTAGAAATCCCCAATGAAAAGAGTGAAAATTTTGACCCAATTTTGTGATTATTTATTGCAGATGCCTCAGTTTAGAGAAGAAGCAATAATCTGATATAATATGATAAACACTGAAACACAAGTAAATATCCCAAGCTTTTCTGACAGTCTATTTTGTCATCTGCACAAAAGAATGGCCTGGCAGAATTGGCCTACTGAGAAATTTTGAAGTAGGTCACCTACAAATTTAAAACATAAGTCTAACAGGCTAGACTTGCTGTTAGACATGTGTACAAATTTTAAAGGTTTCACACCTAGCACAACAGAAGATAAAATGTATAGTGTAAAAGCTAGGGTAAAATATATGATCAATTTATTTGTTCATTTTCATGCCTAAAATCAACTTCTCATCCAAATTTTATTAAGTGAAGAGTAAAATAATGCTATTTTTATAAAACCTTTAGTTTAGAGGAAAACAATACACAAAGATTGGGGTCGCTTAGCTGTTTCCATGGAAAACAACGAAACTGCAAAAGGGTTCTCCAATATTCACTTGGCCTTTTAAACAAAAACTTGGATTGTAGCACAGGGGGCTTCATATTATGCTATAACTTCCTTTACTTTTCCCAATAGCAATAAAAAACTGTATAGCAATAAAATAGTTAAACATTCCTCACAGTTATAGAATCTTCAATGAGCCAATCGCATTGTAACAGAGTAAATATGAAGCCCCCTGTCCATAAACCTTTTTTCGTTGCTGATGCTAGAAAAGAAAAGTGTTGTTACATTATATTTATTGTCTATTTCTCCTTGTTTTTTTTTAATGTTTGTTTATTGCCTATGCTTAGGTAGTATTTTACCTGGCTGTGAGCGTGTTTCCCTCCTTTTTTTTTTCTTTTTTCGGTGGCCTGCTGAGTAAACTTAGCATTTTTTTCTGGGTTCAGGCTCCCCACTGCAAGTTTTCATTAGTCACGGTTGCCATTTGTGTTTGTAGCTTTGTTTCTCCTTCGTGAACATGGATACTGGGTTCACAAGTTTTGTGCATGTGCATTACCTCATCTAGTGATTTGCGGTACATGGCTGAGATACTGCTTTGACAAACCGTCAGTGCAGTGTTTCTATTTACGAACAGGTACTCTATCTTTTTAGCGGCTACCTTGTTGCTTTTCTCTTCTTTCACGTCATATGTATTTGCTTGCCATACATTTACTTACTTATAAAATTCATTTATAATTATACTATTAAATTAATTATTAAATTATTAAATTGTTAAATAACTATTGATTTATATATTTTACATTATCCTAATTAAAATGGATTCCCCAAGATTCAAATTCCGCCTATATGGATGCTTGTCCGATTCTGACTTTTTCTGACAAAACGTTCATGGAAAATTCCATGTCTAAATCTGTCTCTAAAGCTTTTCAGTTGACCATGTCTAATACAATTGCAAAATCCATATCTGTGACTGTAACAAGTTCTGTACTTGCCAAAAAACAGAATGGTACCTTATCAAGAAATGGATCTTCACAACAATTGTCTGGAGCTACTAGCAGGATTGTTAGCACTAAAGTCTTTTGCCAAAGAGTGAATTGTTGCATTTTGCTGAAGATGGACACTGTGTCAGCAGTTCAATACATAAATTGCTTAGATGGAACAAAATGTAGCAAAGTGTTTTTGGCATTTCTGTTTGGATCAAGGAATTATAATACAGGCAGAATGCATACCTATCCTCTCGAATACAATTGTGGATTGGAATGCCAGATATTTTAAGAATTCCAGCAATTGGAAACTTAATGCATCAACTTTGCATCAAATTTCTTTGATTTAGGGACCATTCCACATGAATCATTTTGCAACTTGTTTGAACACCCAGTTCCCCAAATGTATCAGTTGCAGACCAGACCCAGAAGCATTAGCAGTGGGTGCTTTTCTTTATGATTGGTCATAGGGAATAAATTAGTTTATACAAAAAACAAAAACTGTCTGTGCTTCTCACCCTAATAAAGTTGGCAACAAATATATAAACATAATATAAATGAGAGGTTTTGGTTATATGAATTGGCCAAAGCATAATTAAGCTCACCCGCCACGTCAAGGCACACTTTCAATAGGGTGAGAACCTACTCTCCCCTCCTACATAGTGGGCACACAAAGCAGTTTATACTGCTACCAAAACCCTATTAATGTGTTGGGGGAGATGCAAATAAACCTCCGCCCAATTAAACCCTGGACAGCAAGCTGCAACCAGACAAATGAGGAGCCAACTGTAAGGGCCTCTCTAAGTCAGGCCCCATTTAGGCTTCGGAGCTGCTCATCTCTGGTTCCCTTGCCTTGCCTCAGTTTCCTTGCTTGCCTTACCTCGGTTTCCATGTTTTGCTGTAATCCGTTCCTGCATTTCCGTATGATCTGTCCTGAACCTCTGATTCCTGGATTCCTGTCCTGCTCTTGGCTTCAGTTTATGTTTCCTTTATAAGTTGTGCCCCACCCATTTGTTATGTTTGTCTTAGTCTGCAGTCTAAAGGTATGTCCTTCATGGCTTTGTGTTTAGATTCAATGTTTTGTTTCAATTTATTAGTAATTCAGTAGGCAGGGTTTAGTGTTAGGAAAATTGGAGTACTTTGGCGTAGTGGTGGGCTAAGCATACTATGATCATATGATGTGAAGGAATCTCCAATTTTTATCTTATAGTCCTAGACTAGTCCTGTATCCACGTGTGTCTGTGTTTTGTGTACCTTTGCCCCCCCTACCCTGAATCATGTAAGGATTTCAGTTCCTCTCTCATGTCCCAGTTAAGATGTCCTATCCTTGCTTAAAGGAGAAGCATCCGAGGATTCCGGCTCCTCACTCCTTCCCCTGTGTTCCTTGCCTTGTTCACTGTCCTTTTTTGTGTCCTGGCCTATGTATGTATTGTCTGGCTATGCTTCTTGCTCGGTCTCCCTGTCCCTTGCTCGCTCTGCCACCTTACTTGTTATATCTCTGCTATTACTCTGCTTAGCTTCCCTACTCCCAGCCTGCAGCATCCTGCTAATTTCTCTGTATAGCTATGTTTCATGCCTGCTGCAGGGTGTCTGCTGGGCATCTCCAAGTTTTGTTCATATTCCCAGATCCAAGTTTTGTTTGGATTTCCACATCCATCCAAGTTTAGTAGTAGTAGTTTAGTATTGTTCTGAACAACATCCGCTGCTATGTCAGGGCCCTGGTATGTGGCCGCACAACCCTAGATGCCCACCAGGGAGAGTGCAGTCGCCCTGTCCAACTACGCTACTGCGCAATAACTCCTGAACACCCTCTGTATGGACCCAGCTCGTGACCCAGAGGATTCGGGTCTATGGTGCTTCACCCGGCAATCTCCGGGTCAAACCCAGAGAGTTCCCAGGTATGCTGACTACCCACAATTTTCAATTTTGATTTTTTTTTTTTGCTAGTAGTGAGACATTAACAGGTTTACTGCAGCTCCAGTCACCACTTGCTGGTTATTGTATTGACTATTTAATAATTTGTTGTAAAATATAATATAATCAAAGAAATATTACTGTATATTTTTGCAATGATGTACAATAATAACAAGGAATAAGCTCAATACATAATTTATTAAAATTCAATTTTTACTCTTTCTTCCCTTAAGTTGTTACAAGCTAATATAATTAGAACATTAGAAGGTCTCACATCCTGTCCTGTGTTGCATTTGACTAATGTTCATCTCTTTATTAAATTAGGAGAATAAAACAGCAGCAACTCTGAAATTTCTCTACATAAGAGATGGTTCATTTCAACTGCCCTGTGCAATATTATTGCACAATGATTTTTCTCATTTCTTTTCAGGAAATGCATTTCATTCCCTACCCATTCGTTTCAGCCAAAAAAGGAGGCATTTTTCATTTGGGAATAAGATTTGTTGACTGGTGCTCAGATTCACTCTCATTTACTCTTAGACTCTTTCTCATACTCTCATTCTCTAAATGCTTCCCTACCTTCTCTGCCGACCACTTCCGCTACTTCTGATGACAACTTCTGTATCAGCTTCTTTCACTACATCTTGTATCTTCTCCATTTTCTATTCTATCTTTAATCCTTAATCTGCTATTTCTTTCTTGGTCCACATATCCTTGGACATAACCTGGTGGCAACTTCAGCCAAATTGGCAGCGATGCAGTGAAGTCCTCCCCGACCCTCCAATTGGGGAAGAGGACATTGATGCGAGTGCCATTATTTTGTCTTCAGGTGAACTGATGACAATATGGAGGTGGTAGTGGTGATGTCATCTGCCTGATGCTGCAATAGGAGCAGAGGATGTTATCAGAATCGCTATAATTTTGCCCTCAGGTGAACTGAGAGCAGTATGGCAGTGCTTGTGGCGACATCATCTCCCTATGCAAGCTGTTACGCCGCCGGCTAGTGGTGAAGATTCGGAGGCAGATGGCTCCTTTTCCTCAGCAGAGCCAGAGAATCCTCTCAAGCAATCCTGGGGAGACGTTCCCCCATTTTCGGTAAAGGCAAGGGCCCTCTGAAAAGACCTCAGGCTGTCTCCCTTTCTGCCATTCCAAACCCTGCCGCCTCTCCGACCACTGAATTGGCAGCCGAGCACGAGGTGCTAGACGAATATCGAGACGGCTCCTCAGGGCCTGGCTCTCCACCCATCACAGAAGTTGGGCGTAATATGCTTTCGGAGAACCCCACAGCTACGGCCTCGGGACCAGCCCAGCCGTTTGAGATCACGGACACCCAGGCTCTGCTGAATGGACTCTATTTGCCCACATGGCGGGGTTCCTCCAATTTTGCCCGCGGTGCCCCTTGGACAAGGAGGTCCGACAACTTTTAAGGTCCGAATGCCCGCGTCCCACTTTACCAGCCAAAGTGTACAACACCCTGGCGTTCGATCAGTCCTTCGTCACCTTCCTCACAAGAAATGGGAAGGATCCCTTGAGTAGGGGCTGTGGGCAACACAGGATAAACTCCTGGATGTGATGGGGGCGTTGGCCCAGATATTTAAAATGGCTGATGATGCTTTGGCGTATGTCACTCCTTTAGAAGCTCACCTGGTCCGTGAGTAGACTCAGAGGGCGTTTTGTCTCCTGGGCATCGCCAATTGTGCCATCTCGGGGCAAGCTTGATGTGAAGCTGGCCCCCGAGAAACTGGGCCTGGAAGCGAACGGTCTTCTCTTCGGGGAGAAGTTTCTGAAGAACTTGACCCAGCAGGTGAACCTCTTCACCTCGCTGAACAAGGCCCAAGTTTCCATGAGGCGCGTGTTTTGATCTGGAGATCGTTTTTCCTCCAGGGTTGGCCGGCAGAAGGGTCATGCCGCCAGCAGAGCAGCCTCCATTGGCTCTAGACCACGCTTTCCGGAGGCTTCCTACTGCTCCCACTACCGCAGCCCATTTTTGAGCGGTACCACCAGAGGGAGAAGATACCAATTCTTCTGAGGAAAGACGTCTACAGGCGTTCCTATATTTCCTCTTATACCTGTGGCGGACGGACTCACTAATTTTTCCCGTACTTGGTCCGTCCTTACCTGTGATCCCTGGGTTCTCGAGACTGTGTTGGGTTTCCGTATTGAGTTTGTTTCCCCTCCCCATCACTCTGTCACATTCTACCCAGGCTGTGGAGCTGCATATCTCAATCTTGCTATAGTTTCTCTGTTTTGCTTCAATCCATTCCTGGATTTCCTTATGCTCTGTTCTGATCGTCCATTCCTTGCTTCTAGTTCTGCTCTTTGCTTCAGCTCCTGTTTCCTTTATAAGGTGTGCCCCTCCCGTGTGTTCTGTGTGTCTTAGTCTGCAGTCTAAAGGTATGTCTCATTGCTATGTGTTTGGATTTCATGTTTGGTTTGCTTCGTACCTCTGTAAGCAGGCTTTAGCTTTAGGACCCACTGTCATTGGAGTACTTTGGCGTAGTGGTGGGCTAAGCATACTATAGCCATAAGATGTGACAGAATCTCCAATATAGTCCTAGGCTAGTTCCTGTATTTATGTGTCAGTCTGTGATGTAACCTGTGGGGTGTCCTGACCTGTCCTGTCCTGTATCCCCGGTAGAGGGGTGTCCTGTCCTGTCCTGTCCATGTATGATCTTGAGTATTCCTTGTCTTGTTCCATGTAGTGCCCTGTATCATGTATATCTTGTCTGTTATGTTTCTTGCCTGGTCTCCCTATCCCTTGCTTGCTATGTTTCAGCTATTACTCTGCTTAGCTTCCACACTCCCAGCCTGCAGCATCCCGCACATGAGTCTAGTGCTATGTCTTATGCCTGTTCCAGGGTGCCTGCAGGATTTATCTTCGTTCTGGACTACATCTGCTGCTATATCAGGGCGCTGGTATGTGGCTGCACAATCCTAGATGCTCAACACCCGGGTGAGTGCAGTCGCCCTGCACCAGGCCCTGTCTTGTGACTCCGCTACTGCATACAACTCCTGAACTCGATCTTTGGGCGCGCTGGGTCATTGCAGTAGTCTGTATGGACCCAGTGCCTTTTCCTCCTGGGCCGAAAACAAATGGGCAGAAAACAGAATTTGTTGGCTGAAAACAAATGGGCGAAATACAAACCAAAGCATTTGTACATGTCTACTTATTTTACCACCAGCCTTTGTCAAAGTTTGTGGTAGTGATTTTTTGGGGTTATTTTTTCCAAACACACATTGTACTACCGATACAAACTTTCAGCTCCTGGTATATGTCCCTGCCAAATATCCCCACAATATGTGTTCAGTGATACCACCCATGTAAAACTTTTTCAGGTTGTTTGGGGCTGACAGGCCACATTTGAGAGGTGTGCATTTGGAATCCTGACATCCGGTCATCCTGCATAATGTACTAGGGAGATGCTTGTGGTGACATCCCCTCCTCAAGCCTCTAATCGGGGGAGTGGATGTCACTGGAAGCACTGTCAATTTGCCCTCTCTTGAACTCTGGAAATACGGTGGCACAGGTTTTGGACCCATCAATTACAGACTGCTCCTGGATTCCGATTTGGCATTGATATCGTCTATTAATAATATTGAGCCTTGGGGGGGTTTCTTTTACCCTGTCTGTACCTTCCTACCTGTCAATATGCATCGTGGGGTACAAACAGAACATCTGGTATCCCTTGCAACTGGGCTCCTACCCGACCTGCTTACCCGAGCTCTGACACAGCCATAACCATCAATGAGAACAGCCCCTCCCCTGATGTTTTGGCTACTGACAAGTTAGAATGGCATCAGCACACTTATATATCTAATGCTTGTACATTCCCCTTGTAAATGCTGATTGTCCAGAGTGAAAAAGGTAAGGATAAACCCCCACAGGTTTTTGGACCCATAACTCACAGCCATTACCATCAATGAGACCAGCACTCATTTTTGGCTACCTTTCCCTATAATTCATTTATATATACCCTCCTACACACAGTCTCTTTCCAGTTTACCTCATCAAAGAGTGCCAAAATGGGTTGTAATGGTGGCAAAACATGGCAAATGAATGGACACATTTTACTCAAATTTCAGTGATTTTGTAAGTTGTTTTAATTTGTTTTATCGGAGAACCTCCCAGGTATTGGAGTTTTATATGAACACACGAAAGTGGTAAATTTGTTTAAAATAAAGTTCCTATGAGTCTGAATGCACAAGCCTTCTTAAACTTGGCCGCAAATGGAACTGGGTCAGACTGCTTGGTGTGACATTGCTAAATATCAGCATTACTAATCCTCTTACCTTTCTGCTGTGTTAAAAAGCTATCAGGTTTGGTTCTAGAAACGTCAAATGCTTGTTACATGAAACTTGAGGAATGCAATCCATGTAAAACATTTGTTTACACTTGTGCCCGTAACTCACATCTATTGGTGTTTAATGGTGTCACCAGGACATATGCTGTCTTGATTAAGTGCATCCTGTAGTACATAAATAATAAATAAATAAACATTATCTAGCAATAATTTTTATTGGAGTTCATATTCATTTACTTACAGAACAAAAAACAGCAGCAAAAATAATGGTCCAGTGCAATAATTTCCACAAGGAAATTGTTTAATGTGGTGATCCTAACTATTACATATCACTGAATGGTGCATTGAGGTTGCAATATAATAGCAAATACTAAGCACAGAAAAAATAGATTTTTGTCCTTGAAACATGTTTTCTAATGTTTTTTTCATTATACATAAAATGTTTGAACAATGATGTTGGATATATATAGACTTTCGTTTTTGTGACAGGACTCCATGTACCCTGACTGGGTACACCTGAAAAATTGTGCTTCCTTCTGCCGAGACACCAGCGATTAACCCTTCAGAGCTGAATGAAACTAGCGCTGGCAAGACGAAGCGGGACAGCAATCGAATGGAGCCGTGTTGGCACTATGGTTAGCTGGAGCTTAGCTACTCAGTGCTAATATTGTCCTTTATCAATGGAGAGCGTCGGAAACATCCCCAGGAATAGTCCGCGAGGTAGCCGGGCCTGTGGAGCATTTCTGGTCCTGTAGAGCCCCTATAGCTGGCTAGTCCATAAGAGTCTGGTTAGGGCAGACCAGACATTTTGTTTCGGTAACCCTGTGCCTCCCAATGAGCACAGGGTGACTTAGACATAAGAGGAGATAGGGCAGGCGGGCAGGCAGGCAGGCAAGGAGTCTGCCCAGGAATCCATCAGTGACCCCCTCCCAAACTGAAACCTACACCCATGTGTCCTCAGCATCAGGTGGTTACCATGATCTATTGCTTGGCCTATTTGTTTATTTCTTGTAGTGGACATGGCTTGCGTTGTCCGTTATTAGTAAGTCACAGAGGCAATTCCATAAGTGCATTTTAATGTTATGAAGTATCTCCCTTAGGATAAACCACTCCCATGTGGCATATATTACTATACCTGTTATTTTTTATATAGCATGTCTTAAGAAGAGCATTATTTTAACCACCAGGTTGCTTTAGAGAGTGATACTGTACATCTGTTGTTTATCTAAAACACTGGATAATGGCTGACTTCATGAAAACCATAGGATACCAAGAACTACCTGGAAAGAATGGACACACTGGAAGAAGGGGAAGAAATCAGCATGGCAGAATTGTATTATTGGACTATTAGTCTTTTTTGTTAAAATTATAGTTATTTATTATTTCATTAATAAATGTTAGCATCATTTAGCATAAGCCAAGTCATGACCACAACACTTCTATGTTTGTATCATCTACATACTGGCTGTATAAAGTATAGCGTATGGTCCATTCAAATTGTGTGTAATTCATCATTTTGCTGAAATATCTAGGTCTTAAATGCTTTCAGTATTAAAATGTGTTTTCCCATTGTAAAATTTAAAACTCAATTTAGCTTGTGATGAGAAACTAAACATTATTGAATAGTTATAAGTTTTTTGTCTCTCATAAATAGTACATACTGTATATTCATGGTGGCATCTTATTACTTCTGATTATGTGTTAATTGTTTTGTGTAACTTTTAGCTATTGCAGTAAGAAAAGAGGATGCAGAATGTGCCTTTATAGGAATTTGATAAAAATGTATATTCAAATAAAATACAAAATCAAATTAGTAAACAGATATGAGTGTATGAAAGCTTATACATGTATATATTTTTATATATGATATTAAATGTATGTTATGTGTGTGTCAAGATGTGTTTATGTGAATTAGTGTGTATGTGAGATATATAATACAAAATGCATTTTATGTGGATGTGATGGTGTATACATGTGAATCAATGTGTATGTGGTTTTTTAATTTAAATATATATATATATATAAATATAAAATGTAAGTATAGATAACGGCTGGAAATGAGAGGACGCTTGTTAGTTTTTTATGCTCATGCATCTGGGAATATCCAGGAGCAGTATATTAAGCACTAAGTTACATAGAAGGTTGGAACAAGGGGGAGGTTAAAGAGGAGGAAAGCTGTGAACAAACTTTGATATGCAAAAGGGCACATTGATTAAGAGAAATAAAAGCATGCGTCCACAATCCTTGGCAAACTGCCTGGACTAGATATTGTCCCAGGCAGCACACAACCTAAATATAAACAGATAAAAATTAGCATCATGGATGCTAATAATAATAAATCCATAGGAATCAAAATATTACTTTACTGATATTTATTCCGAAATCTAGATTTCAAAGCCTCATCCTTATCTTCCTCAAAAAATATGACCAGATGTTATAAACAATGCCTACACAAAAATTGTTTCTGTTTTCTTGAAAGCAAAACAGCTGGGGTATAGAGTTTATACAAACCCATGATAATAATCATAGTCTTATTTTCATACAGCCATTATACATTACAAATAGTGTGGGGTATTTTCCACAGTACTTGTTTTCATTATGATGAATTTAAGTTGTTTGCTTAATCTATAAATGTGTTTTTGTACTCTATTATCTATTATATTTGAGTAACAATAAAACACATAATATTTAAATTAGAGAACATTTTCCAAGTATATTTCAGAAATGTTCAAAATTTCAGTAACAGCATTTAAAACGATAGAATACATTGGCAGCACGTCTACCTAAACCGATAAAATATCTCCTTTAGGATCCTAATGGACTAAGGCCGCCGCTCACAGAGGATGTGGTAGTGGTAATACACATATTCTTTATTTCTTTTTATCCAATGTGTAATCATTGTTCTGTTCCTCTATGTAGAACAATTATTTTTATCAGCTGCATTACAGATGGGGTCCAGTTTTGCTTAGAGCACTTAACAAAATAAAATACAACACAGATAAATACAGTAATTCCCTTTGTTTATAAAATGCTGTAAAATATTTATTATGACAGAAAACTATACCCATGAAAGATATATTTGTACAAATAAGTCATTTATAATTGTATACAAATCCATGGGATAGGTTTGTTTTATTCATCTGTGGTAATTGTCTCCAGCACTAGTTTGTGATACATAGCTTGTAATTTAAGGTGAAAGGCAATTACTGAAATGACTACCATTTGACCAGGATGACCTTATTTTGCATATAAATATGCATTGGTGTATTTCATAAGACTGGAACACAAATACACTATCACTGTTATTGCAATTGCTACATACTAGAATTACTTTTATGTTTTGCCAAATACATAATGGACATTTTATACTTGTAAAAGTCAGATTATCTTGTATGACAAGACCTGCTTTTTTTTTAAATAGTGTGATTACAGTATTTTGTTTTGCGCAATAAATAACATTCAACTTATTTCCTCTTTTCCACTGTTACCATACTTTCTTCCGGAACTGTACCAGAAGCAGGGCCCTGGGACCTAATCCAGTCTTGCAATACCCTAGCCTCTGGGGGATGACGCTGTTTACAGCATTTGGTAGAGCTCTTAAAATTCCAGCTCTTTCCACTCTCATGCTAACATTATTAGTGTGGCAACATTGTTGCATTGGCAAAGCTCCATTTTCTATTTTCACTCCTTCTGTGATAGGTGAAATACATAATGGAACTTATCAAGTTACATTACTGTGCTGCCATAGCTTCTGTTCTTTTTATCACATTGAGGAAGCCAAGGTAACGCGACATGAAAGCATAATGAATACCAACACAATAATGTTACTCAGTGAGGGCAACAGGCAACATCTGTATCAAACAATAACGGTTATAGGAAATAAAACAAAGACTATGTATCACGGTGCGCATATCGTGAACTAATTGGTTTGCATTTAGTTTGTGCTGTCTCAAAAGAAAAAAGTCATATTTTAATGTATATAGGCAGTTAACACCTGGTTGATCCTTGACAATTAAAAAATACTGGTGGATTCATTTTAGTAATTTACAGAATTCACAGAAAGCCATTTCCTTACTAGCAGTTTCTTTGTGCATTAAGCCTAGTTTGATATGTTATGAAAAAAAGGAAAATGAAATAACGACAGAACAATCAACATTTAGAATAATCTTGTATTTAAAGAGGAAGTAAATTGCCAATAATACAACCATTTTATGAATGACAAGTGCAGATAAACTCATTGAATGCAAGATGGCACTCAAAGAAAGGGTTAATATCTTACCAATGACTTAATTATTTTATAATTAATATATGACGACAGGCTACTTAACATCTGATACCATTGATTCTACATCCTATGCTCACAATATCCGACAACTTAGTGTATTACTGTGGTATTATCACATATAATATCTTGTTTAGTTCAGTTCATTGTCAATAAGTATTGCATTAAGTCATTACTAAATTAAAACATGACTCTTGCACAGTGGTAAATGTCATTGGTGGATTATTTTGTAATGATGAGTATTCTATCTAGCTCAACTTTATTTTAAGAGGATTTCAAGAACAAACAGTAACATTGATTTGTAATAAACCTACCTGACAATTACAAGTTCTCATAGAACTGGTATCGATAAAAGCGAATCAATAGTCCATAAATAAAAGTATTGAATCAACAGTCTAGCATACATCTTATTTCCAAACATAGGTATTTGCAGGTAGAACTATATGTAAAATATCAGCATAACATTTAATGATGCTCTTAGATCTTCAGTCATTCAGTAATCACATGTTAATTATAAAACCAGTTTTTGGCTTGGTCATTGAAATCAGTGCAAAAATATAGATTACATAATAATGAACTTTGTTTTGATGTACAACACATTAAATTAGGCAACTGCTTAAAATGGCTAATGGATTTCAGCATGAGGTAAGTCATATTAATATATATTCTTTACGGTTACAACTGAAACAATTTTTAACATCTTTTAGCATTTACAGTATACGTAAACATAAGATGCCGCGTTCTCTACATTTAAGCCACTGCTAACATTTAGCTTCATATATTTACTTTGCATGGCAAAGTCTGTTTTTGTCCTAACAATCTATACCTAATGACACTTAGGAAAGAATAAGAAAATATAAGCTACTTTAGCAAAACTGGACAGATATAAAGAAAATTGAGGAGGCTTTTTCCTCTTAAAAAGATTTAATGACTGGTTTACACCAAGGTTTATATGAGTAGTTGAAAATTGATATAATGTAGACTGTTCAGTGAGCATGGCCTGTAAATGGTAGACATGGAGAAATTCCAGGTATAACATATATTTAACCCCATAATCTATACAGAAACCAAATAACACAATGGTCAACAATGCGTTGGTTTCGATCTATGGATGAAATGGATTTATACCTATAGAGATCCACATTTACTTCAATAATATATGCACATATCAAGTCTCACTAATTATATTTTTCTTACTAGAATTATAATCCTGCATGTAAAGTGTTTTTGTATTATGTTAAAGCCAAGAAATGAGAATATATATATTTGAATCCATTGTGCTGTAAGTAAATACAAGTATGGAACTTTGTTAACAATTCCCAGAGATGCAGAATACAAATTGGCCTTCCTATAACGGAAGATAGCTTATGTAGTAAACAAAGGTAGAGGATATACATTTCTATTGTAAAGGTATTTCCTGAATCTTAATTTATAGTTATGTGCTTGTAAAAAGTGAGAGATAGTACATTCATTTACCCTTAATAAACAAGTGGTATTTCATTATCAAAGGCATTTTTTGTTATATAAACATACATACATACATACATACGAGTTGCTGTTGACTTATGCCAAGTGTGCAGATGTATAGTAGATGCAGAATAGGGTTACACTGATGCAGTGAAAGGGGCATCAGAAAAGACAGAGTTGACAGAATCTGAGTCAGACTTTGACCTGCTGGTCTTTAAAATACCTTCTGCAGCGAGATTATCATTGGCAATCAGTCGCACTTTCCCATTTTGGCCTTGTTCTGTTTCCTTCAGCGGCTCCAAGAACACCACCCTTTTTCCAGTGCTGGACTTTCTTTCAGCAAGAGGTTTGTGTGATGGAGTGGCACTTAGGATAGATGAGTGAGCACTGTTATGGTTGGGTTTTCTTTTGTTTTTTCTAGATTTACAGCAACATCTGCAGGGAGTGAGATACAGATAGAGAAGTACCAACACTATGCTGACAACACAAGCAGCCAGTGTAGTGAAAGCTGTGTTAAATGCTTCATGGGCATGAGACCTGGTATTTGTAAAATTACTTATAGTTATTCTGATGTCTATGGTTTCATTAAGCAATCTTTCCTTGTTCATTGCAATGCAAGAATATATTCCAGAATCTCCAATTTGGGCATTTTCAATTTCTAGACTCCCATTGTAGAATACACGTAAATGGCTGTAGTTGATATCAGGCTCCAATATTTTATCCTCTGGTGTAACCCAGAGAAACTCTGTTCTTGGGTTTACAATTTTGCTGTCACAATGAACTATCAGCCTTTCTCCAACCTGAGCTTCATACAGAAGCCCAAATGCATGAAAAGTTCCATTAACAGCACTCTCAGAACAATTCAGAAAGTTGTCTTGAATAAGATGTAGTTTGGTCTTGGTCTTAGAATCAGAGGGCATAACACAGACATAATCATTTTTAAAATCCACAATAGGGCTGAAATGTCTATGGTACCAAAAGTTTAGCATTGAATTTAAAGAGCAATCACAAGAAAATGGGTTTTCATGAAGAAAAATACCACTAAGTTGCCTAGCTGAAATTAAGCTGATTTGTGGGACAGGCACAGTTTGCAAGTTATTGTAGGAAATGTCCAGCAACACCAGTTCTGTGAGCTTGCTTCGGCCAAAATAGAGGTCCATGGGAAAATGCGTCAATGCATTGCGGCCTAAATACAACTTCTGCAACTTATGAAGTCCTCCAAATGCACCAGCATCTATATGTGTTAACTGATTGTTGTAAAGCAACAGAACCTCTAACATTTTAAGTTCTTGAAACACGGGGTTGCTCAGTGATTTTAGGCTATTTGATGACAAGTCAAGATGCCTCACATTTGTTATAGTGGAGAAGCTGCCACTAGAGATACTGCTTACAGCATTGTTATTTAATATCAAAGTATGTAGTTTATCTAGTAGGACAGGGAACCAGTCTGGGTCTAAAAACCCAATTTTATTGTAGCTTAAATCTAGTTTTCTAATAAACTTAAATATTGTCCTGGGTACCATAGACAAGTTTTTGTTTGTGCAGCTCACAATATCACTGGCACAGATGCAAGCTGAAGGACACACCCCAGAAGCACCACCAGAGATGGTCAGGAAAAGCAGAAGAACATGGACAAATCCTTTCCAGTTCCTTTGGACAATCTCAAGTTTAGTTGGCAATGATCGATAACAGAGATACATTATGTCTTTCTCTTAGACGCTCTCCAGGACTTGTTGCCCCACAATATGCATATACTTAGAACTGCAGAATAATTAAGGAGAAATCAGAGAGGCCAGATGAATCTTGCAAATGTATTCCTGTATGGCTTGGCATTCAAACTATGTCACTGAAAAATAAACAGAAGGGGCTTTAGTGATAACGAACTCCAACAGCATTATCTAGCTTCCAGCTACAACAGTGCTGGCTTATTCAGAACACAAGGCGTTCGTGGCTAATTCTAACAAAAGAACAGCGTTCACAAGCTACAGAGTGGGAACAAACAACGATACAAATTACTTTGTAGCGGCCAAAAAAAAAACAGTGGATGATAGGAGGTAGGAGAAAGCAAAAAAACAACGGAAATCAACAAGTTTGCAAATTAGAAGTTCACGATGACCGCACGTATCTCGATTCCTGGCACTATTGACATAGAACCCTGCTGCAGAAAGCCAGTGCTAAATGTATAAAAGTCTGTTTACCTGAATGATAGGGGTGTTCACGAGAAGCATTCACTAACTGATCTCCTGATCCGGGTAGAGTAACGCCGGACTATGTCTCCTCTTCATGTCTTCTTCCTCTGTTTATGATGATGATGGGTTTTTTTTTCCAGTCCACGCAGTAATGGAAGTTTAACAGGGCAGAAGAGCAGGGAACAGGTCTGACTGCTCTGCTCAGTAGTCTCCTGTCTGATCAAAGCTCAGGCTCAGGCACAGGCTCTGTATTGTGGTCTCCGGCATGCCCTGCCTCTGTTCACCTGTGCACTCTGATTGGCTGCACATCGCATAGAGGAGAATACAAGCTGACGGATGAGGGCATTGAGAGCACAGATGCTGTGGGTGCTATGTCTCCAGGCTGTGCAGCCCATCCCCCTTCCTGTCATCCTTATCCCCTGCTAAACGATGTTGTTGCATCCCACCCTTTGCTCTCGCCAGGCTTCTTATCCTTTCATCGTTCTTTTAAAATGTTTGCATATTCCAAGCAAATTCCGTTTCACGTTTACCCCGGGGATGCGTTGTTCAGACTTCAATTCTACCAGGCGTGAAGACAAGCCTTAGCACTGTCTGTAGCATACAGATCATAGGTAATATCACTAATCACAACTCCCCACACTTCAATCATCTACCTAAAATGGAAAGTCTATTCATAATTTAACAAGCACTAGACAGTGTCATATGAGTGCTAACAGAAATACCAAAATCAAGGGAACTTCCTCCAGGCAGAACAATCCAATATTAAGCGCTGAAGTGGAATTGCAGGCAAAAATAAATCTATCACTCCTAGCCAGGTACTTAAATCTTAAATAAAGCTGCTGTTCCACAAACAGCTCCGTGCTCTAGCAAAACAACCCTTAGTGAATCTGACATTATTTCCATCACCCATTCAATCCCTTCGTTTTGTGTCACATGGCATCCCCGGAAAAAAAGGAATTAGGCAACAATTGAAATTACATTTTTGGGAAGAATTGTTACATTGAACTGCACCGGGATATGTAACCGTAACATCACGATAAATCTTGATATAATTACATTAGTTCATTTTTTTTTAAAGAACGTGTAGACCACCCCACTTGTTGAATTTTCTAAATGTAATTAGTAAGAGTAATCTGGAAATTCTATGGTTAGTTGATCCTTTGATATGGATTGCAGAATCCAGATGATTCCAGTCATAAACGTACTAATCTCAGGCCATGTAAACATCTGGAGCCTCTAACAAAATACATTACTTAAGGATATATTAACCAAAGCAGCATGTGGGTGATTGCAGGGTTTTGAGAGAGATTAAGATGAGCTGGCATAGATAAATCATGTATTTTGTTATGAATAGAAATCATCTGAAGACATTGCTTAGAGGAACATGTTGAATGGCTGTTGACTCACAAATAGTGGCATGATCAGAGACCAAGAAGGGGCTGTGGTAGGCATCAGAGTAAAACAATAAATGCTGTCTTGTAAAGCCTCAGCCAGATGCTTTAAAAATGGTTTTCCAGATTCATGAACCATGCTATCTGCTGCCCAACAGCAATCAGCAGCAGTTGCTACTCTATAAGTGTCAAATTAAATTTACTTCCATGATGCAAAAAATCTGACACATTTCAGCTTCATTCTTTAGTTTAATGTAAAGTGTACTTTGTGTCGTACTTTGTGTGAGATATGAGGAAAGAACCGATGAGGACTTCAAACCTTGCATGATTTTGTAGTTTGTTTTATTCATATCCAGTTTGTCTGCTACTGTATATAATTGTTAACATTTATTTATCATGGAAAGCAATGTATCGTAAGGGCTGCCCCCAGCTACCCCCTTCTAGGACAGCATCCTCAATACATTAATTGGTTGAAGCCAGAGGAGGACCCTGCAGGGGACCAAGAGAGTCGTTTGAACGGCTCCTTAACCCCTGACGGCAAACCTACGGATTTCCCCCAATCCCTGCGATGCTGCGTAGATGAGGTAGGCTAGATGGGGAAGGGACCAGGGAGATTAGTAGACGAACACGAAGATTCTTTGTGTTATGTGTCTTCGTTTTCGTCTACGTTTTGCCGCCTCCCTGTTCGTATGTCGGTATTCGGGCTGAACAACGAAAACGCACCCTTCATGTGCGTTTTCATGTTCGCCCGAAAAGAATGCACAGGTCTAGTTAACGCACTAATATATGGGAGAGCGTTGTTGGACTTTTGTCCAACTTGTGTACATTTGCAGCACCAGTTTAGTAAATAGACCTGTTTGTGTGCTATATTTTTGACATACACGTGTACAAATTCCAACAGACATTATTTCCATTAGTATTTAACATATTCTGGTGTTCATAAGTAAATACAAAATATAGACAACAACAATACAGATAATTTAAGAACGTTTGCCAATTATACAAATATGCCAAAATAATCAATTAATATTAACAATTCATTATGCATGAGGCATTTATAAATTCAGAAGATATTTTACCTGGAAGAACATAAAAAGCAATCCAAGGTCAACATATTTTCCCTCATCTCATGTCTGCTTGCAGTATACTGAATTAATCTGGGGGTTTTCGTTAAAATATATATTACACACTTTCCTTTTTTTAAATTATATTGCATATATCAATGAGTCTGATTGTTTCAAATAGGATAGTTTAAATATAATCATCCATCCTTTTTACTATAAAAATAGCATCCTGCCAGTCCACAATCTAGGATTGACAGTTTACCAGATAATAAGCAGGAATATGAAACGAGCGGTATCAGACACAGTTGGAAACTTCACATTATCTTTGAAAATTAGCTAGAGAAATACATCCATTCTCATAACCATTTGAGGATGGTCAGTGATCAGTCCGCTATATTATATTCTTAAGTGGAAAATAATCATGAATGATAATGACATTGCACTTGAAATAAAGATCCCATTTAGTCTTATAAAACCAATATTATTCCATTTTAGTAAAACTCATTTCAATAAAATGTCTTTCATACTATATTAGTTCAATATATTTATATCTACTAATTCTACTACTTTGCAAGATCTTTTCTTCCAAGGAAAGACCAGAGGCCATAAATCAAAACTGTATGCTTTATTTAATAGGGCTTGTGTAATATATATATATATAATATATATATAAATATATATATATATATGTATATATATATATATATATAAAACAGATGGAATAAGTATCTTGTGATAATACCTTTTTTTATTGGACTAACAGAATTTTGGAATGACAAGCTTCTGGGAGCTCTTCTCCCTTTCTCAGGTCTAAAACATTTCTTGAGAAAGGGAGAAGAGCTCCCGAAAGGTTGTCATTCCAAAATTCTGTTAGTCCAATAACGTTGATATTGTTGAGATTGCAGAACTTTGAGAGGACTCGATAACCATGTATAGACCTTTCAGGAGAGGAAGTCTAGGCTATTTGTGTGCTATGTATACATGCCAGTTACTGCTAAAGTCTCACCGCATCAGTGGTTTTTTGAAGATTCAGGCCACAACGAGGGTTCTAAACCCCTAACAAAAAAATAGCACCACTCAGCTTGCAAAGGGTCCCTGTAACTAGGCATCATGGGTATTTTTTTAGGAACATGATGCCACGTTTTTGCTGAGAGTGTAAAGAGTAAAAGAAGAGAGATGCCAGCAGATAGATGACAGAAAGGATAACAGAGTGAAAGAAGAGGCAAAACCTACTTGTAGTTTTCGTGCTCCAGATTGCATCAGCCATCCTATTTCTTTTTACAGAATCTGTACTGAAAAGACTGTGGATCACGTCCCCAGTATAGAAATCTCCCGTGCATGTACACTTTGATACCACCTTAAAGCTTTCCTGGGAAATAATGAAAACCTGGATTTTTTTCTGTATTAAATTGATATCGCTGAAAAAAGATACTGGAACTTGACTTAATACCATTAATGTAGATCCCTCACAAACATGTCTAACGTCAACATATGTATTGGTATACTTGTATCTGTAACATTAAAAAATATATTCACAAAGCCACCCTCCTGCTGAAATGCTGTAGCATAAACGTGGCAGACAATAAGCTTCTCTCTCGGGATTTAATAATGAACTGAGAATAGTAGCTTAGACTATGTATTTTATCTCCATTTACACGGATATTACAGAATGCTTCACACTTTTGACAGAAATTTCTCAAACGTAATGCGATTTTGTGCTGAAATCGATTAATTAATGAGCTTGCAGATTCAAAAATGTAATATTTGCTTACACACTTACACACACCATTCCTTTTATTATAGTGTACCTGTTAACAAGCATTTATGACATAAGAGCATAATCCAAAAGAAGAGTCTATATAAGCTCAGATCCAGCACACACTTCTCTACTCTTGTCAGGATGAGCTGAGCCAACACATGCTCACTCTTCTATAAATGTATTCTAGTCTACTTTTATACAGTCTACTGTATATTTAACCTGATTTATTATTTCCAAAATTGATAAACTAATTATTTTGTGTTAAATCAGTTTTTGTCTTATTAAATTTATCTTTCAGAATTAAATATACTTTGATGTTTTTATTTTTTTTAAACTATTCCTTTTTACATATCATAACTAGGGGTTATAGCCAGGGAACTGTGTTATTTCAACAAAGCTGTGTGCCCTATTTCATTGTTGGCTCATCTATACCAAATTTACCTAATTATTACTATGTCTACCGAAGCTATACTATATGACCAAAAGTATGTGGACATCTGACCATTACACCCAGTGGCGACTCTAGAAACAATATATAAAGCACAAGATACCACAGTCAAACTGGGGGGGCATTCATCATTTCCAAAAGTAATGTGCTATAGAATTATACTTTTGTTATTGGGCTAAAACAATACTTGGTCATTCAACACGGGAAGCCTGAAGCCACAATTGAGTGCGACTAATCCTTGAAATAAATATTATAACAATAAATAACTTTTCCACTAAATGATTTCAGGGCCTTGAACGTTTTGTCGTTTTGAACATTTTGTCCCCTGAAGTCACTACAACTTCAGGAGGGCACACATTCCAACACAGGCTCTGTCACACCGACACCCAGACACACACATCAGGACAGGCTCTGCCACACCGACAACCAAACACACACACACCAGGACAGGCTCTGTCACACAGACACCACAACACAC
>VKOC01000003.1:14975710-15053952 GCA_009364415.1 Spea multiplicata | reverse complement strand
GGACAGGCTCTGCCACACCGACACCCGCATCAGGATGGGTTAAGCTACACAAAGCATAACAAATGCTTTTCCACACTGCTTTGCTGTTTGTGTATTTGCCCCCTTGTGTATTGATGCCCTAGACAGGCCCCCTTTAGTATTAATGTACTCCCCCCCACACTGTTGTGTATTGCCCCATGTGTATTTGTGCCCCCAGCCAACTTTATGCACCCACACCTTTGTGTATAGATTTTTATATGATACCCCCCATACCCATGTGTATAGTAAACATCCACCACCCCCCATTTTTGTACTGATTTATGTGATGCTCCAACCACCCTGCTGTGTGCTTATAACCCTCAGCTGCCCCGTTTTTGTATTATTTAATTGAAAATGGGTCCCCTTCCACCTATCACCCCAAGTATTTTTTTTAAAAATACTTTGCTGGCTTCCTTCCCCTGCAGACTGCTCTCCTCCAACATGCTCTTCTCCCACACACGATAAACTCTTTCCTGTCAGCCTGCCCCCTTGAGCGTCACGTCGCATCTTCAAAGGGGTGGGGCGAAGAGCCTCACTAAGGCACTGGGGGCACGGTGCCTGCACACCGGCCACTTCAAAATCATTAAGCGGTCGGCGGAGGCGGCCACACAACTGCCACAATGGCATCTCTGTGTGCCAGCCTACGGACTGGCCGGCCAGTTCGGCCCTGCTCGCGTGTGCCGCACCTCGAAGTCCGGCGGGCCACGTTTGGCCAGCGGGCCGAACGTTGGATGCCCCTGCACTTAATAAACTTGTGTGATGGTGTTTATAAATCATATTAAGGAATATCTTAAATGTCCTGTTCTATGTATCTCCATGATTATTTCTCCCAATTAAATTATCTTTGCCTTGTTGTTAAGTTGCAGATCTTTGTGGAGTAGCTCAGGCAGATTTTTTTTATATCTAACCTGCACATATATATCATGTACATTTATATACCTGCACATTTAGTAATATTACACAAGCCAAAAATGCAGTTAATGTTTATTGAAAAACAAACTAAGAGATTGATTCAGTATCCAATAAAAGCCACCATTAGTTAAAAAATGCATCAATATCTTGTAAGTTATGTGCCTAGAAAGATAAAAAGCACTTTCAGTGATAAACTGCTAAGTAACTTAGAAATAATTACATATTAAATGTCAGGTGCAAGTGTATTTATTTAATCTAAGATTTGGAAATATACACTGCAATCCAAATATTTTTACATTTTAATTAAGGAAAATTTAAAACTGTCACTTTAATTCATTTGCAAGAAGTGTGGGTCAGTTTTGCAAGACTATAACAAGACAAGGAATATCTAGAATACATATTTTTACATTTCTTTATACCAAAGACTCAAAATCAAACATGGACACTTGTGACGGTGCCCTTTTTTCTCTATTAGTTACCCCTGTAACATTATGAAATATGATTTTTAAAGTGATAAATTATATTTATAATAATGTTATATGTGTAAATATTGTAATCAACTATATCAATGGAATCATTTCCTTGGCTATCATTCCCTAACAACACAGGCTAGTAAAAAAACTAGGTGGAATGTTGAAGTAGCTTATGCCAAATGAATGATGTGGCTTGTCTAATTCCCACTGATCTCAGGTTGATTTGAAGAAAGAGTTGCCTATACGTCCCCACCATATTTACCATATTGGGAAAGATTTTAATGAGGAGTCTCCATGGTAATGAGTTTAGCTATCTTGGTTTTTTTTAAAGCTGACCACAAATCATATCACCTAGTGTTACTAATTGATTAAAGTAACTTTTTTGAGTTTATTTGGGCTCCTTCTCAGTCTTTCTGTATATAGTTTCGGTCATGTTACTACATTGTCTGAAACTGTGACCCAAAAGTCTAATTATTGGTCTTCCAAAAAGGGAATTTCAAAGCTAGAAAATACTGATTTGATCAATTCAAGTTACCATTTACAATTAATTCACAGTTGGTGTCAGTAGTGTTTTTTTTTCAGTTTGGGTGGTTATCTCCTAAATATATTTTTCCAAAACACAAGGGATTCATTCAAGATAGAACACCTTTGATTGTTTTTCCCGTGTAAAGTACTGCCAAGATGGGAACATGTAATTCTTAGAGAATCAACTTGCAGGCTGATTTGATAAAATTTGTTTTAAATACAATGAGGGAATTTAAAGATGCATGTAATAGGTATAAAGCTATCCTGAATCTAAGATGGGACCAAGGACTGACTAAAGTTTAAGTCTTTACATCAGGAAAATAGGCACACTAGATGGGCCGGATGGTCCTTATCTGCCATCAAAGTCTGTGTTTTTCGATACAGATAATTTTTGTGAAATAATCATTGTGTGTTACAGGGCCGACTCATTGGGCTGCCTGGGTCCAAGGATGAATTATTGCCTCCCCCCACCCCCCGATTTGCCCATGCTTGGCAAATTGGCTCTGCTTTGGTATTAAAAAGTTTCTATTATCTTGTACAGTATATTTTATATATGGCTGTTTCTGGTGTTCAAAATCAACATTTGTGCTATAATCTGTAAGTTAATATTCTGATAATGTTGCCTGGCAACCACTAACCACATAATTCTAGGCACTTGTACAACTATGTAAAAATGTCAATTAGTTTATATAGATCTGATAAACAGTGCACATTATTACTACATACACAGATTAATAAAATATCCCCTGCAAAGGTATAGCAAAAGAAATAAGATATATTTAATGTTTTTCATTTCAGTTAGAACCATAATGTGTATTCTGGTGAAAATAAATAAATGCATTAAAGCATGTCCTTATGTACAGTACTGGGCACCAGTGTACAAGAAAGATATAGTGGAACTGGAGAGGGTTCAAAGACAGGCAACCAGAGTAATAAGGGGAATGGAAGGACTGCAGTACCCAGAAAGATTATCAGAATTAGGGTTATTTAGTTTGGAGAAAAGACGGCTTAGGGGGGACTTAATAACTATGTATAAATATATAAGGGGGCAGTACAGAGATCACTCCCAGGACCTATTTATACCCAGGACTGTATCTATAACAAGGGGACATCCTCTACGGCTGGAGGAAAGAAGGTTTCTACACCAGCACAGACGGGGGTTCTTTACAGTAAGAGCGGTGAGACTATGGAACTCTCTGCCAGAGGAAGTGGTAATGGTAAACTCAATAAAAGAGTTTAAAAGGAGCCTGGACGTGTTTCTTGAAAGCAATAATATTACAAGTTATGGATAGTAGATTAATAGGGACAGAACGTTGATCCAGGGATTTATTCTGATTGCCATATTTGGAGTCGGGAAGGAATTTTCCCCCTGGTATGGGGCAATTGGCATCTGCTTCATAAGGGTTTTTTGCCTTCCTCTGGATCAACACGGAAGGGACACAATATGTATATAGGTTGAACTTGATGGACTTTGGTCTTTTTTCAACCTTATGAACTATGTTACTATGTTACTATGTTATTACTGATTGTTATCTGCAAGTAACAGATTCTTCAATTCTGTCCTCAAAGTGTATTTCAAAATGTAACCTACAGAAGTAGTGATTTCAAAAGATTAAACATACAGGTATTTAACAAAATTCTGCGGAGACCATCACCACTTAAGCTAACAGCTGGTGACACCAACTACATAATGTAAGTGAAAATCAGTTCATATTACAGAAGAATTCAACACTTGCTAGCTTTTTTTCATTTACAATCAAATAAAGATATATATTGTGATGTTCATATTATAGTCATCTATTTTCAATATCTCCACTTATCATGGCTGGTCTTTTCAAGGCATACTGTTTATAATTATAGAATGTGAAGTAATATTCTAAGAGTGCATCAGCATCAACAGTAATACATACTTCCATCAATGTACCAGGCATCCCCTTTCTACTCCAGTTAAGGCATACATACAAAATAAAAGTAAAAAAATCTGGGTAAAGGTTTTGTATACAACCTGTTGTAATACTTTCATAATTTGCTTTTTAATTTAAAGAATTTTCTTCTGGAGTTTTATAATAGTGCTTTGGTTATTTCCATAACAACCACCTAAAAATTGGGTAGTCTTTTGGTCATGTCACATGGCACTGACAAAAATCTATATTTTTTGGGGACAGAGGAATCTGGCATCAGCATTAATGTCAGTGTCTGGGTAAAAAATGGAGTAAGGGAATGCCAGCCAGGAAAAAGTTGACATATAATTAGACAGTATATAATATGAAGAGGGCTGAGGTTTAACCACCTAGAGACCAATGACACATTTTTATATTCACTTTTAATTTTTTATTGTGTAGTTAACGTGGTAGGAGTTAGTTGGGATTAGTAAATTACCTGTAAATTGTGAATTACAATTTTTTTTAATCCCACTGCATAATGGGCTGGTTACAGGGGAGATGTTTGATCAACCGGCCTTCTTACGATATGGAGGCTGTATCTGTATGATGTCATATCCTGGCACTCTGTGTCTTAAAGTCATGCAGCATCTTTTAATTTTTTGAGGATGGCGATTGCGGAAGGGGACAATTGGGGGTGCTGCGCTTGGTCGGGCCTAGGGCAGCTCTGAAGGTTTATACACCACTGTCTGCATGTGAGCTGTCGACTTTGTAATGTACTAGTATTCAGTATTTGCAATATCCTGACAAACCCCCAAATACAGTAATAACTTCTTCCAGAGACATAATGGTGGATATATAATGCAGTAAAAGAGAGGTAAATCAGAAATAACTAAATATCAACTCAGATAACCAACTGCCTCTTGTATTTTACATTTCAGTAAATAATACATGCATAGGAAAGATCCATGTTTTTTTTTTTTGTTTAGTGTGTAAACAGTCCTATAATGGAACAAAATCCACTTACCTTTATATATTCACAATAAGTAATTGTGTAACGCAACTGAGGGTTCTCCTTTTTGAGTGGAGCTTTGATATTCAAATTTTCTACCTGGTATGTAGTGACAAAACACAAACAGTGTCTCCATGGAGATTTGGGGATTCATATAATTAATTGTCCCTGTCTGCTTCGGGGATCTTTATAACATTAGTGACCAAAGTTGTAAGCTGTCTCTGTGAACATTGCAGTAGAGGGACATTCCACCGATATTGATTATCACATGAGTAAGAGGTCAGACAGTGATCACCTTCATTCATTTATGCTTAAAGATTAGAAGGAAAAATGTTTTCATGTGCGGTCACACATTGCACTACTACCTCGGGGTAACATAATGCCACAAAATATGACCCTGCTGAGCCCTGCCTCTCTGAGTTTACCAGCCCATTTGAAGAATAAATATTGGCCCTGGGCAAATGTTTTCCTATACCCTTGGGCCTACCGGCCCTAGGCTTTAGTACTAGAGAACATATAAATTCTGGCTGACCCAACAGACACTCTTCTCGACAATAAGAATAGATTGAAAATTTGCATTATATCATAACCTTAAGTTATATTCACTTTTGTATATGAAACAGAAATGCACACACAAGATCCAATTAGAATTGATTATATTATTAACTGAAGTCTTATGTCTAGTTATGGATAAAATAAAGAAGTTATTGATTGGTTGTTACAAACACCACAATGGGTTAGTCGTCTTTAATCAACTAAATCTATTACATGATGAGAATTTGCACATTCCTGCTCAATGGGAATTAAAATTGCACTTATTCATTATAGTTAGAGTTGGCAGAGGAGTTTGCAGCACATTTTTGTTATCAATTCACTGAATTTATCAGACATTATCTAGGGCCATCACTGACAAGTTATTCCTGCAAAAAGGGCTGAGCTGGGGCTGCATCATGCGTACTTCACTCAGTGAAATTACTTAAAGCAAATCTTACTGATGCATCATACATGATGCAGAAGAAGCTCACTGGAGTTGGCATTTCTTAATCCAAAGTGCAATTACAGGGGTAGCCTCGACACTTGGGCTATGCCATGCCCAATTAACCCCCCAAATAAAACACAGACAGCAATGTGGGATGAAAAGGCCACAGCCAATCTATTGCCATGCAACCTTTGAACATAAAAGGTGTGTTAACACGACAATGACCCAAAAACCATTTACACCCATAAGCTAAACCATAAATGTCACCTATGGGATCGCATCCCATGTAGCCCTACCCCCATCCCAGGTTCCAGCAAACACGCACAGACAGGAACCTCCACCAACACTTTCCATCAGTGGCTATAACGCCACATAACACCCCCGGCTACCTGGCAAACTACCGCCCCCGGCTATAACAAAATGACTAGAGAAAATTAGTAAACATGAACACCAACCAGAAACATAGCAACAAGAAATCATCTCACAATAAATAAAGGGAGGGCGGGTGGGGACAAACACACGGGGTAAGCTGGCACAACAAAACAGCCCCGAACCCCCAACCTAACCTTATATACTGCTTCACTTCCTCCCCTTCCCATCTGAACTTTACATGAGTCCCCTGGCCTAGCCCTGCTTCACATCCCTGTCAAGGCCCCCTCTAGTCTATGCAGGCCCCGTGGGCATCATTAATGCAACTCTCCTGCTAACTCCTGCTTTAGCAAATAAATTCACAAACTATATTAGAAACAAATCAAAACATTTAATTATATTTGACCAAAATAAAAAAAAAACATCTTTAATAATGTTTAAGTATATCACTCATACCCAAGTAAATGAAAGGCTCCATGAATCTATTAAACTTGCTTCTTTCCTTACTGTGTAGCTGGAATTTACTCTTACCATTTGGTGAGCTTTTTACATTTCGGGAAGAAAAAGAAAATTACTAGCCTTGAGTGGATAATTGTTTTACAGAAGAAAACTCCCTTTACTTTTTAGGCTTAGAGTATATCTACTTTAAGTACAGTATGCGTTACATTCCCTAACTGGTCATATAGAGAGAAAAGCAAAGAAGTAGCAATTTGCACATACGTAAAAAGAAAACAGGTTTTTACCGGTAGGTATTCTACGTCAAAGATAATAATTTACACATGTTGTCTAAAAGCACCTGATCCTTACAAAAGCACTTGAAGTCTTTAGGATTTGTCTTTGTCTCCATTAACAAAATTGTAGAGATGATGATGGTGTTTCTTAGAGATCTCATCATACACAGTGGAAATATCATCATAGATCAGCATAGATATCAGAAGATTGATTTCTTGATATACGTTATAGTTGCTGGTATACCCATGTGTGTGTGCTTCTTTACCAATCTTTTGTGAAAAATACCCTGTTGTGTTTGTAAGATAATATCACTAAAAAATATGAACTCATCATCATCATTGTTATTGCTAGGCCTTATTTTAATCACCTATGGATTTCATATGCCATATGGAACTGCAGCCCACAGTCATTCTGGTGAAAGACACAAGCGTTTATTTTGTGGATACACAGATTTTTTTCCTGGAACATCATAATGATAAGTATACTCCACTGATATTACACATTTTTGATAATTAAGATCCAATCCTATTTAGATTGGAAAATATGAATTAGAATTTTGAATTAGGATTATGGAATGAGTATTTAATAAATTCAACAATTTCAAGTGTCAGGTATGCTTTTGAATGGATAGCTACCAAAGAACCCACTACTACTTTTCTTTTTATAGTAGTCCCCCCACTATGTTATGTGTATTCTATGGGGTACTGTGTCTTCCTTTGTTTAATTGTTAGGGAGCTGTTCTATTAATATTCGTTGTAAAGAAAATTAAACCGTTCGCTCTTTACCTTCCATGGTATCTCTAAAAACATTGCCCTCTATGACCTAGAAATAGTGCACTACAACTCAATAAAACAATTATTTTAAACGGTGGAAAAATTATATGCATTCCATCGCAAAAGTGGCACACAGATAGCCCTGCTCTCTAATAAGAAACAAATTATAATTTTTCAAGAAAGATGTCTTTTTCAGGTGGTGCAGAAAACATTAATATATATTAATATATGTAATAAAAGGCATATAACAATATGAATAATGTAGATATTTCAACAAAATCCAACAATCACACAAATTAATTATATAATTTAATTATATTACTATATTTAATATGATTATTTATTAAACATTTGTACACCAGTGAACTAGCAATAGGGAATGTGTCATTCAACTTAAATAATTAAATTAAATATTGCAAATACTTAAGTATTTTAAGTATTTATTTGCAACCACTGGTCCATGTGATTATCTACTTCCAAATTAGTTGAACCTCTGTGCTCCTCCCTTTACCTGATGTCCCTCATGCCTTGGAGTAGTAGTGCCTTATAATGTTTTGCACTTTAGAACTTTAGATATTTAGAAGCGGTGGAAAATGTGTTAAGAAATTAGACTTTGTACATAAATATGCAGGGATGGACTGGCCGGGGGCTGCTGGAGCAACACTGCACGGCAACCACGGGTCGCAACTGTGACCGGGCTCTCCTCCTGTAACCTACCCCTGTGGCACTCGCATGCTGTGCGAGCAACCTCTTGTTTACTGGTCAGGGGAAGCAGGCTGTTTGGGGGTAAAATGGCACAGACAGGCTGTTTTGGGACAAAGTTGGAACAGAAAAGCTACATAGTGGCAGAGATGTCACAGACATGCTCTTTGGAGGCAAAGGTGACACAGACAAGCTGTTTGGGAGCAAAGGTGGCACTCAACTGTTTGGGGTCAAAGGTGACACTATGGAACATATACTTGTGAAGTTGGGGGCTGGATACCTGTTCCCCAGGTACTTATTTTGTTTTTTAACAGTTTTGGTTCCTGGGATTTTAACAGCAGCAATGTGGTATTTTCTTATCAGGAACAATTTAATATAATTTTAAAAATAATGATTTGTAGCTATTTGGATGGCAAATAGTGTGACTCAGATCAGTTAGTATAAGCAGACACAAGAACTAGACCACACCATAAAATATATATAGAACCAAATATCTAACTACAGGTAGAATTTTACTTGTTTAAAGCTGATTAATAATGTTTGGCAATTTTCCCCTTATAATAGACACAAAACACTGAAGCTCTGAACATTAAATAGAAACATGCCATGTGGTTGTTTCTTGGCATATACACATATGATATAGTACAGTAAAAGCTGGCAATGGTTAAAATGTGTTTTAATAAAAAGTTGATAACTGTGCCACAGGTAATTAAATAAACTAAAACACAAAGGCTTGGTGGAAAATATGTATACTTGGACAGAAAATTGCTAATTATAAATTGATGGCTGCTTAATGGGGAGATCATCAATGGAGAAGGATCCAAGAATATTTGCCGATACTAGCCTTCCCAGCAGTAGCAGTTGCTGCAAAAGGAACCAAGTTGTTATATAGTATTAAAAGATAAATAAATGTATGAGATGAGAACATAGCATTGGCAAGACCACACTTACAATATCATACACGTCATATAGTTTAGCCATGATATGCATTGTGCTGTCCCCAAATTAATTTGCCCATGTTCCCACTCCCCAACTATTTGCCAGCTCCAGGGCTGGCTTGGAGTCTAATGGGATTTCCATAGGAGCACTTTCCTGCAACCGATTAGCTGCTTCAAGGGGGCTCCTTGGGACACTAGAGTGTCCCTTTAAAGGAATGTATCCTACCTATGACAAAATACTTACCAAACTGGGGATATGATTACTGTTCACAAGTACATTCTAGGTAACCATAAAGAACTGTATGGAGATCTTACAATTCATACAACGTTTTACAAAAGTTAGAGATACAACTTTTTTTCGCAGTCAGATTAGTTATAATGTGGAATGTACTGCCAAGACAAGTTGTATTTGAGGATGCACTTGATACTGTATGGTATTTTAGTACAAGAGTTTGGTACAGAATTGTAATAGAATTTCCAGAGAAAAATGCCTTCAAGTCAAGCATTTTTTTCTCCTGTGTAGAACATTTGTTGTCTTCTTGGAGGAGCTGAACTTCATCAAACGTGCTGTTACAATGTTGCATATGCCCCCCCCCCACACACTTGGTACTAGTGCGCTATAGTAGCCAATGACGTCAGCGTAGGTACACCTGATTAAAAGCCCAAGGGAAAGATTCAATGTGAAGAATTCAATGATAATAAGTGCAACCGGGGTCAGTCCCTGTCACCTGACGTCAAGTGTGATCATATGGATAGTCACAGGCAGCCTCCTCCTCTGTCACAGCCAGTGTGGGAAGCCAGCACTACCCATTTACACGCCCGCGGGGCTGGGGATAGTGGATCGTTACAGGTATGGCATTGGTAGCCAGATGCTAAGGGGATGTGTGATGTGAAGGGTCCACCTTCAGGTGAAGAATGCACCGCTACACCGCTGCATTGGCTACACCGGGGACGGCTGGTGGAGGAGGGAGGTAAGGATGACCGATTCAGGCAAGGGAAGAGCCCTGCTTTACTGGATAGCTGTCGGGGAAATGACCGCAGCTCCTGCGGTAACCGTGCTGGGCATGGAGGCTTTGCAGACACACGACGCAGCCCTGAATAGCAGCAGTAGCGACAACAGCTCGTCTCTCCCCCTGCTGGATACTGCGGACCGAGCTGTGCACGATGCGGACACCATCTCTCGGTACATCGGGCTCTTCTTCATGCTCCTCCTGGATCTGGTAGCGGTGACCGGGAATGTGGCCGTGGCCGCCGTCATCCTCAAAACGCCCAAACTCCGGAAATTTCTGTTCGTGGTGCACCTGTGCATTATAGACGTCTTAGCTGCCATTACGCTCATGCCTTTGGGGATTGTGGCGAGCACAGGGCGAGTGGCGTTCGGAGATTCTCTGTGCCAAGCATATGTCTCCTTGGAGGTCTGCTTCAGCAGCGCGTCCATCCTCACGGTGTCTGCCATAAACATAGAACGCTATTACTATATAGTGCATCCCATGAGGTATGAAGTGAAGATGACCCTGGGTCTGGCCATCTCTGTCATGGTTTTCATATGGGTTCAGTCATCCTTGACATCAACCGTGCCATTCTTCACGCCACAAGTAGATGGCATTGAGCCCAACACTAGCAGTCTTGTCAATGACACACGCTGCTCATTACAGAGGAATGCAGGGAATTACAAGAAAGTGTTCGTGACGTTTTTTGTTACAGTGTATTTTGTGATTCCTCTCCTAATCATACTGACTGTCTACTGCAACGTCTTCAAAGTAGCAAGGATTGCAGCTCTGCAGCATGGGCCACTACCATCCTGGGCAGCTAGCCCTCGGCAACGGACCAACTCGGATGGCAGTCAGGCAAACATCATGGCAGGGAACAGATCTCACAGGGTGTCACCAGAGAGGACAATCGGTGGAGCAAAAGCAGCTTTCACACTCATGATAATTGGGGGTCAATTTGTCATGTGTTGGCTGCCTTATTTTATTTTCCATGTGCAGACTGCTTTGGAATCCAGTCCATCCAAGGCATCAGACAAGTGGGAGAATATAGTAAGATGGTTTGCATACACATCCTTTACTGTTAATCCATTCTTTTATGGCTGCCTAAACAGGCAAATCAGAGCAGAACTCACCAGGATACCCAAATGCTTTCTGAAACAGTCCTTGGATGAACAACTGGGCCTCTCAAGCCAAGAAGGCTCAGTTGAGGAGAACTTTCTCCAGTTTCTCCAAAGAACTGGCTGTGTGGTGGACAGAAGGAACAGCTTTCCTATTTCTACTGGCACTAGACTGCTTGTTAATCAAAGTACCCTGAGTTTCCGAATGCCAGGTCAAATCTTGGAGGAAACTCCAGAGCTACTGGAAAAGGAGTACACAGTGGGGTTTAGAAGTATTCAAACACATACTGAGCAAGAAAACTATTTAGGAGTAACAAAGTGATACTTTATTTCTTTCTCTGAAGACATTGTTGGACATATGTTTGTTGTGACACATTGACAGTACAAAATAAGTGCTCCTATCTCTTGAAAAACAGTTTTATCTTTTGTTTACATTGTTGTTGTTTTTCTTCATCTAATTGGAGAATGGAACATATTTACTAATGAACTTCCTCGAGAGCTTAAAAGACTGGAAGATTTCAATCGACGAGAAAATATGTAGAAAAAAGACATGAGGCTGTGCCTTTAAAGCTATGTATATATATATATATATTATATATATATATATATATATATATGTGTGTATGTGTGTAAGTACAACTAAAGAAGACACATTTTCACATTGAATGCAGTGTTTGTGTAAATTCAAAGGCACAACCACTGGTGAGGGCCATGGACAATGTACAGGTATAGTATAGGTAAAATGTGTTCTTCCATCTAAAAAAAAAAAGATTGTATTTCAATAAGGAGATTGCTTTTCTGAACTATTTGTGCATTCCACCACAAACATACCTTCTCTCCAGAAGATGACAATGACCCATATATGCTTGGATACTTTCTATTACCAGCAGTTGATCTTTTAATGTATCTTTAGTTAGTGTAGGGTCAGGGATCCCTGAAATCAGACAAACCTGTTTTGGCACAAGAGCCCATAAGGGATGCCATTTGCTTATAATAGGATTCAAATTCTATGCAACGTAAAAAAATATATAAACTACAAAACTTTAAGATTAGATGAGAACCTTTTCTGGCTAGTGATCTGTCACATTGTCTTATGTTAACAGAAGGCTAAATGTTTCAAACTACAGAAAAATGAATAATAGCTGTTTAGTTTTTTTTTTCTTTTTTAGGGTACTGGGCAGACATTATTACAGGCTAAAATGCCACTGCAGTACCTTTACGTGTTCCTATGGCATTGCCCAAGAAAACGCAAACCCTAATTTAAAAATATAAAGCACTGGAAAGGGGGTTTTCTACCATTTTGCTAGTTGTAAAGAAGGCGGCACATAAAAGCATTATTGGACTTTTATTAGCCATTACTAAGATTCAAATCTAAAGGAAATCATTTTTACATAGGTATCTTTACCTGAACAACAACATTAGGCCCTGAACAAATCTAGATTGCTGTGTCACAAAAAACCTTTAAAAGCTGCATACCATGCTCTTTATGGACCTAAAAATAATCCTGTGTATCACTGAGCAATACTACGTTGGTATCTCGAATATCTACCTTGTCTGCGACACAGATGATCATGCTAAGGGGTGAGGTATGGGGGTAAATAGATGTGTTATAACCTTTCTATCCTTAAATCTTTTTGATCTAGTTTAAAAGCAAGATGTGATTTCAGCTGCATTTTAGATGTCAAATAGTATAAAACTTTATTCAAGATGATTATGAACCATAAAGTGTTACATTTTAAAAATTTAAGATGGTGGTATGTTTTTTTTTTTATTATTATTATTATTATGAAAATGATATTGTGAAATGAGCTGTTGTGGTAAATATCAGTTTTTATAATCTGCTAGATATAAACTTTGATTTTTCAATGCATTAAATTAAATTTCTTAATTTTCAAGTTTAAGTTTATTTGCATATATGCGCTGTAACACCCATCTGCATGTTTTGGGTAAATATCAAGCACAAATTAGCAATAATAAATTGCCAAATGATCAAACTACAAGTGGTGAATTGTATAAATGTTTTATGTACAGTTGCCATCAATAAATCTGCATAAACAGTGCAACATTTATATTTGTTTATTAGTGTCACAAAAAAACCACGGAAAATGTAGCTGAATGGGCTTTTTGAAGATATCATTCTTGATATAGATTTCATTCTAAGCCAAAGGAACACCCCAGGCCTACCGTTAAGTAAAATACATACAGAGGTCCATTTTGTGTGCATTTTATTGCAGTTAGCAAATGAGATTTATCTACCTTAACATTTGCACACTTCCCACACAGGCTCTTTAGCACTCCCACTTAAATCAATAGCCGTTCAGCTAGCATATATGTGACTATGTGATTGTCACTTTTGAACTTGCGAGTATGCAATTGGAACTGCTAAAGCGCATGTGCAGGGCGTGTAGCAGGAAAGGGAGGCAAAAAATAAGGCAAGAACTCACGTACCAATTTAAACACCGCAAAATACATTGATGTCCATACAGAGTGGACATCAATAACTGAAACTGAGCTCATGTATTTGATATGTGCTACTTATAAATGAAAATGCATCAGATACGACAGCTGTGAAGTAGGTCACATAAAAGATGCTCCTTTACAACATGTTTTATTTATTATAATCTACAAGATGGTTTAAAACACACAGACTGAACATCCTGCTCCTTTACCCACCCGTTCGACATATGTGGAGTTCCTACCACAATGCAAATTAATTCTATATATAAGCTTTCTCAGTAGGTGTTGAAAGAAAAAACAGCTTTGGCTCCTGCCACCAGTCATTATCTGTGTTTTGCTGTTCTAGTTCCGCTAATCACTCCAGCTATCACCTGCACGTCAATGCTTATCATAGCTATGTGTCACCTTTAATTGAACATTTTTTGCATGCAAATGCATTTAGGGATACCTGAAAATACCCTCTATGCATTCCCCCAAAGGTATTTACATTGCATGAGATGCACTCAGCTGTACAGGTATTTGCCAATGCAGAATTTTAACTTGTTTGTGGCAGCAATTCTGTATTGGTGAAGTTGAATGGGACATTAAGTAAATATGGCTGCCATTTTTGCACCTAGGCTGTTTACAGTCTTATTATAATTGTAAAATTGCACCTGATTTATGCACATTATCAAGTGGTGGAATGTGATAAATTAATATTACCCAATATGATGTTGTGTTATTAAAGTACCATATACTTAAATGCAAACAAAAAAAGCAAACTGAAATTTTACCTTGAATTTTTATTGAAATGTTTTAACAACAGCACTACAATTTAAAAGTCCTTCAAAGAGTTAGCAGTAACACCAGCGTGTCCTTAACATGAGGCCACAGAAAAACTCAGTGGGGTTGAGGTCAGAGCTCTGTGCGTGCTAGTCAAGTTCTTCCATAGCATAGCATTGTCTTGAGAATTTCTTTATATGTTGCCTTCAGCATACCAATACATTTTGGACAATGCTATGGTTCCAATTTTCTGGGAACATTTTGGGTAAGGCCCTTTTCTATTCTAGTATGACTGTGTCCCAGTTCACAAAACAAGGTGTAAAGAAATGGTTGGATGAGTTTGGTGTGGACGTTCTGACTTTAGGATGAACTGGAATGGAGATTGCGAGCCAGGCCTTCTTGTCTAACATCAGTGTCTGACCTTACAAGAGCTCTACTGGATGAATGGGCAGAAATTCCCACAGAAACACTCTGCCCAAACAGTCTCCTTGATGGGTCAAATATGCCAGATATCTCACTCACTGCGCTAAATACTCTGCTGCTCACAGTGCACAGTGCTATTTTCTATTTATAGACAGATATAGATGGATATGTGAACGCCGGTAGTGTTGAGTAGAGTTTTTTTTAATGCTTAAAAGTTTTAAAAATTCCAAAGAAATCTTAATAGACTGAGCGCTGAAAATAGGTGTCAAGATTATGTAACTCAGGAAGCTAAGTTATATTTTGCATTTCTACATTTTACATGTGTTTGCTAGAAAACCAAACCAAAACACCATGATTTTTCAAAAATGTAATGTTTATTATAAAAGACACAGAATTTCTATGTTAATCAAAGATTTTGGCATACTGCATGTTGTTCTGGTCATAATATTCATATTCCATATTTCTTCTTCAGCGCTTTTAAGGAATCATTGGTCTGTGATTGTTCTATGTGTGCAAATAAAGCATGAACAACTGCAAAGATGAAGACAGAAGACATGTAAGAAAAGAGACAATTTTCTTCTAAAATACGGGACAGATCTTGTTATATAATAATAATAGTTGACATAATATAATTCCTTAAGCAGGGCGCTTTTTCCTACACAAAAAAACCCTTCTCGTAAACAAATAAGGGCTATGTTTATTCTCTTTATGGCCCTACATGCAAATGCATACCCATTCCAATATTTCTTTCATCTTTCACAGGATAAATGCAACTGCTAAAACTCAACTTTTTTAAACCGTTTTTCTGTGCAACTAAGCCTCTAGATAAACTATTAATGATTCCCCAGATAATATTTCCTATATCAACCTCTGGATTCATATCATTTTCACAATCTACTTATTTGTAAATTTAAAACGCTTACAAAAAGTGTTTAGAATCATACAAAGACACCCATATCAAAAGCCTGCATTTAAACAAGTCCACTTTTTCCACTTTGAGAACTACCATCCCACTGTTCTCTATACTGTCTTTTGATTAATAAAAATCAGCCTCAATCAGCTGTTGACCATTCTTTGTCTCAGTTTCTCATGAAATCAACTAAAGACTGAGCTCTTTTTCTGCTTGTAACCGATGCCTTGCCATATGTTATTGTAATTTGTATATATATCAGCATTAATTGTTATTGTTAATTTTGTTTCTTTCTCTATAGGGCATATGATATAAGAAGTGCTGAACATAGAACCTTTGGCCAAAACATGACACAATTATTGGGTGGTGTTCTGAAAGCTGTCTCTACCCTCTTCAATTTTGTATAAGTTTATTTACAATATTTAAAAAAAAAATACGTTATAATTATATTTAAAGTATACTTTTCATTTAAAATCAGTAACTGCATTAAAGAAATCCAAGCAACTGTTCACATTTGTTTTAGACAGGTGGTGTTTTTCCTTATGTCTAATTTTTTTTATTTATATGTGTATTAAATATAATGGAACAAAAATGTACAATGCTTGCATTTCCAGTGATTCTTTATACCTGACTTAGACTGAAAAATAAATTACAAGACTTACATTTATACAACAAATATCCTGTGAAGGACATTAACTTTGTAATATCTTCAGCCTGGTTTGATTTAAATGACAATTAATGAACAAACCATCTGCCCTTAATATAATGAGGTGATTACCACTACCACAGAATGTAAAGAATGGTGTTGAATTGCTATCCAGTTAAGAAGTAGGCCTATGCCACTTACTTTCTTTTTCTGATTGTGACAAAAACATTACTGCCATGTCGAATCTTCTCAGCTCTGATAGCCCTTGTAAGATTTCTACAATAAGGGATATGTCTTCTCTCCTGTTGAAAATACATATTACAGAGCACTGTTAGGATGCAAAGTAGTCAATGATCTAGAGATTATTGATTTTATTCTTCAATATAATTAATATTATTACCATACCTGGGAACTTCTGGGCTCCGGCTACCTGGAGCCTTCCCTTGCGGGATGCGGCCAGGACTGGCCACTGACTTCGGTGGGAGTTCCCCCTGACGTCAGGGGCGTTCCAGAACTCGGGTGATCTTAATTATGCTTTGGCCATTCCATATAATCAAAACCTCTGATTTATATTATGTTTATATATTTGTTGCCAACTTTATTAGGGTGAGAAGTGCAGACAGTTTTTGTTTCTGTATACATCTTACAGCCAACACACTGTATTTGCAGCATGTTTACATTGTTTGGTAGGCCTCATATTATACATTTGTATTATTTGAGCCTGAGACTTGCTTAGCGCTCCTCATCAGTCTGGTTGCAGCTTGCTGTCCAGGGGTTAAATGGGAGGAGGTTTGATTGCACCTCCCCCAACACATTAATAAGGTTTTGGTAGCAGTATAAACTGCTTTGTGTGCCCACTATGTAGGAGGGGAGAGTAGGTTCTCACCCTATTGAGAGTGTGCCTTGACGTGGCGGGTGAGCTTAATTATGCTTTGGCCAATTCATATAACCAAAACCTCTCATTTATATTATGTTTATATGTATATATTTATTAGGGTGAGAAGTGCAGACAGTTTTTGTATACATCGTACAGCCAACACACTGTATTTGCAGCATGCTCACATTGTTTGGTAGGCCTCATATTATACATTTGTATTATTTTAGCCTGAGACTAGCTTATCGCACCAACATTTTTTCTTTTCCCGGCGTTCCACAACTCCACAAGGACCAAAACAAAATGTTCTATCCTTATAATAAGTTATCAGATTTTACTCACTAACATATAAATGCATTAGACAACTGGGTTCTCTTGGTCATATTGTACAATTTTGCTTAAAGAACAACAAAAAAGGCTGATAAGACAATATTATATAATATAGTTTAATTTACTCTACTTAAAAAACCCTAAATACCAAGGTATAAACTATGCCACCTTTTTTGGTTCTAATTTTCTTATTTTTCTAATTACTCAAAAACTAAAATACACAATAACTTTTCTTTTGTAAAAACCCAATCTTCTGTGGGGAAATATCACTCACCCAATGTACTTATCTCGAAGAATTTTCAGAATTTCATTGAATACATCTGGATCTAAAGCTTTTTGGAACAGTTTAGAATAAAGGGAGGGTTCAATTTGCTGCCAAATACAAAAAATAGAGTATTTAAAATATTTATTTGGAAACATGTTTATGTTACACAAAGTCACCTATTGTCATTCTTGCAAACATGTATAAAGCATGTAAAACACATAAAATACAAAAGCACATAAAATAGCTGGACTAGAAAGGGGGTTATATGCCTATTAACATTTAATACGTAGCTCAAGACAAAAATGGGAGGGGTGTAATTTTATCTTTAAAAAAAAATAATTTTAAGTACTCGATATTACAAGGGTGAACTTAATGTAAAACGTCCTACACCCAGCCTCCTTCAAACCACTACAGCGTTCGTAAACCTTGGTAAATCATATGGTTACCAATTACTATATACTGTATTGGCTCCATTATATGCCGCACCCTTAAAGTTTGGGGCTATTTTAAAGAAAAAATACACAAGTGGAATAGTAAAACAGTATTTTATCTAATGAACAGGAACACATGTATCTTAACATTTTTGGTATCTATTATACAGTTAGTCAGCATATGCCTTATACAAACAGAAAACCAATAGCCTTTTTAATTCATAATGCACCTTACTTATAGATATGCCCCACTGCCCCCCAGATATGCCACTCTGCTCCGCAGATATGCTTTATGGCCCCCAGATATGCCACTCCGCTCCCCTATGTTACTCTGCCCTCAGATATGATACTCTGCTCCCCAAGATATGCTTTATGCCCCCCCATATGCCACTTTGCCCCATCTCCTCGATTTTCCAATCCATCCCCAGACTCCCTGGTGTGTTGCGGGCAGCCTGTGGAAGTGCCAGCAGCAGCAGCAGCGGGGGTTATAATCGGGTTTGGGATGTCTTACTTTCAGGTATTGGTAAAGTAAATCAGGGTTGCTTTTCAGTCTTCTGAAATCGGATTCAAGCTGGAAAGAATTTGCAGGAACTCCAGGAATCTCAATACTTGGTGCTGCAGTAGTAAAAGTTGACTCAACACTTTTCACTTGGGGTGCTGCTTGAGATACATGTTGAACTTTAACAGCAGATGGAGGCCTGTGGGACAAAATATTGTAATACAAGTTAAAATACAGAGACAATGGAGCTATGAACTATAGACGGCTTACTAGCAAATTAAAAAGGTGAGAGCTCATGGACTGTGTAGAAATATCACTTAAAAGAATATAGGTAATGTAAATAAAAAAAAAAACCTTGATGAAAACACATCGTAATACCAGGAACAGGTCCATACTTCAGTGGTCAAGTATTTTAAAAATTCCTATATACCGTATTTGCTCGATTATAAGACGATGTTTTTTTCCAGAGCAAATGCTCTGGAAAATACCCCTCGTCTTATAATCAGACCTCTAAAAATGTCTGCTGGGGCCATGCTGCTTACCGGGCTTTGGTCGCGAGCAGCGTCTGTGCTACCAGCAGCAGGAGAACAGGAAGCGTCCTCACACAACTCTACTTCCCCCTCCCTCCTCTGGGGGCGGGGCCAGAGAAGTTGCTCGCACAGCCGGGCCCCTGCAGAAGTCTTCGAGTGAGAGATCTGCAGTTCAGGTAAGGGGGTGGGGGAGGGTTTTTGTGATTGATGTGTGAAGTATGTGTGATAAATGGAATGAATGAGTATTTAAATGTTTGTGAATGAGTGTGTGTGTGTGTGATAGCATGGATGTGTAAGGGGGGTGGGGTTGTAGCATGGCATAGGGAGGCTGTAATCCCACTACTATCATCCCCAGGTTCCAGCATGTACTGGCTGCCTTGGCTTGATAGGGGTGTGATGCTGTTAGTGTGATTGCTGTTAGCAGTTTGATATATATATATATCAAACTGCTAACCGCAATCACACTCCTATCAAGCCAAGGCAGCCAGTACATGCTGGGTTAAAAGGCATATCATGAGGCTGAGTGGCATATAGGGGGTTAAAATGCATTTCTGGACCTCCACTATATGCCACTCAGCCCCATGATATGCCTTTTAACCCCCTATATGCCAGAGTGGCATATAGGGGTATAAGGCATATCATGGGGCAGAGTGGCAAATAGGGGGGTCTAAAGTATTTCTGGGGGCAGAGTGGCATAGACGTGGGGGGGGAAGGTGGCAGAATAAAGGAAATTAGAAAACAATATTTTTCTTTTGCCGTTTGTTCGAATAATATAGCCCCCCTTTTTTTTTATTAAGCATGAAAAATTTTAATTTACATGAAATTAATATTTACTGTTAAGATCTTTTTTCCTATAGGGTAGGTCTTATATTCAGGCTTTTTAAATTAATATTTTGATTTTGGGGGGTCGTCTTATAATCGGGGTCGTCTTATAATCGAGCAAATACGGTAAATTGATTTAAGTGCAAATATGATCAATATTTTCTGTACACAAGGAACACTTTGAGAAAATCATGAAAATTTTGAGCAGTATGTACTGTATTTGTGATATTGGACTGCTTGTGTCGACAGACAACGATATCACATGAGGTTCGTCCAGCTCTTTTGCTATCAATCAAAACTATGTGGCTTGATACTAGCTTAATACTTGAGGCTTGGAGAAGCACGAGAAATACCACAAAAGTTATGGTGGGTAAAGGTGATGGAAAACCCTTCCACTTAAAATTAAAGGGGTAGTAGAAGCATTATTAAACACTCATCTGCAGACACCAGGCAAGCCACAAGGGATTCTGGGTAGGCACATGCAAATAAGGTCAACAATGATCACCTTTAATACTGTTATATCAACTAAACATAGCCGAAATAGCAATAGCACATTATTTGAAAATTAGTAAATGCATTGAAAATTAGTAAATGCATTGGCTGCCAAAAAATACCAATTTACTGAATATAAAAGTATAGGTTATTGATTTACATTTCCATAACCTCTTGCTTTCTAAACCTCAGTTTCCTATTATCATTTTCTATGCCTGTTTTCTGAAACGCACAATGTTAGCTTATTAATTCTTTGAAACACATATTTTTCCGAGATTGCTGTATTTAATAAACACATTCATTTTCATTAAAAAAAAGGCAGTTCTAAACTTCAAAGTAAAACCAGAGAATGCAGTGGTGAAGAAGCTGATTTAATTAAATAAATTACCGATGTGATTGAAATTCAAGTTTGGTTACTGTGGCAATGCAACAATGTACAATAGGTCCCTTTCATTCCAAAAATAGTTCTTAATGATATTTACATTAAACACAATGCAATTTACAGTAATGGCCACTCTTGTTCACGTGCAAAAAAACCCCTCACCGCTACCAATATATTTTGTGTGTGTGTATATATATATATATATATATAATATTATATATATAATACACTGACTGGCCACTTTATTAGGTACAAGACAACCTGCTGAAGTTCAAACCGAGGATCAGAATGGGGGAGAATTTAAGTGACTTTGAACGTGGCATGGTTGGTGGCGCCAGACAGGCTGGTCTGAGTATTTCAGAAACTTATGATCTACTGGGATTTATTTTTTTTTACGCACAACCATCTCCAAGGTTTACAGAGATTCGTCTGAAAAAGAGAAACGGTCAGAGGAGAATGGGCAGACTGGTAACAGTATCTCAAACAACCATTTGTTACAACCAAAGTATGCAGAGTAACATCTCTGAACACACAACATGTTGAACCGTGTCAGCATGGATCCATCCTGCCTTGTATTAACAGTACAGGCTGGTGGTGGTCTAATGGTGTGGGGGACATAGTGATCATATGAAGATATTTATTATCATATAGTCGTTTGGCCCTGATAAAAAAAGTTTACACACCCTTGAATGTTTGGCCTTGTTACAGACACACAAGGTGACACACATAGGTTAAAACAGCAATTACACGTTAATTTCCCACACTTGTGACTTTTTAAATTGCAATTGGTGTCTGTGTATAAATAATCAATGAGTTTGTTAGCTCTCATGTGGATTCACTAAGCATGCTAGATACTGAGCCATGGGGAGCAGAAAAGAACCTGTCAAAAGACCTGCGTAACAAGCAGGTCTTTTGGAAAAGGACATAAAAAGATATCCAAGGCCTTAAAAATGCCAGTCAGTACTGTCCAATCACTTATTAAGAAGTGGAAAAATTGGGGTTTTCTTGATACCAAGCCAAGGCCAGGTAGATCATGAATGATTTTAGTCACAACTGCCAGAAGAATTGTTCCGGATACAAAGAAAAACCCACAGGTAACCTCGGGAGAAACACAGGCTGCTCTGGAAAAAGATGGTCTGGTTATTTCAAGGAGAACAATGCATCGATAATTGAACAAAAATAAGCTGCATGGTCGAGTTGCCGGAAAGATACCTTTACTGCTCCAATGCCACAAAAAAGCCCTGTTACAATATGCGTCACAACACCTTGACATGCCTCACAGCTTTTGGCACACTGTAATTTGGAGTGAAAAGACCAAAATAGAGCTTTATGGTCACAACCTTAATTTCACTGAGCCACTCTAGGGAGATCTCAAATGTGTGGCTCATGCAAGACGACCAAAGACTTTGCATGACTTGGAGGCATTTTGCCATGACGAATAGGCAGCCATGCCCAGGGGCGTAACTAGAAGCCTTAGGGCCCCGGTGCAAGAATCTGTTAATCTACCCCCTCCCTACCCCCAATCTACCTCCCTACCCCCCTCTCACTATCTACCTTCCCCCTATCTACCCTCTCCCTACTCCCTCATTCTATCTACCCTCTCCCCACCCCCTTCTCACTATCTACCCTCTCCCTACCCTCCTTTGTTGGTCATTTACCATGCAGTCCTGTGGTGGGGGCGCAAGGCCTCTGTGTCGCTGCTTTGCCGTGGTGCGCCCGGCTTCACAGCTGAGGGCCGGCATATGACGTCATATGCCGGCGCTCAGTGTGAAGCGCCGGCACTCAAGACAGATGCCTCGCGCTCCCACCACTGCAGTCGGGGCAGCGCTGAGGCAGGTGGCAGGGAGCAGAAGAGACAGAAGGGCGCCGAGCGGTTGCTGAAAACGACCGCTCGGCAGCCCTTAGGCCCCCCTGACTGGCAGAACTCCAGGGCCCAGTTGCATTCTAATATGATCAGGACAGTGTGTTTTCCAGACAGTATATTTCGGTTTTACTTACAGCGATCAGTCATAACATTATGACCACTGACAGGTGAAGTGAATAACATTGATTATCTTGTTAACATGACACCTGTCAGTGGGTGGTATATATTTGGCAACAAGTGAACACTTCATCCTCAAAGTTGAAGTGTTAGAAGAAAGAAAAATGGGCAAGCATAAGGATCTCAAAGACTTTGACAAGGAGCACATTGTGAAGGCTAGATGACTGGGTCAGAACATCTTCAAAACTGCAGCTCTTGTGGGGTATTCCTAGTCTGCAGTGGTCAGTACCTAAAAGTGGTCAGAGGTAGGAAAAGTGGCGAACTGGCGATAGGGTCATGGGTGGCTACGGCTCATTGATGCATGTGAGGGGGTTAAAGGTGGGCCCGTGTGGTCAAATCCAACAAATGAGCTAGTGTAGCTTAAACTGCTGAAAATGTTAATGCTAGTTCTGATAGAAAAGTGTCAGAACACACAGTGCATCGCAATTTGTTGTGTTTGTGTCTGCACAGACGCAGAACTGTCAGGGTGCCCATCCTGACCCTTGTCCACTGACAAAAATGCCTACAATGGGCATGTGAGCATAAGAACTGGATAGTGGAGCAATAGAAGATGGTAGCATGGTCTGATGAACCACATTTTCCTTTACATCACACTGATGTTTGAGTGCAGATACCACAGCACACCTTCAAAGGTCTAGCGGAGTCCAAGCCTCAACATGTCAGGGCGTCATGTTACGGCTGATCGGTGCATCTTGCCTATAATATAGGACAAGGCTCCTCACACACACTATTAAGGGGGCAACTTATGAAACCTACAAAATTAAACAACTTCTCCTGACATCATAGGTCCTATTTAAATGACACTTCTTTACCTTGCAAATAAATGGAGGGATTTATCAGAATCCCAATGCATTTTCCCTCTCTCGTCCCCCAAGATCCGTGGTTTGCAGAAGACAATTCGGCTAAACCCACACAAGCAGCATACTCACTGCCAGCAAGCTCCAGTTTGTGCAAGGGTCCCAGGGGTCTAATGAGAGCCTCTGCTGAAATGCTCAGTAAGCATATGCCAGTAACTGGGTGCTTGAAAACCAGTGCCAAAACTGTCCTCCAGCACAGATGTTTCTACTAAAAAGTAATAACGTCCGATGGGTAATGAATGAATATTGTGATATTAATATACAATAATATGCATTCTTCATTGCTATGACTAACGGACACTAGACTGTCCCTTTAACAAAAAAGAGTGGGTTTAAAAATATTGGAAAAGATGAGACAACAGTTGCTTGAAAATTAAAGTTTATATACTAAACCTCAATAACAGAGGAGATCTTTGCAAACGAGAGAAAAAGCTATTCAGTGAGGAAGAAAATGTGTTCTGATCTGTTCTGTGCTGCAGTATGAAATGTTATGTCCATAAAAACCTGGCTATGTGAAATGCTTGAACTATATTTTTTTAGTTTGATCATAATAGAAATCTGTTTTCATGTTAGTTTGAGTACTACAGGTTTCAATAATCCAAAAATACATATAAAATGAAAACATTTCTAAAGTGATATACAGTAGCTATAACTATAAACAACGAAAAGTAAGGAGCTTTTTGTGAAAACAGCATTCTTTCTTACACACATAATGAGTAGGCCCCAAATACACAAACATATATGCCCATATTAAAATTTGTTTATAGTAAAGTATAGTTATGACATTGAACTAGGAAGTAGATCCAAACAGATGTTTTTTTTAGTAGTATCTAAGAATGCATAAAGGGCTTAATAAAATTATTAGTATTTGCAGCTAGTAAACATATCTTCCTGTCCTAATCATGATCTTGATAAAAGTTACATACATGCATTTTAGGTTTCAAAGACTTACTGAGTAACCGGAGAGTCACCGATCTCTTCAATTTTAAGGATTTTTGGTGTAGGAATATCTGATGATGCAGGAATTAATTTAGGTTGACTTGTGTCTTGATTGGTCGCAAGTGGTTCTGCTAAAGCCTTCAGTTTGCCAGTAGAGGCATTGTTTGAACTTTCTGTTGGGCCTCCAACTTCTTCTATTACCATCCTTCTCAAAGGTTTCTAAAGGGGAAAACAATATGAATAAAACGTTAGTAAGACTATTGGTAAACACCATTATAAATATTTAATAAGCATACCGTAGCATCTGTAGTATTTGGGAACAATCCTTTTTTTGCAAGAATGCTTGGAATATGAATTATAATACAATAGAAGTGGGAGCTTGAAAATGACTTCAATTCACCAACACCACTGTGTGAAAATGTCTTGAAATTCACCCTACAGTGAATTATGCATCAAGAACCCCAGCTGGCTAATTTGCGCATAGCATAAGTTGTCAGCATCAGCTTTTTATAACGCATAACGAAGTGAGAGTTAAAACTAGTAATCTGTCTTTAAATTCCATGTACTTGCTATTACAAGAAGTAAATGCTTGTCGTTTCATTAATACAGTCCTAGACAGATATGTAATTTAGAGTCCTGGTGAATGTTATTTTTCCACACTTAAGAAGTTTATTAAGCAAACCTTATTTATTTAAAAACGTAAGGTCGCGACAGACCAGCAATCGCTTCTTGCCACCTGCTTTCTCTCTCTAGTATAATCTAGCAGAGTCCACAAGAAGCTGTTGGACCCTCGGGGTCAGAAGAGAAACCCATATTGTTTTACTTCACTGAGATGGTGGTTAGATAAGTTGAACAGTGTCATCTCTTCAGTTCGCTGTGTGATCCCTGTGGCTTGTTTCAGCGTCTTGTAAGATGATATTCTAAGCATTATTGGTTACCATTTTTCGTGGCATTTTTAATAAGAAAATGTATATATTTTTCTCTATACAAAAGGCACAGGTCATTAGTGGTTGAAACATCTACCATCAACTTTTGAAAAGCTGGCTTTTTTGATAGTACAATCGGTCTATTGAAGAATACAAGTTATTTGGCTACCCCCGCTAGAACACAGACATTAATTACTTTTAAAAGGCAAAGATGTTTGAAGCAGTGGAGATCAACAAGTCATTATTGATTTTGTCTCTCACTTTTGAAAGCCATGAATCAATGGCCTTTTACGGTTATCTTTTATGGTTGAAAGGCCACATACCGAGAGTAAAGACTACAGTTTGACATTTCGATGTAAATAAATAAAAATGAGGTGTTTAGTGTACTTGACCATATGTGTTTTTATTCTGGGTTATTAGCAGATTGGTTAAAATTATACCACCGTGTGTATGTACTTAGTATGTAATAATAAAAGTACATTTGAGGTCCTTGGCGCCATGCATTAAGACTATGTTAGCCATGGTTCTATCTTAAACAAAGGATGTTCTTCACTACAAACACCTTAAAGCACAGAAATGCACTATATATGATAAAACGGGCATGTGTTTAAGGAGTTTTTTTGCCTCTGCGCAACTGCAGTGAAGAAAATTTTGAAATAGTTGGAATTTTCTCTATTTTTTTCTCAACTTTACTATGCAATAACATAATAATTATAAAAAAAAAACATCAAAAGCAATAACGATTTAGACAAGGCCAAAAACAAAATAAGTTCTGAGATGGAGACACAATTGTGTAAAAATCCTACATGATCATAAAAACATATTTTTGACATCTATGCTATAGGAGAATAAAGTGAGAAGCCCATGAGCAAGTATTCTGACTAAGTAGGAAATAAAACAAAAACAATGGGTAGCCTAGTCTTACTTTTTATTACCTGTCAAAACAAAATATTTAATGCAAATAATTACTACTTAGTCTACTTGTAAGCTATAGCTATACATTTATTAATAACCTTGTGGGTGATTTGAGTGACATATGTAATTATTAAATCCAAAAATAATAAAACAGAAAAACATAATACTATTATTTTCTATTAATGGGTTTCTCCTGCGGTGGAAGCTAATGACATACAGATCTCATATACACAATTTATCAAATGCACATAGCCTTTGGCTAACTAGAAAAAGAGGGTGGAAAAAGAGGGTGGAAAAAGAGGGAAAATCATCATATGTGTTATTTTATTTCATTTAAAAGAATGTAGATTACTCAGGTTCATCCAAAACCATAGCAAGTTTTATGCAAATGTTGCATAATTTCTCACGATTGCTCTGTGATGACACTACTGTAATGTGTCAGCTCACGCATGAAGCTGCAATCTGTTGGCTCTACCCATATTTTTTCACTTTCGACCAAAAAAAGAAAAATACTTACAGCAGATCTCAAATGTTCTGGTTTGTTTATTGCCATTAACACTTTACGTTGTTCATTCCCTGTATTGTTAACTGTAGGTTGTTGCTGGATGCCGTTTACATCACTTGTACCTAGCGCCTAAACCATAAAGAAGTTAATAAGAAATTTACTAAAATATTTAAGTACATTTCGTGAAGACAACATGAATGAAATTTGCAAGATAAATATATTTCACAAATGAATGGTAAATGTTTAGAATATTCTTCAAACATGAAGAAAGCTGTTTGAAGAGCTATATATTTTTTTATAACCTTGTGAATGATTTGAGTAACATATGTAATTAGCCTCTTTGTGACTGGACTGGTTTTCATTTGTTGTACCCTTTGTGACAATGGCTGTTTTTACATTTCTACAGTTTCTGTTTAGCTCTAATTTTCTTTTTTTTCATTTATTGAACACACAAATTACATATTGTTTTTTCCCCTCTTTACAAGAAGGGTTTCTTTTAGATATTATTTTGATCATATTATAAAATGCCCCCTTACGTTCTACACTATTGTTTCATAGTTTTTCTACTTTGGGGCAAGAAAGGGTTTTTTATGTATATTTTTAATATTTCATATTTACAGGGCCCCATTGCCCTGACCACAACATCTACGATCAGCATGCAAGGAGAGCTCAGAGGTCTCAGGACAGTCTAGGCAGAGCCTCTTGGAAGCTTCTTGCTTTCAGCAAGCAGAAGAGCGCCAACATCTCTTTCAGATGTTTCCTATTTTGGGGGCAAGTTTTTTTTTAGTGTATATTTCTAGCTGGAAGTGCACAATGTGTTCGGGGCATGCTGATCGTACCTATGATCAGCATGCAGGGAGAGCTCAGATGTCTCAAAACGGTCTGGACAGAGCCTCTTGGAAACGCTTTACTTTCATTGTTTCAGCAAGCAGAAAAATGTCGCCATCTTGGTAAAGGCATGCTGCCTTACAAAGTGGCGCTTGTGATCACACAGAGCCTTGTTTGTTTGTTTTTAGGTGTTGCTGAATGGCTCCGTATCAAGGCAATTCAGAAACAGCTGATCAAAGGAAGCAATCATTCATCACTTCCTAAGCTCTTTCCAGCAGCCGTGCGCGGCCATATTTGAAAGGCACGTCAATTATTATTAAGGGGTTAATACAAAATTACAAAATACGGTACATAATACTATTATTTTCTGTTAATGGTTTTCTCCTTCTGAAGGGAAAGCTAATGACATACAGATCTCCTATACACAATATATTAAACACATATAGCCATTAGCTAAATAGGAAGAAAAATAGTCTGGAATAAAATTACTGCAGCTATTAATAGGGGCAAATCATCAAAACTGAAGATATAGGTGCCATAACAATACAGTGACTCAAAACTACTGTATAAGGTATAAGCGTCAAACTGGTTCAAATAGATAACATCTACTTGAATTTCTGTATTGCATTAGCCTTTACCACTTCCAATGTGAGGCAGTACTATTTATCTACGACCCTAAAGCAAAATTTCCTTACATTATATGTAAACTTCATCATACATGAACGTTTTTAGAGGGCAGTAGGGGACATTATTATCATACACAGTATGATACATGCACAGAAGCTGGGATTGGATTATTTTTCCTGTAGGTGGACAAGCTGGTCCTTTTGGCCTGGGGGGCAGACAAAGCCAAGTGGCCTGGTCAGCCCCTTGCCCCTCCCCCTGGTAACATACACACTGGCACACATTTTACACATTCGTGGTACAAACATCCATACACTGAAACACACTTGAACATAAATTTACACATAACACTCAAAGGAGTCTAGGATCCGGAAGTATGCGCTACACCAGAGATCGCTCTGTGAAGAGGAATTATGAATGTTGGTCTATAGTAATACCCAATATTGTCTAATTGCAGTTTTCAATCTTTCATTTTTGGAGCATCACAAAACTGTTGAATAACCACAGCTTCAAAGGCCTTACAAAGTAACCACACATACTTGAGATATCTTAGCCAGTTCAGACAGCGCTTGCTTGTTTCCAGGTTCCAATTTTAAAACCATTTCAAAATCTGAGAACAAAACATTTAAAATATAAAATGTTATTTTAATTAAGCAATGGTTAAAAGTGGCAAATCTACTTAAAACATAACCCACATGAATGTAAATGCTTGTTATGGTACAAAACAAAAACTAACACGTCTACTGGAGGCAGAACATGACATTAGTTACTTGGCGATTGCTCACATTTAACAATTTGCCCCAGAAATACTTCATCTGTGCCTTCATAAATATGTCCTATTTGAACCCTAAGTAACATGAGGTAGTGATTTGTATTCCTCACCATCTTTCGCCTCCTTCAGCTTTCCAAGCATTGACCTGGCTGTCCCTCTTCTAGCAAAAGCTTTTCCATATGTACTGTCCAGAGATATGGCCTGGGTGCAGTCTTCTTCTGCTTCTTTATATCTTGCAAAACAGATAACATACAGAGAAATTAAGTTTTTGTTTAAATTGAGGTTATTTTTACCATGATTTGTGTCAGTCAATCTTATTATAACCTCTGTTTGTATAACAGAGGTATATCTAACAAATTATTACATGTTATTCCATAGTTACTAAAATGTATTATACAGTGCGACGTAACAGCTATACACATTTCCCAAATAACAAGATAAAAGAAACTAGATACTTAAGAAACATAAGTTGAAATTATTTTATGAAAAATATTACATTCAATTCATCTAATTGAAATTTAGGTCCAAATTGACAGACACATATAAATGCCTATTGTAAATACAAACTTTCCTTCTGAAAAATACTAGTAAGCTATAAGTGAGAATAAAAGAGCCACTTTATGAGAACACTTTTTTTTTTTTTGCTGATGCTACGTTTAAGATGCCTCTAGAATTTTGAGAAAATAATGTACTTTCAGAGAGTACACTGACTTCTCTATGCTTGCTACATTACAGCTAATCACACGTTTGTGGATGACAGGCTCACTTTTCAGAGACAGTCCAGCCATCATACGCACTTTAATGCACACGACAGCTGTGCGCACCATTTAAATTAACCCTTTTCACTGCCTCTAGCCGAGATGCATTTGGCTGGTGGAATTTCCTGCAGTTCCAGTGGGTCTAATAAGACCCTCGCACAATGGGAGCACTTTGACTGGTGGCTCCAAGTAGCCAAAACTGGTATAAAACAAGGAAAGCAGAGGGTGAGTTATGCTGGAGCTTTGGTCTTCAGGTAACTGCTTTTTATTTATGCATGGAATATTAGGATGTCCCTTTCGTTTTTTTATACAGCAATAATATAAATGAACACATTATACATATATATCACATGCTGCAGTCGGAGATTAAACTAGGATGGAATAAATTATTTGTTTAGAATTTTTTTTTTCCGAAACAGCAAACATAAATACGACATTAGACAATTTAAGGTGCGTGTTTGATACTTATGATACACTGACATAATGCTAAGATTTAAAAAAAACATAATATATTAGAAGTCTGCAGAAAACTCCTCTGACATAGTACTTTCAAAGAACACTTACTTTTGGATTTTCAGATATGCCATGGCTCTGTTTGCTGGAAGTAATGCATTGGTGCCATCCGCAGACATGCCCTGAGTGTAGCACTCAATAGCAGCTTCATATTTGCCTTCTTTAAAATAAGCATTGCCCTGTAGATTTTAAAAAGGATCTGAATACCAATGCAAAACCAAAAGCACAAATGGAATGTGAATATTTTAATTCAAAATAAAAGGAAGGAGGGTAATAATAACCAAAAGGCATGTAGGAAAAACAAACTGTTTTACATACAGTATTTGAAATGCACCATGCGTTTAAGTGCAAGAATACAAAGAAAATTAATCTGTGGAATTAGAAAGATGCAGATATTTTGCAAATTTTCCTCTTCCAAAAGATAATTTACAGATACTGGAATGAGAAAGGTTTATATGTTGTATTTCAACATCAGCAACTGTGGTACGATCTGTAAAATTGTTGCATAGTGCAATAAAAACACATTTTTTTTAAAATTACGACGTGTGGACTGTCAGCAAGTACAAAAGAAAAACTATTTCTCATGAGATTTCATTACTGTTGCAATAAAGAAGGAACAATTACCAGGTCTTTCTGGACAATAGCTTGTTGCTTCAGCCGTTGTGTCTCTAGCTGCTTCATCTCCTCTTCACTCATTTCAACAGGTTTTGGCTTTTCAGTGTCTTTTTTTTCTTGTGGTGTGTTGGAGGAAGGCTGTATTTGCTACAAAAAAAACAAAAACTGAATTATTCCTGAAACATATATAAAAAGAATATATATTTCAATGAGAAATGGAATTCCTCAATTCCTAACCATCACAAGAAATCAATAAACAAATAATTAAATCTTTACATGGCAGCTAGCTGTTTTGGAAAATGGTTGGTACCCAAATAGAAACTAGAAGCATGATTTCGGAAAGCTGGGTTGATGGTAGGACATTTTTTTGGTGCTTAGATAATGTTGGTTTTATTGGATTGTGATTTGAGCAATAGCGCATTACGAAAACTAAAAAGAGTATTTGAGTGTAAGCACGCTAGTGTTATTGTAGAAGCCCTAATGCGTTTTGCTGAAAAGGCTTCTTCAGAGGGTTATGACACAGAAAACAGGTCATTACTGCAGCTTTTAAGACATTAAATTTTTCCAAATATTCCAAATATTATTATATTTTCCAAATAATATATATGATATTACCTGATTAATTTTCTTAAGTTCATTTGCAGCCTCAAAGTTGTTTGGATCAAGTTCTAAAACTCTTTCGTAATCTACAAAAAAAAAATCAAAAAAATCATATACCTACCAATATAAGGGCACTTTTCAACTCCACTTCCTCCAAGTCCACAAAATTCAAAGACCCCATTTGAATAGCGTGAATGGGAAATACTTATTTTGCTTACTGAACTGGTGATCTGACAAGGTGTAATACATTTCAAAAATTAATAAATATACAATTATTTCATCTTGGTTATGGGAAAGATCTATAAAGACCAGAAAGCCTGCCTGCCTGCCCAAATACACATATCTTACCCCTCCATTAGAAGTAAAATATATTATATAATATATGTATATATATATATATATATATAAATCTGAATCTGATCAGAAAAAGTTATTGGAATTCAGCTCACCAATTGAACTGAATTATACAGGGCAGGCTTGGCTGTTTTGCAGGAGAAACTTGCCAGTGATAGCCCTTTATAATGCATAGTAAAGTTTGTAAGCTGAAATCGCAACTCCTGCAAACATTCTCTTTAGTGAATAAACTACGTGTTATGCGTGCGTGGGGGGGTGTTTAAGTCTTTAACACAACTATTTTGAAGTATTAAACATACATATTAAAACAGGAATATATAAAATACAAAGAATTGGGCGATATGGAAACAGTTTAACAGCTTGCCCAGAGCTTACCTTCCTTTGCCCCTTGCAGATTCTTCAGTGCAAGACGAGCAGCTCCCCTGCGAGCATATGATTTCGAATAATTTCGATTCAAAGCAATAGCCAGATTGCAGTCCGATTCAGCTACAGCATACCTGGGAGAAACATTTGTTATTTTTCTTAAAGTGATAAAGTCCTGCTTCAAAAGAAAGATAGCAGACTAAGCAATCTATGACTTCTCATTCTGTAATACAGGTTTCTTAAAACATCCACTCGATGCACAACTTACTTCTTTAGTCTAAAGAACGCAGATGCTCGGTTCGTAGGCAATACTGCATTGTATGGATCAGCATTCATGCCTTTTGTATAGCACTCTATGGCTTCATCATACTTTCCCATCTTGAAATAATTATTCCCCTGTGAAATATCTAGATTTTAGTAACAAATTCATGTTATTTTGCAGAAGAAAGGAGATTCTAGCATTTAGACAGAAAATGGCCATTCATGTATGAACATACAATAGGGTTTACATCTGCATGTTATATATACACATCTACATGAATACGTTTTACAAATGAAGATAAAGACGCTGAATCTTCAGTCCACAATACGGAGAAAATTGTAGTGTAATAAACTTAAATAGTTTAACTTGTAGCACGAGAAAGACTTCTTGACTAATACATTTCTTCATTTTCATATATTTGTGACAAATGTACAGAAGGTAATCATTTCCAAGTACCGATAAACATTTATGAAGATGTACATTTAAAACAGAAAATATTGCACGCATATTCACAAGTGGTAGTTTGCTTACAAACATGGTACCCTATACAATAGTATTCCTCTATACTCTAAAGACAAAGCAGATATGTGAACAAAAGGTTAAAATAAAACTATCCCACAAGGTATTAATTTACATAACACTCAACAGATCAACTACTGAGCTACGATGAAAAGATGGATATTTATTAACATAGGAGCCAAGCAAGCATTTTCACCTTTTCTTTCTCTCTAAGAGCTTTTTCAGTATCTATAGCTATTCCATCTTCATCCCCAGAATCTGACTCTGCTGACATTGATTCATGAGTATTGTCCTCTTTGTCAAGCTCTTCTAATGCTTTGTCCTATAGAACAAGACAGAAACTGCAGATGTGATATTCCCTGCTTAAAACAAGTAGGCAAAATAAAAAAGAGAGGGGAAAAAATATCTTGGCAGAGATTATTCATTACACATCAACAGAAAGCCAATGTTATTAGGTGCATCTAGTGAGGTACATTTCATTGTCTGTGGCTGTCGGACTGACAGCTAGTGGGCAGCAGACATGTGTTAATGATGATAGCGCACACCTCAGCCAGTGGAAACTTAACAAATGATGATCTCTATCTGCTTTAGCAGTAAGGAATGCTTGTTTGGATTACAGAGCGGTAGCATGAATCTAGTTAAGACCCCTCTAATCAATATATATGTTGGCAATAGTATCACTGCACACATAAAGGGAGCATCATTCACATCTTGTATCAAAGTTTTGGTGGCAATGTAAAACTAACTTTATCTTCTTCAAAATTAACCCAAGGTTATCTGTAAAGTACAGTGGCACCAACATGAAGATGAACTAGATAGTTAACAGTGTGTATGAACACTGCAACATCAAATTTACCGTTACATAAGAACAAACTGAAATGGAATTAATTTACTTTACTATTTTTTCATACTTTTTTTGTAATACCAGTGTTCCAATAAATGTACATTTATAAATCTAAATCTAAATACATAGAATGCATGCTATTCCTGCAAAGAACCATCAGTAAGGCTGAAAGATCCCCAAACCATGTGACAGAAGCCCAATTCAATACTGTCAACTTACAACATCAAGCTTGTCCCAGTATTCATAATCTAGCGGCTTTATCTTGGGTTTTTTCACCTCCTCGTGGTTCGTTTTATCAGTTGGCAGTTTGCTTTTGGTCTTTTTCTTCTTCTTATAATCTTTGTTTCTAATTGGTGGTAGTGTCTACATATAAAATAGCAGAAGATTGTTGCAGACAGATTACACAATGTTTGTAAGTTCGTAACCAGAAACATTTGGAGTATTTGTATCCACTAATAAGTATGCCTGGAACAAAAAGTAATACCCAATGATGCTATGTGTGTCATCATACCAACATACATACATTAATAAGGCTAAGAGGTTTCACTCACTTTTGTTAACTTTGAAGTAGAACATACATTGACTAACCACATTTTTTTTTTCACTGATGTTTTTCACATTTTCACTGCATTAACATATCAGATAGTGAGTGAAGCTACGGGTAACTATACCTTTATAGGCTAAGACATCTGTACTGTGTTCCAGTTCATCATGTTTCATGAATCTTATAAAAGTACTTTTATAAGCATTCATTTAAGATGGAAAAATTAATTATAATACATATCTCAGGGGAAGCTGCAGCTCCCGTCCCCTCCATGGTCCAAGTTTTCGTGCCACTAGAAGCAGTCAATCAATGGCAGGAAACACTTGATTTTCATATGTCATTCATATAAACACGTGCATTAAAAGGTCCACTCCACTCATTTTTTAATGCAAAATGCTTCTGAAGTCCATTTTGCATTGGACACCAATGCAATTACTGCATATAAAACGATGCAGGCGTTCTTTGGTTACCGAGTTACAAAATGATACGTCGCTCTCATTTTGCTTCTCCTATGACTTCCTCTACACTATCTGTTCTTCAGGGGGAGCTCAACTCCCATTGAGCAGAGTAGACATACTTATTGGTTTCAACAGAAGAGTATTTTGTAACCCTAATAACTAAAAAATGTATTTAAATGCCGTACAATCCTATGGGATATATGGGGAAAAGGACTCAAATACGTATTAAAATTAAAATAAACATTGCGGGCTAGACTGTTCCTTTAAGACACTGACTACAGCTGCCATTAACTGTCACTCATCAATAGCTGCAAAGCCTGAATATTATAAACATTATTGTACTGTTTACTAGAACATGCATTTTAAAGTTGTTCAGTAAAAAGGAATTTAAATAAATAAAAAGTTTAGTAAAGCATGCACACAAAACATAAAAAGGGTTATTCATTCTTGATCTAGCATTAACCTATGGAATGACCCCTACCTTGAGTATCTAAAGCAGTTGTTTCCCTCACTTGTTAACTACTGAGAATGCTTTATGATCATCTCACTCCTACAAAATATAAATGTTGACCCCTTGCTCAGTGTGAATAAATACACAATCAATACCTCAGTGACAAGGCCTACAAGAAGTTGGCAAGCATGTTGATGCCTTGCTACCTGAGCCAAGAGAAACAGCAACCATATCTCCCTGAGGCATGACAAATAATTTAAGGTCACATGAAAAAGGGACATTTCTACATAGAATTCTCACAATCCAAGTAAGCAAAATGAAGACTCTCAATATAGAACATATGTACAGATTTACACTTGTAACCACCATTTCATTCCCCACTTGCCTCTTCATCCAGACCCGTCTGTTTATTCAGTTTAGCGTCCATTTTCTTGATATCCTTTTCCCAAGTTTCCAGCTCCTTCATAAAGTCTTGCAACTCTTCTGCATTTTCTTTCATCTGTAACTGCAGCTCAATAGCTTTGTTTGGAGAAGACATCCTGATTTTCAAACCAACTCAACTGTCCGCCTTGAAGAATAAGAACAGTAAATACATGCCTTTGTGGAACGTCATCACAAAATGTGTCGCAACATATAGGCACATTATTCAAATGCTTCCAAATGGTCTGGTAGCATATTAACACATGTAGCGGTAATGTTTACTTGCGTGTGGTTATATGTTTTATATTCTTGAACAGGGGTGCACAACTCATGTCCTCAAGGATCACAGTTTTCAGTTACCCCAGTTTCGGCAATAACATAGCAATTAAAAAAAAGTCATTCAATTTTTTTTTAGCAATAACACATAGCATTTGTGGCATGTTGGCTGCCCTCCAGAACTGGAGTGGGGCAACCCCTACCTTTAGGGCCCTGTTGGCTCTATAGCCCTGGATCGATTTGGAAAGTGTTAATAAATAATACAACATAAAGCAAATACAGCAGCAGTAAAGGTAGCCAGTAAAAAATATGTTTTCTATTTAGGAAACTGGCGCTATACCCCCCCATTATTTTTGGAGCCGGTTGAATTGAAAGATCTAAAATATCACGATAGGCCTTGTCATTAACATAACTGAAAACAATGTAATCACTGAATGTGGCACCTCAGCCGGGCAACAGAGCCATACTCACCTAACTCAGTAGTCACTCACGCCTCTCCGACACTAACCACCAGCATATCTTCCGCCAGCCGGTAGTCATAGATACCAAAAGCCACACGGGCATCGGGTAAACCGAATTGTCAAACTAGAAGATAGCGCCCCCTGATGCCACGACACCTGCGAGCATCACGCATGGCGGAAGTGTAAACAAAGTATTCCACGATGACAATAACTGAGATTTGGAAATAACGTACTTAGAAATAAATCACTCAAGGGTTAAGCATGATAAGAATGAGCCATAGATATGATTAAGAAAAAAAAATTGAAAAATGCATGGCTACCTTTGTATCCTAATCAAAAATGGTGGCGGAGGCATCAAGGAGGGTGACGTAATCACGCAATGCCAAGAAGTTCTAAACATCGGAGACACAATATTCTTATTCTCTTGTCTCAATTTTATGATCCATTTTCGTGTTCGTAGTTTTAAAAATATTAATGAATCTTCATCGTGGAAAGGGGCCGCCTAAACTGAACAAAGTAATATAGAGAACGCGATGGAACTGTGCATGGGAAGGGCAGCATCTATCCAGTGCTTAGGGCTCGTCGGTAGTAACCTTCCAGTGTTAGGGGTTACGTACCAGTCATGCGTATACATGGCGGCCTCCTTGACAGGGTCAGCTAGGTTCATTATCGGACTGGACAAATTGCACAGAAACTCATGGAGCAAAATAAATCAGAGGAACCCGATCTCGGGTATCATTTGTTTCCGGAGAGGCACAATGGGGAGCGCAAGAAGGGAGGACTAGCATTAAACAGACTCTTTAACAACCATAAAAAGTGCCAGGTTATGCTGAATATAGCTCTAGAAACAAGTAAGTCTTACAGCGCTGTAAATGTGAAGAAACAAATGCAACATATGCAGTTGGGGGAGCATTTTAGGAAGGCCAGTCCCCTCATTCCTCCAATGATGTTCCTTTTTTATTGGCGCCCAGAATGTTTGCTGCACATGAGTGTTACCTGAATTGCAACCAATAGGTCACTAATAGGGTAACTCGCTAAAGAGAGCGGTGGGTTTAACTATGCATTATACGGGGCTAGTATAATGTACAGCACTGAATGTTGATAATGTACAGCACTGAAATATTGGGGGAGATCTCACATGGTGCTCTTCTTCTTTCTGCTATTATCCTTCTGATACTTTGTATGTTTGTATTGTGGTATGTACACGACTTGTGCATTAAGATTTCTATGAATTTTACCCAATTTCTCAATCTCCAAAGACCCAAAATGAAAAAACAAAACAAAGCAAGAGCGCAGAATTTTCATTAAAATTTCACTCACTCACGCTCTCTCTGAATGTCTAAATATCTTCCCTGCTGACCGCATTCTTGTCCCTGTCTCCTTGCCGTGCAGCTCCACTTCTCTCCGCATCTTGTTCTTATGTCTGCTGCTCCTTGCAAAATCGGAGAGGGTGTTCCGGAAGAACTTAGAAAGAGAAGTTTTTCTGTGCAGACCTATCTGCAATATTTTAGCCTTTCTGTGCAATTGCGCAAAAGAACAGAGCCATGGGGATAGCCTCTTCCTCGTTCCGCCTGTTTTTTTGGAAGTTCACAGAGGGGCCATGTCCACGGAGAGGTAAACGAAGACAGAAGAACAAGAAAGATGCAAGGAGACAGGGACACAGAAGTAGTCGACGGAGAAAGTAGGGAGGCATTCAGCAAGAGAATGTGAGAGAAAAAGTGAATGAGTGTAAGAGAACATGAATGATGGTGAGCGACTACTAATTTTGTTTCCAAATGTAAAAATGCCCTCCAATTTTGCCCGATCGTGAAAGTGCAGGAACCAAGATTCATTGACATCGAATGGACTTAAAACAAAACAAAAAATGTGTCCGAATAGTATTTGGTCCATTTGCACGTGTCTAGTATGTACTACTACCTTTTGGTGTCTGAATATACATGCGTTTCACAAAGTGCAGTCTCCTTTTCTAACATGGACAAGCTTTGACATGTAGTGATTTAATATGTGATTGTTTAGCCTCAAAAATTACTGTATGGAATTACCGTATTTATCGGCGTATAACACGCACTTTTATATCTAAAAAAATAAGCTTAAACCCTACCTGCGTGTTATACACCGATAACTCCTAGAGCTGCACGATCTGCAGCCGCGTCTCCCGCACTTCCGGTTCCGGCGAGGGTGCGTGTTATACGCCGGTAAGTACGGTAAATCACTATATAGAATGGTTTCTCAATGTTTTGTACATATGACAGGACTTGGGTACTTCAAAACCTACTTGACTTCAGAAAACTGTGTTGTTTGGTAGGAAACAGATGTTGGGCATACTCACTGAATAAAATGTTATTTTAATGAACTTGCTATTACCGTATTTGCTCGATTATAAGACAAGGTTTTTTTTCAGAGCTAATGCTCTAAAAAAGACCCCTCGTCTTATAATCAAACCTCAGATAGAGGTCTGACTATGAGACTAAGATCCAGATCCCCCACAGTGCTGCAGGGGACCTGTATCCTACTGTCTTATGTCCCCCCAAACTTACCGGTGCTTCTGACTTCCCGGTGTGTAGCCGGGCCAACGTGTAGACGGATACGCGATTCACGTGGACAGCTTCCACTGCAGCCGGAAGGAGGTGCGGTTAGCAGCGGGGGTTGTCTGTGTCCATCGTGCAGACAGTTCCACGCACAGGGAATTATCCTCACCTGACAGTCGGGGAAGGTTCTGCTGATGCGACGCAGACAACTCCACTTCTAACTCACCCCTTCCGGCTGCAGCGAAGTTGTCTACACGCTCCCGGAACACAACCGGGGAATCAGAAGCACCGGGTAAAGTTTGAAGGGGGGCTGTTTAAATGGGGCATAAAGAGCATTATCTGAGTAGCCAGATGCTCTATGAAAATGGCAACATAGAGGCAAAAAGGACATATCATGGGGCCACAGTAGGCATATAGAGGGTTTAAAAAGGCATATAATAAGTGGCACAGTGGCATATAGGGGGTGGTATGACAAGCATCATTATGGGCAGAGTGAACAAGCCTGGAGGAGTGATGTCATAACTGGGGGAGAACGGGGGCAGAGAATTGGAAAATAAAAGAGAAATAAAAAACTAAAATATTAATTTCATCAATCATGCTTTTATTTTAAAAAAAATAAAAGTTTACATGAATTAACACTAATACTAAGAGTAAAGAACCTTTTCCTATAGGGTCGTCAAGCTTTTTCTTTTTTTTTCCTAAATTAATATTCAGATTTTGGGGGGTCGTCTTATAATCAGGATCGAGCAAATACGGTAGTATTTCTCACTGGATAAGGTTTAAGGGAACATCACTCTGAGATATGCTAAATGTAGGTTGTAATATTTAGTTGTCCTTATTATGTGCTTTGACCCTTTAGGCCCATATGCCAAGTTGCTTTTGGATGCAATGAAGCAGCATGGATGGTAAGTAATATTACATTTTTCAATAAACTTACAGAACAGATTAAGAACTACAAATATGGCCACTGGAAGGATCATAGAATGCATCCTGCATATAGCTCGCACTGACAGCAAACCTCAAATAAACTGTATGCTTATACAACATAGTATAGAACTAGTTCCTACATCCACTACTAACACCTTTCCTGTATGTTTAATATCGAACACACCGGGATATGCACTGTTGAGTGGTCTAGTCTACTACAAAATGGGTCTAAGTTGCAGTCAGCAAAATGATGCATTGTCAGAAACATAATGACATTTTCCAATGGTTGTTGGCCCCATAGACACATGTTAGGGTTGTGTTGACTAAAGGAGGAGTTGGCAATAGGGTTAACATTTCCACTACCTGACTTCACTATGACTCATAGTAATCAGTATTACTTGGACTAAATTATCCTTTCCTACATATAAATGTATAAAACTTAAGTGTATTGATATTTAAGTAGTTATATTGATTGCTGTGGCATCCATTTTCGAGTGTTTATATCTATATGGGCAAGCCAAATTCATTTTTTGTTGGATAGATGACAGTGTTTAGGAATGACCTGAAATTACCTTGCTATTTTCTAGCACAGTTTACAAAGACAGACACTTTTCTTGTGAAGAATGTGATGGTGCCGTGAGTGGAGGGTTTGATGCAGCTACCTCAGAGGTAAATACCGTATATTTCGGGCATATAAGACGACCCCCAACTTTTCCAGTTAAAATATAGATTTTGGGCTATACTCGCCGTATAAGACTACCCCTCTACCCAGCATACAACAACCAGCCAATCACGGCAAGCGATGTACCTTACCGGTGATTGGCTGGTTGTTATACAGACATATACATACATACATACATACACTGCCCTTACACACACACACATATATACACACCAGCTTACAAACACACAATTGCCTACACTGCTCTTACACACACAATGACCATCTCACACCAACATACATACACTGCACTCACACCCCTTTCTCCCCATCTGTTACCTTTCTCATCTTCTATCTTCTTTCTTCCATCCAGTCGTGGGTGTCATTTCAAACCTCTGTTTACTGCTCCGTCATCACTACGCGTCGGCAATTGATGCCGAGCGCCGGGACATGACGTCATCCCCGCGCTCGGCATCAATAGCCGGCGCCTAGTGATTAGGGAGCAGGGAAGCCGAGGTCTGAAGTGCCAGACCTCGAGCTCCCTAATGTCGGGCTAGTTAGAGGGAGGCCGTGATCTCCCCAACCAGGGGTAGTTTGGGAGATCACGATCTTGCACCTACCTCGGCGCGGCCCTTTAGACCGGCCCAGGGGAGGCGGCTTCTCCACTCGCCCCTCCCCTAGAGATTTGTGAGTTTGTGGGAATCTCCGGCTCGGTAAGTAAGTATACCCGGCGTATAAGACGACCCCCGGAATATACGGTAAGTTCCCCCCACCACCAATCATATCCTTATAGTCATAGAACATACAAATCAGGGTAAACAAATGTTAACCTTAAGTAAAGTTATTGCATTATGGGGTCTATGCATCTGCAAATGAAATAATAGTATTTTTTGTTTGATTGTTGCAGGGAAGCGATTCATACCAGTCATCATATGCATGTGATAGCTGCGTGGTCACTTTAAATTTTCCTGTCACTTTGGAAAATGCTGGAGGGGATTCTGCAGAATCTTCCTACATGTACTTTAATTATTTTTTTTAACCAACCCCCCAGCTAAATGCCTTGCAGGAGATGTGTTTAACTCCCTCCATGTGATACATTCACCTCCATTCAGCTCCAGCCCTGGCTCAGGTGAATGCTGCATACAGAGGTCTATTCAGACTCCTGTGCACATGTGTGGAAAGTGCAACCATTAATTGCAATAGGTGCATTTTTTTATAATTTTATAAGCAGAAGAGGCAGAAAGCATTTATTTTTTATAATTACAAGTATGTTTAAAATTGTGATATATTAAAAATGGCAATGCATGAGCCAAATAGCTGTGTATTTATACCAAGCTAACAGATGCACTGTAAAGTAGTCAAACATTTTTAGAATGTATGGGTTTAAATACCTCTGATCTGCTTGTATCTTTCTGCATTTTTTTAAAGATTTTATATAGTAAACTGAATTGCTACTTACATTGAATAAATTCTAACCAAAGTTTTCAGGTTTTTTATATGATTTAAAATTCCACCTCTCATTTTTGTCATATCCATATCTACATTATTGACCATAGTAAATAGAAACACTGTGAATGTTGTCTTCAACAAAACAAATAGAACAGTCACAAAAAAATTATTAGTGAAAACCAACATTGTTAGAAACAATATACATTTTGTAATTGTAACATAAATTTAAAAGATATATGTTGCCAAACAAAACCCTTTCATTTTTAATACTGATTTCTCTTACAGATTGTACTGTGTCAAAACAACATTCAGAATCAATCCCATATGAACCGTGTGGTTACCCACGAGCTGATTCATGCGTTTGATCACTGCCGTGCACATGTAGATTGGTTCAACAATGTTCGGCATTTGGCCTGCTCTGAGGTATATAATATTCTTTATTCGTGATTATATTTTGGTTAAAGGAAAAGTATTGCTAAAATTCATCTTCATGGAAGGAAAGTATATATTTCACTAAGGTACTTGCATTTACATGCATGGTTCTTCTCCGTGTAGCCTTAAAGCAGAAGTGATGAAGTGTGGGTATAACTCAGTGTGCTCATCTTTTGTCTGTTACATAGCTATTTACCCACTAAAGATATAGCAGAATGATTATAAAACAAAATTCAATGTACAAAAATATAGTTAGCCTAAATTTTATTTTTTTGAGTGGTTGCATAGGTAAAATATATACCTGCTGAAGTGTTTTGTGTGGCTGCTAAGTTGGTAGGTCCAGGAAAAGTGATTATGGGAAGAAAGGATGCTTGCATACAACCTTTTGCTGTTGTATCTGGTGCTTGAGACTGTCCTTGTTCCAAACTAAACAGAATAAGTTGCCCTTTAGTTACCGTTATGATTAAGACATTCAGATTGTGATGTTAAGTGAGTGGAAGCAGAGCAGGTGTGGACCGCTCTGTTTGTCTTCACTGCAGTACCTCTCTGAGACCTTTTAGGTTCGTTTTCAGTCTGTTAATTAGCTGTTTACGCCTGTGTGCTTTATTTGAAACAGGAACAGAGGCACTAAGCAGGTGTGCGTTTTCAATGCAACGTTTTTTGGTTTAGCTTTATTATTAAATTTATGATCATTAGCACCTGCTTGGTATATTTGTTTAATCATACGCCTAAATAAATGCCTACAAAATCTCTGTCTTGTGCAACTGTATCTAGAAGAATTGATGCTGTTTTGAAAGCAATAAAAAATATTGACTGGATTTAGATGTTTCTTCTGTTCACTCGCTTTGCATTTTGTTAAATGATAAAAATTATGACCGTGTCTATTTTTTGAAAGCATTTGTATTTTACAGCATTTTTCCATACCTGTCAAAAACTTTTGCACGGTACTGTAACTCGCATCTGCATTGGTGTGTAGCAGAGGAGGGGGACAGTGCAAACGCATAGAACATATATTCTGACGAATCACTCCATGCATTTGCATGATGAAAAAAAACATTAATTTAAAGGTGACACTTGAATGCAATGATTAGTGCTGCTTAGATGCATGTAAGTATTGATGCACCTTTTCTGTCCCAATTAGATCTGAAGGCTGACTCATCGGTTGTATAAGGGTCAAATATGTAACTTTAATAAGCTGCTCATTATACCTCTTTAATGCATCAACAATTTTTCATAATCTAAACCAAACGGCAAGTTGAGATTTCCACAAATGAATCTCTGCCCTTTTCCATTGTAGATCAGAGCTGCCAATCTCAGTGGAGACTGCTCACTTGGCAATGAGCTTTCTCGGTTTAAATTCGGTGTTAAAGAGCACCATAAGGTATGTGACTTTATTTAGTTGTGTTCTTATTTGTTACTTTATGTTTTGACAACCCAGGATGTTGTGTCATTAGAGGGAACTGGGCAGCGGCTCTGCGCTTAAGACGACAGTGCACCGCTGCAAGGAAGGTGCTAAAATGTGAAAGCGCTTTAACGTCCGTTCATGAATTTGTATTTAGAGTTGTGTAATTGTTGGTTGGGTAGACCTTCAGTGTTTCAGAGCTTTCATCAGCAGTACTTTCATTTGCTGCTGTTCCCCAGCAATGTCATCCCTTGATCAGTGGTATCCAATCATTCATATCAGTAGACTGTAAACTAAACCTGTTCCAGCCCGTTATGTAATAAAAGAAACCATACTAAAGCGTAACACTGGTAGTACTACAAAGAACTCGAAATGTCTGCCTAACAATAATCAATCTGACATAGCATGGCAGCTTCAAAAAGAAAAGTGGAGGAAATTAAAGTTTTTAAACACGAATAGCATAGAAATTTACAGCTGTCCTTCTATCTTCTTAGGTCTGTATTCGTGATAGAGCTCTTCGATCCATTTTGGCTGTTAGAAACGTCAGTCGAGAAACGGCTGAAAAAGCAGTGGATGAAGTATTTGATTCTTGCTTCAATGACCATGAGCCATTTGGACGGATCCCCCACAGCAAAAAAGACGCAAAATACGCTTACAGAGATTTTCAAAACCGGGACCGTTACCATGCCAATCTTTGAAAATTAGTTTACGTTCAGCCAAAAAAAAAAATCAACTTCCTCGTGTGTGATTTTATTGCAATCATGAAATTAATAGATATAGGCATTTTACAAATTGTTTATTTTGTTGTGCTTACCCCCACCTGAAATGTAATAAACCCAGATTTTTTTTTCCAACTTTTTAAAAATGTCTCAACTCTTTCTTTTACATTGACTATAATATATTATGCTATACTGTGTCCCTTTTTAAAGGTGCAGTTTCACTTGGATACAACCTTATTGCACTCTTTCACCTTCTATGGCAACAACCTCTCACAAAAAATATATTGTGAAATGCCCAGCGCCTCTACCAAACCCCAGCAGCAACCCCCAATCAGTTATATAGTGTGCTTTAGTGACTTTTCTAAAAAGAATGCCTGTCCCAACTTTTATGTTATTGGTATTCCAAGCGAATTTCAAATATTCCACATATGAAGTAACTCAAGAAAGCAAAAGAGAAAAGAAAAATGAGTGCCACAAACACTTCAAATTCATCTCTTGGGATTTTTTCATTTGCTGTTTTTTCATCAGCAAGCGATGTAGTGTACACAAAAATTGAACAAACAATTTTACATTTAGGTCTTTTGTTTACACAGGGGTAAACATAGAAAAAGAATATATTAAGTCCAAAATATCTCACAGTAATAAAGGAATAAAAATCAACCCCCAAAATGTTCAAACTGCCACTTATTGTGATAACAGTATGGTGTAAACTTTAAAATATTTCCTTCAAACAGCAGAGGGAGCCCCAAGCTCAGGAAAAGTGCAATGCTGAACCTGTCAAACCTACTATTGTGTAGGAAATAATTAGCTCTCTGCATATAATAGCTAATAAAATGTATATATTCTGCAGGGTTATTGTGCTAGATCTGCATTTATACTCAACATGCCCTTCATGTTATTAATCAAATGTAACATAGAAATGTACTTCGCTATACCATATATTAAATGTTGAAACACAAATATTTCAAGGTTGATAATGAAGAAAAAAACTTCCAAGGAAAGAGAGCCTTTTAATTTATATATTATTGCATTCTGTTTCCTACTATACTCCTTGTTCTTTCTGTCTTTTTTGTCACTAGTTAATCGCACATTCAATACTTAATGCCACAATGTCCCTTGCATGGTATGTGGTCAAAAGCATCCAATATTTCAATTGGCTAAGGAGGAACCATTTAATTTTTAGGGACCATGGGTTGAAGTGTAGAGCTTTACTAACACATTTGATGCAAATGTGACCTAATGATATCTATATAACAAAATAAGGCATTTAAATGAAAAAAATATTTTGGGCTCCTAGGAAGCAGGGATATCACTGGAAGAAAGAGGGATTCTTTGGAGTTTTGCAAAATAAGAGACAGTGACTTTTTCATTTGTGCCAGGTTTTGGAAACATATTTGTCAACCACTTGATTTAAAACGTATACTCTCCCTGGCCACTTTATTAGGTACACCTGTTCAATTGCTTGTTAACACAAATAGCTAATCAGCCAAACATGTTCCAGCTGTGAAATGCAGATGGCATGGTCAGACTTTGGCCGAAACAACTGAAAGCATGGATCCATCCGGCCTTGTATCACGGTGGTGGTGGTGTAATGCTGTGGGGGACGTTTTCTTGACACACTTTGGGCCCTTTAGTACCAATTGAGCATTGTTTAAACGCAACAGCCTACCTGAGTTTTGTTGCTGACTATTCTACTTTCATCTACTGTGTAGCAAGATGGTAGCCCTCTGATGCATGAAAGAAGTTGAAATCAACTTACAGTTTAGTAGACTCTTACAGTAGTTGAACTCAAACATCACCACACAGGGGGAAATAGATCCTTTATGAAGTCCTTTATTGTCAGGCACAAGCATAAACAGATCTGGATGTCCTGAAATGGCTCTGTCAGGTCAAAGAATATTCTTTGGATAGCTACTAGAAGCTCAGCCAACTGTAGCAAGGCAACTCTAAGTTAGAATCTGAGCACATGTGAACCAGAGTGGGAGGGGCATGAAACAATATTCAAAGCCAATAGCCTTATATATAAACACTAGACATAATGCACATTACTTAAGTAAGAATGGCAAAAAAAATTACAGAGAAAGGGATCAACATAACACTGACCATGTCTCTCTTTATATCCACAGTGTACCTATCTTCTGATGGCTACTAACAGCAGGATAATGCACCATGTTACAAAGCTCACATTATCTCAAACTGGTTTCTTGACGTGAGTTCATTGTACTCCAATGGCCTCCACAGTCAACACATCTTAATCCAATAGAGCACCTTTAGGAAATGGGAGATTTGCATCATACATGTGCAGCCAAAAATATGCAGCAACTGCATGATGCCATCATGTCCATTTGGACCAAAATCTCTGAGAAATGTTTCCAGTACTTTGTAGAAAGTATGCCACGAAGAATGAAGGCAAAAGGGGGTCTAACAGGGTACTAACCAGGTGTAATAAAGTGGCCGGTGCGTGTATATTAGGCTTTTTGTTTATGTAAGTTGTATATTTAATGGCATTTGGCAATACATGTTATTTCCATGATAGATAGATAGGACTCAACAAAATAGGGTTAAATACAGTAGTGTGACAGAATCCCCAATATTTATATTTCAGATGGTTGCTTTTAAATAGTATTTGCTGTTTGTGCACTGATTCTTTGCTTTGTTGTATGTACAAAATTGGTCATTTTAGCAGCACCCCAAACTCTACATTTATATGGTTTCCTTTTTGTGTTTTTTGTTAACTCAGTGGTCCAAATGCTTGTGGGAAATATTAAACAGCAAACAGTTTAAATATGTAAACATGTCAAGTTTGTTCAGTGCATTCCATTATTATGGAATTATGTGGAAATTAGATTTGTATATAATAGTTGAAAAAAGGGCTCACTCAAGTCTGGTTTTTGCTTCTGGGTATGGAGTGTAACAAATAGTTTGAAAGGAAAAAATCTAATCTAAACATTCTAAGCCAATTTATGGGCAAAAACTCTGGTGAGCAACTGAATTTGCTTTTCTAAAAAACTTATTTGCCCCAACACATCAATTCAAATCTGTCAAGCCGATGACATCCAGTTCACTTGTACAGCTGGTAGAAGCAATAGAATTCCCATCAGCAACACTAATTCCCTGTTTAAACCCGATCTTCCATCTGTTTATGCTCTATCAATAAATGTAAAACTTAAAGTACTTTTAATAATTGAGCAAATTATCAAAAATTCCATGCATACTAAAAAGTAAACCCTTTTAAATATGACATTAATTTTTAATATAGGAAAAAGTATACGTTTTAATGTATACATAGACAAGTAATACAATCTTATCTTGGAGCAAGCAGCATCATTTAATCTAAATTAAATAAAGCCTTAATAATTGATTAGTTATGTAGTGTTGTACCAAATAAGTTCTTGAAAAAAAAATACAAATCCCCCAGCTGCTGAGTGCTGGAGGGTGTAGCACGTAAAATTGCCTGTCCTCAGTAGCATGATCCCATTGAGTAACTTTGGGCCGAATGGTTCCTATCTGCTATTAAATGTTATGTTTCAATGGGATGAATTGTAATGCCATTTGGGAGCCAGACCTTCTCGTACAACATCAGTGCTTGATCACACAAATGCTCTTTTGGCTAAATGGGCATACTTTCCCACAAACACACTCCAAAAATCTTTTGGAAAGCCTTCCTAGAAGAGTGAAGGCTGTTTTAGCTGCAAATTGGAGGGGAGAGCAAGAAGCTCATATAGATGTGATTGTCCGTTGTGTCAACATACTTTTTTGCATTCTATTATTTTCAATTAATTCTTACATATTGGGAAAGTATAATAAATTGTAACACTGAGAGCATGTAAGGTAAAATCGTATATGCACAGTATTACCATAATTGAGATTGCATATCACAAGTCAAACTTCCAGTATGTTTACTACTAGCTTGTCGATTTGCTAAATTCAAGAATAAACAAGAAGGATTCTCTTGTGCATATTTAATTGTATGGAGCCTTTTTGTCCCTTTTATAAACCAGGCTTGCTATTTCAAACTAAAACATCTGGGAATGATGATTAGCTAATACCTTTGCTATGCAAGCAATTAATTGTTAGTGCGTGTTATTGTATAATCTGACAACTCAGTAGGCTCAATACAATATCACCAGCTACTGGATTTACATCTCGCCAAAGTGTGTCAGGTGTGTTATGCTGAGTGAATATCTTTAAAATATTAGATAATACATTTCTTTTTACATAACTGTCATACCTGTGAATTCTAAGGGGCTCACCCTGAGACTCAGGGCGTGTGTGGAGGTGAACAGACCGATTCCCATGTCCACACAGTCTGGAGCTGACATGTTATACTCTGATTGGATGGCATTCCAAACTGACTTTCTTTGCTTGCGTGTTACATTTGGTATGCCTTCTTTAATATGGGTGGCTTTATTGATTCGAAAAGGAAATTTACACCTTAAAGTTTGTCACCTAATAGTAAACATACATAAAACCTGCTATAAGTTTTGCAATTAGTATATGCTGTGTGTGTTTCTGCTTATTCAGAAGATTAAATCTTGGAACCTGGTGGGAAGGTTATAGGATTGATTATCCTGAAATCTAAAGGGATATTTCATGGTATATGAGGGTATGGAAATTTCACAATTCCGTCAATTCGTACAAATTATGTAAGACAAATAAAAAACAAAGCTCACTCTCTCTTACTTACGCTCTCTCACACACTCATTCTGTTGTATCTACCGTATCTCTTTCTTCACTGTTTTTTCACCAGTCTCTTTTTGTTTTGTTTTTATTTAACTTCTCCCCTTGTCTACTTTCCTCATCTACCTCTCTGTGAACCTGGTCAGAATAATGAAGGCTCTATCCTCTTGTGGAAGTTCACCAGGAGGCCAGGTTTGCTGAGAAGCGGACAAAGAAAGAAGACACAAATAGAAGCAGATGAAGAAAGAAGACCAAGAAGAGGTAAGAAAAGAGGCAAAGCTGTGGTAAAGAAGACAGAGACAGAGAAAGTAGGGAGACATTGAGAGCGAGCATGAGAGACTATGAGACACGGAAGCGGGCAATAGAGAAGGTAGGGAGACACTGCGTGATAGAGTGAATGAGGATGACAACAAATTTTGTTTCTGAATGGAAAAAGCCCTCCGAATTTATTGTCTGAAAACAAATGGACCAAAATCAAAAAAAAAATGTGTCTGAATCGTTTTTGGTTCATTTTGCACAAGTCTAGTGGGAAAAAATATTAAACTCCCCTTTCAGCTGTTTTTTCCAATGAAGACAAATAATACATTTCAAAGGTGCTGTTCCACCTACTATGCTGAATTTAATATACGTTTAACTAGTCTCCCCAAGCCGAGCTGCTGTTATTTACTCGTCTGCATGTCTGTTGTACTTTAGGATGCAACAGGTTTTTTTACTTTTCTGTCACCTTGCTTTTTACACACTGTCACCTTGCTTTCATCATGGATAGTTGAAAGCATGCACACCCTTTTTGAGTACCTAAGGGCCAGTAATTCATCCTGCCGTAAAGAGGATGTTTTCCAAAGCCTTTGCCATAGGTAAACCAGCTGCTTAGGAAATCCTTTACTATTTTTTTTTACAGTCCCACAGGCAAGAGTGTATATAATTTTAAATAAATCGGTACTGGTCTAATTGTCAACGTACAGGTCGTAACTGGACTTATGCATGGAAAGCAAAATCGAGTCAGACAAAATTTTTGCTGCATTCCTTTTGGGTCATCAAATTTTGTTTCCTGGCCATTCAGCTTTGATAAAATTTGGGGGCCTTTTTATTTCGGAAACCATACAATATATACTTTACTCGGGGGGCGGTTCCAAAGGAAGGGGTCCCTGACAACCTCTGGACTCACCTTTTAGGAAGGTGATATGGCAGCAGAGCACTGGGAGTAGGTAGAAACTGGCACATATCCAGCCCCACTGTATAGGAAACTGTATTTCCTCCAAAATTTGAAAAATATTTATCCCTCAGAGTAATGAAGGCAATTGAGCTGCAGAGGCAGAGCAGGGCACAAGATAGGCACTAGCTCCCCATTCCATATTAGAAAAAAGAAAAATACCATATTTGCTCGATTATAAGACAAGGTCTTGTAATCGAAGTTGTCTTCTAAATTGAGGTCTGACTATGAGACTAAGATCCAGATCCCCGCAGCGCTGCAGGGGACTGGATCTCCTGTCTAACCTCTCAGCTGCTGCCGGCACTTACACCGGACATCTATCACCGAGCGCCTGCGAAAGTGCCGGCAGCAGCCGAGGTTGCATACACGCGTAGCTTCCCACTGCCGGGATAGCCCGCTCGCTGCGGGGAATCAGAGCCGGTTGGGGAGATTGCTCCAAAGCGGATCCGGTAGACCTCTTAAATTTTGTAAGCGGGGCTTAGCGGGTCACACAGCATTATTCTGTAATCCCGTGGGAGCAGTAAGCGCCTGCTGAGGCATCGCAGTGAGTTAAGTGCCTTAGTTGCTTGAGTGCGTCTCTTGGTTTGGAAGTATGTCTGAGTGGGTATATTAGTGTCTGGGTATCTAAGTGTCAGAGTGGGTATGTTAATGTCTGGGTAGGTAAGTGTCAGAGTGGGCATGTCAATGTATGGGTAGATAAGTGTCAGAGTGGGCATGTTAATGTATGGGTAGGTAAGTTTCAGAGCGGGTATGTAAGTGTCTGAGTATGTAAGTGGGTAAATTGGTATATTAGTGTCTGGGTGTGTAAGTGCCTTTTAACCCCCTATATGCCACTCTGGCATTTCTGGAGGCAGAGTGACATATAGGAGCGTAAAAGCCATATCATAGGACACAGTGGTATATAGGGGGTATAAGGCATTTCAGGGGGTAGATGTGCATAACTAGGGTCAGGTTGGTAAATAAAAAGAAAAAAAACAAAATAAATAGTTTACATGAATTAATATTTACTAGTAAAACATTTTTCCTATAGGGTCATCTTATATTCAGGCATTTCCTTTTTTCCTAAATTAATATTCAGATTTTGGGGGGTCGTTTTATAATCTGGGTCATCTTATAATCGAGCAAATACGGTAATTGATCCACCAGAGTAAGGAAGCACATTGAAGCACAAGGCAGGGCATAAGCCAGGCACTGAAGGACAGACACACCCAGCCCAAAGATAAAACTAACTCACGCAGCCATTAATGTCTAAACCTTGGCAACAGAAGTGAGTACACCCCTAACTGGAAATGTCTAAATTGGGCCCAATTAGCCATTTCCCCTCCTCAGTGTCATATGACTCATTCGTGTTGCAAGGTCTCAGGTGTGAATGGGGAGCTCTCACACTCCCTCATACTGGTCACTGGAAGTCCAACATGGCACCTCATGGCAAAGGACTCTCCGGGATCTGAAAAAAAAGAATTGTTGCTCTACATAATGATGGCCTAGGCTATAAGAAGATTACCAAGACCCTGAAACTGGGCTGCAGCACGATGGGCAAGACCATACAGAGGTTTCACAGGATAGGTTCCACTCAGAACAGGCCTCACCATGGTCGACCAAAGAAGTTGAGTGCACGTGCTCAGCGTCATATCCAGAGGTTGTCTTTGGGAAACAGATGTATGAGGGCTGCCAGCATTGCTACAGGGGTTGAAGGGGTGTCAGTGCTCAGACCATACGCCGCACACTGCATCAAATTGGTCTGCATGGCTGTCTTCCCAGAAGGAAGCCACAAACAGTTTGCTGAAGACAAGTGACAGAGCCACATGTCAGTTGCAAAATAACAGTGCTGCTAATAAATAAGTTGGATGTTCCCAAATCAGCTCCAATTTCCAATTGCAAGAAGCTGCAACAATCACTGCACCCTTTCACACTGAACAACCTGATTAGGACTTCATACTGAGTAGCAGACCCATAAGATAATGAAAATACCTCTAATCATTTAAAGCCATTTTTAGAGGTAGGCTTGGCCTGTTGAGTATCTTGTTTTGTGAGAGCACAAGGGAAATCACGCTCACTTTTTTCACTTTATTTTTCTCAAGCGAGCCTGAGTTATCCGGTGGGCTCAGTTATTATAATAGCTTCACATTTGAAAAATAATAATGTTTTAAGATGTGCTATAAAAGTTATAAATAAATATGCATGAGGAAATGATTGCATATTGGCTCTGTTACTTGAGTTCTTAATATCTCTTTATTTACTTATAGGCTACATAGGTAAGATGTACATTGTAGATTTAGCTGATCTATAGGGATGCTCTTGTGCACACACTTACTGTTCATTCATTGAAAACATCAGAATTACACAAAGAAAGTATCTGATGTTACTCACATGCTAAATCTGTGGAGTTGTTCCTTGTTACAAGCTCAAACAACTGATAACTGATTAGACTGCAATCTTAATAATTGGTTCAGATCTCATCAAAACCTTCAATGCAGTGATAAAATATCCATATTAATGAAGATGTTTCATATACATTCTTATAGTCTTATTTAATAGGCACCTTATCTTTTTCTCAACCAGTCACTTACAAAATGGTCTTCATTGTGTTTCAATCCAATTGTCCCTAATTTTGAAGGCAAAAATTCAAGATAAGATCAGTATGGACAAACTGACAATGACAGGTATAGACTTTAAGCTGCACCTTGACCCTCCTTACCACACCTTCCTTCATGCCTTTTTTCTTTTTACCCCTTTACTTATTTTGTTTCAATTATGAAAAGTGCTACCCTTCCAATTGTGTACTATTTGAACCAATTTTAAAATAAAGTGTTAAATGCATAAAATACATTTTGTGTCATAGTTTGCATAAAAGTACTTATTTCTATCAATCATTTTTATGAATTTAGTAATCTTTCCATAACTATTTAATATGTATATCTCCACTAAAATAATAATTTTCTGTTAGTACCACATAAATAGAAGCTTTCTGTTTATAGCTCATTTTATGAAAGCTTTTAAAAGTAATATTGTAAATTACAGTTAATTCTTTCAATACTGAGAAGCATAAACCCACATAAAATGTAATAATTAGCATATTTAATAAAGATTCAATGGGCCTTTTTATTTTATCTCAGGATTAATAAGAGTCATTGTGTTCATTCCATGCAATTTGCTAAGTCATTAAGACATAAACTTAACTACTCGTATAGAAATAATTACTGATAGCTTCTGCAGAAGAACAGCTGATATGCTACAGTTATTGGCTTTTAAAGCACTTATTGTAATGCTTAGTAAAGCTTGTGTAACATTTTACCATTTTAGTGTTTAAAAATGCAATGTAAATGGAAGTTAAAATTTCTGATGGCAAAATGACAAAATATGTTTTGGAGAAAATTATTAGAAATTACTTATTTTAGAACATATTTAAAATAGGTTTTGGTAATTTTTCATTTTATAATCCTTTGTCAGTCCAGGTAGCAACCTATTAGAGACTCTACCTCCTAACTAGGTATAGAAATGTAAATTAAAATTACCCCTTTCCCCTTACCTCCCCATTTGTTTTTCCCTGCAGATAGTGGGCCAGGAGTGAGGCTAGTACTCCTCCTCTAGACTGGGCATAAGAGAATAGTCCCTCTGCAGGCTGGGGGTGAGTCTGCGGAAGTCTTGGACTGAAACTTGCTCCCTCCTCAACATCCGATGTACCCTGGCAAACCATAAATCATCCTATACACAACACATTAGGTACCAAGCATCATCAATGGCACCTTCCGTGTGTGTTCCTGAACATAGTCTAAAATACTGGAAGGAAATAGTGGAAGGACAGGTGCTTTCTCTTGATAAAGTCATTGAGTTTCCAAGTCAAATGTTTCCAAGATGGCCCACTAAGTAAAGCAGATGTGGAGGGTTGCTATAGTAATGCACTTGAATGCATGCACTGTTTCTAGTTATGAGGCCAGTCACTTGATTCAGCAGTTGAATTCAGCGAGTGGCATTTGCTGCCTTGTTTTGTCTTACTTTTTGATTGCTGCTGTCAAAGATATCCGCTAATTTGGAGACCATGGCATGCATGGATCAGGGGCAGTGATATCACTATAAAGCACTACCAGGACTGTTTCTTTAGCATTATAGTACATAGTACTATAGTTATAGTATAGTACATAGTATAGTTATAGTAACAGTATAGTACTGAACCATTTTCATATATGCCTATTCAGAGTTACTTTGCTGTCATGTACATGGGGTGTGTGCAATCTACATGTATGTACAACAACATATATTACAGTTAGTGAGGAGTTGCTTTAGAGTATATGGAGGGGATTATGTTTGTGGGTGTTACCACTATAGGCTAGGCCCCTTACTACCAGTGAAGGGAAATCTTAATGCTTCATACCAAGGCATTTTGGACAATGCTATGCTTCCAACTTTGTGGGGGCAGTTTGGGGAAGGCCCATAAAGGTCCATAAAGACATGGTTGGATGAATTTGTTAGGGACGTACTTGACTGGACCACGCAGAGCCCTGACCTCAATCCCATCGAACATCTTTGGGATGAAATGGAACAGAGATTGCTAGCCAGGCCTTCTCGACCAACATCTGCGCCTTACCTCACAAATGCTCTACTTGATGAATTGGCAAACATTCCCACAGAAACACTCCAAAATATTATGGAACAAAGCTTTTATAGATGCAAATGGGGGGGGGGGGCTACATATTAGTGTCTTATGTATTTAGAATGCAATGTCATAAAAGTCCCTGTTGGTGGAATGGTCAGTGTCTAAATATTGTTTTTTCCCATAATAGTGTATATATACACTATATGGGAAAAACAATATTTAGACACCTGACCATTCCACCAACAGGCATCTTCTTCCAAGGTTGTCATCTACATGTAACTATAACAAAAACATTAAAACTAAAAGTATCCTGCTGTCACTCAAAAGGTTAAACTGACTAGGTTTAAACTGTATATAGAGCTGGATCCGTTGTTGAGTCACAGGGTGCCAAAGACATTTCTTAGCTGTGTGTTCCTCAAGTTTTTATTAAACATGAGGCAGAATGTGTCATACTAAAGGTCAAGGAGTAAATTAGATGGGCTATGAACAGATTTTTCTGTATGTGGTACTTACTTTTGCAAATGGATTGTTATGATTTTATTACAGGTCGTTAAAATTGATTCCTAGGTAAGAATATTTTAATATCTACACTTTTCTCCCAATAAGTTGATGTTTAATAATTGTGGATAAAATATGAAATTGAGCACTGGTTGGGGGCCAATGCCTGCCGGCGACCAATAGAGTCGCTCTTACGCCCTTTAAATCCTGGCTCGATTCTACGGATTCCTGTATTAACTCCTGCTATACCACGGAATACTTAAGATAGGCTAGAAAATGAAGAAAAAATGAATCTGAAGAACCTATATGAATATTCAAAACTAACATAATATTCATAGAATATTTATTTCCCAAAGACGAACACGAAGACAAACATGAATACTTCACTAAGTTTTACTTTTGACTAAGAATTGTCCCTTATGGGTAAATACCTAAACCATAAGATTTTAAAGCTTGATTTTCATATATAGGTGAGTATGTATATGTCCAGAGTATGTATATGTCCACTTTGCAATGAACAGGGCTGTAACTGTATTTTGTTGTGGGTTACTAATTGTTATACACTTATTTTGAAGCAATAGCATACACTGTAGCTGTGTTAGAGGGATACGTAAAAAAACTTAACACAAGTACTCAGATTAATAGTGAAGATGATCCTTACTATTACTTGCATTACCATTTACTATGCTTTCTACTATATTTATTGTATTTGATCCACAGTTAACTATTAATATTCAAACTTTCATGATGTAGGAGGATACACCATCAATATTGACACTAGGTTTTTTCTAATATACAAATATACAGAAACATGAGATAACTATGTAGTTTGTTAAAAATACAATTATGAAACCCCCTAGGTGATTTAATTTTCACATGAGATAATAGCACTCGTTGAGCACAAAAAGCCTACTGTTCATGGTTGTCGTACTAACACACACCAGTAAATTATGACAACAACATGATATTTTTCTTCAATTTACAAGACTTTATTTTTAGATACATTTTGCTTTGAGGTTTTGTAATCCTGCATATAACAGGACAATAGTGTGATTCAAGTATAAAGACCTTCCATCGGCTGTAAGTGAGAAACCCCACTGCTATGTGTAACAGGTTCTAGCTTATGATGCATGGAGAAAGCTCCATGGAAATCACAGTCAAGAAATCAAAATTTATCTTGCTGTGAATAGAATTGCATCCACTACAGACACCAATTAGTTTTGTCCTATAACACCAGTATATAGATATGACATTGAAAAAACTATTTGCAAACTACAAGAGATTTGACATAGCATGAGCTCAGGATGTCTAACAGACCTATTAATTCCAATCTGGCATGTGAAAGTATGTGAAAGATTATCTGAAAAGAGCACCACAAGGTCAGGAGACAACTGCTGAGGTACTGAAATAAGATTCTTTCACAGACGAGCAGGTAAATGCCTGATACATATATGCAAAAGCTATGTGTAATATATTGCCAGGATTTTATTTATATTATGTTAGATATCATGTTTTTGTAAATGTTACAAATATTTTAGGCTATGTTAATTTACAATCTACAATTTAAATTACAATTTACAAGGTGTGTGCCCCTTTAAAGGCAGACTATACTATCCATCGCTCCATGAGAAGGGTCAGTTGCTCCCTTGCAGTGTACCAGAATATGATATCCCGGTTCTCAGCAATGAAGCCGCACCTGACTAGAAGGCAGAACAAGAAAAAGCATTAACGTGTGCCAAAAATTAGTGCCTGGCTCAGTATAAAGTGATGGGCATTTTAGTGTACCACCTTCAATATCTGTCTTAGTATATAGTGATAGGAGTTATGCTGTACCGCAGTTAATGTCTGACTAATGAATGTACTCTGGGTTGGGGGGCTTCAATATTTAATATGAAGTGAAAAAAATGTGTTTATAAATATATACACAGCATAAATGTTATTTATGCCGGAACATGTGTTGATGTTGTCTAGTATTTTTTTTACAACAAATGAAAACATTGCTACACAGTATATCTCTAAACAGAAATTGATTAAGTGATGATTACTAACTCAGTTAAATGTTCACACATATTATTGTTGGTGTAATTGTGCAATTGCTAGCCTCCTGTCAGACTGCCAAGTTTCTCAGTAGTAAATGTTTGTTTACCACATAACAATGTGCTGTTGATTGATGAAGATTGCTGGGATAGATAATAACAGTTATACTGGTGAAATAATTGCTGCTAAAGAGAAACATTGTACCGGTTGATGGTATTTTAGTTACTTTCCAACAGTCCCTCAAGTAAATATGTTCTAAATAATGATTATTTTATTTTCACTCCCCACCTGGAGAACACAAGGCCCCGCTGTTGACCATAATTTATGAGTCTATACCCAGTTACTCTGGCCAGTGTTGCATTTTTAAAATAAAGAGACGGAGCTTACTCTGGTGCAACACATTTATTTTGTGATTCTTATCTGAAAACAGATAAATGAATCTGCTTTACTCTGGGCGCTCTGGTGCTATGTCTCTTAACTGCCTTCAGTGCTACCTCAGTATTACTGAACCACTGAGGTATTCACATGATGCAGTTACAGTTACTGTGGCTGAGAACATAACGATCGCCACCTGCTGGTAGGAGGTTAAAACAGCAGCAAAAGAACTATGGACAATGCAAAGCGCTTAATACTAAACTCTGCATACTGTATTCTTTTGGGGTACAAAGAGTTTTAATAACCATTTAATACACAAAGAGCCACACCAGCATATCAGTGAATAAATGTGGTGCAGTCCAAAACTGGGAATCCAGAATGGTGGAACTTTTGCTCTTGATATTGCAAACTACTCAGAAGGCAAATCCAAGTACTTTAACCTGATGGTAATAGATATGCCGTTGTGGAAAACCCTGTATCTCCAATTCTACGAAGTCCCTACCAGCCTGACTACTCCAGGCAACCAAGATAGTAGATCTGCTAGCCCCTCAGTGTATCAGAGACATGAGAAGGAGTGGCAGAGAGGAGTCTTACAATTCAGGTAACATTGTTTTCAAAAGTCAGAAGCTCACAGTCTCCACAGTTTTAAATCTGATGTATTTTTATATTTCAGGGCATTTGTTCCTCCTTTTTCCCACAAGCCAGTTATGCAATAATAGCTAGGGCATATCTAGGTAATTTTAGGTTACCAATGACTTTATCTATAAATGGTTTCACATACGCTTCATGGGACTAACCCCGTCAGTTGAAACATTGTACACTGACTCACATACCACGCAGGGCCGGCCCTACCAAGCTCCTTTTTTTTTTTAAGCGGAGGATAGAGAGGGGCGCGGAGTGGTTTTCGCTTATCCGCTCGGCGCCCCTCTCTCTCCTCTGCGAGCCCTCTAGCTCAGTCTCGGTGCCGGCTTGTAATGCTGAGCGCAGGAAAATGACGTCATTTCCAGCGCTCAGCAGTAAAGCAGCGCACATCGTGGCAGAGCAGGGAGACTTGCTGCAGGACTGCTGAAAGGTAAGTGCAAAGGGGGTGATAGAGTAGATAATAGGGAGAGGAAGGGTAGATAATGACCCCTGGCGTCAGCGCAGGGGGGCATTTTAAACTTCGCCCCAGGCGGCATTATGTCTTGGGCCGGCCCTGATCCCACGTAGTTATCTAGTGAGGGGAGAACCACAACTTAAGCTTCTATTGCATAGCTCTTTGACAGCCTGTTCTGTGAGCTACCCACCAAGGCCAATGGTTTCACAAGTTTACTTGTGAACATAAGGTCAGGTCTGCCAACATGGGGTAGAACCACAGAGGATATATAGGACCACTGTATGGTACACCTGTGTATACATAGGAGCCATTATGTCAGGAGGTGGATATTGTTTAACATGGAGGGCGCCTTGGACAATTACCACAATGGACTGTTATGGGGTAGGGGTCCAGGCCCTAAGTTGATACTGCCCCTGAACATTTTAATGATGACCTGCCGAGGATACTACTACTTTTTATTATTCTCTTTTATTATCTTTTATTTATTAAGCGCCAAATAATTATGCAGCACTTTACAATTTGGTAACACTTTACAAAGTGGGGCAGTTAACACAAATAAAAAATGTACATTAATACATACAATAGCTTACAATCTAATGGAGTAGTATGGGTGATTGAAACAAAAGAAGGGGTGAAAAGAAAGAGTAGTAGATGTCTTGTAGCAGTAATTAGGGCTAGGTGGTTTCAGCATGGAAAAGAGAATGTATAAATAAAATGAACAGAGGGATGGGTTAGATGGTAGCAAGCAGGCTGTTTGTTATGGTGCAGGAAAGCTACAAGAGGAGAAAGAGAGAGATTTAAGAGAGAGCAAGCAGGCTGTTTGTTATGGTGCAGGAAAGCTACAAGAGGAGAAAGAGAGAGATTTAAGAGAGAGAAAGTATAACATTAAAAAGGGGAGGAGGAGGCCAGAAAGGGGGGAATGTGCAAATAGGTAAATACCAAACATTGACCGAAATAAACAGTCTCACCAAAATACCTTTTGGTACATATACAGGAAACCATGCATAATGATACAAAATAAGAACTAAGAAACTTGCTTGTAGATCTGGCATAGTAGTTCAAATGAGTTGGAATACTTTTTATCTTGCAAGACCTTGGCTTGGCAGGCTGTTTGTTATGGTGTGGGAGAGCTTACTTTTTGAGCATGAACTTGTTTGATTTGGACCTATGTGAGAAGACTTACTTATGTTTTTTTATTTATGTATGTACATATGTGCTGAATGTGTATTTATTTATTGAGCCCTAACACATTTATAATTAACACTATAATGAAAATGTGAGATATAAAGTGTGGTTAAATAAGTAAGTACAGACAATAGGTATTAATACATTAGAAAAGAAGGTCCCTGTAGAGCTTACAATTTTTTTTCTTATTACTTACAGTCCTCATTAGTTAATTAAGTATTTGTATGACTTGGAAGCTTACTTACTTTTGTTGTAGGGGTGTTTTTGTAATTGTACCCTTCCATTTATTCTTAGGCTTTACACTGTGCAGGTTCATTCTAGTAGATATTACACAGAGAGAGGACTGGTATGTAATGTTCCTTTTGATTGTGAGATATGCTTTTCTTTGTGATTAGGACTAACGTGATGACTTTCTCATTGTTGACTGTTTATTTCTCACCCTACACAATTTTTCACAGTGCCAAAGCTGGTTTCCTGAGCTCTTATTAGAGCATTTGTACTATAAGAAAAGTTCTGGGGTTCTCCTATTCCATTCCCCTCTGACACCCCTTCCATACCTGATTACAAGTAACTGGTTTCAAGTTGTGTCACTCACTGATAGCATTTGTGGTTGCAAAATAATGGCCCTTTTAGTGACATCCTTTCCCGCAGTTCACTTGAGGGCAATATGGCTGCACTTGCAGCAACATCCTCTCCCATGATTGGAGGACCGGGAAGGACGTCACCACAGCACCCCCATGCGGACAAAGAAAGTAGATTAAGGATCTTACTACATGTATTTTACTATTAATAAACAACAGCAGTAATGCAAAAAGATAAGTATACTAAACTAAGCATTATTCTTTATACAATCTTCAGACAATATGAGATGCCAATAGCTTCTTTACAAAAAAACCACAGGAGCAATCACTGCAGAAGAAGTCATTTAGTATGCATAAGGTATAGTCATTATGCTTTGACACATCTTCCCATGTTTCAAAATTAACATTTGCGCCTCTGGCTATCAAACATCAATGCACAGAATTATTCACAAAGGGTTTTAGGTTCAAGTGGTAAACTCAGTAATTTGCAAAATGTTGACCCACATGAGCCAGAGCAGAGAGCTTGATCTTTCAATATGATGAAAATGTAATTTTATAGATGTCAAGTCTAAGTTCAAAAGTGACACAGAGTGTCATCCATATAAGCAGTTTTGCTGAAAGCAATGCCACAGTTTATAAGCACATTTTTGGGCAATACTACGCATTGTGCTTACAAAAATGCCAACCAGAAGGATTTGTTTCAAGTGAGTGACACATTCTAATGGTCATGTCTCTCCCTCTGTACTATGTCCTACTTGTATCCTTTTGTCAACAGCAACATTTGCATTCTTTCAATATTTTTTACAATAATTTACAAGTGGATTTTAGACAAGGTGCATATCAACCATTAAATCTAAGTAATTTAGAATAACATCACTTGTGTTGAACAGTACACCTATATATTTTCCGTCCATCACACTCCTTATTAAGAGATCTAGTATAAAAGTTTACCAAACAAGTTAAAAGAGAGGTTGGGGGGTCAGGGAACACACAATTTTATATAACATGAATGGGTATACACAGAAGTGAGTCTCCAGAGACCCCATGTTTTTAGAAACTGTTCTTACCAATACAATGGAGCAAAGGAGATGCATCAATGCCTAAAAAAGAAACATGAAGTTGCTAGCTAAAATGTACTTTGATATAAAATTACATATATAACAAAAAAGAATAGCAAGAGCGATTAAGAGATTGGATACTACTAGGGTCACTCCTATTTTGCTTATAAGCTTGTCAGTGATGCCACCGCAGAAATCCACAAATGGTGACAATGATGGTTTCTCACAAACATTGACCTAGTTTAGTAACACTTATCTTACTAATGTCTTATGCTAGGGTGCTAGCAACAATCTAATCTAAATGGTTACTTTATTGTATTGCATAGACAGAAATTTTCCTTCACAGGCCCAAAGGCTTTGCAAGTCAATACAATGGTAGCTGAGGGGGGTCTTAGTGCAAGCCAAAGCCGTATCAGAACTCAAACTGGCTGTTTCTCTTGCGTGAAGAATAAGCTCCACAAGCTTGGCTAGAGCGTAGCTTGGTCATGGTATGGATTGTTATTATCCATGGACAGTTTGCACACCACTAGCAGAACCATCTTAACTTTTATTCATTTCAATACAATACAGTGCATTACCTGTTGAAGAGCCTTTATGTTTTTCATATACAAATTCAAAAGTATGGTTATAAAAGGTAAGTAAACCTTGTTGAACGAGCAGACAGAAATTATTCAGGTTTTATGACATCCAAAGTGTTTTCTTGTACAGTAACTTATTTTGCATCATACACAATATTTACAATATTGAGTTACAGATACAGTGGAGAAATATATTTTATGACTCAAACACAGTAATAGATTACTAATTATTAAATTGCAATAAAATGTAATTTGCCTTCTTAAAACATAAATTACAGTGACATTGTCAAAAGAAGGTTCAAACATTCTCAGTTGCTCTTAAGTAGCTATAATGAGGCTCTTAAATATGACACTTAGAACAAGCTACTGCTTCATATAAAGCCTTGTGCAAAGTGATGTTAGGACTTGAGACATCTGTACGTTCATAAATCTTTCTTAAGGGTCCTTCTCTAAAGTAGTCACATATTGTTCATACTATGTGTGAATTACACTACTTAACCTTATTGTTTTTCTAGAACTACATCTTTATAATAACAGTATGTTGGATGCAGCGGCTAGGTACAATGATCCAAAGTGTAAATAAGCCAGCTGGGTTGATAAGAGATCGTCTTTGTAAATGGCCCACTGAGCAGAGGCATACCAGGGAGCCTGATTACCCAACAGGATGATCTGCCCCTAGGTTGGTGACAGAATACAACTCTGCTCCTACTATGTTACTTACCATATGGTGTATTTATTTTGCCTCCAAAAATTAAGGTCTCAAATGTTATACTGCAAATTGTACAATATTTGGAAGATTCGCAATATTTAAGTGAAAACAGGAGTTTAAGTGTGCTTCCATGATATGCATTTATTTTGATCTTTTTAGAATTTTCTTCTGCAACTTTTGCAATTAAAAGAAAAAAGTTTGCTAATGGTTTAAACATCTAAGATATAAAAGAACATTGCATTACAATAAAACCATAGGCCTGCCTACATCTGAAAAATCTAAATAATAAGGCAAGAACACATTTTCATCTGAAGCGGTACTTTGAAAGAAATGCAAAAAGGAGCTTGTTTTTAAAGTCTGTTTCATTGATTGTTCTAAATGAAAGTCATATTGCGCTTGCTTGTAGTAGGCCAGATTTCATGCATTTAAATGGACCAAAATTTACATAAATGGACTCGCCATGTCTTATTACTCTACAAGTTTTATGAAATCAGCAGGGTTTCGAAACCAACTATATGTTGTATAATGTATCCTCTGATTCTTACCTTCATAAAAATGGACATAATAAAAAAAATTTGCAAATGAATTCACCAAGAAGCTGTCTTTATTGGTAGAAACTGAAATGAAACAATTAAATGCATAACAAATATCACATTTTCAAAAGATGGCATACTTATTTTTTGTTCTACTAAAAATACATTGTACTTTATACTGTATACACAGTATCTATCTATCTATCTATCTATCTATCTATCTATCTATCATTTATTAATGTTTTCTTTTCTTTGCTGGGTTGTGTGATATATATTATTGACAATAAAGTAAGAAATTAGCTCACACCCACCAAATACTATTTAAAAGCATCTGAGGCATAAGTATTGGGATTCCATCACACCACAAGGCCAAATGTTGCTTAGCCAACACTACCTCAAAGTACCTCAAATTTGGCAACTCCTATCAAATTTTACAAGGCTTACCAAGGAGCTGACAGGCTAAGCAATCTATGCTTTTAAATAGTTTTTGTTGTGTGTGCACTGATTTATTGCTTTATATGCACATCCGGCGACATATAATGGGACTTAACCTCCCCTAAAACTGGAAACTTTTATAAATAGATCCCTTACAGTAAGGAAGATGATAGAGTGGTAGCAGCAGTAAAGGAATGAGCAGGCACTAGCGGACAGACCCTTCCAGGCCACATGGTATGGGACTGAATTTCCCCAAAAATTGGAACATTAATCCCTCAGAATATTGAAGGGAAGGCAGTAGAGTGGCAGCAACACTAGGGCAATGGGCAGGCACTGGCAAACAGACACATCAAGCCACATGGTATTTTCCCCCAAAATGGACCATTTTTATAGACTGATCGCTCAGAGTAAGTAAGGTGAGAGAGCTGCAACTGAACGAGTGCCAACATTTTTCAGTGTTGCACCCCCACACATTATATTTTGGGTTTCATTTACTAGAAAAAATATAGTGATTTTTTTGTTAAAACTCACTTTTATTTAAAAAATATTTTACTCACCTGCAAAAACGAATGGAAAAAACCTGCTTAATAGATTCTACTATTTGTCTTGAGTTTAGAACTACCCAATGTTTTTGTTTTTTTGTTTGCTTTTTTCTGCAAGTTATTGGGCAATAAAAGTAGCGTTTTGCTATTTTAGCACCATTTTTCCCCGAAGTCTGGTCATTCTGGCTCATGTGGTATTTGGAACATCTTTAAAGCCAGTCAATGCAATTTATCCCATCAAACCATATATTTTTCTAAACTCAGCCTTTGTCAAACTTTATCGTAGTACATTTTTTTACACAGGTTATACATATGAATGTACTGCTCCTGGTGTGTGTCACTGTCAAACAACACGCCAATATGTGTTCAGCAATATATCCTGAGCACAGTGATATGCATGTGTTTGTTGGGCTGTACCCAGGCACCCCTGTCTCTGGAATGTCTTGCGTTGATGGTACTGTGCAACATTATAAGCAACATAAAAATAAGAAACAAGAAATAACTTCAAAATAACAACAGGACAAGAATATACAATTTAACACTTACTGAGAGGAGGATATTCTACTAACTCTTTTAAGAAAAGCACACAATTTTAATTATGTCTAAACCAAACTACATTAAATTGATTTATTATTTTTGAGTCATTGTTGTAGACATGAGTAAACTTGGTTTCCTAATCAAAATGTTGATCAAAATGTGCAGTCTAGGCATTATTATATGATATAATTATTAATTTGTATGTTTCCCTGGGGGGGCATTTTCCAACTTAAGTAACACATTCAATTATGTATTCTTCTCTGAAGTGAAAATATGATTTTTTCCCAAGCTATTCCAGATGCATAATCATTAATGGTCTGTGTAGGGAATGAAATGAAAACCTAGAAAACCTAGATAGCTATGTTGAAACAATATCTCTGTATATTAATGTGTAATTTCAAGTGGCTAGCAAGTAAAACTGCATTTGGACAAAGAAGAGCAGTAGCATGAAAAACAAATGTAGACTGTTTCTAATCTTTACAGTGGAAATGTGATATGCAGAGGTTTATTTATTAAACATTTAGTAGTGGGGAAATTACCATGAGGTGAGGGCTGTCACCTCTTTACCTGGGGAGCCAAGCCAAGGGGTCCCCATCCCTGACCCTATGAAATCTGCATTTTATACTGTTTAACCCCTTAAGGACCAGGCTTTTTTTGCACCGTTTTAAACCAAGGCTGTTTTAACATTTCTGCAGTGCTCGTGTTTAGCTGTATTTTTATTTTCCCTCATTCAGTGAACCCACACAAGTTATGTGCTTTTTGAGAACAAGAAGGGCTTTATTTAGATTGTACTATTTGTCCTGAGTTTAGAATTACCCAATGTTTATTTATTTTGCAAGTTATTGGGTAATAAATACAAGTAGTATTTTGCTATTTCAAAATCATTTTTTCCAAATCTTGTAATCCTGTCCACATGTCCTAGTTGGGGCATCTTTGAAGCAAGTCAATTAAATTTACCACCATCACGCCATGTATTTTTTTTAGAACTAGACGCACCAAGGTATTTCAAATGCTGGTATTCTAACACTTTCTGTGCACTCATTGTACTACCAGCCTTTTTCGCACAAATTGTACTTCATGAATAAATTTACAACTCCTGGTATATGTCACTCTCAAACAGCACCCCAATATGTGCTAAGAAACATCTCCTAAGACCATTGAAACTACCAATGCGTGGGTTTGTCGGGTTGATTGGGGGGTTATAGGCAAATTCAGTTTTTCAGCATGGAATTTTGACATCTGGTCTGCCCCATGTCCTATTTGGGACCTCTTTGATGGAGGCCGATTAAATTTACCCCATCAAACTATATTTTTAAAAACTAAACACCACAGGGTATTTTAACTCACTAATGCACTTTAATGCACTAATTCTACGACCAGCCTTTGTCAATGTTTTTGGTAGTAATTTGTGTTTTTTTCACACACATTGTACTGTAATTTAGGTATGAATTTACAGCCCTTGGTATATGTCACTGCCACACAACAACCCAGTGTTCAGCAACATCTCCTGAATACAGTGATACCACCCATGCATATATTTGTCGTTACTTGGAGCTAAAAGGCCACAGTTGAAAGGTGCAATTTCTTTTCATTTTGACATATGGTCTGCCCCCATGTCCTATTTGGGATGTCTTTGATGGAGGCCAATTCAATTTACCCCAATCAAACTATATTTAAAAAAACTAGACACCACAGGGTACTTCAAATAGTGGTTTCTAACTCTTTTCAAGCACTAATTCCACTACCAGCTTTTGTCAAAGTTTTTGGTAGTAATTTGTGTTGTTACACATTGTACTGTAATTTAGGTATGAATTTACAGCCCATGGTATATGTCGCTGCCAAACAACAACCCAATATGTGTTCAGCAACATCTCCTGCATATAGTGATACCGTGCATTTGTCAGGTTGCTTGGGGCTAAAAAGCCACATTTGGAAGGTGCAATTTTTTTTCTTTTCATTTTGACATCTGGTCAGTCTACACCCATGCCCTAATTGGTACATCTTTGAACTCGGCCAAACTTTCCCCATCAAACCATACATTTTTTAAGTTAGACACCCCATTGGTATTTGAAATGCTAGTATTAGCAATATGGGCACCACCATATTGCAAGAGGCAAAATCTTTTGCAGTGGCGCATGTACCTGCTCTCCACGTGGACTTAGGGCAATATGTGTTTGCGTTCCTCTCCCCTGACTGGAGGATCAGAAGAGGACATCACCGCAGAGCCACCATATTGCCCTCAGTTAGTGCTTTTGGTGTCACCGAAACGCTGCCATTTTGGTGGAAGTGGCCGGGTTATATTCGCAGAGATATGGACGAAGATTAAGAATTGAAAATTGAAGATAGAATAAAGAAGAAGAAGATTTGGAACCAGAAGTGGTCGGCAGAAGTGGAAGTGATTAGTAGAGAAGGCAGGGAAACATTTAAAGGTTGTGAGAGAGAGTGAACAAGAATAAGAGCATGAGAGAGTGAGAGTGGATGAGAGTAAATGTGGGCACCAGGCAATCAATCTTGTTCTGGAATTAGAAATGCCCACGAATTTTCAACCGAACCAAATGGGCAGGGAATGTAATTTGTTGCGCTGAAAATGAATGTCCCAAAAACATTTGTCTGAATTGTTTTTGGCCCGTTTGCACTTGTCTACTTAACAAGCAAAAATTTACAATGGGTGTCAGATTTTTTCATTACATTTTTGCTGAATAAAATTGTAATCCCTCGTCTCTTTGAGATGAATGAGGAGAAAAAACATTCCTCAACCCAAGTAGATTTCAACCTAGTATGACTAAACACTAAATTAGCATGTAGTTTTTTTTAAAAACGAGATAGAATACAGTAATGTACATGCTCACGTACTCACAGACACCCTAACTCCCACAAGCATAAACACTGTGTTCATAGAGACTAACAGGAGGACTTTGTACTAGTGATCTGAATGGTTTTTTTTACTGTCACTGTAGGTGTTTGGGCTAGTGGCTTCATCTGAATAACTCTCACATATTAGTTAAATGTGAAACTTAATCCTGTGCAGTTACTTGCATTAGATGATGATTAGATGATTTCAATTCAATTTCAATGCTTTATTAATAGGATATGTGTTTATTGCAGCTCCTCTTGAGCTGTAAAGCTATTATCATTCACACGGGGTAGCAGAGTAATGTCAACATTTGAGCCAAATTTAGGTAGCTTTTACAACACCACATGGAAATTAAACTTTTAGTGACAAAAATGATAAACCAAATGTAAATAGATGCAAAAACTAGGATTGGGCCTAATTTGTAAGCTTACTTACAAAGAGTCAGTTGCAACTCTAGAAACAATATATAGGGGGGCACATTAGATACCACAGTCAAAACTGGGGGAGAGCATTAATAATTTCCACCATTAAATCATACACACACATATATTGTCAAACTTTATGTGCTATGGAATGATATTTTTGTTATTGGACTAAGATAATACTTGGTCATTCAACATGACAAGCCTGAAGCCACAATTTAGTGCGACTAATCCTTGAAATAAACACAATACCTTAACTTTTCCACTAAATGATTTCTGGGCCTTGAAAGTTTTGTTGCCTGAAGTCACTACAAATTCAGGAGGGCGTTTTATTTCTGGATAAGTAAAAATGAAATAGTTCCTACTGTACGTTAAGTACCACGAAACCAAAACCCAAACACACACACACCAGGACAGGCTTTGCCACACTGACACCCAAACACACACACCCCAGGATAGGCACTGCCACACCAACACCCAAACATACACGCCAGGACAGGCTCTGCCACACCAACACCCAAACACACACACACCAGGACAGGTGCCACACCAACCCCAAACTCACACACACAGGACAGGCTCTGCCATACTGACACCCAGACACACACCCAGACACACACCAGGACAGGCTCTGTCACACCTAAGCATAAAAAAATTATTTTCTACACTGCTTTGTCATTAACTCCCCGTATTGTATTTTTGTCCCCTTGTGTATTGATGCCCCAGCCAGGTCCCCCTTTAGTATTGATTACTGTCTCCCCCCCAACACAACCTTGTGTATTGCCCCCTTTGTGCATGTATTCCCCCACACCCTTGTGTATTGCCCCCCCAGCATTGATCCCCAACTTTTGTATCGGTTAATGTGATGCCCAAGCACACTCTTGTCTATTGTTGATGCCCCACTGCCATGTGTATTACCCCCAGCCACACTTGAATATGGGTCTGCTTTCCTCTAACCCCTGGTTTTTGGTAATACTTACATTTTTGTGGTTTTTTTCCTGCTCTCCTCCGATGTGATGATCCTCTCCCTGTCACGAGGAACTGTTGACAGCCGCTGAGCTGCCGCGAGCAAGATTGAAAGCTGCCATTATGCGGCAGTCAGGCCGCCTCTACCTAATGAAATTAAAGCGGCCGGTGTGCACACACCGACTGCTTTCATTTCATTAGGCGCCGGCGGGCCAGTCCAGCCCTACGGCATGGAATAGGCACACTGGCCGCTTTAAATTAATTAAGCTGACGGCAGAGGCGATCTCACTGCCGCTTTAAAACTCGATGTGCTGGCCCTTGGACCAACCAGACCACTGGGAAATCTCCTGGTGTCCTGGTGGGCCAGTCCAGCCCTGGCTGGGTGGTTCCAAATTCTGCATGGGGGCAACAGGTGTGGCAAGGAATAACCTAGGGGGGGGAACCCTTACCTTGTCCCCCTTTAACAACGCCACTGCAAAGAGTAATCATCATATTAATTGAATGTGATGTAATTTCAAGTAGAGGGAACAAGAAAAGGCAGAAAACCTTTCTATGTCAAATCTAATTGTTTTATTATGCCACAGGAACATTTTAGTCAAATATATCACATAATTAATCTCCTTGCAAATTAATGTATACATACTATTTTATTCTAATTGCAATGTTATTACCATTTATGGATCGATTTCACATGATTCTTCTATTAAGACAAAGGTTGCAATTAACCCGTTAAGCTTAATAATATAAAATAGGCCTATTAAATTCTCGGCACAGACCAACACATAGTTCTATATTACAAGTTATAAAATGCACATATAATAGAAGTTGAAAAAATTATAAAATATATACAAGCACCTCATAATTAATGTTTGTATTTATACCTTTCACATTAAGCGTTGATTCTAGTTTCTTTTTTTTTTTTACCTAAATATACAGCTTGCAAGCTCATACCAGCTTTTAAGTACCGTATTTGCTCGATTATAAGACCCTGATTATAAGACGACCCCCCAAATCTTAATATTAATTTAGGAAAAAAAGAAAAAGCCTGAATATAAGACGACCCTATAGGAAAAAAGTTTTACCAGTAAATGTTAATTCATGTAAACTATTTTTTTTTCATAAAAGCTACGATTGAGAAAAATATTTTGGTTTTATTTCTTTCTATTTTCTAACCTGCCCCCCAGTTATGCACATCTGCCCCAGAAATGCCTTATACCCCCTATATGCCACTGTGCCCCATGATATGCCTTTTAACCGTCTAAATTCCACCGTGCCCCATGAAATGCCTTTTAACCCTGTATATGCAACTGTGCCCCATGATATGCCTTTTGACCCCCTATGCTAACCGCACCGCCTTCCGGCTGCAGCGGAAGTTGTCTACGCGAATCGCGTAGACGTCTACACCCTGCCCCGGCTACATGACCGGGGAGTCAGAAGCACTGGTAAGTTGGGGGGGTGCTAAATGGGGGACATAAGACAGGAGGATTTGGGTCCCCTGCAGCGCTGCGGGGAATCTGGATCTTAGTCTCATAGTCAGACCTATTTGAGGTCTGATTATAAGACGACCCGATTATAAGCATTTGCTCTGAAAAAAACCTTGTCTTATAATCGTGCAAATACGGTATGCAAGAGCGCTGAAGTAATGTTTTGCCCATGCGGATCAGCACTAACCTGGCATATTAAGTCAGATTAAATTCTCTCCAATCATAAAGTCAGTTTTAAAAAGGGCTTGAAAAAGAAACTACTTCATGTTCACATGACATATCCTCACTTTATCACACTGAGCTCCCGCCTCCCAGCAGAGGTAGGAAAATCTGTCTCTTAATGGAGTGCTGTACATATGGCCTGTGGCATCTGGGGCAGAGACGTAGGTCTTACCCCACTCTGAGATTATATCAGCCTTAAGAAGCAGAAGAGAGTGCAGGGACAATGCCGCAGCTAAAGAGTGCCCCTCGTCTTGTGGAGCCTGAAGCAGCTGTCCCTCTTGCTCAACAGAAATGATGGCTCTGTCTGTATAGACCCAGGTGCGGGACTCATAAACATGCTCCATGTAAGTCCTGTTTGTGAATCCAGACAAAACCCTAAGCAAGAAGATGAAATTCCATGTCCTTATGGTGATTAGGTGCCCAGATTTTGTTAAACCCTGATTTGAATTTTTGCTTAAACCACTTTAACTTTTGCCCATTGTTCGATTACTGCATTTTGAGTCTTTTTAACAAAATATGAATGCTACAGTACAACTTCATTTCTGTTTAAATCTCAGAAAAATGTCAGGACAGGCCTGCGTTCATGCGAATATTTATTTTAGTCATGTATCTTTGACAGAAGCTGAATAACTACAACAGCTTAAGCAATGCATTTTTCTTTTGTCTGAGAACAGAACAACAAACAAAAAACCGTCACAGACAGGAAGGATTAAAAGTCTCAGTTCACAATAATAATAAATAATACTGTGGACTTTTATGTGGAAACTATGTCACAAACACGTTTGATAAAATTCTAGTTGAGTGCAAATGGATTATTTCAAAATTCCATCTATTTTTCTGTAACATCAGTTTATGGGAACCAACATGCTGTCTTCATGAATTCTGTCTGTTGCTTAGTGTTTTTGGTAGCACCTTCCTAAAACCTATTTATAAGTTAAAAAAAGATAGAAAGAAAGAAAGAAACATCTTTTTTAAACATTCCTCTATTATATATAAGGCCCATACTTATTTAAGATAAGGAAGAAACATTGACAGAATAGACTAGTTATTCCACAGGTGCATCTTATATATCATTTCATGCGTAGAGATGTAAAAAGTAATGTATACAACTAAACAGCGAATATAAATGGATGTGTAGTTCACTGTAAATCATAGGTATATATGCTGCATTCTTATGTGCCAATGGATTCAAATATATTATTAAAAACCAAAAACAGAAGACCTGCTCTCATCATACACATATGGGTTTTCAATGGCATTAAGCTAGTATTTTTTTTTGGTTTCTTTTTTGCTCATTTTGCTTCTTTTATGTAGCTTAGTTAGTGTAGTGGTTCAATTGATAGGATAACCTTGAGAAGAACTCTTTTGTAAAGCCAAATTAGCAGGGTCAGGACAAGCCAGGTCAAAAATGAAATAGTCACCAAATGGAGGAACATATAAGACTGTAACAGCAACCAAGGGAAAAGATAAACTGAAAGTCCTGAGCAAATATAGGCCGTCGGAGCCGAAAAAGAGACATCTCCCGGTAACATGAGGTCAATAAAGCCGTACATTATTTTAACCCCCTAATGACAAAGCCCGTACATGTACGGGCTCAAAATGCATTGTTTTCAATGGGTTTGGGGACCGCCCATTGTCCTTAAGGGGTTAAATTGCCGCTGCCTACCACACAGCCAGACAGCAGAACGAGGTTGTGAACCAGTGCTGCCTGAACCCCCTACCTCAGAAGATGCAACAGGATGTCCCATGGATGTTTATTTTAATTTAAAATGGTTGTGGCCTGACAATGTATTACTTTTGATGTGTCATCAAAATATGATGCCTCCTTTGAGTCACTCGCAGTCACATAATCATATGCAAGCATGTTGACAGCTCTTTCGGAACGTGATTATGCTATTCCCGCTTTATATTATTATTTTCTTGTATGATGTGCACCCTATCCTCTTCACTCGTACATTAAATTAGTCTTAGAAATTCTAGACCCTACACCTAGAACACATGAATCAAAATATATATAGAGAGCTAAGTACTAAAGTAAGTAACTTTAGTGATTTAGTATTTATTTTTCATTTTTTTGAAGTACCATTGTGGTTGCTTGTGTGATGCAATTTAAATTTACCGAACCAAATTGACATCATTAAACTAAATTTATCGAAACATCACCTTCTTTTCACTAAGCTCATTTGTTATAAAGATTTAATCTCATGGAGCTTCAGGCTACAAATTAATATACATAATAGTCTTCCTTTTCCTATGTTTAAAAATAAGTACTGCACTGATGAGGGAATATAATTAATTATCCAAATATATTCCAAAGAGAACACAAAAGCCTCTCTTGAACGATTCATCTCTCATGTTTATATGACATCCTTGAGATTCTATTATATAACTTTTAAGATTTATTTTATAATAAGATTTTAACTGTTGTAAAAGATTTCATAGTGTAAAAAACGTTAGAGAGGTGGTGAGATGAGGGATTCATCCATTGTTTTGCATTTCCTGCAACTGTCTGTTGGGGACTCATTATATATGTTCCTTATATTTGTCCTCACCCCATTGACTATTTGGATTCGATAGCAAGTGAGAAATAAGCATCAGATGAGCATATACTAAGGAGTGTGAAAGCTATAGATACTTAGAGGAATTAGGTTACGGGGATCTCAATAAAACACATGGAATAAGGAGAATCAGGGATTCATCCTAGCTCAGTCTACCCCTCTCATAAGCACTAGCCTCATCAGAAGGTCTTGATTCCATTGTTGCTAGAAATGTTATGAGAGCAGGCCATCTGGTGAATCGACTCACGTATAAAATAATTGATTGTATTCACTTATTTAGGAGAGGGAGAGACCTAACTAAGCTATTCAAACAGAGGGAAACTCTCTGGCATGAGAGACTGGATACTTGAAACCCAAGAGGTCTGTAAAAAGGTTATGAACTTAAGCACTTTATGTGATGATGTGTATCAGACTTGCCTCCACACACATTGTCCAATGTTGGGGTTTCTGATCCTCAAACTGTGGGAGTGGGATATCGATCACTTGTGCTTTGTCTTACCAGTCTTCTCTAGTACTTTTTCTATGTGTTTTTTTTTATTTCACCTATAGGCTGCTCTATGTTACCATTATTTGTCTCTGCCTTCATCTTTATGTACACCTCCCTCTTTTATTTTCATAAGAAACTAGAAGCAAACACAAATATTGTGTTAATGTGACATCCCTCCGAACTGCTCTGGAGGTTCCTACACTATTTCCCTACGTTACCGTGTGTTTTTGATATATTATTGCATATATTCTCGTGCGATAGTCCTTAAGTTTTTTTCAATAAGGAAGGAGGAACATCCATGCGCTCAGCCCAGGATACCTTGTGTTATTGCCAAATTGATATCAAACAAACACGGCCGGATGAGTCTAATTAGCGGCAGCTAATGTAAATGGTTTGACAATTTTTCAAGAAACAGAGTAAATAGGAAAGAGGAGAGGTATGCCTTTATTTGAAACCTGCGACAAGCCCTATTGTGAAAGAAATGATTAGTATTATCCTTTATTTATATAGTACCAGTTTATGCAGCGCTTCTTGCAATACATAAATTCAGGGTATCTGACAAGGCTAGAATTAACATACTAAGACAAACAGATACAGTAGAGATACCACACACACTGTTGGGAGAACAAAAATTTGGTAACTATTGCCATGTGTTAACTGATTGCAATGGTGATTTTAAGTATATGTTTACCAGTCATCGCATAAAGATGATAGTATTACAGCAACTAAGGTCTAGGTTTAACATCTTTGACCTAAAATTTTCAATATTTTAATGCAGCGCTCAGAAGCATTTTCCTAAGTATTTAGCTGCCATTTTGCTACCATTTTTATATGTTACATAACTTTATTTACATCTTTCTGCACTCTTAGTCTAATTACGATGCTTATTAATGAAATTACAGAATCTACTTTAATTGTTGCAAACAATTCCCAATTACCATTGAAAGCTAATAATATAGTGCAGGATTATGCCTTAATTTTGCCTTAAAAGTGATGTAAAATGTATTTACCATATGCTACTTTCATAGTTCTAATCTGATACTTCTAAATTATGCTGAATTTTTACTTTAATACCAGTTTAATTAATTTATAGTTAACAACACAGTAAATACGATACATAAATTAAGAGAATTCTCAAAGTTATTGAATAATTTCATAACTTTAGAAAATTACTCTAGACACATTTATATGTACCTTCTTTGTACAAAAGGACGGTCTATGCTGTTGTCAAAGGCTATTTTAAGTAGTGCATTGAACATCCTTCAATCACAAATGTAATGCCTTGAAGGAGTGGGTCCTGAAGGAGGGAATACATATTACCCGAGACCCCTTCCGCAAATACAGGCTGACAACAGTTTACAGATTTGCAGTAGGGGTAAAACATGAGCGAAACGTCTAGTGGGTCTGAGTGGAATTTATTTATAAGGCTGTGTACAGCTGCATTATCTTTTTGTAAGATAATGTGTCAGGCAAGGGGTTGTGGAGCATAGCGCAGGAACAGGAGATTCAGAGATAAGATCCTCAAAATCGTATATGATAGAAAAGGAGAAATCCAAAAGAGTAGTCAAGGCAATCCAAAGGTCAAGGCAGGCAGAGTTCAGAGAGTCCAAGGACAGGAGGCAAAAGCCGAGGTTGATTGACACCTACTTGTGCCAATCAACAAAAATGTCAATATAGAAATAGGTTTCCCCTGTAAATCGAAACAAGCAAAACCATTAGCCGCCTTGTGGTACCCATCAGGGCTGTACTGACATATGAAGTGGAAATTGCCCTGGAGTGAAAGCCAGGTGACTTTACAGAGAAAGCACTTGATTTGGGGAGAGGTAGATCAACCTTTGAAGGATATGCACAGTATTGGGTTAATCCGAGGTAAATATGACCGACTGGGATGCCCAAAGGTGACCCTATAGAGAGGCTGCAACTAAAAAAGGGTAAATGTCAAGCACCTAGGGATAGACAAGAAATCTGCAGGCCAACTGTCAGCTGTTGCCATAGTGATGAACTAGGGGAGAATGTAGTGATGCTTGAGGAATAAACATCACCCTCCTATTTCAATTATCTAGAAAATCCATCCACATGCATAACCCAGCTCTAGCACCTTAATCTAGAGAGATGCTGCCCTCAGGGTCGGCCTCTGAAAGTGCCCTGGGGTATGATTCTCATGGCGCAGTTGAAGGAACCTATAAGGGATTGCAGATCATGTCTGGAGCTTGACGCGGCCCTAGCTACCAAACATACTTTACCAACGATCTTTAGAGTAAATGCTAGCCTGCAGGGTTAGGGAATCTAAACTAATTCCTAAACGTTCTAGCGAGGTAGCAAGGCCAGAGGTTTAATGCTGTGCAAGGAGCATCTGTACCTCATGATAGACCCTAACTAGATTGAGCAAACTAGTAGGTTCAATCATGAGAAAATCATTGAGGTAATGAAAGGGGCAGAGAGCGTACTGGTTGTTTATAAGGAGCCATCATAGTGATCACAATTTGGAAACATTTTAACAGGGCACATAGCTTGTAGGCGGGCCCTGTGGCATACAGAACACACATATAGTAATCTGCATTGACTGCAGTTGCAGCCATAGAAGTTAAAATTATTACAGGGAGCGACCTAAAAAGGTTGCATGGACGTGGAGGGTACAACTGAACCAAAGAGAGCCGAGCTAATTGGAGCTGGTCTAGCTAGGCTAACAGGGTCCCCTATTTTAACTGCCGTGCAGAGACTGGTAGAGTGATCTACAGATAGAGAATGCTGGTACTTTGAAGCCGGCAAAATGACAACAGCAAAATTCAGTGTCTACCTTGCTCCAATCTGCCATGTAATTAAATTGAGCCGGAGCTGTAGCTTTATCCTATTTATGGTATTCATAAAATGCAGAGCCCCCATATTTGTAGCCCAACTCAACTATTTTAAAGAAGTTCCAATTCCTCTCTACTGTGATGGTGTACAGAGCATATAATGTCTCTGTATAAGCTTAAGGGAATGACAAACTGGTACAGACTGATTTTTTTGCAAGCCTGTGGTCCTGGAATTTGCTAACCATGCAAAATCCCCACAGGCAAATGCCCCCGGAGACCCCTACCACAAATACAGACTGAAAAAAGACTTTACATTTGCATAAAGCATATATGTACAGTATATTACCAATAGCAGCTAGATAGCCCTCCTAATTATTGAGATTAGGTACTTCAGTCTCATACATTTGCAACAGGTTAATAAAATCAAGCATATAGGCATGCCATCTTTACAGACAAAGATTGGCAATAGAATGAGCCTCAGTGACTTTAAATGTGTCACTGTCAAAGGTATACCTGGAAACTCTCCGGGTTTCGCCTAGGAATTCTAGGTCGAAGGAGTGGAGTTGCGGCACACTCCAATCCTCACCCATTTCCCCATTA
>VKOC01000003.1:14965317-14975610 GCA_009364415.1 Spea multiplicata | reverse complement strand
TTCCCACAAACACACTCCAAAAATCTTTTGGAAAGCCTTCCTAGAAGAGTGAAGGCTGTTTTAGCTGCAAATTGGAGGGGAGAGCAAGAAGCTCATATAGATGTGATTGTCCGTTGTGTCAACATACTTTTTTGCATTCTATTATTTTCAATTAATTCTTACATATTGGGAAAGTATAATAAATTGTAACACTGAGAGCATGTAAGGTAAAATCGTATATGCACAGTATTACCATAATTGAGATTGCATATCACAAGTCAAACTTCCAGTATGTTTACTACTAGCTTGTCGATTTGCTAAATTCAAGAATAAACAAGAAGGATTCTCTTGTGCATATTTAATTGTATGGAGCCTTTTTGTCCCTTTTATAAACCAGGCTTGCTATTTCAAACTAAAACATCTGGGAATGATGATTCGCTAATACCTTTGCTATGCAAGCAATTAATTGTTAGTGCGTGTTATTGTATAATCTGACAACTCAGTAGGCTCAATACAATATCACCAGCTACTGGATTTACATCTCGCCAAAGTGTGTCAGGTGTGTTATGCTGAGTGAATATCTTTAAAATATTAGATAATACATTTCTTTTTACATAACTGTCATACCTGTGAATTCTAAGGGGCTCACCCTGAGACTCAGGGCGTGTGTGGAGGTGAACAGACCGATTCCCATGTCCACACAGTCTGGAGCTGACATGTTATACTCTGATTGGATGGCATTCCAAACTGACTTTCTTTGCTTGCGTGTTACATTTGGTATGCCTTCTTTAATATGGGTGGCTTTATTGATTCGAAAAGGAAATTTACACCTTAAAGTTTGTCACCTAATAGTAAACATACATAAAACCTGCTATAAGTTTTGCAATTAGTATATGCTGTGTGTGTTTCTGCTTATTCAGAAGATTAAATCTTGGAACCTGGTGGGAAGGTTATAGGATTGATTATCCTGAAATCTAAAGGGATATTTCATGGTATATGAGGGTATGGAAATTTCACAATTCCGTCAATTCGTACAAATTATGTAAGACAAATAAAAAACAAAGCTCACTCTCTCTTACTTACGCTCTCTCACACACTCATTCTGTTGTATCTACCGTATCTCTTTCTTCACTGTTTTTTCACCAGTCTCTTTTTGTTTTGTTTTTATTTAACTTCTCCCCTTGTCTACTTTCCTCATCTACCTCTCTGTGAACCTGGTCAGAATAATGAAGGCTCTATCCTCTTGTGGAAGTTCACCAGGAGGCCAGGTTTGCTGAGAAGCGGACAAAGAAAGAAGACACAAATAGAAGCAGATGAAGAAAGAAGACCAAGAAGAGGTAAGAAAAGAGGCAAAGCTGTGGTAAAGAAGACAGAGACAGAGAAAGTAGGGAGACATTGAGAGCGAGCATGAGAGACTATGAGACACGGAAGCGGGCAATAGAGAAGGTAGGGAGACACTGCGTGAAAGAGTGAATGAGGATGACAACAAATTTTATTTCTGAATGGAAAAAGCCCTCCGAATTTATTGTCTGAAAACAAATGGACCAAAATCAAAAAAAAAATGTGTCTGAATCGTTTTTGGTTCATTTTGCACAAGTCTAGTGGGAAAAAATATTAAACTCCCCTTTCAGCTGTTTTTTCCAATGAAGACAAATAATACATTTCAAAGGTGCTGTTCCACCTACTATGCTGAATTTAATATACGTTTAACTAGTCTCCCCAAGCCGAGCTGCTGTTATTTACTCGTCTGCATGTCTGTTGTACTTTAGGATGCAACAGGTTTTTTTACTTTTCTGTCACCTTGCTTTTTACACACTGTCACCTTGCTTTCATCATGGATAGTTGAAAGCATGCACACCCTTTTTGAGTACCTAAGGGCCAGTAATTCATCCTGCCGTAAAGAGGATGTTTTCCAAAGCCTTTGCCATAGGTAAACCAGCTGCTTAGGAAATCCTTTACTATTTTTTTTTACAGTCCCACAGGCAAGAGTGTATATAATTTTAAATAAATCGGTACTGGTCTAATTGTCAACGTACAGGTCGTAACTGGACTTATGCATGGAAAGCAAAATCGAGTCAGACAAAATTTTTGCTGCATTCCTTTTGGGTCATCAAATTTTGTTTCCTGGCCATTCAGCTTTGATAAAATTTGGGGGCCTTTTTATTTCGGAAACCATACAATATATACTTTACTCGGGGGGCGGTTCCAAAGGAAGGGGTCCCTGACAACCTCTGGACTCACCTTTTAGGAAGGTGATATGGCAGCAGAGCACTGGGAGTAGGTAGAAACTGGCACATATCCAGCCCCACTGTATAGGAAACTGTATTTCCTCCAAAATTTGAAAAATATTTATCCCTCAGAGTAATGAAGGCAATTGAGCTGCAGAGGCAGAGCAGGGCACAAGATAGGCACTAGCTCCCCATTCCATATTAGAAAAAAGAAAAATACCATATTTGCTCGATTATAAGACAAGGTCTTGTAATCGAAGTTGTCTTCTAAATTGAGGTCTGACTATGAGACTAAGATCCAGATCCCCCGCCAGCCGACTGCAGGGACCTGGATCCTCTCCTGTACTGGTAACCTCAGCTGCTGCCGGCACTTACACCGGACATCTATCACCGAGCGCCTGCGAAAGTGCCGGCAGCAGCCGAGGTTGCATACACGCGTAGCTTCCCACTGCCGGGATAGCCCGCTCGCTGCGGGGAATCAGAGCCGGTTGGGGAGATTGCTCCAAAGCGGATCCGGTAGACCTCTTAAATTTTGTAAGCGGGGCTTAGCGGGTCACACAGCATTATTCTGTAATCCCGTGGGAGCAGTAAGCGCCTGCTGAGGCATCGCAGTGAGTTAAGTGCCTTAGTTGCTTGAGTGCGTCTCTTGGTTTGGAAGTATGTCTGAGTGGGTATATTAGTGTCTGGGTATCTAAGTGTCAGAGTGGGTATGTTAATGTCTGGGTAGGTAAGTGTCAGAGTGGGCATGTCAATGTATGGGTAGATAAGTGTCAGAGTGGGCATGTTAATGTATGGGTAGGTAAGTTTCAGAGCGGGTATGTAAGTGTCTGAGTATGTAAGTGGGTAAATTGGTATATTAGTGTCTGGGTGTGTAAGTGCCTTTTAACCCCCTATATGCCACTCTGGCATTTCTGGAGGCAGAGTGACATATAGGAGCGTAAAAGCCATATCATAGGACACAGTGGTATATAGGGGGTATAAGGCATTTCAGGGGGTAGATGTGCATAACTAGGGTCAGGTTGGTAAATAAAAAGAAAAAAAACAAAATAAATAGTTTACATGAATTAATATTTACTAGTAAAACATTTTTCCTATAGGGTCATCTTATATTCAGGCATTTCCTTTTTTCCTAAATTAATATTCAGATTTTGGGGGGTCGTTTTATAATCTGGGTCATCTTATAATCGAGCAAATACGGTAATTGATCCACCAGAGTAAGGAAGCACATTGAAGCACAAGGCAGGGCATAAGCCAGGCACTGAAGGACAGACACACCCAGCCCAAAGATAAAACTAACTCACGCAGCCATTAATGTCTAAACCTTGGCAACAGAAGTGAGTACACCCCTAACTGGAAATGTCTAAATTGGGCCCAATTAGCCATTTCCCCTCCTCAGTGTCATATGACTCATTCGTGTTGCAAGGTCTCAGGTGTGAATGGGGAGCTCTCACACTCCCTCATACTGGTCACTGGAAGTCCAACATGGCACCTCATGGCAAAGGACTCTCCGGGATCTGAAAAAAAAGAATTGTTGCTCTACATAATGATGGCCTAGGCTATAAGAAGATTACCAAGACCCTGAAACTGGGCTGCAGCACGATGGGCAAGACCATACAGAGGTTTCACAGGATAGGTTCCACTCAGAACAGGCCTCACCATGGTCGACCAAAGAAGTTGAGTGCACGTGCTCAGCGTCATATCCAGAGGTTGTCTTTGGGAAACAGATGTATGAGGGCTGCCAGCATTGCTACAGGGGTTGAAGGGGTGTCAGTGCTCAGACCATACGCCGCACACTGCATCAAATTGGTCTGCATGGCTGTCTTCCCAGAAGGAAGCCACAAACAGTTTGCTGAAGACAAGTGACAGAGCCACATGTCAGTTGCAAAATAACAGTGCTGCTAATAAATAAGTTGGATGTTCCCAAATCAGCTCCAATTTCCAATTGCAAGAAGCTGCAACAATCACTGCACCCTTTCACACTGAACAACCTGATTAGGACTTCATACTGAGTAGCAGACCCATAAGATAATGAAAATACCTCTAATCATTTAAAGCCATTTTTAGAGGTAGGCTTGGCCTGTTGAGTATCTTGTTTTGTGAGAGCACAAGGGAAATCACGCTCACTTTTTTCACTTTATTTTTCTCAAGCGAGCCTGAGTTATCCGGTGGGCTCAGTTATTATAATAGCTTCACATTTGAAAAATAATAATGTTTTAAGATGTGCTATAAAAGTTATAAATAAATATGCATGAGGAAATGATTGCATATTGGCTCTGTTACTTGAGTTCTTAATATCTCTTTATTTACTTATAGGCTACATAGGTAAGATGTACATTGTAGATTTAGCTGATCTATAGGGATGCTCTTGTGCACACACTTACTGTTCATTCATTGAAAACATCAGAATTACACAAAGAAAGTATCTGATGTTACTCACATGCTAAATCTGTGGAGTTGTTCCTTGTTACAAGCTCAAACAACTGATAACTGATTAGACTGCAATCTTAATAATTGGTTCAGATCTCATCAAAACCTTCAATGCAGTGATAAAATATCCATATTAATGAAGATGTTTCATATACATTCTTATAGTCTTATTTAATAGGCACCTTATCTTTTTCTCAACCAGTCACTTACAAAATGGTCTTCATTGTGTTTCAATCCAATTGTCCCTAATTTTGAAGGCAAAAATTCAAGATAAGATCAGTATGGACAAACTGACAATGACAGGTATAGACTTTAAGCTGCACCTTGACCCTCCTTACCACACCTTCCTTCATGCCTTTTTTCTTTTTACCCCTTTACTTATTTTGTTTCAATTATGAAAAGTGCTACCCTTCCAATTGTGTACTATTTGAACCAATTTTAAAATAAAGTGTTAAATGCATAAAATACATTTTGTGTCATAGTTTGCATAAAAGTACTTATTTCTATCAATCATTTTTATGAATTTAGTAATCTTTCCATAACTATTTAATATGTATATCTCCACTAAAATAATAATTTTCTGTTAGTACCACATAAATAGAAGCTTTCTGTTTATAGCTCATTTTATGAAAGCTTTTAAAAGTAATATTGTAAATTACAGTTAATTCTTTCAATACTGAGAAGCATAAACCCACATAAAATGTAATAATTAGCATATTTAATAAAGATTCAATGGGCCTTTTTATTTTATCTCAGGATTAATAAGAGTCATTGTGTTCATTCCATGCAATTTGCTAAGTCATTAAGACATAAACTTAACTACTCGTATAGAAATAATTACTGATAGCTTCTGCAGAAGAACAGCTGATATGCTACAGTTATTGGCTTTTAAAGCACTTATTGTAATGCTTAGTAAAGCTTGTGTAACATTTTACCATTTTAGTGTTTAAAAATGCAATGTAAATGGAAGTTAAAATTTCTGATGGCAAAATGACAAAATATGTTTTGGAGAAAATTATTAGAAATTACTTATTTTAGAACATATTTAAAATAGGTTTTGGTAATTTTTCATTTTATAATCCTTTGTCAGTCCAGGTAGCAACCTATTAGAGACTCTACCTCCTAACTAGGTATAGAAATGTAAATTAAAATTACCCCTTTCCCCTTACCTCCCCATTTGTTTTTCCCTGCAGATAGTGGGCCAGGAGTGAGGCTAGTACTCCTCCTCTAGACTGGGCATAAGAGAATAGTCCCTCTGCAGGCTGGGGGTGAGTCTGCGGAAGTCTTGGACTGAAACTTGCTCCCTCCTCAACATCCGATGTACCCTGGCAAACCATAAATCATCCTATACACAACACATTAGGTACCAAGCATCATCAATGGCACCTTCCGTGTGTGTTCCTGAACATAGTCTAAAATACTGGAAGGAAATAGTGGAAGGACAGGTGCTTTCTCTTGATAAAGTCATTGAGTTTCCAAGTCAAATGTTTCCAAGATGGCCCACTAAGTAAAGCAGATGTGGAGGGTTGCTATAGTAATGCACTTGAATGCATGCACTGTTTCTAGTTATGAGGCCAGTCACTTGATTCAGCAGTTGAATTCAGCGAGTGGCATTTGCTGCCTTGTTTTGTCTTACTTTTTGATTGCTGCTGTCAAAGATATCCGCTAATTTGGAGACCATGGCATGCATGGATCAGGGGCAGTGATATCACTATAAAGCACTACCAGGACTGTTTCTTTAGCATTATAGTACATAGTACTATAGTTATAGTATAGTACATAGTATAGTTATAGTAACAGTATAGTACTGAACCATTTTCATATATGCCTATTCAGAGTTACTTTGCTGTCATGTACATGGGGTGTGTGCAATCTACATGTATGTACAACAACATATATTACAGTTAGTGAGGAGTTGCTTTAGAGTATATGGAGGGGATTATGTTTGTGGGTGTTACCACTATAGGCTAGGCCCCTTACTACCAGTGAAGGGAAATCTTAATGCTTCATACCAAGGCATTTTGGACAATGCTATGCTTCCAACTTTGTGGGGGCAGTTTGGGGAAGGCCCATAAAGGTCCATAAAGACATGGTTGGATGAATTTGTTAGGGACGTACTTGACTGGACCACGCAGAGCCCTGACCTCAATCCCATCGAACATCTTTGGGATGAAATGGAACAGAGATTGCTAGCGTTGAGTCACAGGGTGCCAAAGACATTTCTTAGCTGTGTGTTCCTCAAGTTTTTATTAAACATGAGGCAGAATGTGTCATACTAAAGGTCAAGGAGTAAATTAGATGGGCTATGAACAGATTTTTCTGTATGTGGTACTTACTTTTGCAAATGGATTGTTATGATTTTATTACAGGTCGTTAAAATTGATTCCTAGGTAAGAATATTTTAATATCTACACTTTTCTCCCAATAAGTTGATGTTTAATAATTGTGGATAAAATATGAAATTGAGCACTGGTTGGGGGCCAATGCCTGCCGGCGACCAATAGAGTCGCTCTTACGCCCTTTAAATCCTGGCTCGATTCTACGGATTCCTGTATTAACTCCTGCTATACCACGGAATACTTAAGATAGGCTAGAAAATGAAGAAAAAATGAATCTGAAGAACCTATATGAATATTCAAAACTAACATAATATTCATAGAATATTTATTTCCCAAAGACGAACACGAAGACAAACATGAATACTTCACTGGCGCCCAAGTCTAGTAAGTTTTACTTTTGACTAAGAATTGTCCCTTATGGGTAAATACCTAAACCATAAGATTTTAAAGCTTGATTTTCATATATAGGTGAGTATGTATATGTCCAGAGTATGTATATGTCCACTTTGCAATGAACAGGGCTGTAACTGTATTTTGTTGTGGGTTACTAATTGTTATACACTTATTTTGAAGCAATAGCATACACTGTAGCTGTGTTAGAGGGATACGTAAAAAAACTTAACACAAGTACTCAGATTAATAGTGAAGATGATCCTTACTGTTACTTGCATTACCATTTACTATGCTTTTTACTATATTTATTGTATTTGATCCACAGTTAACTATTAATATTCAAACTTTCATGATGTAGGAGGATACACCATCAATATTGACACTAGGTTTTTTCTAATATACAAATATACAGAAACATGAGATAACTATGTAGTTTGTTAAAAATACAATTATGAAACCCCCTAGGTGATTTAATTTTCACATGAGATAATAGCACTCGTCGAGCACAAAAAGCCTACTGTTCATGGTTGTCGTACTAACACACACCAGTAAATTATGACAACAACATGATATTTTTCTTCAATTTACAAGACTTTATTTTTAGATACATTTTGCTTTGAAGTTTTGTAATCCTGCATATAACAGGACAATAGTGTGATTCAAGTATAAAGACCTTCCATCGGCTGTAAGTGAGAAACCCCACTGCTATGTGTAACAGGTTCTAGCTTATGATGCATGGAGAAAGCTCCATGGAAATCACAGTCAAGAAATCAAAATTTATCTTGCTGTGAATAGAATTGCATCCACTACAGACACCAATTAGTTTTGTCCTATAACACCAGTATATAGATATGACATTGAAAAAACTATTTGCAAACTACAAGAGATTTGACATAGCATGAGCTCAGGATGTCTAACAGACCTATTAATTCCAATCTGGCATGTGAAAGTATGTGAAAGATTATCTGAAAAGAGCACCACAAGGTCAGGAGACAACTGCTGAGGTACTGAAATAAGATTCTTTCACAGACGAGCAGGTAAATGCCTGATACATATATGCAAAAGCTATGTGTAATATATTGCCAGGATTTTATTTATATTATGTTAGATATCATGTTTTTGTAAATGTTACAAATATTTTAGGCTATGTTAATTTACAATCTACAATTTAAATTACAATTTACAAGGTGTGTGCCCCTTTAAAGGCAGACTATACTATCCATCGCTCCATGAGAAGGGTCAGTTGCTCCCTTGCAGTGTACCAGAATATGATATCCCGGTTCTCAGCAATGAAGCCGCACCTGACTAGAAGGCAGAACAAGAAAAAGCATTAACGTGTGCCAAAAATTAGTGCCTGGCTCAGTATAAAGTGATGGGCATTTTAGTGTACCACCTTCAATATCTGTCTTAGTATATAGTGATAGGAGTTATGCTGTACCGCAGTTAATGTCTGACTAATGAATGTACTCTGGGTTGGGGGGCTTCAATATTTAATATGAAGTGAAAAAAATGTGTTTAGAAATATATATACAGCATAAATGTTATTTATGCCGGAACATGTGTTGATGTTGTCTAGTATTTTTTTTTACAACAAATGAAAACATTGCTACACAGTATATCTCTAAACAGAAATTGATTAAGTGATGATTACTAACTCAGTTAAATGTTCACACATATTATTGTTGGTGTAATTGTGCAATTGCTAGCCTCCTGTCAGACTGCCAAGTTTCTCAGTAGTAAATGTTTGTTTACCACATAACAATGTGCTGTTGATTGATGAAGATTGCTGGGATAGATAATAACAGTTATACTGGTGAAATAATTGCTGCTAAAGAGAAACATTGTACCGGTTGATGGTATTTTAGTTACTTTCCAACAGTCCCTCAAGTAAATATGTTCTAAATAATGATTATTTTATTTTCACTCCCCACCTGGAGAACACAAGGCCCCGCTGTTGACCATAATTTATGAGTCTATACCCAGTTACTCTGGCCAGTGTTGCATTTTTAAAATAAAGAGACGGAGCTTACTCTGGTGCAACACATTTATTTTGTGATTCTTATCTGAAAACAGATAAATGAATCTGCTTTACTCTGGGCGCTCTGGTGCTATGTCTCTTAACTGCCTTCAGTGCTACCTCAGTATTACTGAACCACTGAGGTATTCACATGATGCAGTTACAGTTACTGTGGCTGAGAACATAACGATCGCCACCTGCTGGTAGGAGGTTAAAACAGCAGCAAAAGAACTATGGACAATGCAAAGCGCTTAATACTAAACTCTGCATACTGTATTCTTTTGGGGTACAAAGAGTTTTAATAACCATTTAATACACAAAGAGCCACACCAGCATATCAGTGAATAAATGTGGTGCAGTCCAAAACTGGGAATCCAGAATGGTGGAACTTTTGCTCTTGATATTGCAAACTACTCAGAAGGCAAATCCAAGTACTTTAACCTGATGGTAATAGATATGCCGTTGTGGAAAACCCTGTATCTCCAATTCTACGAAGTCCCTACCAGCCTGACTACTCCAGGCAACCAAGATAGTAGATCTGCTAGCTCCTCAGTGTATCAGAGACATGAGAAGGAGTGGCAGAGAGGAGTCTTACAATTCAGGTAACATTGTTTTCAAAAGTCAGAAGCTCACAGTCTCCACAGTTTGAAATCTGATGTATTTTTATATTTCAGGGCATTTGTTCCTCCTTTTTCCCACAAGCCAATTATGCAATAATAGCTAGGGCATATCTAGGTAATTTTAGGTTACCAATGACTTTATCTATAAATGGTTTCACATACGCTTCATGGGACTAACCCCGTCAGTTGAAACATTGTACACTGACTCACATACCACGCAGGGCCGGCCCTACCAAGCTCCTTTTTTTTTTTAAGCGGAGGATAGAGAGGGGCGCCGAGTGGTTTTCGCT
>VKOC01000003.1:14871135-14965217 GCA_009364415.1 Spea multiplicata | reverse complement strand
GTGTGTCTGTGTGACAGAGCCTGTCCTGGTGTTTGTGTGTTTGGTTGTCGGTGTGGCAGAGCCTGTCCTGATGTGTGTGTCTGGGTGTCGGTGTGACAGAGCCTGTGTTGGAATGTGTGCCCTCCTGAAGTTGTAGTGACTTCAAGGGACAAAACGTTCAAAACGACAAAACGTTCAAGGCCCTGAAATCATTTAGTGGAAAAGTTATTTATTGTGTTATAATATTTATTTCAAGGATTAGTCGCACTCAATTGTGGCTTCAGGCTTCCCGTGTTGAATGACCAAGTATTATTTTAGCCCAATAACAAAGTATAATTCCATAGCACATTTCTTTTGGAAATTATGAATGCCCCCCCAGTTTGACTGTGGTATCTTGTGTGCCCCCCCTATATATTGTTTCTAGAGTCGCCACTGCCTTTAGCACCTCTTTTAGGAGAACCTGTAACGTTAATGAGGCCCTTGGAACTCTTGTGAATAAAAACTGCAACGTTGTCTCTCATCGTAGTCATGCCTGGGCAATGCTACCCCTGTAGTACCCCAAGGCCAGTCGTACCTGCGGGTGTTGCTGTCCAGGGAGGGTCTGTGTGGCCTCCGACACAGCACACTATATAAGCTTTTACACACTTGCGGAGAGCATCAAACATGATGTCAACCTAATCTAAAATGGAAATCAGTATTTCTGTAGATTAGTGAATAATTAACAAATCATACTTTTTTATAAGTGTGCACATTGTGTCTACTCTTGAAGAGTAAACAAATGTTCTTTACTCAATATGTTGCAGTGGCTGATACATATTTATTGTATTTACTGTTTAATAAACCATTCTATATGTAAATTTAAGAAAAACACATTAGAAGGTTAAATACATGTGCTGATTTTATTGTTCATGTCATAATTCTTATTACATAGAGCAGTTCTAATAACTGCTAAGGAAGGAAATGACAGAAATGCAGCTGTGAGCAAATCAATAGTTCAGAATAAATATGCTTTACATGCCGCATATATTTTATTTTTATCACTGCAGTATCAAATTGAATTTTCTGTGTGAATATGCATGGGTGCTGAAGCATAGTAAAAAGAAAGTACACAATTTATCAGATAAAAATATTGGACTTCCTTTTCTAAAACATTTATTCTAAGTAATTAAGATGCATTTTTTTTACTGCAACTATTTTGTTAAATATTGCTGTATGCTGTAAAATTCCAAAATATCACCAATATACTGCATATTTCTTTAACATCAAAAAACAAAAATCTGATGATTGTCTGAGACTGTGGCAAAAAATAAATAGACAAATAAGGATTGGCAAATCTTTCCTATGCACACGCATGCACTCTTATGTATGATCACACTTAAGAAAATACAGCACCCTGAAGACACTGCAGCACTTTTCGGAGCCGAAAGACCACCTAGTCTGTTTTATCTGTTTTTAGATCTTTCATGGAATAAAAATAGAACCATAATGAGATGAGCCAATGTTGAAAAGGTTTCTTGTGAGTGCATATATATACACATAAATTGTGTTTTCTTTTTGTTGGTCCCCTCGGTACAAGCGCCCCATTGTGGATACATATTTACTTATGTCATATTTTTTTCCATGAACTAAAATGGCAATTTCCTGCCATATGAATAAAGTGTCTCATTGTAAAGAAAGTGTATGCCAATTTTAAAGACTAGTTGCATTAAAAATGACATTCACTATAATACAGTATGGATGGGCTACCCAAGGATGCCCTCAGATATCTTGAGGCCTTGCATTTTCTTCACCCACTATCCCTCTTCTGTTCCACTAACTGGCCCACCCCTGCTCTTCTTGGTGCGCAATGCGGTTGAGTGTAATGTGCTATAGCCCAGAGTGCTTAATGTGATGTGTGTGTGGTTATACGATGTCTGTGTCACGACTTACCTGTCCTCCGAGGTATCTGCTTTTAGCCACCACAGCTTCTGCTCATGGCAAATCATGAGTCCCTGCTCCATGCCCCCTGACTCATGGCTGCGAGGAGACTGCGAGGAGACTGACAGGGGGCATCCCTATTTGATTACTGTTGGGTGGATCTGAGTCCTCCTCTGGGGTCGTGGCTTTGTGTGGCACCGGATTTAAAGGTCCAAAATTCTTGCCATCACTTACCATAGTGTGGTCTTCATGTTCAGATGTTTTTTGTGCATATCTCTCCTATTCTGTGAATTCCTGTGTACCGACTCTGGCTTGTTGTAACTTCCCTCTTTGTGTTTGGACCTCCAATTGTATGACTACCTTCACTATGTACCGACCTGGCTATTACGACTACCTCCTACGTGTACCGAATTTGGCTTTCCTCCGACACCTCATTTAGAAAATCCAGCCCTACTATGCCATTTTTCTACTCAGAGACTGTTTATTATATTGCCTAAACCCTGCCTGCCTTCTGTCTCTCCTGTTTGTCCCTTTTGGGTCTCCCCATTTGGTAACTCTCAGGGTGAAGATTTGGCTGAATATGTTCTGGGATATAGGTGCGTGACAGTCTGGGACCACTGGATCACAAAACCATTAAAGGATTTATGAGGGGACAATCCTATAAAAAGTGCCTCACAGATATTTAAAATGGACCCTGTCCTCCTACTCTAGGCACCTCTGAGTCCTGCCCCCCTTGGCAGTGCATCATGATATATATATATATATATATATATATATATATATATATGTTACAGCAAAATTAAGCAATTTGATCAGAAAGATATATATCCTAGAATCATTTCATGTTATTTGTCAATTAACAAATACTTATAAAATTGACTGTGAAAAAATTGAAGTAATATCAATTTTATTTATATTTTAAAAAATGAGAACTTTGTTGCCGACTAAACAGTTAAATAAACTTCACCAAGTCCTTCGCCATTGATGATTGCAATTAGAGGTTGCTGGTTTCAGAATCAGATGAAAACTTTAAGTGTGAAGTTTTCTTGGTAATGCTGCAGTCTCTCTTCATTACAGCTTCATCACGTTGTGAAATTGATCCCATTTCATTCACCTTAATGAAGTGTTACGGAAAAGTCACAGTAGAATTCCAATGCTGTCCACTGTCTCTGCAGTTTACCTTTGTTAAGGACTTTTAAATAGAGGTTTGACACACACCTGTGACAGTGTCTATACCATCAACATTTTCTGCTTAACAAAGTTTGCAGGCCACTAAAATCGATTTTCATAGATACATACATACCGTAGATATACATATACACACACATGTAGGTGTATATATATATATATATATATACTCACCCAATGATTTGCAGCAAGCCAAAGTATTCTTCCAATACTTACTCCAAATGGAATACTCCAAACATGTGGAGAAAAGAATAGAACCAGAAGCTTGATACTAAAGCTTGAAAAAAGTGCACTGCAGGGACATAACCTTCGACCCCTATCTGAACTTCTCCCTGGGGTTACCCCTACGGCTCTTCAAGTTCTCCAGTACCTGCAGCTGAGGGGTTATGTTGCGTCCATTCCGCAGAAACATCACCTTGTTAGGGACCTTACCCCCTTTGAGGCTTTGCACTCTAGGGATGTCCTGCCTCCCCACGGCATTTCTCTGTTGTACCAGCTACTGTTATGTGTTGATGATTACTCTCTGCCAGTGTACGTGGGTAAATGGGAATCGGAACTCGCTCTCTCGCTTACTGCGGGGCAGTGGGGTAAGATATTTGCCTTGACACATGGCTGTTCCCTCAGCTCTAGCTCCCAGGAGATGTCCTTTAAATTTTTATCGCGCTGGTATCGCACACCGGTACGGTTACATGCTATGTTCCCAGAGAGCTCTAATATGTGTTGGAGGTGTGGGCGATCGGTAGGGACGGTGCTTCATGTCTGGTGGGAGTGTCCTCTCCTTGTCCCTTTTTGGGATACTATCCGTGGTCTCCTTCCCCGTTTCACGGATTCCCCGCCTCATTTCGCCCCTGCTAACTATTTGCTACATTTTACTTCTCAACCCGTGTCTGTGTATCGGCGTTCGGCAGTTCGACACCTGCTGAATGAAGCTAAAGCTCTTATTCCCCTTCATTGGGGTGAGTCGTCTCCGCCCTCTATACGGGAGTGGGTGATCCGGGTTGAGCATGTTCGTGAGATGGAAGAGCTGGTGGCCAGGTCCGATAGTCTTAGTGAGCGGCACTGTCGTACCTGGTTTTACTGGTCCCAGTTCCTGGTGGATCCCTCCTCTCGGCTGCTGTTTGGTTGATGTTCTCTTTCTTCCTCTCCGAGTGGCTCTCTCTTGCATCATCCTTGGGTGCTGCGCTGTCATGTTTCCTGTCATTGCGCTACACATTGTATTATGCATTACCCTGATGTGTGGTGATTTTTTTTGTGATTTCTTGTGGCTTTCATCAGAAATGTACGCCTCCCCCCCCCCTTTTCTTTTTTGTTCCTTCATTTTTCCCTTCCGTGTTGTATACTTGTTTTAAAACAATAAACTTTGATTTAGGGGGAAAAAAAAAAAAAGTGCAACACATAAGGGTATGTAATTGTATCCATTCACAATTTCTTTAATAGTTCAAGCTCATCATGGTTAAAACAATGTATTTCCACAATTGTGTAGAGACTAATGACACAATGTCACCATCCACCATATATGATAAAAAGTAAACACACAAGAGTGCCAGTGCATCAACAGTTAATATACAAATTCACTTGTAATGATAAAAGACAGATAAAAGAGTCCTGAGATATCCAAAGAAATCAGCATAAAAATTCCCTAGCTTCCTCAGGAGGTAGTTCTTTCCTGGTACTTCATTTTGAAGTGTTCCAAAACTCCACCATCAAAACATGATGTTTTGTTTGTGTCCAATTTGGAAGAATAAAAGTGTCAAAAAGTAATGTTAAGAAGTAAAAGAGAACGGGTATAGAAAAAGTTATTGCTTTTCATACTTTAAATCCCTAACAGAAGCTATTTTATATACTCAAAAGAAAGCAGTTATATATGAAAATGTATACATTGCATTAATTTAACATGGCACTAATTGGTGTGGCTATCCAATAAAACCCTTTATCAAGAAACTTTGTAAAAAATAATGAACAAAAAACTGTTTTAGACAGAAGGAGGAACTATTTGTAAATGAGCAATGGAAAAGAAACTACTGTGGCACACACAAATATCCACATAGTCAAATGTAGGTTTCCTTAGTATGATGTAATGAAATTAAAACTAAGACTACATTTTTTTCTTATTCTTATAAAATAGTTAGCCAATAGTCAGCCAATCTCATATTGCAAACATTTGTATGCAGAAAGTGGCTAGTTTTGAAGAACAAGTTGAACAACATTGTTGTATACCACTGTCTGGGATCAATAACATTATATTAATATTTACTATTATTACTACTCAAATCTGCTATGCTTTCATATGTTCAACAACTGCATGTTGATTGATAAAGCTAGAAACTGTTTATTTGGTACACTGAGGAAAGCAAATTGGTACAGCACAACTGTCTAGTAATGAAATCTATTTATAGACCTGATTCAATAGCCATTCCACCTTTGATATATCATAATCATAATAAATGTATGTTTGAACGTTACTACATTTTCTAGGGGAATGGCAACAGTTTCTCATTTAGCTGTGAGAATATAATATGGTCTCCTTATTTAAATGCTGCAACTTTGAGTGTAAATATTTTAGTAGACAAAATAATTTTTGTCATCTTGGCACTAGCGTTCCTGACGCCTTCCTGAAACATTAATCAGCTCCAGACGAAATAAAAATCAATAGATCCCTGAAGCACAGGCTTGCAATATAAAAAAAAAACGTTAAAAAAGACTTTGCAGTGTGTTCCTTTTTTACAAAATGTACTTACATTCTGTTTGTTTATGCAGAGATTTTGAAGTTATATATAGTTTAATATAGCTCAATGCTTGTGTTTTCTATTTTCCCCACACTTGCAAACATTCCATTTCAATTTATGAGAAAATAGTTTCTACTTATATTAAGGTTTGTCAACATATGGGACATGACGGAAAAAATAAAAGAGGAAGGTAGAATAAAGAATGAAAAGATTAGTGATTAAGATTACAATTTGCAGAAGTAGAAGCTAGAGTTTTGTATGTTCACACATTTGGTATATTTATATATATATATATATATATATATATATATATATATATATATATTTTTGTAGTTAGAGAGCATACCCTCTATTTATCCCTCATCCCTGGCGCGTAGTGATGAGGGAGCAGTAAAGCAGAGGTCTGAAATGACAGACCTCACGCTCCCACAACTGGATGTACGATAGAAGATGAGAAAAGTAAGAGATGGGGAGAAAGGGGTGTGAGTGCAGTGTATGTGTATATATGTGTGTGTAAGGTCAGTGTATGTGTATGGTCAGGTGTGTGTAAGAGCAGTGTAGGTATTTGTGTGTTTGTAAGCTCGTGTGTGTATATATATATATATATGTGTGTGTGTGTGTGTAAAGGCAGGGGTGTGTGGTGAGGGCAGTGTATAAATGTGTATGTATGGACAGGCGTATGTTAGTATGTGTAGATACATATATGTGTGTGTGTGTGTGTAAGGGCAGTGTATGTGTATGGACAGGTGTGTGTAAGGGCAGTGTATGTGTATATGTGTGTTTGTAAGCTGGTGTGTACGTGTATATGTGTGTAAAGGAAGGGTTGTGTGAGGGAAGTGTATGTCTATACATGTGTATATGGACAGGCATATATTAGGGAGAGCTGACCCACCCAATCCAAGCAGGCTTTGTATCCAACAGCCAGCCAATCACCGGTAAGGTACATTGCTTGCCGTGATTGGCTGGTTGTTGTATACTGGGTAGAGGGGTAGTCTTATACGGCGAGTATAGCCCAAACTGTATATTAAAGTTGGTATTGGAATCTAAAACAAGTGATTACTTTACCAAGATTGTAAAGTGGAGTGTAAGCGTAGAAAGAGATAGAGTGGAGAATAGTACCAGACATTTGGCCGAAATTGAGTCATGCAATAGGACAATGATCCCAACCACACCAGCATATCTATAAAAAAAAAGTGCCTGAAAAAAAAGAATCAAGGTGTTGGAATGGCCCAGTCAAAGTCCAGACCTCAACCCGATTAAAATGCTGTGGTGGGACCTTAAGAGAGCTGTGCATAAGCAAATGCCTGTAAACCTCAATTAACTAAAGCAACATTGTAAAGAAGAGTGGGGAAAAATTCCTCCACAAAGATGCGAGAGACTGATAAAGTCATACAGAAATTATTTAATCAAGTTATTGCTGCTAAAGGTGGTTCTACAAAATCTGTAAACACAGAGACATTAATATGTGGTTGGTCCCCCCTTTGTACCTATAACAGCTTCCACTCTTCTGGGAAAGCTTACCAGAATATGTTGGAGTGTTTACATGAGATTTTGTGCCCTTTCATCCAGTAGAGCATTTGTGAGGCCAGGCACTGATGTTGGAAGAGAAGGCCTGGCTTGCAATCTCTGTGCTAGCTCATCCCAAGAGTGTTCAATAGGGTTGAGATCAGGGCTCTGTGAGGCCAGTCAATTTCTTCCACACAAAACTCATCCAACCTCGTCTTTATGCTCAATAAATGTTTCACTATCTTCTCTGGCGACTACTTCCACTTCTGTTGCCCACCGAGTGTGAGAGAGTGAATATCAGAGAGTAAGAGTCAATTTGGGCACGGGGCAACACATTTTGTTCCCAAATTAAAAAAATCCTCCTGAATATTTGGCCGAACTGAATGGTGCAAAAGGATCTGAAAAATTCATCTGAATCATTTTGGTCCATTTGCACGTCTATATGTCTCACACACATACGCAAAACTAGTTGTACAACTCATGAGAAAATATTTTTCCGCTAAGTTAAAGGGCCGTGCAAGCGACCAATAGGCTCACTCGCACGGCCCTTTAACTCCTTAAGGTGCAACCTAACCACTGGTCTCCCTGCTGTTAAAAGTCTGTACGAACGACCAATAAAGTCACTGGTACAGACATTTAAATGAGAAAGCAGGGAGACCGGTGGTCTCTGCCGGACAAGTTGCTGCATTTTCTATTGCTAGGATTTTCTATTGGTCGCTCGTACAGACTTCAAATCCTGGTGCCGTAACTTGGCCGGGAGAGACCACTTGTGCAACAGTTAAAAGTCTGTATGAATGACCAATACAGTCGCTTGTACGGACATTTAACTGATAGAGCAGGGAGACTAGTGGTCTCTGCCGGTCAAGTTACGGCCAGTCTGTACGAGTGACTCTATTGGTCGCCAGCAGGGGGTTCGTCTGCCATCATGCTCCCTGCTGGCGACCAATAGAGTTGCTCATAAGGACATTTAAACACCTGGCACCAGAGCTGCCAGAGAATGACCATGAATGTTCGTCCGAAGAGAAGACAGGAACGGGCAAATATTCGCGGAATATTTTTTTTTGCCGAAGACGAGCGCGAAGATGAACACGAACACCCCCTGGTGCCCAATTCTAGTTATTACCACACCTGGGACCTTCCCAGGTTAGGCTACCCAGAGAACTTCCTCTTCTTAAGGATCAGCTTTGTGAAGGTGTGGGGCTAACCACACAGACAGCCTTAAGTGGAAGGGAAGTGGATGGCAGTAGAAGGGAAGAAAGTCAGTTGTCAGGTAGTGAGCATGGGCAAACAATGCTCCCCTGCCCAGGTATGTTATTATTCTTTTATATGTTGCTTGTTCATGTTAATTGGTTCAGGCAGACAAATTTTAAGGTTAAGTTTAATTGCAAAAATAAATTCTGTGGATATGTATATTAAGTATATAAAATGGATGAATGCAAATAAATGCAAATTATTGAAAATAAGTCAATGTATACCATCCATCTGCATTTAATACCAAAAATGTACCATATCCAAATTAAAAAGGAATACAAGCAAACTATATAAATACAAATGTAAAAAAAGGTGATTGTTTGTAGAACACTACTATATTCATATCCTTTTTTTCCTAGAAGCAATTGAAATTACAACCAATATGGTAAATTATTCTAAAATCAACCTGATGTATTTGCAAAGAGGTAGATTGGTTTGCAAGTCCTATTGGACAAGAGGGTTAAATGATTTATATAGTATTTATTCCATTTTAATGTGCTCCCATTAATCACCATTACTGGAATTAATTGAAAATGAAGGATTCTTCTCTAGCTTCCCTTGGGTAATAATTGTCAAACTGATATTTTTCATACATGACAGAAGTACAAAAATATATTGTCTGCATAGCACATGGAAGGAAAGAAGCACAATTTCATTGGTCTTCACTCTTCAACCATAAAACTGAAAATTAGATATGTCAGGACCGATAAAATATAGTAATTCATTTTAGAAGAAGACTCAAACTTCTTGTTTGTTATCTAGTCTTTGTTTGTGCCCTTGGCAATGTCAAGCTTCAATAATTTTTTTTACAATTCCCAGTGAGTTCATATCACTACAACGTATAGTAATATATGTTGTAATATACAAAAGGTTTATCTTTGACACACAATGCTTAGAAATTCAGCCACAATACTTATACTGAAGAGAATTTGATATTACTGTTCTAAGCCATGGTTCGTAATTATTATTTTGAATAATGAAGAATTGAATATTAGACATTCGGGGAGTGAACCTCATTAGCAGAACTTTGGTCACTCCCCGGTTTATCTATACTATACCTTTCATTCACTCTTCCCTTATCACCCTATCCCGGACATGTTCTTGACATACTTGTTATGCATCAGACATGTCCCCTATGCCCACCATATCTGTTGTGTGCTTGAAGTGCGTGGAACAGAAGTTCATCAGTATTCTATCTGCAAATACAAAAAGGTGGGTATATTCAATTTACTCTACAAATATTGGGACTCTTGGTAAATATGAGCAAATAAAGCTGTGAAAATTTGTCTATTTGTTAGCCTTTTGATTTTTTGTTCAAACAATACAAATAAATACTCTGCTTTTATGGATATCAGGTATATTTAAATGAAATACAGCGTTCGTACAAGAAGGGAGGTAGAAAGGAAGGGGCAGGGGGGCTCCAAACCAAATACTCAAGGTGGTCTCCCTTAAAAACACCCAGAATTGAAGAATAGAAACCAAAAAAACATAGGTGAGCTATGAATATCAAACTATTGCAAACACAACACAGGTTTATCCCCCAAAAAAGAAAAAAATGTAAATGTATGTGTATCACAATCATTAGCACCCTTTTAGTCAATTATTTGTGCTACCTCCCTTGCCAAGATAACAGCTCTGAGTCTTCTCCTATAATGTCTCCAGATCCTTCAGATTTCCAGGTTGATGCTGAGGTTTTCTATGAGGTTCCAGTCAAGGGACTGAAATGGTCATCTTAGTCACCTTGATCTTATGGTAAGTAAACCATTTTTGTGCCTGTTTTGATGTATGTTTTGCATTATTGCCTTGTTTGAAGATCCAACCATGGCCCATTTTAAGCTTTCTGGCAGAGGCAGCCCGGTGTTCCTTTAATATCTGTTGATATTTGATAGAGCCATTGATGCCATGTATCCTAATATATGTCCAGGTCCTCTGGACAATTTTTCACAGCCTCCTTTGCTCATATTTACCAAGGGTGCAAATATTTGTGGAGGGCACTGTATAAGAGACATAAATGTCATACATAACTATAGTAATAATATTATGGCATTATTATTATGTAACTAATATAGACACTCACCTATTGAAATAACTTGGTATAGTTGTGCTTTATTTTTATATTTGAGTATTCAGCATAGGTGACACCTCATCTTAACCATATGATTCAGTAAAGGTTACCTCCATAGGGGTTTTGTTTTCATTTTGTGCTCACAAACCTTTTTACTAATATTAATGCTACTAATACTAGTTAAAACATATTTTTTCAAAATGGGTAAGCAACTGCTACTGTTGCTAAAAACATATGTTTTGTAATAAACATAGGCTCACTCTTTTTATGCCCCTCTGTATTTTTTCTGGTAGCAAAAATAAGTTTTGCTGCTCATTGCACCTGTAACGCGTTTCTTCTAGTATTTTAGAGGTAGATAAAATAAAAACAGTCTAAAAAAACAATCATTTCATACAAACATATATAGGTACATAAAGATAAAATGTTCTTTAGCTACAATGGCCTGAGGAGGTCAGCTTTGGAAAAATCTAAAAATTACCCAATGCAATCTAGCTACTTCGGGTACCAGTAGGGATAGATGCACATAATGGTTGAGGAAACTAGGTGCCATCAGGCAGAAAGTGGGTGGAGAGTAGGCATAATGTTGTCTGGGAGTAGGCATGTCCTAACACAACTAGAAACAGAACAAAGAAAACTAGAGACCCAAGTCTTCACCTGGACACTCTTGGTCAAACCCAGAAAACAAACAGGCATGCTTGAAATATAGCCATAAACTGATAGGTAGCTTGCCAAGACATTGCCACATCTTCATGTTGCTTCCCGTAGGGCTCAGGCCAATCAGGCCTAATCTGATCAGCTTTTTTTTTTTAGTATTTACAGAGCAGGTAGATATACACATATATAGAAGTCAGGCAATGTGCTATTTGACATAGGCAAAACATTAACAGTGTGTTTTAGCATGTTAACCAAATTGGCCACAGGGAAGTGCGAGTGATGGAACTTTTTGGTAAAGGTTGCTATTAGCAGTATTGCATGTTTACGCCTTCTATAAAGTACAAAATACATTGAATGCTATATGTTTTATTTATCTATATCTATCCCACGCTTTGACCTGTTAAAGTTCATATACTTGATATATTTTGGACTTTTGTGGACCATCAATTGTCTTGCTATCACAATAATTGTTTTTTTTTCCTTTTTAGATATATATACTATAGTATGGAGGCCCTTCTCGTTGAATTTTGCTGTGGAAATGCACCATAGTCCATACATTAAGGGAGCAGCTGCTCAGTTTTATATTGTACAATGCTTTCTCTGATGTTACGCACATGTTCTCTTTGATTTATAACGTGGCTCAATGCATGTTTTTGTCAGGCAGATAAGTAAGAAATGTATTACCTGTTTCTGTGTCTTCCATATGTATAATATTGTTGTGTAAAAGCTAATGGTGCATTAGCTGGTTGTTTGATGTTGTAATGCATGGAAGTGAAAGTTTGTATGAGACTAGTTGGATTTTTGACTAAAGCTTTGACAATACTTTTAACTTGGTTTTTAAGTTTATTTTACACATCCTGGTTAAGCCAACTACATACCACCAAAATATGAACTCTAGCCAGAAAAATTCTTAAATCATAAATTTCTAGTAGACATCCATGGGATAAACATCTTTTGGAATTCTATATAGTTCTGGATGAAATTGCATGTAATTTACAGTGTCCCATTTATTTAAGAATTTTAGATTAGTTTCACCTATAACAGCCCCAACATTTCAGGTGTCCATGCAAGACATCTATATTAAAAGGACATCGACCTGCCTTACATGTCCAGCCACGTTGCAATGTATAGAAGGAGAACTATCATCTCATAATTAGGTACACTACACCCTTATTAAGATAAAAAAATAAAACCTCTGTGAGAAAAAAGTAGTGGAGGGTATCTAGGGGTATCCCTGATAATAATCATTTAATGCATCATATTCCATAGTGCAGTACAATGGGTAGATTGGACATAAAGAGATATATAACATTACAATTTGACTTACAGAAACATCAGATGAGGAGGGCCCTCCTCAAATATAATAGAAAGTAAAATGGAAAAAATATTTCTTTAAGTATTCTAGAGAAGGGAGTATTATGCATGCGAGTATAATGTATATTGAAGGATAGAAAAATTAAACAATAACATTTTGAAACCTGGTAAAGTCAAGGTATGAGTGGTGCTTTATACAATAATATTGACAATACACACTCAAACTCATAGTGTTTAGTAATTAGAATTTTCTTCATTGCTCTGCAATTGTTTGAAGATAATACTCTAAAGAGTTAGAAAAAAAAAACTACTTTAGGAATTTTACAATCATATTCTATCCTCGGATGGAACGTTTTCTTTTTTTTTTTAGCCACAGATGTTAAAATACCTTTGATCAGCTTGCATTCAATTGTTACTGAGATCAAAGGGAATCACTAAAATGCTTTCAGGCAACCAACACAAGTTTATACTTCCATATGATGAAAACAATGGTATATACGCCAAATCAACATTTTACTTGAAGATGATAGCATTATGCAAACAATTCCAAGCAGAAACGAAAAAAACAAATTTTACTTTTATAATTCATTTTTACAAGGTGATTGATAAGACTTTTGTCATCCAAGAAACAAATAATCTACATCACACTTCAACACATTTACATTAAGCACTCTTATATGCTAAATTGCAGGTGAAAGTAAAGCACACAGAAATGCAGATTTTAAACTTAGTAACCACGCACACCAAGAGGTTGCCCCAAGGTTACTATGGCCATAAGCTTTTATGTAACCCTACTTGGTGGCAAAGGACTGTCAGATGTAATTAGTAGTCATTGTATTGCAAAGCACAAGAATCTATTAATGCCAATTTATTTTATATATTTTTTACTTGAACACTTCATGTTTTTGAAAAAAAAATATCCCATGATATATGTAGGAAAGAAATAGGATTTATTCATATATTATAGGCACTAGAATGTTAAAGGCAAGGAGTTTCATGCAGTATGGCATTGGTTTAGTTACATTTTCAGTTTCTAAGTTTAAATTTGGTAAAAAGGGGGAAATATCATGAGCCAGAGCCGAGCTGGGACTACCCATCTAAAGAATGTATTCATCCTCAGGGACTGAGTTGTGGTTCAGTTCCTGCAGTGCAGTCCTGGCTTGGAGAACGCTCTTTTTTTCTGCAAAGTACTAAACAAATCAGAGATTATCTGTTTAAAACCCAGAACACTCCATATGAACAAAAAAAGTATTCATGTAAAATAAAATGTGTAACACAGCATCATCCTAGAAGATTTACCCAAACACAAAGGTTACTCTGCCTATAATGGCGACCTTTATGATTTGTGCCATTTTGAAGGTAAACAAACAATCTGTAAGATCCATAGAAACACCTTAAAGTATTGTATATATATATATATATATATATATATATATATGCTAAGAATCCAAAAGATGGCAGTATAGCTAAAGAATAATTGAAGCTACAGGAAGAAAACACGGTAGTCTAGCACGTGTGTGGACCTGAATACAGAAAGGCGCCAAGGTAGGCTTTCCAGCCTCAGGTACTGCACAGGCCGAGTATCTATTGAATAAGTGACATGACTTTCAGCCAATAGTAAGTCAATGTATGTTTTCCTGGGGTGCTTTGTAGGAGCTGGTAGGGAAGAGGTGGAGTTGGGAGAGAAGTGGAGAAAAGAGGGAATGCAAGTTGTCCCGGCTAGAAGACACAGGAAGGTAGCCCTTTCTTTAGGTTCCCAGCGTATTAACTGCTGCAGATCCCACAGGTCTCTGCTACCAGTAGCTGATACCATTAAGTGACAATAAAGCCTTGGAAAGACCCTAAGATTGTGTTTATTTGAAGTTAATATCACTACTCTTTTTTGTATATACACTTTCTATATTAAAATTTGTATTTTCAGTACACATTGCATTATGTGTTTTATATCTTTTTCCAAATATGATTCGGGGCTGCTCCATATTTGACAACTTTTTAAAAGTATTTCCCCCCTTCCCAATTGCTTTTATTTTTGCTTGACACATTTAAGTATTTCAGATCATCCAACTAATCAGACAACCATAAAATACAGCTTTTAAATGATAATTTCATTTATTGAAGCTAAAGATTTTATCAAAAACTATATCACAATGTGAAAAAGTAATTGCCCCCTTAAACCCAATAACTGACTGTGCCACCTTGGCGCCAACAACTTCAAACATTTACAATAACTGGCAATGAGTCATTTACATTGCTGTGGAGGAATTTTGCCCTACTCTTGTTGACAGCATTGTTTTAATTCAGCCATGTTGGAAGGGTTTTTAAGCATGAATTGCCTTTTTTAAGGTCATGCCACTGCATCTCAGATTCAATTTAGGACTGTGACTCAGCCACTCCAAAACCTTCATTTTTGTTTCTTTTGAGCCATTCATAGGTGGACTTATTTGTGTGTTGGATCATCGTCTTGCTGCATAACCTAACTGTGCTTGAGCTTTAGCTCACAAACTGATGGCCTGACACCTACCCACCTTAGAAAACAAGGACAAGGGCGTGTTGTGGGCAAGGGTGCCAGAATAACCACATAAAACTAACATATAAACAACCTGCCAGCGGCTAGGGACAATCTGTAAACCAAGTCAACAGATACCGGACGCCGCCTGTCTGGTTTCCTCCCTGTTTTCCAACCTTTAACAATTCTATAAATAGTAAACTATGATGTAACATCACGCTGTGCCCTGAACTAGTAAGATATTGGGGCCCGCCGGGCAATGAACTGCCTAATGCCTCACCTGTACCAAAAAACCCTACTACTGCTCTTAAAACCTCCAAAATGTCCCCTTACCATCTGCCATTTAAACCTTGCTCCCCTGGCTCATCCTTTAAGCCCTGCAAACCCACAACTCACCTGCTGACACGCAGGAACTGAGACTGAGACTATGTCCTCTTGATTAACTTGGGCTTCAGGATCATCCTCCTGACAAGACTGCTAACTAGTTTACAATAAAAACAAAATTAAAAGAAAAAAAAAGACTGCTAACCAGGCATTGAATCCTCTTCCTGGTGAGCTCCAGCCATCCTACATTCAGGGCATATTGCTGTCCCCGCTGTCAGGCCTGTTGACAGTGGTGCTGGCTCTTCTTTGCTGCTGGAAGACATCATGCCTACACCACACTGCATAGAGGCCCTTCCACATCGAGCTTCCGGTTGCTTCCAGAAGCAAGAGCATGTCACATCTCCAGAAGTACTCACTGACTCCTTGAACGCCCTGCTGGCTCCTCCTCAGACCTGGCAGCTTGGTACCAGATACCACTTACCGCTGGATCTTAGCCGGCCGCCGAAGCACTGGATCCACATCCTCTTCCTCTCTGTAAGCTCTGGCCGGCTCATGCATCCCCAGATTCACGCATGCACCTACATGCGCCTTTGTCTTGTTTCTTGTGTCTCTCAGGACAGACTGGGACTAAGCCTGGAAAGAAGCCTAGATCTGATGGCCCTTATACTGCCTCTTCTTCCAGCTCCTTCCACAGCTCCTCTCCTTATGTATTGTCACTGGATGTGGTACCTCCCCAAGAGATCCATCAGAGAGGCACATCCACACTTGGTTTATGTAGTCTTTCCTAAATAGATCCAGCTGCACAGATTTAGCCATTTACACGTTTTTTGCTTCTTTTTCTTGCAGTACCTGTGAAGTGCCTGTTCTTGAGATCCAGCCAATAGGGGAACTGCTGGCATGCATACACTGTGGCCTGTCATATTCCCCTCCCCAAACAGTCCAGGGGCCCTTTCTTGTTCAGGAATTTCTGGTAGAGGGCAGAACTCAAGGTTTGATCAATTACGGCAAGTTGCACAGCACCTAAAGCAGCCCTTAACCATGACACTACCACTAGACGGTGTGATGTTCTTATTGTGGAATGTGGTGCTAGCTTTATGTTAGATGAAACAGGACCCATGTCTTCCAAAAAAGTTCCACTTTTAACTCACCAGTCCACAGAAAATGATCCCTAAAGTGTGTATATTGAAACTAAACCCAATTAGCAATTACATTTGGGTAATTGGTTGATTTGGTAACTAAGAGGGGGATTATTTTTTTGCATTGGGCCATCATCATGTAAAAACTGCATTTTGAGTTTCCTTGGGTTATCTTTGCCCAATATTAAAACTAGTTTCATGATCTGAAACATTTGTGTGACAAATATGCAAAAACAGGAGAAATCGGGAAGGGGGTAAATATTTTTTCACAGCATTGTATGAGCATGTATACGGAAAACATATATACTGGAAACATACATTTTTGTTGAAATAATTTGTTCCCTAATGATATCTCCGTTATGTATTGCACACTGCAACCTAAATAAAAATAAAAGGTAATTTCATATTGTCACCCTTAAATTACATTTTCATTCACTTTTACATTATGGTAGGACAGTCTATATAGGTATGCATTTGAAAGTTAGTGTAATGATCAAACAATAAGGAAAAAAATTATTGCTGTTAGCATTATATGCAGCTTTTTTAATGTTTTTATTCAGAATTCACGGTGCAGTGTAAAAGGTTATAGATCAGGTAAAGAATTGTTTTGTTATCAAGGCACTACATGATACATGCTATTTTGTGAATGAACTTCAATTCTACTTTCATTTTTCGAAAGAATATGAAACAAGATCAACAGGTATATATCAAATGATGTACACGTATTATATATGTAACATTGTGAATTCATTTTGATTTGAATTTGTCTTTGGTCAGTAAAAATATATATGTGTGGTTAAATCAGCTGATTTTGAAACTGTATGAAATTTATTTTTTAGTATGACAATGCAGATTGCAGTAATGATTTTACAGTAACAGGCTTACATATGAACTACATAGTGGTTGGCCCTACATAGTGTATAGTAAGGTTTTTGAATAAACCTATGTGTATAAAAAATGACCTGTCTGATCAAAATATGAAAAATGTTTTTCATACATATTTCATAAAGTAACGATCAATAAAGCCATACCGAGATGTAACGTATTTATATAAATGAGTGACAATTCATTCTTATGTAAGCAGTGTACAAAAACAGTTTGAAAAATATATATTTTTTCAGAAATAAGTTTTTGAATCCATAACACTTATTCATGTTTTATGCAGCCATACAGTGTTTGCTAGGGTTTCACAAACACTGCACTTGACTACAAAATAAAAGATATCACAATGTGCATAACACATTTAATTACTATACATTATGCATTATGATGATCAGACTTTGGTGGTCATACAACGATTAGTAAATCCATGAGAACTAAAATAGATCAAGTCCAAATTAATCACAGTTTAGAAAGTCACATAGGTATTATATATAATCATTAAAAGCATATGTCTGAACCAGGGTTGTCTTCAGCATGGTGAGAAGCAGGGCAAGCCTCTCCAGTGCAACCCCTGGCCTGATCATACTTGCTGGTGGTTTAGTGAAGTGGAGGTGTGCACATCTTTTACCACGGACCTCTACACTATTGATATGCTGGATATGATGTCATATGTCATGGCACTTAACAATATGAGGTGTGGAAAAGAGGAATTGATAGTCTAGAGGTTTGTGCTGGTGGCTACACATGCATCTCTTATGCTTTCCATGCCTCCAGGGGGTCCAGAGTTCAGTTTCGGTGTGCCCTTATGGTAGCCCAACTCATTTGCCCCATTAAAGATGAACCTGCACTAAAATACATAAAAATCCAGTGTTCCTAATAGGGTGGTACATAGGTAGCCATGTAGTATGTAAAATTTGGATAGGTATTATTGTAAAATGAATGATACCTATCCTATTAAAAGGGGAACACATTATTGCACATTTGTTCTTGGAGATTCCTTAATCAGAACATATTGAAATCTCAGCATTGTTTAACTTCATTTTTGAGGAGTAATTAATAATGTATTTAGGACCCAACAGACCACAGGATATTTAGCTTATGTACCCTATGGCCAGGCCTAAACTCCTAACTATTTTAAGGAGCTGCTTCACCTGTCCTTCTATATTCAGCATTAGAAGCACAATTTCCACTACTGAATACCCAAACTGTTCCCGGGAATAATTGTTCAAATCTTGTAAATGTTTGTGTTAGCATGAGTGTGCATGTGTAACAGTGTGTATATATAGGCACACATATGCAATTGTGTGTTAGGGCAAGTATCTGTAAGTATGAGAGCGTATGTAAATATGTGTGCCAGTGTGTATGTTAGTTACCGGAAGGTGGGCAAGATGCCAATGGGGCTGCTTGGCTTTACCTGCCCCCCTGGGCCAGAAGGTGCCAGCCCTCCCCTGGATTAAACCTTCAGTGGAAAATAATATCAGACCTGCTAAAGTTTATTTTCTTAGCATACTGTAGAGTGCACTTTTTGGTAGAACAATGGTTAGCATTGTTTCGCACTTATTAATATGTCTAGAACATGTTTGATCCAATATATATGGAGTTTTATAAATAGGAGACATTTGATATATATTTCACCTATACAAAAAATCTGGATACATTTTAACTAAGGGATATGTACCTATAAAAGCATTCCCCTTGATGAACACTTGTCAGCATTTTGGTGATGTGGTCTGAAACCCTGATTACGATTTAACCATAGATTTAACATACTCAGCCTAATAGTTGTTCAAGTTTCAAATGCTACAAACATACTTCTACATAAAATAAACACATTTTCACTTAAATACTTGTTTCTTTATCTGATGTGTAGACATCAGAGGGTTTTGGGGTGATATCAACATTTCCTGGGTTATTCAGGGGTTCTTTAGTTTCTAGACTTTTCTCCATTGAGTCTTTTCCATGCTTAGACATATTTTCTTTCGCTAACATTCTGTAATTGATGGCATTTCCAATAAATAAATAAATACTTGATACAATAACTATCAAACCACATACAAAGTACATGTATTTATAACTTCCAGTTATATCCACCAACCAACCTGAAAGACAAAAAGAACAATATGTTAGATATTACATATCACCGGTATTTCATAAGAGTTAGTTATGTTAACTGACAAATGTTACATCAGGGCAAGGATGATATATATATTATATATATACATATATATATATATAATGTGTGGATATAAAAAGTCTACACACCCCTGTTAAAATGCCAGGTTCTTGTGACGTTATAGGTCACATTAAAGGTGGAAAAAATTCTGACATGATTTATCTTTGTCTCATTCTTATTCACAACAACCTGGCATTTCTATCTGGGTGTGTAGACTTTTTATATCCACTGTACACACGGATATGTACTACCATTCAAACGTTTGGGGTCTAGCTGTGTAACAGAATTGCAAAAGGCATTTTTAATGATCAATTAGCATTTTAAACTGAAACTTTTATTGGCTAACACAACATGCCATTGGAACACAGGAGTGATGGTTGCTGATAAAGGGCCTTTGTATGCCTATGAAGATTTACCATTAAAATCAGCTGTTTTAAGCTTATTTACAATATTAAATCTGCACTGTACATTTAATGCACAAAATTAGCTTTTCTTTCAAAAACATGTACAAGTGACCCCAAACTTTGGAATGTTATTTTATATACATACACACATATATAATGGCAGTATGAATGCCATTAATTATGCACCTTTGTAGAGATCAGTTGCTAAGGAAGATATGACAGCATAGTGCACTAATTTAATAAATTGTTGACAAAGTAATAAATTAGTACACTATGACAGCATAGTGCACTAATTTATTACTTTGTCAACAATTTGTAGGTAAAATAAAGGTTTATTTTTGAGAAACAATCCCAGTTTTCATTACATTTGTACTTCAATGTCAACAAGGAAAGTTTCACTAAGTTATTAAAGACAATCTTACCTCCCATTGGTGGACCAAGTAGTACTGGGCAACATTCCACAATTGTAACAAGTCCTACAGCGCTTGAGAATCTAGCTGCTCCAACAAGATCCATCAGGGTTTCAAACAGCACACTGCTTACCATTCCAAAGGCAAATCCAAAAAATACTGCATATACCACCAGACCAGTGTAATCATTAGCAAATGGGCATAAAACATGGCATACTCCATTATACAGGATAGCAAAACTGAAAAAATATTGTATCCTTGGACGGACAAATTTTGAGTTTGCAACCATTCCCATGGTAGGTCTTGCGACCATATCTACAAATGCTAGGATAGATAGCAAAAATGCAGCTGAATATTCATCAATACCCATATGCTTAGCATAGGGAGCTAGGAAAACAATAGGTGCAAAAAATCCAAGGAACATGATGACATTTCCAGACAAGTAAATTAAGAATCCTCTGTGTTTAAAAAGTGATAAATCTAAGTATTTATTAATATTTTGCCATGCAGTCAGCTTCTTCTCATTGCTTATATTTGCCTTTTCAACATCCTTCTTTGGTGGCTGGTTACCAATAGGTCTCATGAGAGATCCAGCCACGCAGCAGTTTAACAGAAGCCCCCCTAATATCAGGAAGCTCCCTCTCCATCCGAACTGATTGAATAGAAACTGGTTAAGTGGAGCCAATGTGCTTAAAAATACTGGACTTCCAGCCATGGCCAGCCCATTAGCTATTGGACGCTTTTTGAAGAAATATTTCCCAATTATGGTTAAAGATGGCTGTAGATTAAATGCTAATCCAAAACCTAAAAAAAATGAGAAAAAATGTTCATTAGAAATGAGTCCCTAAAAGAAGAAGAAAGAAAAAACATAGCTATAGCTAGAAAAGAAATAACCTATAGCTAATAGGTTAAACAAGATTAAAATGGCAAGATGTGCTAGTACAATGAATATGAGATGAAAAATACAAATTATAAATGTAATACGGCTTGCTTCTTGATATATTATCTGTTAAACATGTCTTTAAGATGTTTTCATATTTCCATTTTATGTTAATGTGAACAATTTTGAGTATAATATATAAAACAAAATCAAATTAACAGCAGGATTAATTAATGAGACATACAGAGTACTTGGCAGGAATAAAATGTCCACTAGTCTGGTTCTTTGGGAGGAGGTAAAACATCTAACAGACAAGCAGAAAAGCATTGGGTGAACTAGCACCAGAAGTAATTCGTGAAATAATTCAAGTTGGAGACACCAGAGTCAGGTAGGACCCAAGGGTACTTGAAAGTTCAACAAGCCGAGGTCAGGATTCTAGAAGACAGGATAAATGGGTAAACACGCCAAGGTCAGGATGCCAGAGAACAACGTAGTCAAGGAACACGCCAAGGTCAAACATGAAGGACAGCAATATATGAACGTACACTGAGGACTAGCACCCTGTCGAAGGCCTTTTCTGAGTCTGTGGAGAGCAGCGCCATCGGGCTTATGGGCTTCCCAGATGACCGTATGATCAATATCGTCAGTAGCATTAAGGGTAAAGTATTCCCAAATGTGGTCTTCTATCTGTGCTTTATGTAGGGGAACAGATAGCAGGGATTCCTTCAATCTCCACAACTTGGGGCGTGATGCCCTCGAGGGGTTGGCCAAATGTATAAACACAGGAGCGTGATCGCTCCACACTAAAGAGCCCACCGATACCTTCCGGCCAGATGGAGATATCTATGAGATAGGAAAATCATGTCTATCCTGGAATATCTATTACGAAGCATCGAGAAGTATGAAAAATATTTGACCGCCGTATTGAAAGCACGCCATGTATCTATTAGTTGTGCCTCCTTTATCCTCCTGAGATGAGAGAGCCGAGTACGAGTAGTACCCGTAGAGTCCTTGGTCCATGGTCACATTAAAGTCACCGCCTAATATTACCACGCCTTCTGCAAGCGCTTCCAGCTGCCCCAAGATCATTTTAATGAACGCCTGCTGTCCATAGTTCGGGGCATATATATATTAGCCAATGTCATTTTTTCATTACCCAAGTAACCTGTTAGGATGATTGCCCTACCTTCAATGTCGCACCAGTCTCCAGGATTGTGTATAAAAATCGCTACACCCTTGTTTTTACGAAAAGGCAAGTCGGAGTAAACATATGGGGGTATCTGCGAATAGCGAACATTGGAACCCTGTGATGCTATAAACTTATAGACTTATACAAATCATGGACCAGCATGGAAAGCTTTTGAGGCGAGTTTAATCCCCTAACATTAAAAGGACATGACTCACACCCCAGAAGGGTGTATCTGTGCACCTTACCTAGCCATTTGGGAGTGGTACGCCCGATGCAAAGGGCCTGGACACACTAGCATGAAATCCCCCAGAGTAGTGTGAAAAAACTTAAAACACAAAACTTGCAACAAAATGTTGAAGCAATGAGGCACTGTCATTTCAGTACCTAGGCCTTAGGTGCTAAGGACAGTTTGGGGTCCTCCAAATGATGACCGTCCCACCTGAGCATGATCTCTGAGTAGCCCCAGGCCCAAAGGGGGCAAAATGTGGTTTTGAATAATCTAAAATAATATAATTCAAACAGAAAATAATCTGGTCGCCTGTTGCGGGTCCCCATTCAGCCCTGAGTGACATAGCACGCGATTGGGGCCCAGTCCACTGGGCCACCCATCTCCTCCACCTATCTCAACCCAAACTACTGCACAGCATCACTGAGGTTGAAGATCCCACAAAGCATCTTGACCCAGGAACGAGGGGGGGGGGAGTGGCATACTGCATGGCTATATCCCACTGGGGGCAGGTGTGCATAACTGGGGGGGGCAGGTTGGCAAATAAAAGGAAATTAAAACAAAAAAAATATGTTTCTCAATCACAGCTTTTATAGTTTACATGAATTAATAAAGAAATAAAAGTTTCTTACAAGAATATAGTGAAGAATAATGTAATCACTGTTTTGTACCACTGAATAAAATGGAACTTTTTCATCTAATAATTTTTGCAGTAGCAAATTTTGATTCCATTATGTCTAATGTACTCAATTTATTAGGGCCTTTTAAAACTTGCGAGTTCTGGAATTTTAATACAAATAATGTGATAAAAAGAATGTTTTATAGTAATTTGTATGGCAAATAGTGTGACTCGGGTATGTATAAGGGGTCTGTGTGGATACAAGAGCTCGACCGCGAGATAAACTATAGGGGGCTGGTCTCCAAATGTTTCCAGGGCTGCTTTTCAGTCTGGCCCTGGATGTAATTATATTGTAATGAATAGTGCTGCACTTTTTGGTGTATTTTGTACAAGAACAGGCAAAAGCATTAATTATGACACTTACCCCCAATAACACCAATACAGATGTATAGCTGAAGGACACTGTTGCAGAAAGAGGCAGCTATCATTCCTGAGGAGCATAGTAAACCACCAGCCAATACTACCGGACGGCTTCCATATCGGTTTACAAGGATACTGCTTATAGGGCCTGAAGTTGAACAAAAAAAGAAAACATTGTAAGTATATATTTGCAAGCAAGCATGTTATTAGAGGCAAACACATATGCATACATATATTTATAGAATGTATCCGCTAGAATGGAAGGAATTTGTATGGCTCATTATGTTGTAATTCTTTCAAAGATTATGACATATATATAACACATGTGTAAGATATATTGATGTATATATTCATATGCTTTATACAAATGCTTTTATTTGACATTCTAATACTGATTTGCAAAGTATGGTAAAGTTTAGCATAAAGTCTGAAAAGAATTCTCGGCATACTAATGACTTGATTCACATGACAAATGCGCAACACTATTACAGAGAAGGCATATGATGAATGGATTCTCTTACTGTGGAAAGAGTATTAGAACAGAATGCAGTAACATGACAGCTGAATTCTGACAAATGTGACAATAAGGAAGAGGATAACCCATAAACAACATAGATAACAAAAATTATCTGCTTAAATGGAGATGGATGCATGGAAAACTCGATTTGGCTCCTAGAAAGTAAGTTGCAAGCACTACATTATCAAACACATTATAATTGGAATACCAATACAGTTTTCAAGTAAGCAGTGAACAACGCTGAAACTGAAATAAAATCATATGAGCTAATATTCATGTTGAAGATTCCAATGTTTGTAGTAAAAAAAAAAACAAAAAAAAAAAACAATAATGTAAATGTTATACTTAAAAAAAAACAGCATACTAGGTTATTAAGATAACTTAGTATTAAGGTAATGGGAGATTTGGTCAAAATGAAAAAACTAAATTAAATTTAGCATGATATTCTATAATGTTGCTTCTCATGTACTATATTTCTATGAAAATGTTACCTAGCAAAATAGTAAACAGTCCAAAACAGCACCAACAATTTACTCAGTGCTTCTAATTTATGTCTTTAACAACCCTTGGGACATGCAAATATGTCTTCACAAATGTAACAAGTAACTTTTTTGCAGTGGCAGGGAGTGTCTATTTACAGTGTCTATTGACAGCCTGGACTCTCCCCTGTTGGCAGATAGTGTATTGTGCACTAGGGTTAACACACCATTATATATAATTGATAACCTCCTAAGCCTTTTTAAAACAGGTTTTTGCTGCCCCCCCCCACAGGGCTCCTGATGCCGGTTGAGGCATTACAGCAACATTGTTTAAGAGAAAAAAAAATCACTTTCTTAGCTTCTGTAATGACATGCCAGGCATATCATTAGTCGTTAAATGTTTTAGGCACGGCATTGATCGTTAAATGGTTAGGTGAAAATGTTTGTATTGTTTTGTTTCATAAAATGAGAAATATCCAAAAGGCATCTCTATCCATACTGTCCTGGAAACAGTACAGAGGAGAAAAAAAAAAAAAAAAAAAAAACGCAAAATACATACATACAAAAAAAAAAAAAACCATTTGCTCCAATATCCCTTATCCTTATAACTAGGTAGAAAAAATACTATGTTCAAATCCAGTAGTCCTGAATAATATGATGTATACTTTGTGTGAGTGCATCAAATATGGAAAATCATATCAAACACATGGTACAAATCACAAAAGCTCCAGGCTGTACAGTATGAAAAACACCAGTTCTGAACACCGGTTACTGTGTCCAAAACACCATTGTAAATAGCACATTCATTTCAAACTCAAATACATGGGCATCACAGCAGGTAAAACAAAGAATAACATCACAGAATTATAGAATCATGAATGTGGACATCCCGCAACCTCACAACCTAACCAGGCAATCAAGTATTACAGTATATACGCTTTTACATGTGACCAAGGGGCTAATTTAAAATAGGGAGCAAATGGAAATTAAATGTAATCTTATTTGTGACAGAATATGTTAAATACTTGTGCACAACAAATATTTGTTTGCCTAGTCCATAATTTATTATTAAAATCTAAGATAAGACCTTTTCACAAAAATAATCTTCAGCAGTTTTTCTTTTGTAAAACAGGCTCCGTATGTCTTGCAAATAATTTTTCTTACTGCAAATAATAGATGACTTTAAACATTACATCCCTGGGTAAACAGACGTACCCAACAAATGGATATGAAATAGTTCTTAGTCTAACATCCTGGACTGTATCTTATTTTGCACAGTCTGCATCCGTGTAAAGTGTTTCTTGACTAGTAGTCACAGAGAACATTTTATTACAGCTCATTACATCATAATTTCCAAGAGCATTAAAAAATAACAGAAACCAAGGAATCACAGCTTTGTGAAAATTATATACTTCTACTAAAGAGAGTGTTACCTGGTCAGTTCCCTGGGAAGCATGTATCATTGGACCTCCTTGTCAGAACTAAACATTTCAGCACAAAAAGAAAAATGATAGTTTGTGGATTTAAAAGAGATTTATTTTTTTCTAATCAATTCTCCAAACTTCCCCTAAAAATAAAAGTGGGGGGAAATTCTGGGAGCAGAGTAGGAAAAAACGCTAATTAACAGACTAGTCAAGACATGAGATGAGTACATACATAAGAGCACCATTCCTGGTTGCAGCTTGCAGGAAGGGGTGAATGTGGGCAATGCAAGGCTGGAGTTAAGGTAACACTGAGGCACTAAGCATGTAGAGTAGGTATGATGGTTTTATCACTGACTGTCAAAGGAACATTGGCATTGGAGGAAGTTCAGCTTTTGAGAATGGTACAGGCTAACCAACCGAAGAGGGAAGGAGAGAAATTAATAGTGGAAAAGTAGATTTGTATACTGGTGGGACTGTGAGCCAAATGAAAATATTAGGTAGTGTAAAGTGTGAACAAATAGCATCCTAGGAGTGAGCTCCCAGTGGGAAGTGGAGAGGAAGAGCTACTGAAGCTTACACCAGGGAGGTGGGATATCAACCAGGGAAAAACAGTGTCACAGAGAGCATGATTGTGAAAGATTTGAAGAAAAAGAAAAGTCTGGTCCACATAGTCCAAAAGACAGAATGGTTCCAATTGATTAGCAAAACAGAGATTCTTGGAATTAGGTTTCAGTAACTCATTGGTCACTTTAACAAGAACCATCTCAACAGAGTGAAGATCAAGTTGAAATTGAGAAGGTTGGTAGTCAGGTGTATAAATAAGGCAATCAAGAAGTTTAGTGGTGAGAGAAAGCAGAGAGACAGGATAGTACGTTTAACAGACTGGTGGAGTCCAAGGAGGGCTTCTTTAAGATAGGAGTTATGATTGCATGTTTTAAGGATGGATGGAAAGGATCCAGTTGTGAGGGAAAGCGTTAACATGTTAGGGTAAGGACAACATTACATTACATTGATTTACATAGTGGCAGCAGATTCCGTAGTGCTCTTATGATCAGTAAAAATAATTCAAATCACACACAATAACAAACTGGTACAAAAGGAGGGCCCTGCTCTTGCAAACTTACAATCTAGTTGATAGCTGAGGGCGAGTTGATGGAGTCAGAATGATCTTTAGAGGCTGTTGGTTATTCAGATGGCTTTATTAGGATGCTGGCTGAGTGTTAATAAAAAAGGTTGCATGTGTCTCAAAAAAGGTGGGTTTTATAAGAACTTTTGAATTTTGTGTACAAGGGAGAAAGTCTGAGGGAGCGGGGGAGAGAATTCCAGAAAAGGGGCACATCACGTATATATATCAAGGGTGCTATATAGGTTGTCCAAGGGCAAGTCTCCACTTATATGGCTTAGGAGGTCAACTTAAAAACTGATGCCTTTTCGTCTTCTCTTTATGTTAACCTCAGTAGTGTCAAAGCTGCCACCTATGGAGTTGAGCTCCAGAGTTTTTCCCAGCAGGAACTGAATAAATGTTAGTGACTACCTAAGGTTATATATTTCAGGTTCCTACTTGACCATCATATCTAAGATCCACTCAACAATACAGAATGAGAGAACAATACAGAATGAGAGAATATGTTAGGTTTATAAACTACTATGTAATTATGGAGGTATAGTAGGTTAGCGTAGAAGAAGACAGGGCATATTGTCTTTGAATATTGATTCTTTTTTAAATTACAAAAACAAGAAAATAATCTATACATGGGATTTATCGGTCATGCTGGGCAGGGCATAAGGGGAGGGTTTAACTATGATGGGATGTGTGTGGCAAACTTTGCTCCATGTGATTCGCAATTGTGATGCATTTTATATAGTTGCATCTGTTTGAGATGGGGGGTATTTCTATAGGCAAAATGAGAGAAATAGTTAGGAAGAGATAGAGACAAATGATAAAGAACAGTGTTCAGAGGCTGTCTGCAACATTTGCTTTTATGTTTTAAGTGTATTATGTTCTCCCATTGGAAAGAAAGGTATAAAAATCATATAAAACCTTGCCAGAGAGACATTATGGAGTAAGAGTGTGCAAAATTGCTGGAAAAAAAATGAGATTTTGGTACTTCATTTTAATGACAGGCATTTTATATTTACATATTTTATCATTAAGTTTAATAGGCAAATTTTAAAGAGAAAAAAAAACGGGCTAACTTACCTCCTGCATACATAACAGCCAGCATAATAGAAGATATCCATGCAATTTCACTATATGAGGTATTAAATATTTCCTGAATTTCTTTGAAAAACACTGTAATGGCTTTGGGAAATGCATAGGAGAATCCAATGGAAATGAAAGCACCCAAAACTACAACCCAACCCCATTCTCCGTCTGGAGGGGTATGCTGTAGAGTCACTGGCATTTCTGGCATTTCTTAGGATGTAAATAGTCTGTAAAATACAACATAGGATGTGTTAAACAAATAATACACATATTATTGTGTCCCTGCACATGCCATCAGAGTCTGTATGGTATACAGCAAGTAAAATGTGCTTTTTCAAGACATAAAAACAATAGAGGGCCATCTTTAAATTGCATTAAAACCTCATTTTTGTTTATTCACTAAAAGGAAAACATAAGGTATCTCCAGCCATATTGCACTAGGATAATATATATTTTTTTTTTATTAAAAAAGTGGCCTTTAGCCCTTTCACTATAAGCAAAAAAATATTTAAAACAAATCACTACACTCAAACCCCTTAAGTCAATAGTGTTAAAAACATGTAATATAGGGCAGTATGTGATGCATACAAGTGACCCTATGAAACATAAAAAATATCTATGACTGTAATCAGATGCTGCTAAACATAAATTAGGTCATTGTTTAGCTGTGGCACTTATAGTATAGAAGACAATTTACGCAATAGAATATATTTTCTATTTTAGTGTAGGTTTTTAAATCTATTATCACTAATAATTATGTTGTATGTATTGCTTTCATTTTTAAAGAAGGCCCTACTTCCCCTGAGCAAAAATGATGTATAATGTGTGTGGGCTCATCAAACATGCAAAAGGGGAATTATGGCTTAACAAATATGTAGTAAAAATCGCAAATAATATTTTGGTCCTTTGGTTATGAAAGAATTCAGACTGAAGGGGCTAAATAGCTGTAAGTTTTGTGCAAAGCATGAGCCTATGAAAAGTGGGTACAAGAAATACTAAGATTGCTTTCTATTTGTTTACATTTAATTAAGAACTGCACCAGAAAATAATCAATAAACATGCATTGTTGTCTTAGCATTCACTTAGATGCTGTTCCTATAGCAAAGTAATCACAGTTTCAATAGAATGACATAAACCAATAATAGCATAGAGATACATAACAGAATGAATGGAAAGTAACATTTCTCTGTAATACAAGGAGTTAAACTGAGATACCCTCTCCATTTATAGCTAAGCAATGGCTCCTAATGTCTGGTGACTTGTCAAGCTGTTCAAATGAAATGCATGTGACCGAGTTTTACATATGCAATGTCATGACTTACGGTTTTGTTAAGCGCGGGCCACATAGTTCTATATACCGTGAAAGTCAGACGTGTCACGTTGGTGATTAATCATTAGTAGCATTAAAGGATATTTTCGAAACATAATATTTACTTATTTTATCTAAATATGCAGGTTTATCAAAATAATCAACACTTAGCTCTGTTAATTCGTAGTTGTAGATGGATCTCAAAAAATACACACATGTGAAGGTCATACATTATGTCTTTGCTTTACTAATGTGCCAGGACATGTGCTGAGCTATATCACATGGTCATATCATGAGAAAATTCAGAACACATTTTTCATCAGTTTTTGTTATGGCACTTTGTTGTGTTTTTAGGTTTTCTGTAAGTAAAGAATATCTTGGATATTTAAATGAAAGGTTGCATAACAAAGCAATTATGTAGATAGCTATCCTGTGAAGCCAGTTACACAAGCAACAGAATAACTAAAGGGCACTAATAGAGAAGTAGCACCTGACTGTATTTGCAGGCTATGGGGCTATAAGCGAGGACTGGTCTGGGCAGTTGTTGTAACCTCTGCAACGGCTTTGGATCGATGGCCATAACAATTTCCGCACCTTGTCACTTAGCGAGCCTAAGGTCTGTAAGGGGAGGTTTATAATAAACAATGACACAATGAATGGAATATAAACCTAAATTAAATATTATTTTCATCAATACCCATTTACTTTTCAGTAAAGCCCTCCACGAACACCAACAAATCCCGTTGTTTTTAGTTAAGCATTTTTAAATCTATACGCTAACCAAAAGGGCAAGAAAGTTCAATGGTTCTATATGCCAGAGGGCATGTTTGGTGTTTCAGTTTAAGTATAGTAGGCCATAGGTTAAATATGTTATCATTGAAGCTTGGTCATGAGCAACTATCACAGATAACAGTGCAGAAGTATAAGATTAGCTAGAAGCCTGCTAGCAGACATGAAGCATGGGAAGTTGAAAAGTATGGAAGACATAAGAAAAACCATAAAGATAAAGATTAGCTAAAATAATACAAAATGGCAAAGAGAATTTCCAAACCAAAACTGAACATGTATCTCACAAAGATCCTTTAAAAGTCACATTAAAAAATAAAATTCACTGTATATTATGTTTTACAAATTTTAATCCAATATGACATTTTAATTTCACGTCAGAAAAGCATGAACTACGCACATATATTTCCAGGGAAGAAGTTCGTAACACAACATCTTTGACAGAAAGATGGTAAAAAGGTAGAAATACCCCGTAGGCAATACAACACTTTTCTGTTCTCTTTTATAAGCCTCCGGGGTTTAAATTAACTAAAACAGTGTTGTTTTCTAATACTATAACCACATTTTCTTCTCTGTTTGTTCAGTTAAATGCTGATTTTAACATTATCCTTCTGAGAGTAAGCAGTCTGCATTTTCTATCAGCATCAGGTGTTCATCATGTACTCAGGTCCACATCATGCAGGTCAAAGTTATAGAATTAACATAACATAATTAGCTTTCCATATCATCAGCCATCATTAAATCCAGATGTATTTTGTCCCTCCAGGAGTAGTATTTGACACTTCTGTGGTACTACATACCAACAAGTAATATACTGTAAGATAGAGTATTTACATCAAAAACCCTTAGCCTTAAAGGTTAACTTCCATGAGTGAATAATTTGTTTTACCATAAAAATGAATAATTTTACGCAAGCTACCATTCTAGAATCTATGAAAAAAGAAATAAAATAAGGATATCATTTTTAGGCACTAGAATTTGTCGGGGGTTTTTTTATTAAAAAGTCAGTATGGGTAATTGTTTTTATTTTTATAAACTGTCTACAAATATATTTATATTGATTGCATTTATAAAAGATTCAGTGTCTTCCACTACAGGTTGCCATAAAGTATGCGCCATATCTCCATGATATTTATTTTACATTTTAAAAATATAATTATGTTCTGCTAACCTAAATCAATGACCAGTGTGTGTATGAAACTAAGCAGTTGCTAGAGCTTTTTACATTAAAATGCATATTTTCTATTATGTCTTGTATCCTTAAATGTGTTGCTTGAATAACTAGGCATGCACCACAGTATAATAAAACAGCATATTGCTTTTCTTGCTAGATTTAAGAAAATATAGTGAATCACAAAATACTTTTTGTTAACCTTTATTTTTTAAAGCTTTCAGGAAAGCAGTTTGTAATGTAGATATTTAGGTAAAGTGTCAACCAACTAGTTTTCCCATCTGGAGCTATGCTGTCTAACTAAATTATTTTTGTTTTTACCAAAAAACCTGGAGGGGTTGAAAAAAAATCTAAAGGATTAAATGTGGTAACATCCAAACGTAGCCTGTGGGTTATTTGCATACCCTAATAGTTAAACATTTTAAAAATCCAACCTAGAACTATTATTTTAATAGGTTAAATATTATATCACACACACAGTTTTTCTGGTTACTGCTTGATCTAAGTTTAAGATAAAATAATAAAACGTATTTTGGTCATATCGTAGGGGTAGTGCATTGAGTAAAGCGTGATCATAGGCACAGTAGACACTACCATAAAGCCATTGTGCCCCTAAAAGACTGCAGTCCTTGGCAAATGCCCATATTGTTAGGCCCCATTTATATGTGGGTAGTTTCTTAAGAGGCATACATATGTGAAGCATTTCAAATATCTCCACCTTATTTCCACTTTATATAATAATAATAAAGCATTTGGTAGTTATCTAAGAGTCCCATCTGGTGTATTTTTGGCAAGTTGTAGGAGATCCCCGGTTATTGTTTGTGATGTCACATCCAAACATTGAAGTGTGCAAACAAAAAATAAAAACATAAGCAGTACGATTCTCTGTTACTTTTGCCAGTAACTAGATCCCTTCATATATTCAAGCTTGTGATCCTCAGAGACCACAGAGCAATGAAAGGCCTGGTCTGATGAATCACGTTTTCTTTTACATCACATAGATGGCCGGGTGCATTGCTTGTCTGGAGAACACATGGCACCAGGATGCACCCATGGAGGCCCCACCTCATAACTTACAGGACTTAAAGGTCTGCTGCTAATGTCTTGATGTATATGCTTTATAACCTGTCTTTGGTAGATAATTTTACCTCCATGTTTTCTACCCATAAAACACATCTACATTGAAAGATAAAATGGCTTAGTATGGACATATCTGTATGATACTGCAGATATGTATTAAACGTGGAAATCATGGTCTAACTGAAAAAAAAATGTGATGGACATATCTATATGATTACATATTGTTGATAAGAATGATACGTTCGTCCCTTCCCCAAACCATAAAAGCATAATATTTTCATGTTGAGCGGTGCCAATAATCATCAAAATAATAACTGATACAGTTTTGCCAGAAATGGTTGTTTAACGCAACACAAGTTTTAATTTGTCAACCTAATAGCTAAACTTCATATTGCGGACATGCATTTTATTTGTATTATGGTTAAAAGGGTGCTATTAAGGGAATCTATAACTTGCACTGGGCTTATTTGTAATGAATAGCCTTATTTCATTACTATATGATATATCATTGAAGAGCTGGTTGTTTTGTATTTGTTATCTATAGCTGCTTGTAGTATTTTATACATACAAACCTCCTACAAATACACAATCCTGACTGGATAAAAGAAGATGCATTTAATTGCATATGCTGTAAGCCTTTTACCTTCCCATTCGTGTCAGTGTTCACCCGCCCCTCTGGTCATGCCACAATCAGACCATTTCTGAGAGGCCAGCCTTTTATTTACAGCCTAAATGAATAGTTTGACCTCTATTGCACAGAACACCAACATACTTGTATCTCACAGTGTGTGCTTTAAAATACATCTATGTGTTAAATTAGTATTGCTGTATTTCCCCTTTCCAATTAGACATATAAAACAGATTGCCTGTGTTTACCGCTTGTATATATTTCTATATCGAAGAATCAGTATCTTACAAAAATTGTGAAAATATTCTGAAATATATTATGTACATGTTTTTATTTTTATTTATTTTTTTAAACATGTCTTTCGCTCATGAAGTGCTCATCCAGCATGTCATTCTATATTCAGCCATAAAACATTGGATATAATACACACCTATTAATTAAAATGCATGCAAAATTAGGACTGATCCACATGAATATTAATAAATATTTGTGCAAGTGTATAAAATACTGTCTAACCCAAAATAAGGATTGTATAATGTAGTTAATTTATACTTGCACTTTTTCTTTAAATATCTATAGGACCAAGAGCCATATGGTATCCTGAAAATCTCATATGTATTGGCATGCCACCAGTGCTTATCATTTAAATGACACAGAACGTACAACAAAGAAAGCTTACTCTTGGGCAAAGTACACACTGGATTCTATGCAAATGTAATTTTTTTAAAAAACTGTGTACCTTTTATTGTGTCGTGTAATATGCTTTATGAATTGCCTTCTGCCAATGACATAAAATTAATTTTATTAGAAAAGTGCAGTTTAAGTTAAGCATCCTAAATCTTTTTACTGTACTCTATAATGTTCTGCAAAAAATCCTGAAGATTAAATATGAAAGTGCCAGTTCTTTCTATAGTCTCTACCAACAACAAAAAGTTTTACAAACGTTCAGAAATGCATGGTATGACATTACTCTTACTCTAGAATTGGAATGATGGAGTGAACACAGCTAAGTCCACATGATATTATGGATTTACAAAACTTCTGTGCCAAACACAAATTTGAGTCCAGCATTCTGGATGGAAATTGAAGAAATGGAGAGGTAACTGTTGACTACACCTCATTTAGTCTCAATTAATGCCATTGTATATTCTCTTAGGATACCTGATTTTGAATATTTCCAGGTTGGTGTTGCCAAATGGTTTATAGGATACTAGACTTTAAAAAAGGTACCAATTCAAAAACATTGCTTATATAATGAATTCCTATAATTCTAGCCCTGGATTGCAAGCATTGCAACCCCCTGCCCCATATATTTGCAAGGGAGACACCATGAACATTTAAAGGGACCATGCAGTATTAAAAGCACATGTGATGGATGGTTGTTTCTTTAATGGCTTGACTACATAGTCACTGAAAAAAATCTCAGCATTTGAACTGCTGACAGATATACCAATGCCCATCTACAGTAATTGAAATGGCAGGCATACCAATGCCCATCCACATTTAGAATGCATATGTGCACACTATGAAATCATACTCACAACCCTAAAAAGTACATTATGTGCATATTTTGTAGAGTTCACTTTAAACAGTGTAAACGTTTAATTTTGGTCATGCTCTAACTTGCTCTATCTATACTGTGTGCAACATACAGTGCAGTCAAGCATTTTTTTTCACAATGACTTTATTCCTGATTTAAGAGACATTTTGAGCCTGTGATGCTATTTTATGCCATGTGTGTATATTTTGGTCACTATTTGTAATCCGACATGCAATTTTAGATACCCTAAATCAGTGTCTGGAAGCCCTCAAGCACCACAGCAGTACACTTTCATATAACCACTGATGGTTCATTAATTTGCTCATCTGAAATGGTTGTCCTACATGCCCTCATCTAAGGAGATACTGAAAACCTGAATTGTTGGGAGAACCTAAGAATTAACATTGACATACTTGGTCATTAATCACAGAATGAAGGTCATAGACCAGTACACAAATTAATAATAATCCAATGAGTACACAAAAACATACTTGCAATTGTTTCAATTCAAAGTTTTTACAAATTTAAAGGCTACTATAAACAAAGCTATAGAAAATTATGTCAATGTATTTAAAACAAGACAACACATACTTACATTTTGCTTTAAACATAGATCATGGTAGCATGCCAATTCATGATAAACCATAAAAGTATTGTATGCAAGAACACAGATAAAAACAAATCATTTTACAGCATATGTTGTACTGACAGCATATACTGCAAACCAAAACAAAAAAAACTATACAACACCTGTTAATCCAGAATGCACCGTGGCTATTCCTGCTGCTATGAATGGTGAGCTTGATTTACTTTTGTTCTTACAACTACACACTGGTGTGTTCATGTCAGTTCATATAATTAGCTCCTTGCTGATTGGCTAACGTGAGCCATACCTCCTCATTGTTTGCTAAAACACTGCCAGTTCAACGGCAGATATCAAACATTAAAGGTGTGAGAAGTAGATGTTAACAGGTAGATTGAACCTTATTTTAATAATGTGTCACGTTTATGGCAATCTCATCAACAGTATTTTTTATCTTAAAGTAGTTCTAAGAACCCTTTCAGCATGGTATATGTATATTATGTGCAATTTCTGAGGCACAATATAGGTTAATGCAGGACATGTTATAGTATATAATGGGGTTGCATTGCTGTCAGAGTACAATTTGGCCACTGTGCATGACCAGCAGCCACAACAAGCATAACAATTGTCATGAAAGCTGACAATCTGTATATAATCAAATTTGCTGTAACTGAAAAATGATATAATGATTTAATTAAAGAGCACAGGCAGATTAACCTGTAGTGGTAAAATTTGTGATTTTTTTTACAGTATTTCCACAAGGGGGAAGCAGTTACTTTAGTTGCACATTGTTAACGTGACTATTTTATTAATGGTTACCTGTTAACAACCTAATTGGTTGTTGATGCATTGGGGTTGCACCTCATTAGTTATGATCATTTTTCAGACTTTTAGAACAGCACCAGGTTTTTCTAACAACCTTTAGCTAGATTCATAAAAGTGTGAAAGATGTTTTTTTAATAGATTTTGCCCAAATGCCCATTGCATGTATCTAAATCTATTTAAACAGTTTTTTTAAATGGCCACTTAAACAGGTGAATTTCTTGAAATGCTCCAGGGTAGAACATGTGAAAGTTATACTACTAGGCATATACTGTATACTCTGATTTATTTACTGTGAAGTTAAACGTAAAGGAAATACTTAAGCTATGTGCTTCTTTGGTTTGCATTTTTATTCAAACTTGTACAGGTAAATATTAAATATTAGGTGTTTGGTACCTTCAGTTATCTCATGGGTTATTTCCGATGATGGACCATTTTACAGCATAATAGCTCGGTTTTTAGTCTGCTGTTTTCTGGCTAGAGCGCTGGGCAGTGGTTGTGCCACATAGTTTGCTGTCTGGTTGATATAAATTGCTACTTTGATGTATATGTGAATGACAGAAGAAAAACCGTTTTAGACTGCAGCTGATTGCATGTATTGTTCTGCGACATGTATATATGTTCTGGAAGAAATGTGCTCATCCTATATCCATTGTTTGTATCTAATACATAAAATATCAGGTGTCTCCTAGCACCATGCAAACTAGTTAACAGTTTCATGACACAGTAAGATCAGTAGGTGAAAGAAATCATTTTCTTAACAAAACGATGAACCATGGCTCAAGAATCGTTTATTTTGTGCGCCCGGATTTCCGATACCATAACGCCCAACCGAATAAACACACGCACACAAGTGCTGAGTAACAACACATTTTTTGTACCAAAAAAATGTGTAACCTCAAAATAAAATCGCTTTGGAATCCAATATACTAGGTTTAATATATAATTATTATACTTTAACACCACACCAGCAAAGAAACCTCAAAAGGACAGTGCTGAAGATCAAAAAATGATTTACTCTAGTCTAATTCTGACACAGTTGGTAGGACTAAAGACAAATGTGCCTGCAACACCTCCCTCCATGGCCGAGATCCTTAATGCTGAGTGCATTTTGTAGTAGAGGATCTATTTTAAACAGAATATGTCGCTAGACAGGTTGACAATGCCTTTGACTTAGTAACCTGTTATCCTGAAACTATCAAGATAGTAATATGAAGCAGATCTCACGTAACCTGACCACCTTGTGGCCACAAGTGAACGGTTTTCAGAACCTAATTAGCTGGCTTGTTCTTATCTGAACACGTTTGATGCACGTTTTGGATAATTGTGCCCTGAATCTAGGATCTTCCATGAAAGTAGCATGGCCGTGTTTTAGATTAAGCAATGATCAATGTAGCTCCCACAATATATGTAAAGTATCTAGGACTGGAATGTATAAAATTTTAAGATGCTCTAAGCAGGACAGTAAATGTTTCACTTACAGTGACTATGTTTATTTTGAAACACTTATGTAAGTTGTCTCCATACAAAAGCAATAATTAACTTACCGTGCATGTGTAAGAATTGCTAAATAAAATGGAGATCCACAGACATTTCTACTAGTGACTTAATTACTGTTGGAAAGCATGGAGTAAAACGAAATGAAATATTTTGATGGCTTGAAATATCAGCCTCCACCGATTAGTTAAAGGGTTCTAAAGGGACACTAAACTGGCAATATTCTAACTAGTGGAGTAATTAGTTTGAATGCTCTTTTGGTTTCTATAGTGATTACTAAACTAGTACAAATGGATCAAAAACGTTTTGGACAAATGTTTAGTTTAGTTTCAGGTGTATTTATTTGTACAACAAACGCCATTGTCTGCCCTTTTGATTCTTCTCTTGCATCTTCTTGTTTTTCTTTCTTCTGTCTCCTTTCTTCATCCTCTGCTCATTGTGTCTTCTTTCTTTGTCCGCTTCTCTGTTCGCACGGACTCCAGTTAACGTATGCAAAGAGGTGGAGCCTAAGGGCCCATCCTCTCACTGACTGGCATGAAAACACAAGTCTAGTGATTATTCCACTTACTCTAGATATTTGCCCCAGAATCATACTGCAATAATAGTGCATACCCCTTAATTTATTTTTTCTACCTAGTAAAATCTACGTTGCCAACTACTTGTGATACAATAAGTATAAGACTCTAATGTTAACAAGCGAACTGATTACAGAACCTAATTATTTTGCTTGTTCTTATGAGTACTGCAAAGTTTGATCCTTCTAAACGGAATGTTACATAAAAGCAGTACTAAGAAAAACACACATTAGGATTTACATTTTACAAATATTTCTTGATTAGAAAACAAGACCCTTTTTAAAATATTATTCATATAATTGTTGATGTAATCACTGGGGAATTCAAAATCAGCTTTATTTTAGAGTAGCCTACAATAAATGTACTGCATCACCAAGACATATATAATAATATAATTTTAGCTGACATTTTGTACAAGAAAATATTGTTTCACAGCATGCACCTTTTTATAAAATATGCCAGTTTGACTATTATTGTAAACGTGGCTCTACAGTTAAGGTAGGATTAGCTGCTTTTACTCACTCATCAGTGAGTATTGGATGTTCTTTTGGATAACATGGTTAATCCGGCAATTGCCAATGATTTGCTGACTGAAAGCGCCCCATACTCACTCTCTGTAGTATATGGTCGTCAGCAGCAAATGTCCGGTCACATACGAATAAAAATGTAACATGCAGCTGTTGTCTGCACCTGGGTCAGTCTGGCCCCGAAAGTACCCATCCAGCTTGGTGGGGATACATATCACATTTTTATAAATGTTATATCTTTGTCCCCTCGGGATTTGTTGCTCACGCACTGGATGGGACTTAAAGATACGTACACTATGAGTAGACCTTTTCAAAAAGCCCTGCCCAGCATAATTGAGAATTTCCACTAACAAGCCTTTGATATGTGGGGAGGAGAAGGGCTGCTGGATAATGTTATGTGGAGGGGAGTAACTGGCTGTTGGATAATTCAGTGTAAAGAAGGATGGGGGGCTAATGGATAGTCTTGAGGGGGGTTGCTGGATAGTGTTGCGATGGGAAACAAAAAAAATCAAGAAAGATCACGTTAATCATAGCTATATTGTATTGCCCATAAACGAAAGTATCTCCTGAAATAGATGAAGAAAAAAACATTAATTGCGATGTAACATCTAAACCAGACCTCCGTGTCACTTTATACGCAAAGACTATGTTGTTTCTAAACGTTCTATGGTTTGTGGTGTAATATGTGCTCTTTAATGACCTAAATCAAATGCAAGATCATATACCGTACAAGTATAGGCCGCACCCTAAAAGTTAGTTGCTTTTTTAAAGAGAAATTGTAATTTAAAGTGTAATAGATATGCTGCCACTCTGTGTGTCCCCCGAGACATGCTGCCACTCTGTGTGTCCCCCGAGATGTGCCCCCCTCCCCTAGACTTACCATTGCAGACTCCCGGAGTCATACTAAGACATACTAAAACAGTAACAGGCAAACTAATTCATAAGGTAATAAAGATCCTTCTTTCAAGTTTCCAAGCGATCTTAGTCACTTTGTACTTTTTTACATTTCACATGCAAAACACACTTCCACCAGATATGCGGAAAAAATGTAAAGGCCTCTGTGCCAATTATCACTTTAAAGGACTGATTTTGCAGCTAAGCAAATCTAATGCAAATATGGCTGCTTAAAATGGTGACCTTCTGGGCACATTCACAAAATTATTGTATAATGCACACAAAGGGTAGGCAAAATATATATAGTTAACATAGGGCACAAGTAATCAACTCTGCTAGGAAAAGTGTAACTCCCCAGCTCTGTTCATCAAAACCTTTTGTACCTGGTTTCTGAGGTACTGCACATGGCCAGATTGACATCCCAAACATCACAAAGCGCTTCTTAATTTATCTAGCTATCTTAATTAAGTCAAAGCCTCAGAGAATCATCAGTCCGGATCTGGCAATGCTAGTGATGTGTGTTTCGTCAAATACATAAAAAGCACTCTAAGCCTAAACTTTCTCAACACAAATATAGTCATGCCTGCAAAACACAAACTATGAGGTAGAGCTTTGGAATTTAATAGGTACATTCATATACAGTAATCTTAGATATATTCAATACAATTATAATCTTCATTATTACGGCAGCACGTATTGACAGATTAGTGGTACTGAACATTCATACACATGGTTAGTGTTCCCAATGGAAAGTAAAAGTTAGGTTAATTCCTAGAATCTACATAGACATTTGTTGTTGTAATAATTCCATATAATCATTTAGATACAATTCTAAATTAGACTGGAACCCATCAAAACTTGGTCTAGAGAATATTGCTGATGCTATAGTGATACTAGTAGTATACATTATCATATTATCCTATGATATTGTACAATATATCTGTCACCTTCTGTTTCTCTGTCGGAAAAAGAAACTTTCAGCTTTGTTTTCGTTGTACAGGAAGCCAATTTATGGCAGTTTTAAGAGCTTGTTTATACAACACAACAGTGCTTCATGTTCATGTCATGTGAAATCTGTATCTGATTATCTTACGCAAGAATATGATTAATGAAGCAATGCTGGACCAAACTTTCCACTAATGTTCTGCATCAATTAGCAGACAGATAATACATGTGTTTCAGTCAGTACAGCATTTCCAATGGCACCATATGGTCACAATTTTTTTTCTCGAAAATTAGAGCAAGAGGACGAAGCGCGTACAGCATGTTATTAAAAAAATATTCTTTAGCCGTCAGCAGTAATTTTGTTTCTATTTGAATACAACATAACACTATATATATATATATATATATATATATATATATATATTATATATTGTTTGGGATTCCAGCACAAATATCCTAAAATTCAGACGTGACTGCTATGTCCTCAAAACAGGAGTATTTTGCGGAGGTGCGGAGGTGTAAGTCACTGTACGTCACAATGCTACATTTATTCTCTCCACTGGCAACACAGGATAAAAAAAGGCAACGCCCCTTGAAATCTAGGCCAGCAATAACATGAAATCACAAATTGGGATGGTCTGCCTCCCTATAGCAAAGCATCTCCAGTCTAAGTCACGCTTTCAAATCACAGAGAGCATCTGGTCCATGTGTAGGAAAACATGGGAGAATTGAAAATGGTCAGTAGGGGTATGTTTTTATTTGCTCAGATTTTCCAATCTTCTTCTAATAAGAATATTACATTACAAAATTGGAGCAATCTTAAATAATTCTACACAAAGCATAAACACAGGACTCAAGCAATTTACCTTGTCACTGGTAGTGAACGCCTCTTACTGATGTCCTTTGCTATTTTTTCCTCTTTAGAGTATGAATGGGTACATTGGAGTTTTGTGACGTTACAGATGCTTTAGTAGGAGGGGGGAGGCTAAGAATGCTCTTGCTGTAGCTGAAGGAAAAAAGGGAGGGGAGAGGAGGGCGGTTTGTGCTGGCCCTGCTGATACTGGCTCTCTCTCACTGTTTCCTAACCAGCCTGAACAAAGCAGAAATGCCGTGGGACAGCCCTACCCAAACATTTGCATAACTGGCAATTCACTATTAAGAAGATCGTACCTACATGGCTCAGTGAAATGCGTAAAGATCATCTTTGTACATATGAACTTATATGCATATTTACTCATCTCCATCTTTATAAAAGTCCATTTACATACACCGATACGCCATAATATTATGACCACTGACGGATGATGTGAATAACACTGATAATCTTGTTATTATGGCACCTGTCAGATGGTAGTATATATTAGGCAGAAAGTAAATATATTTCATCCTCACAGTTGATCTGTTAAAATGAGAAAAAAATGAGCAAGCTTAAGGATCTGCGCAACATTGACAATGGCCAAATTGTGATGGGTAGCCGACTGGGTCGGGACATCTCCAAAACTGTGTGGGGTTTTCTGGGTCTGCAGGAAAGTGGTCCAAAAAAGGAAAAGCAATGAACCGCTAAGATAATCATGAAGGCAGGAGGCAGACCCATGTGGTAGAAAGGCATCAGAACACACAGTTTGTTGCGTTTGGGGCTGGTGACCTGGTCTGATGAATAAAGCTTTTTTTTCTCATCACTTGTATGGCCAGATGCGTGACTTCTCTGGAGAGCATATGGCACCATGATGCACTATGGAAAGAAATTAAGCTGGGGAAGCAGTGTGGTGCTTTGTGCAATTCATGTGGATGTTACTTTGACACGTACCACCTACCCTAAGCAGTGTTCCCTCTAAGCTGTGCGCTTGTGCCCGCGCACATAGCATTTTTAGAGAGCGCACACGTCCAAAAATTGTGCGCACAACGGTTTTTCCTAATAAAAAAAATATATATATTTTTTTATACTTTATGCGGTGTGGATATTGCGCGCACATAATTTTGGCTCTGGGAAAATTTTTGCACAAGAGAAATTTTCTGCGCACACCACCTAAGAAAAATTAGATGGAACATTGACCCTAAGTATTGTTGCAGACTATGTACATCCTTGATGACATTGACATTGGCCTCCTTCAGCAGGATAATGTGCAAAAATGGTTCAGGAATGGTTTGAGGTGCACAACAAGTTCAAGGTGTTGATTTGGCCTCCAAATTCCCCAGATCTAATCCAATTGAGTATCTGTGGGTTGTGCTAGACAAACAAGTCCAATCCATGGAGACCCCACCTTGCAACTTACAGGATCTGCTGCTAACATCTAGGTGCCAGATACCACAGTGCACCTTAAGAGGTCTAGTGGTATGGGAAACTATGGCAGCGTAGGGTTACCATGGGTGGTTCTTCAGATGTGGGTCTTTAAAACTATGGGCTTGTTTCAGATATTTATAAATCAGTTCACTTTAGTTAAGACTGGTATTATTTTGAAGACTTACTGACTTCTTTGAGTGCGTAGTTGCTCAGGTGATGGGGACAATGTTGTTACTCCACTACCTAAACAACTTCCTGTTGAGATCGGAAGTTTGTTATGTCTTCTTGTTCATGGGGTACCACAGGGCTTAAGCTTTCCCTTGGCAGAGAATAAAATGAGAAAATTTTTTTTGTACTTTTTGGTATAGAGATTGAAACCAATGCTATTTTCTACCATATGCCTCGGGCCAAGCTGCCCCACTTATGATATAGCTGTGTAAGGAAAGGTTGCTGTGAAAAGTGCAGCTGCAGCAGGCCCAGTACTCTCTCAGCTGACATTTTCTAGTTGAGTCATAACAAGGAGCAGAGACTTTTGCCAATGGTTGATTTGGTGCTTCTTGCACTTCATCAGAGTTACCTGTCAGATCAAGAGTGTTTCTGGAAGGTTGTATCAGATGCTTCTAAAACCATTATTGATCCATTCTTTTCCAACTCTCTGTTATGAGAGGCAGCAGGGCCTCAAGTGCCAAGCTGGTGGGGAGTGATACAGCTTTGGAAGGTGGACAAGGAAAGAGAAGCATCTTTTACATTCCTGTGTCACTCTGTCCTAGCCTTTACATGCCACTCACAAGGCCACATGCTACATGCACTGGTGACATCCCAGACAATGTCACAAGTGCACAAATGCTTGGCCAGCACTGAAGGCTGGAGTAATCCATGGGAGGATCCACAGCAACCAGGGATGAGCATACAATAACCAATGTCCCTCGTATTTCCTGGATGTTATCGATAATGGCTGCTGCTGATGACACCACTGAAGTCCGCTTCCTTTCTGTCCAATGTGTCCGCAATGGTTGCAATGTCTGGGTGGTTATGATGCTGATGAGGTGTACTATGTTTCATGGTTGTTTCCCTTGCCTCATTATATGGGAGCATTTCTGTTGGCCAAGCAGGTTCATTGGATTGCTGCAAACTACTTTCATTTTTTTAGGTGGCTCATGAAGTAAGGGGATTAGATAAGACCGAGGGATCTGCAGAGGGGTTGTCATTTGTGGTATAGAGACTGATACCCATACAATTGTTTCTTTACTTTCTTAGGTAGCTGAGCTGATAGATAAGCTGAGCATATCAATTAAAATGGCGATCATGGCTGAAAAACACTTAGGTAGCTTTGGTCATTATTGGGTAGTTTGGGATTAGTATGTAAAGTGATGCCTATAGGTGAGTAAGTAGGGGTACTCAGGGGGGTGTCAGTCAACTTTGTGTTTTGGGCTATGTTTCTTTTCTGTGCAGATCGATTTGTTAACAGGATGTTGGGCCAGATTTTATAGGTGTCATTGGGTTTCAATTAAGTTCACAACACAATCTTTTTTTCATTTGTGTAGCAACAGAAGCAACAGCCCAAAGTCTGCTGGAACTGGTTATTAAGCAGATTTGAAGATGAGTCAGATGTGTATACATTTTACATACATCTTCACTGTTCCAATAAGAATCCCAGGGCACTTATATAGGACTGCTTGTTGATTTGAGATAAGGAATTTAAAGGCAGAACCTTGGTTTTGATTGGCTTTGAGGGGGGCAGGATAAGTTAGCGTGCATCCCACTATTCCTGGAATGTATGGAAAGTATTTCTCAACTATAGTTTAGTGTATCAAGCAGGCAGTAGCGGTCTTAGGATCCATCAGGACAGTGGAGCTTATAAATCTCATAAAGAAGGATCTAGTAACAATCTTCCTTTGACAAATTACTCTTTGGTAGGAGTTGATTCTGTGAGCATGGCAGTATAGGTCCAGGAATCAAGTGGCATTGGGGAGATGCTGGAAAGAAAATCAGTGTGAAAAACTGCCAGACGTATAGGTGGAATAGCGGTATGGCACATGGAGCTGGGGGTAGATAATAAAGATTTTGAAAGTGTACCTGAATTATATGAGCCTAGATATGCTGCTTGTATGGTGCTGTGTCGCAGGATTTGGCTGCGGCGGGGGTGTGGTGTCGGTGGGCATATGATGTTGCAAGGTGGCAGCAATATTTCTCACTAGCCTAGTCCAATATGCCACTAGCAAGATTGGCCCCGATATGCCTGCCAGGATGTTGGAGGTTCTGGTGCGTTGGGGATTACACATACATACATATTGTGTTGAGGTTTTGGAATGCCTTCTGCATGTTGAGGATGAATGTCTTAACTGCCACAATTATGCAGCCATAAAGGAAAGGTATGGACAAGGAGGGCTTAGAGCAAGAGATTTCCTTTTCTTGGTAGGAAACTTCTGTTGTGATGGGGTTATTTATATCACATAGGGAGATTGGAGCTTTCTCTTCCAAAGTGCCTAAGTTGTAAATGGCATTTGGCTTGGCAAACACACACCATGGTAAATGCAGTAGGATGGCATACTGCTATTGTGTTGGTTTTTTTGGTGTATGGTAATGCTGGTAAGAATTTGAATAAAGCTATGGCCACATCACCTGCAGATGGCATTTTTGGGAGATGGGGTGCTTTTTATTGCTATCCATGGCTTAGGTCAGCTCTTTTAAGCAATTGCAGAAAAAAGTTTGTCTTTTATGTATTTCCTACTCATACCAGTAAAGGAAAAGTATATTTGTATTATTTTGAAATATAATTCACCTTTAGTCTCAAGGGATTTCAGGAGTCATTTCTGGGACAAAAGTGAACTGTCCACTGAAAATTGGGACATCTAGTCATCGAAGTATATAGGGAATTGCTTCTCTAATACTTATATATTGAGAATTAACTTTACTAATTGGGTTTAAATGTTTGTTTCAGTATTGTTTCTTTAAAGATATTAATGATATTGGAAGCACCTTTTTAATTTTTATATATAAAATTATGATAAAGCATCCATAAATACCCATTAACTAACTTGAGTCTGAAAGCTGCTAGGATACTTATATGCAGAGGACTTTAAAAAAATTAGCATGTCCTCCAAGGTCATTGAGATCAGGTTACATCATATGACTCCCATTTCTTATCCATTTGTACAATGTGAAACTTGGAGCCAGATAGAATACAAGAAATGCTGGCACCATGCCAGGAACATGTAGCAGTGGTATTAGAGAATACAGTTTTAATGATAAGTGAATTCAGATTATTTTTTTGGTATTGTGAACAATGGCTGCTTCTCACTAGAATTTAAAATCAGCCTTTAGCTGGGATTGTCTATTAAAAATACTTAAGCAATATAGGAGGATTATTGGAACCACTTTTTAAAGTGTCTGTCTTGCTATCATAGCACATGATTTATAAAAAATTAAAAACCTAAAAAATAAATTGGCTTTTGTATTTGGCAAATCGGGAACATTTTATTTCCCACTGGAAGACTTTGATTTATGAGCCTCCAAGGTTGAGATACTGCTGGTAAAAGGTTTTTCTATTAATGTGCTACAGTAATTATACTTTGGCTGCCTGCCTAATTCCTGCTGCTGAAAATGACCAGTGTATACTGAGTGGGAAACAGATAGTTTCAGGAGGGCAGAAAGATTAGTGCAATTTGGCAAGCAGCTTAATGAACTAACATTAATAGTAACCATAAGGGTAAAAAGTTCAAAACCAGTAACAGGGTGAAAAGAGAGAAAAAAGAGACAGTTTCCTAACTATGGAGGAATGCATATCAAAGTAGCTTGTGTACTTTAATATGCATTCTTAAAAAGAACTGAGCAGGTACCTGACACAAAAGTAACACTTACCTCCTTCAGGGTCCTTAGCATTCGTGAGATGAGGAGTACAGAAATGCACAATACATTTTGTAGTATATAAAATCTCTTTGTTCCTAGTATATGAATTGACTGATAAGGCATCAACCATAAAGTTCTGGCAAGGGTTTGCGTTGATTCAGCAGTGACTGGAGCATAGGGGGGGCACACGGGGTACAGGGACCAAAGTAGGGGGGGCAATTATAAAACGCAACACTACATATACAATATATAGGTGTGTGTATATATCTTTATATGTATATCTTTATATGTATCTGTGTTAGACATGCATTTTTCACTACATAATATGTACTTTATCTCTTTGAAGTAAAGACCATGATTGAAATATGTTTTCAAACTAACAGCTGAACTGGAAGTTATTTTTCATCCTTTAATGTTAGACCCTGCTGACAATATATTTTATATTGAAAAAATTGGACCCTATGCAAGCATTTCTGTCGGCCCCGCTCCAAGCACCCTAGCATGCAATCACTCCCTCCTACCACACCAAAAAAAATATTTGCCACACTGATTAGGGAAAGACTATGAGAGTCAGTGCAATCTTCTCTCCTCTGTAATCATCCCCAGAATCCCTTTGTGATACCTCTCTTTTACTTACTCCCTGTAGTGCGGGTATAGATCAAATAAACAAGACATAAAACAACACTTGCATGTATAGATCAACTAAACAAACCCTATATTTGCAGCTATACAAAAATAATTTATGGAAACATAGCATAGCAGGTATAGCTCAACACATTAACACACAAACCCAGCTTTGAATGTATAGATCAATTGAAATTCACATGTGAACTAAGTACTGAAGGTATAGATCAAATTAACAGAGTCAGACATACAAATCCTGTATTTGCAGGTATACAATAATAATGTATGGAAACATAGCATAGCAGATATAGATCAACAGAATAACACAAAACCCAGCTTTGTAGGTATAGATCAACTGGAATTCACATAAAAACTCAGCATTAAAGGTAGAGATGAAAACCTCCTAAATTTCAGGCATTGATTACTGGTTGCACACCCCAAAGGCCAGCCCTGGCGTCCACACTGCTCACATAGAACCTGACTGGCCCCCAAATTACACACATATGACTTGCCATCTTTGTCCCCAGCATGGGCTATCTTGGTCCCCAAGGCTCAAAAACCCTGCTTGTGCCATCTTTGCCTTTGCATGTATCATAGATAGTGTAATTGATTTTTGTAAAGACTCAATATTTTACACTTTCATTCACACAATCATCTACCCCATCTCCTCTTCTCACTATCTACCCTATCCTCCCCTTTCTCACTATCTACCCTATCCCCTCTTTCTCACTATCTATCCTATCCCCTCCTTTCTCACTATCTACCCTCTTCCCCTGTTCCTCACTATCTACCCCCTTTCTCATTGTCTACCCTCTCTCCCCTTTGTAGTTCACTTACCTTGCAGAAGTCCTGTGGTGAGAGTGTGAGTCCTCTGTGTCGCTGCTCTGCCGCGGTGTACGCTGCTTCACTGCTGAGCGCCGGTATATGACATCAGCATGAAATGCTGGCACTGCGACTAAGACAGAGGCCTTGCAGAGGATACTGAGGGGCGCTGAGTGGTTTCTGAAAAGTATTCATGAGAGACCAATTGGCGCCCTTCACTCTCTTGTCAATCAGTGCTGCCTCGCAGATGCACAAAAAAAAAGATGGCGTTTCAATGCCGATGCTACTGTACTGGAGCTCTTTGCCATTTTTACAAAATGTCTTGAATCCCCCAGAAGTCTCTCCTTCAGATAAAAAGTAGTGATTGTAAACAAGATAACTTGACAATACACTGGGCTAATCTGGTTACCTTAAAATATAGACCTCCGCATCAAGCTTTTTTCACGTGTTCACATCTTCAGTGATTCAGCCTATGAATCAGGGGATTGAGTATGTTTGAGAAAATTTGCACAGGTTGCTGCCTTGATATCATTTGAAAAAGTAGATCCTAACATTGAACACAGAAAGATGATCAACATCTTGGGGGATGCTTCACTTGCCACAAGCAATTTCAAAACAGGAAAAATATTGAATAATAAAGTATGAGTTCTTGCTTTGTTAGGGGTTAGCCATGTGTTTGTATCACTGGGGAAAGGGTATAAAAGAGTTTTACACTGTTACATATTCTATACAAGGCTGGTCTGGGCATAGTGAGATAGCTCTGGTGCTTTAAGGCCTGTGGCCGCTCCAGTGACGTAAATGCGGCTGTCAGCTGGATGTGCGTGGCCACACATTACATTTTAATGTTCATGTAGTGTACAACTGGGCATATCCAGCCGGCAGCCACACACTGCATCACCCGATCTCCTGGGTAAGCATGGAGTATTATTGCCACCCCTTTTTTTTCCATTTAAAAAAATCAAACTTGGTTAGGAACATAATTCCTTTACTTTGGTTTCTTTTCATACTGATTACATTACAATATTTATTGTTCTTGGAATCCAACCTATTGTAGGTGTGCTATTTGTACAATATTTGTTTCATGTTAAACTATGGAATTTTAGAACTGGTTCGCTGGCTAAGCAATGGTTCATAGCTATTGTAAAATTTGTGTGAATTTCCAGATTGTAGGTGTATGGAAAAATTCCTTCGCCACAAGTATTTGTAAACAGCATCTGTGTCCTTTGAGATCCTTTAACGTATGCACATATATAACACAATGGTATAACAGCAATAATTAATTACTTCCCCACAGCATTATTTAGCATCTGTTTAAATTTATTGCAATAGATAATGAGGCATAATATGGCAACACTTATGCAAACTTAATTGCATGCAATCTGTTATTTGTTAGCACAATTGCGACTTTGAATGAAGTACCATTTTAAACTGAAACTGAATACAACAGTGGGGAGTCTACAAAATTAGTTCAATAACTAGAAGTATCCTAAAAAACGGTTGTACATACCCCATACAGACGTGACTAAGAAACATCCTATTTTTATTTTTAATTATTTCTTTGCTTAGGTATTTTCAAATTGTTTTTCTTATTCCATGAAATTCAGATTCATGAAGTTAGTTATTTTATTGCCACTCTTTTTTAAAGTTTAAATAGTACAATGGGGTAAGGATCCTTGGGAGTAGAGTGCAGCTAGGCAGACAAGAGCCATGTGTGAGTGTTCGGGAGTGTAGGCAATGGGAGGGAGGAGGTACCCAAGGATAGGTTGTGCAGTCTGGGGCTGAACATTGAGGACATCAGGGAATATAAGAGTATTCTACCCACCTCCTTCTTTTCAGCCACTTTGATGTCAATGGCTTGGTGACAGCTTCCCTCCCTACCCTCTTTGTAATAAGTATTTTGTTTTTTGTATACAAACTTTATTTCTTGTCACAGAAGCCAGGGATGTCCTTGCCAATAGGGGATGGTTTTAGAAGTTGGTGGTTTATGAAGTGATGATGGCACTATCCTTCCCCTAACCTTTGGGGTTGGCAATGGATTATGACCATGCCAATTTAGCTAAAAGCAGGGTAATGGTTTGCACTATTTAGAGGTAAGGCTGAGGACAAACGGTGAGGTGATGTACCCAAAAGAGTTTTTATGTTATTGTTAATAAGTTAAGAGTTCAGGGAAATATATTAGAGCTGAGGTCAGGATACACTATGACAGACACAGGTAGGACCATCTGAGGACAAGGTGTAGTGGGTTACAGGGGTTTATATAGGGCTAGGAATTGGAAAAGGCCAAATTAAGTTTTGGCGCCAAAATTACGTCACTCCGTACACGACGTCCGTGAGCGAGCCACGTGCCACTAAGGGCATCAGAATGAGGTGCAGAAGAAAATCTTCTGATTTATGATTTTTAATTGTTTTACCAATTTTTTTCTTTTTCTAATAAACTTCCTTTATCTGCAGATATTTTGGGTGATTTTCGATGCTGAAACACCACACCAAGCCAAATCTTTGTGGTATTGCTACTGAAGTCCTTTCCTCCATAGACCTTGATTAATAAGAGTGTCGGGCTGGGTGATTCATAATGAGCCATTCTGTTTGCTAAAGGTAGCATGATAAGGGGCAGTGTGTTTGTCCAATAGATTAGGCTAAAATAACAGAGCTAGAACATATACAAATGGCTCTGAATTAACAGAGATCATGCTGTCAAGATAGTTCAAACTCTTCTGGGCGCCATTTCAATGACACTTTTTGGAAAATCATCTTTTCTAAGATGATTTTTTTTTGTGGTACAAAACACACCTCTTCATATTAAATAACTTAAATAGGGATTGCTAAAGCTTTTTACTGTCTGTGTGTTTGAATCCATATTTTGGTAAAGGTTGAAGATAAAAAGTGGAGCTGCCACAATCTCAGCAAGCAAGATTTTATTTTTCAAACCAGGTTTATAAAATCAGTAATTTAGTATCTTCTGATGTCTGTCACCTTTTAGGTGGTATTATCTTTCTCCCTATGACACAAAACACTAGAATATATATTAAATACGTGGGGATCTGGCAAACATGACAGAAGTGTTGTCTGACACATTTCCTTTAACAAAAAATATTGTGTGTTTTATTTCTAACTGTGATAGATATAATTTTAAGCAAGTGACCACTGGAATAAACAAGATCATGGCAAAGTTTGTCATTTCCGCCTTGAAGAAAAGAGTTATATGTGTAAAAAAAAAAAATATGAAAGGGACTTTAAGAGTCAAACTCTTATCCGTACAATACTTTTTTTCTTGGATGTGTCCATTGGATCTAATAACTGTTTTGAAGAATTAATATAACTATCAAACTCTTTTGTTCCTACTCAAGAAATTGTGTCATTTGGTGTGGATGTCAAATTACCACAATATCTGTGATTTGAAATGATCCCTTACAGATGAAACAAAGACTTGAGATGTAATCTCTGCTAAACCAACAGATGTGTGTGCATGTTCTAGTTAGTGGGAAATATATTATCGCTGTAAAATGTGTTTACCCATTTTGTCAGATACCAACAGAGACCAAACCAAATACCTGATCCCCACAACAGTAGACCTTGTTCATCATAAAGGATTACAATTACCAAATTATTCTGGATTACTCCTCAATAACATACAAGAAATTGCTTGTTGATTCTATCAATATATAGTTTTATACTTTGTGTGGAATATTTTACCCTCTAGTTTATTATAATGGATAAATTATTTAATGATACATTATAATACAGATAATCTGAACAGGAAGTTAAATGGCTGACCTGTGGTTTAACAAAAATGGATCTATAACACAGTTATGTCACGCTATTTTAATTGAATCTTGTGACACCACTATAGGTGCTTATTTAATGTGTTGAACTGTAAAAGGTAGGATTTAGGATAATGGCAGATTCACGTTAATATCATTAGCTGCCTCCCCTGCTGTCTCTTTAAGAATCATGGCTACTGCCAATACTGCTGTCTTTTTATTGTATCCAATAGATTGAATATAACAAGAACATTGGTGTTATTTATCACTGATGAAATTTTAGGATCTACTCAGTTGTGTGCTTCTTTGTGGAACTCTTTAAACTTATAGGTTAATCAATATGCTGTTTTATATCTCTTCACTTTGTGCTGCATTTTCCTACTCATTTTCTTGACTTATTTCACCTAAATCATCTTTTCTTCATAACTGACTGTTTAGGTTATTATGTACTGCAAAAATTACATTTTTGAGAAACCATGAAAATAGCAAAATTCTATTTACTTAAGCTTAAAAGCAACTCATATCCTTATGTCTGAATTGCCTGAATGAGCATGCAGTTGGAACCCAATCAATTCTCACAAAAAAATCTAATAGCTGCATCCCATTGTTAGTAACATAAGCTAGTGAGTGCCTCGATAAATGAGCAAATCAGTCACCACGATAGAGCACTGAAACAGGAACAGACCTCGCACTCTTACCACAAGAATTAAGGAAAGGCAAGAGATGGGAAGAGAGCTGGTGACAGAAGTGGCAGCAGCATGTGGTCCAACCGGAGAAGCCACCAAGTACCTTGCACCCTGCAGGATGAGTGCAAGGTGCATGATGGCTTCTCAGATGGGACCCATGTGCTGCTGACACTACCCTTTTTATAATGCAGATAATTCAAATTGCTGCAATAAACTGTGTGCTTAGCTGTGTGGCTGTGTGATGTATGTATGTGTACATGCATGATGTATGTATGTGTGTGAGTATATCCTTGTGTATGTGTTATGCTTTTTTCTAAAAGGTGTAAGTCTCTATAATGTGACAGTGTTTGTGTGTGCAAACATGGGTGCCAATGCATATGTGAGTTGTCCCTTAGTTTTACTTGTCTCCTGGGCCAGAAGGTGCCAGCTTTCCCATGGTACAATTTCTGCTTAGATGCTGCTCCACTTATCAATCACCCTCTCAGTAAAGTAAAACTCCCTTACATGTAAGTCTCTGATCTTCTAGTTTTGGATTATGACCACTTATCCTCCTTTGAAGTAAATGTTCCTCTTCTACTTTGTAAATAATGCATTCATTTTAAACTTTAAAAAAAGATCCAATATAAATCATTAGAGAAGAAATGTTTTTTTAGCTGGAATCCAGAAGGTAACCAGAATGAAAAATGAAATCAGAGGAAGGGGTGGGTGTGAAATCACACTGAAAAGTGACAAAATCAATAATAATAATGATTTGTTTATTAATATAACAATGAATTTATTTCTTAATCTAAAACAGGCATATGATTATCATTAGAAACAAAATCTACGTGTTTACAACTAGCAGCAGCATCTTGGTATCATTTTGATATTTTTCAGGTAAAGCTTTCCACATCGCACCATTTTCATACCCGGGAACTTTTAGGCTCTGGCTACCCGGAGCCTTCCCATAAGGGACGTGGCCAAGACTACGCATTGATGTCAGTGGGTGGCCCCTGTTTCCGCAACGTGTAGGATTCGAGTGTCGTCCTGGAGAACCAAAGTGGCTGTGATTCTCCCTGAGTATCCTGTCAAAACCTGGAGAGTTCCCAGGTATTACTATTATTACAGCAGATTTCTTTTTGGGTAAGCAGTAACTTTAGGTTAAGGCAATAACTTTAACCTTCTGGAACAGGTCAATCCACACAACCTGATAAAAAGGTTAACAAATGTGTTGATTAAACTGGTTATTTCTGTTTAATAGAAAATTGCGATGATCTAATTAGATTGTTCTAAATGACATTATTACTACTAATTACATAATTTTGTTTATCAACAAGTTCACACTACCTGTATACAAACATACATTTTTCTGCTTGCCTTTTCAGTATTTATCTACAGATTTTTTCAGAAGTGAAAACTATACTCAAGCATAAGTTTGAAAACAAAAAAAACCTCATATATAATTGTTTAAATAATGCCTGCTGTAAAATGCACAAAAGTCCAAGCAAAATGTACTCCAATATATATTTACATGAAAAATAGGATTGGAGTTGGTATTTAAAGACGTGAACGAAAATAGTCCCACCATTTTATTTTGGCCATTTTTTATGTCATTGTGATGGAACCCTCCATCACTGGGGCCCCTGGAGAGGCCCGAGAGCCAGAATATGGCTATGTGTATTTTCCTTTTTTTAGTGTAAGGGTTCTTTCTTAAAGTCAATCTATTTAGGCATGATAAACAGTAATAGAACATTATAGGAAGACCTCTTATGAGCTATGTGTTAACAAGATTGGCTTTATTTCTGGAAACAGGATTCCATTTAAAGACACAGAATTTGCAGCCATGTTGCAAAACTGGCTTCTTCCACAATTACCGGTATTCAATATTTCTTGGCACTGAATGGCTTCTTTTGGAGGGATACTGCAGAATCCTCCAATGCGTTTACAAAACAGACCACAGGGAAGTAAAGCACATTAAGTACAATATTTGTCAATACTTTAAGATATATAAGAATGTACATGCGTCTTTTCCCTTATCACTTTGTGACTGCAATCTCTTCCTTTAATCTTGTTCACTATCTGATCACTCAATCAGTAGATCACTTTAATTTGGTAAACAAGGGCTGTCCAACCAGCTCTACAAGTACTGCTTACGAACGTTTAAGATTTTTAGTTTGGATTCTCTTCAATAATAAATCACTGATCACCAACAAATGTTTTCTTTTGATGTTTGTTTTATGTTAAATATCATTTTCTTAAGGTGAACTGATACACACCATACCAAGGTCGTATTTGTGATTTAGACAAAATACAATATACATATTATTGATAGTGTTATTGGGTAAGATTTATTCTTTCAACACTTTTCTTTGTTTATTTTTTTCAAGATTTGCTTCTCATTTTGCAGCTTTATAACCATGTAATGCATTTTGTAACTTACAAAGAAATCATGAAAGAGAATGGCATATTTGTAATGAATGTGAGAGACTATAAAATACCTATATACCAAGATAAGTAAAAAAATATATATATCAATCATAGGCTTTTATATATGTGACTCAACTGCTCAAAGCTTCGAACTATTTCTTGCTGTTGGCCCCCCTCTGTCTTGTCCTTCTCTAGAAATTGTTACAATAGACTTTCTCATAAAAGCAAATCTAACTGTACTGTAGTTTATTATATTGAAACATGATAAAAATCTTCACAATCCTGCGATTGTCTGTCTACACTTGTAGGATAAGTGGTGAAAACACATTTTGATGGCCACAACTGACCATCCACAAAATTCAAAGCCAAGCTACAGTATACATGATATACGGTATATTAAATATTTAATATTTAAATTATATTTACTTAATTTAATGTAATACACAATGTATTCACTGTCAAGCAACAACATATTCAAGGAAACAAATAGCATTGCTATTATTTATCTTGTGCATTTTTATGCACCTATGGGAGAAAACATTTTAATATCTTTGATAATTAAATATTAATTATATATCATTTAAAATTTTAATAAACTCATTTTAAAATCTATACCTTCACGTTATGTGCAGTAATACTGCAAGTGTAATGTTAATAGATGATACTGCAAGTGCATTCATTAAAATATACATCATTAAATAATTTCATTAGGATGTCTGTCTTTTTTTAGAATGTAATAGATTCCCTAAGAGTAGACTTGGTAAACTTTCTCTTTTAAACAATGTAAATACTTCCTTTTCTGTAGATTTCAAGCATTTGATTTCTGAGATTAGAATGTAATGATAACCTGTAGCACAAAGTCACCCTGAGCTTTGTTTGGAAATAAAACACGGGTTCCCTCTAGAGCTATCTCAGCTTGATGTCACAAAAGAGGATAAGACAAAAAAACTACATGAAAGTTGTTCAACAATGCTTTAGGGGTTATGGCCAACCTTTTCCTAATTTCCCTTTACTCTTTTCACTCTGAAAGTTCAGTTCAATCTTGAAGGCAAAAAAAAGACTGAATTATGGATAATAAGACAAAAATACCTAAAGAACTGACAATTTTCTTCCATAAAATATGGGCTGGCTTGTATTTTTTTATCTGAGATTTTATTGAGTTTTCAGAGGTAAGTATAAACTTGATAAAGTATATCAACATCCAATATCATACTTTGACCTTAAGCCTCCCTGGAGCTGGCTTGTATTGACAATAACATGTTCCATAGTAGCCTTGATCTATGTGGTTATGTAGCATGTGAACCATTTTAGAAAAAATGCCTAAATATTACTTAAAGGAACAATATCATCATAATATGTAATAACATTTGATAATGTAGAAATAAATTATTTTTGTTTTTAAATATTGCTGGCCTGAGTGACGACCATGCACCATTTTTAAGGTGACCAGCAACAACCATGTGAATTTTATACAGCAGTGCTCATTAACCCCTTGAAGACAATTGACGGTCCGAGCATGTCACGTGAAAACAAAGGTTAACGACAATTGACGTGCCAAGACCGCCATTACTTCAAACGGGTGCAGATAGCAATCTACGTTTGCTTTCTCCACCCAAAGGGTGTTGCTGTAATGCCTCGATGTTGAGGCATTCAACAACACTGAGATCGGCATCAGGGACCATCTCTGGCCCCTCCCCGGGGTGTCAACATCCACCATGCACTGATGGTAGAATTAGTGCATGGGAAGAGTTAAAATACCAGCATTTGAAATACACTGGGGTGTCTAGTTTTCAAAAATATCTGGTTTTATAGGGCACACTGAATTGTCCCGGCTCAATGACGTACCAAATAGGGCATAGGCAGTGGATCACTAAATGTCAAAGTTCAACATTGAAAAATGCACATGCCCCAAAGGCTGCCCTTTTGCCCCAAAACAGCCAGGCACAAAGGCTGGTGGTAGAATTAGTGTATGGAAAGAGTTAAAATACTAGCATTTGAAAGACCTTGCGGTGTCTAGTTTTCAAAAATATATGGTTTGATGAGGTAAATTGCATTGGCCTGCTTCAAAAATACCCAAAATAGCACATGGGAAAGAATTACCAGATTTGGAAAAGATGGTTTTGAAATAGCAAAACACTACCTGTACTTATTGCCCCATAACATGCAAAAAAATGAAAAACATTGGGTATTTCTAAACTCAAGACAAACAGTAGAATCTATTTAGCAGATTTTTCATTAGCTTTTATATAATAAAAGATTTTTCAAGTAAAAAAGTCAGAAAAAAGTATTTTTTTCTAATTTTTTCACCGTATTTTATACTTTTTTTATAGTAAATGATATGATACAATCAAAATAATGACATCTAAAAAAGGCATTCTTGTACTGGAAAAAAAAATATAACTTGTGTGGGTTCAGTAAACGGGAAAGAAGAAAATTACAGCTAAACAAGAGTACCGCATAAATGGAAAAACAGCCATTGTCATGAAGGGTACAAAAAATAAAACCAGCCATTGTCACGAAGAGGGTTAACCCCTTTAAGACCGGGACGTAAGTGGTACTTCCGGGTCAAAGGTGACCGGCAGACCGGGACGTGCCAGGTACGTCACCACTGATACGCGCGACCATTGATACGTCGCTTTGAATGCTGGGATCGCGAGGGACGGCTGCTACTGACCGCTGGGTGTTCCCAGCGATCAGTAGCAGCCACCCCCCCTCAATTCCGTGCACGTGATCGCTTTGCAGCGAATCACGAGCACGGAATTTAAATATTTAAAAAAAACCTGCAGTCTTCAAGGGAAGACGCAGTTTGCAAATGCTGGTCTGGAAGGGGTTAATTAAACCTCACAATTAACAAAACAAAAGACCAATCATGGTGATTACTTCGGTTCTCTATTAACCCTTACTTTATTTAAAGGACCAGGAGAAATAGCTGATTTGCACTTCTCTCTCTCTGTTCTACTAGTATACCTTTTATAGAACAAAGGAAAACAATATATATATACAAGAAAGTCTGCAGAGCAATGTATAAGTGTTATATATATACTCCTCCCGGTATAAGGGTGATTTAGCCTGGCAAGTATTACCACATTGGGTGCAATGCCCACCTTTCTAATTGCTTCAAAGTGAACCAGCTGTTAAAAGATGGCTTATGGGGTCTATAATCAATAGAAACCAGAATTTGGCATTCTGTGATATGTACACAGTCCCCAATATACATAAAGGGGTATTTTCACCTCCTGGCAGGCCAAGAGCATCCATTTTGGAACCTTCATGATCAATGTGGCACCTTCATTGTCAAATTACCTTTCTATCTCACAGATTCCACCCATGCTAAGGCTGCATTTTTATGTACAATGGATATAGAATATAACATATACCACGTAGCTCTGTCGATGTTGTTTTGGTATTTGTTCTCAAACACCATTGTCTGATATGCCTAATTTAGCTTTCTTACCAAGATAGTGCTTGGTGACTAATAACTATTTGGTAAGTTTTTCATGCAGATGAATTGTCATTGATGCAATTTGATCTACAAATCCTTTTGAACGATCATATTTGGGTGGTTTGGTGTTTAAGAAAATATATTTTTTAGTGACTTGTGTACATTTCTTAATTATGTAAATGCAACTTTTGGTGGTTTAAAACATAACATGAATACATGTCTATCACAAATTGAATTTCTGGATATGGTGGTTCATAAAGGTAATAATTTAATATTTTTTAAAAATACTAAATTGTATTGAAAACCTGTGGCAGTGAATTCATTACTTTAATTATACCTCTTGCCATCCACCACATCTAGTTGCTAATATACCTAAAGGGCAATTTAAATGGGTACACATATTGTGTACTGAGCCACAAACTTGCTTGGACATTTGCAGAAATTAAATCTTTCTCACCTAGAGAGAAATATAAACGTGGGCATTACACCAAGTAGATAAATCACCCATTCACTAAGCACTGAAAGTATAAATAAATAAATTTATATATTGTTCCTCAGAATTTGTTGTCTATATACTTCTTGCCCTTGTTCTATATACCAATCCATAACCAACCTTCTTACGCTGTACTCAAATATATATATATACCGTATTTATCGGCGTATAACACGCACTTTTTTAACTAAAATTTGAAGCTGAAATCCTACCTGCGTGTTATACGCCGATAAATCCTGTTATACGCCGCCGCCTGCCGCCTGCCGTCTGCCTCCGCCGCCTGCCTCAGCCGCCGCCGCCCGCCGCCGCCGCTGCTTCAGCCGCCGCCACCTGCCGCCGCCGCGCCTGCCGCCTGCCTCGCCGCGCCTGCCGCCTGCCTCCGCCGCGCTGCCTACCTTTCAACTCTTGTGTTGGAAGCGTGAGGCGTTTTGTCTCGGTCCGGCCTTCACTTGCTGACGCCGGCACCCGAGACAAACGCCTCACGCTTCCAACACAAGAGTTGAAGCGCTGAGGCAGGCGGCGGCGGCGGCTTCCAACACAGGAGTTGAAGGTAAGTGACCGGGATGGGGTTAGGGAGAGAGAGGGGAGATCCTGAGAAGGGCGGTCTAGGGTGTGTGTGTCTTAGTGTGTGTGTCTTACTGTGTGTGTGTCTTAGTGTGTCTGTGTGTGTCTTAGTGTGTGTGTCTTACTGTGTGTGTGTGGTTTCCCAGATAGCAGTGATTCTGATGAAGTTTTTTTGTTCAGTTTTTTTGTTCAAAAATGGGGGTGCGTGTTATACGCCAGTGCGTGTTATACGCCGATAAATACGGTATATATATAAATAAAACATCAGACGCAACTTGGATGAAACAGGTTGTGGTCCTTTATTTAGTTTACAATTCAAACAATAACCGTCAACAGTAACATTAATAACTTCATAAACAAATGTAACGTAACCATATATACCAGCCTTTAGCACAAGCCCAGAGCATACCAAACTACACTATATAACCTTGCCAACCGCCCTAAAAGCCAGAAGGCATAACTTAAATCTCAAAGTTCACCCCATAATATAGGGCAACCATACCCCAATAAAAGACCACGACAAACGCAAGCAATAAATACACAATTTAAGGGTGAGTGGGAGGGCGCATCTTTATCAATTATTGCATGGCGTCTTCAGCTTAAGGTCAGTGCAGACAGCTCAGCGCTTCGCCAAGTAAGTGATCCGTCCCTTCCAAAGCGCAGCTTTTATAATTGAACTTCCCGCCAATAGCACAGCGCGAGGCACCCCAAAAAATGCGACAAAGCCCTAGCGCAGGCTCAAATGAAACTTGCTTTACATAACCAACACTTTTTTTTTTACATCCACCTGCTGACCTTTCCATAACCCTTCTAACTATTCTTTCCTTTAAAACGTGACCTCTACTTGCCCCCACAACCACATGTCAGCCTATCCTAAAGGTGCAGGCTTTATCATATATGGTGTACTAGTAGAACATTGAGAGAGAGAATCACAGCCACAGATATATTATCAAGAGGTAGGACATGAATCTCCCTGTACCTTACAATTTTTTGGCTTAGATGCAGTACCTCTATCACACAGAAGCAATGACAGGGAACGGAAATTGTTGACCGGAGAAGCATCTTAGAATTTAGAACCTAGTACTTTAAATCAAGCAGAGGCCAATAGAGAACTGAATTGGTCAGCGTGTCCATTGTTGGTTTCTGTCACAACTGCTGTGATCCAGGAGCACACACCACAGAAGTTCTTCACCCTGATACACTTAGCAAGAGGTTAAGGACGTTGGTGATCCCAATAGTGTAGAGGCTCATGTATAGGCAGATAGGCAGATATATAGGCACTAAGTCATACAAAGTACTTACTGGAGGTGCAGCATACCTGTATAGGTAATGCCACAGGTAGATGCCCAGGACAGGTACTGCAGGATGCCAGGTCAGGTAGTAGCCAAAGATGGTTTTGGTACACTTAATGGGTAGTCAGACAAAGCCAAAGTTGGTACATAAAGCAGGTGTTCACTCAGGATAGCCAGGTCTGGTACACGGTTCAGTTCAGCAAGGTACAAACTAGCAAGTTATAGAGTAGTCAGACAATCCAGGAATCAAATCCGAAATTTTAGGAAGAGATTTGCCAGATATGTATAAGAGGACACTAGGGTGCTTCTGAATAGCAGTTCTTGGTAAAAAGCAAAAAAATATATTTTGAGAAACAACACATTCAATGTGCACTGGTCCTATCCAAAATGAACTTGTAAGAATGTAATGTATGGGAAAAAAGCATATAACGCGTGAACAGAAAGGGTCCAACTGTCATGTAAATACTGTCTAATGTCCCGTTGGCTTTATATGGAGTTGCAAGTAAAACATGAAAAAAAAAACTTTAACGCAGGGCTCCAAAATCTTTGCAATAAGAGTAGCCCAGGGAAAATTGCTTCTCCACTGCTTAGAAGGTATGACCGACCTTTGTAGCCTATTTCTCCCCGTGGTGGATACATAGTGTCTCTCATCCATTAACCTTTCCCTTTTACAACATGTTCTGTACAGGCAAAATCTTCTTGTCTGCTGGCTGCATCAACATCAGTTCCTGTCTCAAATCTGCAGAGGCTGCTAGCACACAGCAAAGAACAATTTTTTTTTGTTCTTTGCTGTGTAAGTTGACTTGTTTGCTTATACATTTATATTAACAACTCATGTAATTATTGTTTTATTATAGAAATATAAGCAAACACGATTTTAATTGTATTTTTTATCTGCAATACTAAAATGCTACAATGACGTTTGATATTGTCTCAGTTACATATGAAATATCACATTGCCCATTGTGGTTATGATACTAATGCATAATCTGACAATGTCATAATTCATTGTAAAATACAATTATCACCATAGGTGATCATATCGCTGAATAAATCATATGTATCTTTGAAAACATCTGTTTAGTTAGGAAATGTTTGCCACAAACACCCTAAAGTGTTATTAAATCTAAATAAAGCGTATCTCTGTAGTCTTGTCTGCAGATTGTTCTACTACTTTGTTCAACAAATGTCTCATGGGTGCAATCAACAAATTTCTGAAATGCTGTAACAGAAGTTCTAGCCAATCCCATAATGATTGCCAGTCTAAAAAAGATTTTTTGACGGATATGCTTCTAAATGTGTGCTCTTAACTAGCTGTTCTCACAGCTTGAATCAACCCTTCCAAAAGGATGCCATCAACAAATATTTATTGGTATTTTCACACATTATTAGCTGTATTATTTTTAAAAAGAAAATCAATAATATACAAATATATTGTGATTGTAGTAGAAGCATAAAATAAAGTATGCTGCTGGAATTCTCTTCTGAAAATGCTCAAGTTTATTCATTTATTATACATTTATTTCATAATTCAAGTAAAGTCAATATTTAAATGAGAAAACTATGCTGGATCCTCCACTTTCCTGATATAGGCAGCCCTTTTGTTCTAGATTACCAGCATAACAGGCTTCCAACCAAAGATATGGGCAGTCTGCAGCTGGGCCAGTTTCCAGTCCAACCACCAGATGAGGCAGCATTTCTCCTTCCACAGTCGCAATCTCTGTTTGCCATATGTATATATAATATATAATGTTCCATATGAATTTATTACTGTCAATATCTAAAAATGTAAATGTAAAAAATTAAGTAAATTAGATCATATAAAAGATGTTAAGCCTCGCAATGATCAATAGCGAACAGCATATTTTTTTTTTTACGTTCATTTTTTTCTTTTCCATTATTTCCAAAGAACTGTTATAAGCAACTTTGCAACCATGGACAATTATGAAAACCAGAGGAAGTGTAAAGTGCTGCTTCTTTACATATTTTTACTCACCGCTATTGTTGTAAGCAACATAGTATCCCAAGGAGAGAAATTATGCAACGACTTAAAAAGAGAATTATTCACTTTTTTGTACAAATGTGGGTGTTTTCATTGGAATTTCAGCAGGAGGCACAAATTCCCTTCAATTTAAATAAACAATATGGTAATTGACAATACACAATAGCACATTTTGCCTGGCAATCTCCAAAAGATCCGGGACCAGAGCCCATTGCAGATCTGATAGCAGTGAAGTAAAGAAACTTACACCCTTGTGTGGGCATACATATGTACATATAATACATGTGCATGTATGTATGTATATATACAGGGTATATACAATATATTGTTACAAACTGTCTTTGTCAACTGCTTTAGTTAAATCTAGATTTTCTTTTTGGAGCATTTTATGGAACACCTCTGTAGTGCTGAATAAAGTTTGGAACATAAAAGGACAAAAGAAATTCAAAACTTGTGTTAACCCCTTAAGGATCAGTCTGTTTTTTAATTTTGTACCCTTCATGAACAAGGCTGTTTTAACACTTGCGGTGCTCATGTTTAGCTGTAATTTTCTCCTCTTCCATTTAGTGTACCCACAAAAGTTATATATTGGGCTTTTTTTCAGGACAAGAAGGGCTTTCTTCAAATATCATTTTTGTTAATCATATCTATTTCCAAAAAAAAAAAAAAAGGGAAAAATTAAAAAACAAAAAGCTAAAAAAATGCTACAATAGATTCTACTATTTGTCCTGAGTATAGAAACAACAATGTTTTTATGGTTTTTTTGCAAGCTATAGGGCAATAAGTACCATTTTGTTATTTCAAAACCATTTTTCCAAATCTAGTCATTTTGCCCCTTGTGCTATTTTGGACATCTTTAAAGCTGGTCCATGCAATCTACCCCATCAAACCATATATTTTTGAAAACTAGACACCCCACGGTATTTCAAATGCTGGTATTTTAATCCTTTCCATGCACTAATTCTGCTACCACCCTTTGTCAAACTTTGTGGTAATAATTTATTTTGTGTTTTTATCACACAAATTGTAATTAAGGTATGCATATGTCACTGCCAAACAACACTCCAATATGTCTTCAGCAACATCTCCCGAGGATAGTGATACCCCATATGCTTGGGTTTGTAAGGTTGTTTTGGAGGTAGAATGCCACATTTGGGAAGTGCACATTTTTCAACTAGGAACTTTAACATCTGGTCCTACTGCCCCTATGTCCATCTTTGAAGCTGGCTAATTCAGTTTACCCCATCAAACCATATATTTTTGGGGGATGAAAGGCCACAATTGTGAGGTGCGCCTTTTCCCATTTTGGTCAGTCTGTGTCTATGCTCTATTTGGGAGATCTTTAAAGCTGACCACTCCAATTTAGCCCTTAAACACCCTTTTGGTATTTGAAATGCTACTATTTTAACTTTTTCCATTTCAGGATTTTTGGGAAGATACAGCGCTAATTTTAGCACTTGCTCATAAAAATAAACTTTTTTATATTTTTGGACTCTTTTTATATTTTGTTGGAACTGAATGGTTCCCCTGATGGTGACATTACTGCATAATTATTTTTAAATGTTACCACATTGTGATTAGAAAGCTGGACTTCGTTTACTTGCATGGTTGAATGTATTCAATCTACAGGGGGAGTTCTCAGTTCTCAGGGGGGTCTGGAGAAACCCTCTTGGAAACATTTTCTTAAAGAACGCCACCATCTTGCAAGAGGCAAAATCTCCTGCAGTGGCGCTTGTGCTCAAACAGCTACCAGGGATAGAAAATGTTATTAATTGCACCTTACCAAATACTGCCTGGTCACCAACCCCCTTCTTCTAACATATTCAAAGTAAAATTAATAATACAACCTAATTTATTAAGTTATATCCCCTTACCATAAATGCCCAGCTCTCTTCTCTGCTCCACACACCATTGTAGCACTGCCCCCTCACTGCCAGTAATGCGTGGTCACATGATGTTGATTGTTCTTTTACCTCGAATCTTCATCAGAGCTGTCTTTCATAAGGGGGAACCAGGGATGATCCTATGGTTATTGGCATTTGGGTGCAGGATTTCTTAGGTGACCCCTCCCCACAGGGTACACACACTAAAACACAAACACATACTAACATACAAACTTACTAACACCGCTATGCCCAGTCAGCCCCTGTCAGATATCCCCACCAGCACTTGCCATGCTCCCAGTCAGCCCCTGCCATGCCCTCCATCGGTTCTTGGCATGTTTACCCTCAGCCCTTGCTGTGTCCCCATAATACCCCAGTTGTGTCCCCACCAGCCCCTGCCATGCCCCCTACTACCCCCTGTCAGGTCCACACCAGCCCTTGTCAGGACCACACCAGGTCCCCACCAGCCCCTCCAAGTTACCACCTCACCCCTTGCCATACTCTCCCACTGCCATGCTTCCCTTCCAATTCCTGTCTAAGCCCCTTCCATGCCATAAACTTAATAGAAATACTGTAGTCAATCATGAGTTTCTACAATAAAATCCACATTAATAATTATACTCGTAATTCAATAATAATACAAGGAAAATGTTGTATGCATATTTGCAGAGAATATTGCAAACACAACAGAGAAGAGTTGAAAACAGTGTAATGGTGATGACCATCTAAAACTAATCACAGCCATGAGAGATCCACTGACAACATAATACCACAGAGTAATTCATTTGGATGAAAATATAATTCAATTTGCATGTCGGAAGCCAGACATATCATCTTGAATTTAAAAGTCAATTCAGAAGAAAATGTTTAAACCAGTGAGCTAGAAAAATCTGTAGATCTCAAAGGGAAATATTTTACAATTCTGTGCACACATGTTCCAAAACTGCCTTAATCTGTCATATTTATTGCATTCTTGTTGGTCAGACATTTGTCCCTATCGTCATTTGGCAAAGAACTTATGCTGACAGACTAGTTTTTTTGTAAGCCCTAGTACTAATAAGCTGAATTAACATAGACCCTTGTTTGTGCATGTATCCTGATGACTTGATGCTTAGTAGTGCTGTATAGTACTCACTATATCGGAGTTTGCAACGTTATGTGCAATCAAAGTCCCCATGGCAAAGCTTGTGATTGGTGCATTCTCGTTTCACAATTCACCACTATATGGTTCAATAAATACTACCTAATGCAGTTTTAATGTTTTCTGTATAAAGTATGTGTATTATTATATAATCTCCAACTGTGAACTCTGTTTTATATAACATTTGGTTATTTTTTGATAGAAAATATAGGCAGGTGATTTAATTGTATGCAGATTCGATGACTCATCATTCAGCAATGCAAAGATTTCTGTAGGTAGTAAAGTGGTTGTAGTGCACACTCTGCTGGTTAAAATCAGATATTCTCCATAATGACAGTAATCAACAATACATTATTCATAGTATAAATGTATAGGTAGACAAACAATTTTGACAGAATGAAAGGCTATAAAAAAGAATGGGCAAGAATGATTTCATTCTAAAGGAAATTAATTTGATGGACTTAGTCCTGTCTTGCTCAATCATAGTAAAGATAATGCTAATTCAAGCCGCAAACAGGGTTGCACATAGTTATGCATGAAGAGGGACTGTTCAAAAGTGGTGTCATCACCGTAGCAACCAGTAGAACGATTCAATACCTGACCACTTTTCAAACTTTGCACCAGGATCACTTTTTTATCAATCACCTCAAATGTCTTACTCTTGTGAAAAATGCTGTATGTTGTATTGAAATATTACACAAAAAGAGTTTGGTGGTTCCAACTAAAAAAACTCATATCAAATTAAATAGATTATAGGAGAAGAGAGATTTATCTTAGCAAATTAGATTTCATGTTAAGCATAGGAAAGGATTTAAAATGTTGAATTTACCAACAAATTATGTTGTTTTGTCAGATTAAGTACAGCTTTTGGACATATGATACAATTTCAGTTTAGAAAGAAAGTGTAAATGAAGTATATAAGAAAAAAAGAAATAGAATTATGCTTTTTTTGTTAACTTTTGCATTCAAGTAAGAATAAAAGCAAATATTCTTTAGTTCCTACAAAAGTAAATACCAGTATAATTCCAGTTAAGTAGTTAGGTGTATGTGTCCAAGTAATCTGTAACATTTATAACATTAATGAAAATTATAGACATTTAAGCAATATATCATCACATATTGTATTGGCAAATCTTGGCCCATGGGTTGCTATTGTGACAGCTCAATGATAACAACTAGCAAGAAATGCATGGCTCCCTAAAAGATTTACAGGGGGAACATTTTATAGTATTAAATATACAGGTTGTGTGACAGGTTTAATGTAAGCATTCCGAGTTGGATGGTGCAAGTCCTACAAAAAGAACTACTTAAATAATGTTTACACTGAGCTGTGAAATTGAACTCCTTTGCTTTACAAAACACACTATGAATGTCCAACCCTTGTGAGCTTGTACTGCACAAAGGGCTTGGCTAGCACTGTGTAATGCATAGTTAACTCACTGAGATTCATACAGACTCTATTAACCCGTTAAATAATACATTAAAGAGGGCCAACTCAACCCTTCACACTAGAGAAACTTGTAGGCCCGTCATGATAAATACTTAAGTGATAGAACTGAAACTACAACTTTCCTAAAAACTCTGCCTTTACTGAACCCCTTTGTGTAAAACATCCCCACCAGCTTCTAGAGTTTAAGCTTGTTTGTGCAGGACCTTCCTTACCTTTTGTTTCTGTAAGTCAAACTTGTTATGTTATGCACTACTTGTTATGTCCTGATTACCTGTTGTAGAGTGCCATGGAATACAATGGTATTATTATTATTATTATTATTATTATTAGTGTGAATCAAGAGCATCTACAGATTTGATGTGTAATTAGTAGAGATCCATGAGTATATTCTGTATCAAAAATGAAATTAATATCCATCCATATACAAATAAAGGCTAGTAATCTAACAGGGTATTAGGTACACTATTTAGGTTATTGTTGTACTTTTGATTGTAAATAAAGGGAAATTATTATGACTGTAGGTGAAATAATACCTGAAGGTCAGAATGACTCTTACAATTTATATGTAAAAGTATTTGTCAATGAGAATCTTCGACTATTAAATCTCCAAAATGTTATAAAGCCGTTAGACCTTGACTTGAATACTATATATGATAGAAAAAAAATGAAATGCTGATAATGAAAATTAATTAACGATATGAGGAATGGCACGATAAGTTCTTTAAAAATGTTTATGCTGGTGAGGCTGGAACACTTTATGAATATCACTAAAAACAGATTAAGATCTGCTCAACAAATAATAATTTAAAGAAGAGTAACCAGAGGTGCACAGGCAAAATGGAGTAACCTGCAGCATCCCACAAATGTACAACCCAAGGAAGATAACGGCCAACACACGCTAAAATAAAGGAATATTATTTATTAATGTTTATATATATACGCATGTGCAAAATATATAACACTTCAACTAGGGCCTCAACAACTAATCGATAAAATTGATAATCAATAGTGAAAATCGTTGCCAACGAATTTCATTATCGATTAGTTGAATCGATTTTTATCGATTACAAAATGAAGGTTTTATAATCTTTTTAAGTGACTCACAGCAGCAGCTCCTAGTTACAGTTCCTCCCTGCAGTCACTGCCAATAGGCCTGTCCACTTCCTTCTTCCAGTCCCTCCCTGGTGTTACTGCTGATTGGCTGCAAGGAGGGACAGGGAGAAAGGGGTGTGGCCAATCGGCAGTGACTGCAGGGAGGGACAGGGAGAAAGAAAGGGACGGGGCCAAAGTGCTGATTGGCCCCGCCCATTTCCTATAGCGTCCACATGGCTCAAGAACTCATCTAACTGTGAGTATAAAATTAATATTTGGTCTGCTGAAAGTTAGGGGCAGTTATAGTTAATGGGGTGTTTAGGGTTAATTTAGGGGCAGTTATAGTTAGTGGGGTGTTTAGGGTTAATTGTGGTTGATGGGGTCTTCAGGGTTAATTTAGGGGCAGTTGTGGTTGATGGGTGTCTTCAGGGTTAATTTGATGGGGGGCAGTTGTGGTTGATGGGGTGTTTGGCGTTAATTTATGGGGTGGGGCAGTTGTTGATAGGGTCTTCAGGATTAATTTAGGGGCAGTTTTGGTTAATGGGGCTCTTCTCTTCAGGGTTAATTTAATGCTGAGGACTGAGTGTTAATTTAATTAATTTAATAAGGTTAACTTAAGGTGCAGTTAGAGGTAAAGGGGGGCAAACTGAGGGAAATGTAAATCCCGGGGGCAGTGAAGATTAACCCTGTATTTATTTATAAAAGTACTGTCTGTGAACGAGTCTGCAAATCTATGAGGGCACGATGGCATATCAGGGGGGTATACGGCATACCTTGGGAGGACGGAGTGACGTATCTGGGGTATAAGGCATATAGGGTATATAAGGCATATGTGGGGAGGGCAGTGTGGCATGCCTTGGAGGCAGTGTGGCATGTCTTAATGGGCTCAAATGTGCATAACTGGGGGGGCAGGTTGGGAAATAAAAACAAGAAATGCATTTTATCAAAGTTTTTTTTATTCTGCTGTTTGTTTTTAACATTCTACGTTACTTTAAATTATTTTAAATAAATGAAAAATGTACATTTTTTTATCCGATTAATCAATTAATCAAAAAAATAATGGGCCAACTAATCGATTATGAAAATAATCGTTAGTTGCAGCCCTAATTTCAGCCCATAGACAAAAATGGGTCTCCATGACAGCATTCAGGGAAATCTAGCAACATAGGCAAAGAAAAGTAAAATGGAAGGGTTTAAATGTCTGATGTCCCATGTATTCATCTGTCTGTACCATATGATCCTCCAAAAAATGGTGGCTAATAAAGATCAGACGTAAATATAACCTGGTGAGAACACTCAGGTTGGCCCATAGGGGGCACCCATTATAAGGGAGCAATACCAAGCAGCAATTCAGCAGAAAGTGTAACTTATATACCTCACAGTATCTCACACATTGTGTGATAGTTACAATCTCAAACAATTAACACTGGAACCCAATGTCAATAATTAAAGTGTGGTAATAGGGTCTGTACCCTATATAATAGGTAAAGTAAAAACATTAATCAGATTAAATGCATTAAGGAGAAGTTAAATCTGTTATTACTAAGTGTGATATTTGGTTCTGTACCTTGCAGTGATGTACAAAGGAATCACAATACTATTTAAAATACGATGAGTTACATTATACAAAATGTATGACTCATCTTTAGAATAACTGGTTAGCCTGTAAAAGAATACAATAGAAACGTGGCATAGTTTCATACCCGAGACTGCCTATTGTACAAACCTCTAACTTAAACATGTATATCAATTCATGTCAATTACTATACAGTGCTAAAATTATGGTGACATAAAAAAATTACAATATAGAAAATGAACTCAACACTGTAATATTAGTGGTATCGGCAGCATAATACAGGTAGGTAAAATAAAATGAAAGGTAAAAACAAAAGAGGGCAAATATTAATTGGAAACTGTAGACGACCCTGCCAGTGCACAAAACCACGAGGATAGCTACAAAGCTAAGGAGGCTACAGGACCTGCACAGCAAATGTTATGAAAATAAATTATCAATTATAATCATCGTTTATGCCATAAGGGTGTTTGTAATACTGAAATAATATAGTCATGTTCGCATCTTTTTTGTCACACTATTGAATTTAAGAAATCAATCCTAGAGTTTTGGTAAAATAGGATCCTTAGAGAATGTTGCATGGCATTAATAGTCATTAAGTTGTTTTAAACACTTTGTTTCTCTGTTGAATATAATCCACAAAAAACAATTCTATCACCTTTGACAGCTGGTTTAACCATCTGGCTCTTAGCAAGTGCTATTTCTTTAATAGCATTTATTTCAGCTATGTATGTATACATGTTTAGGATAAAACACGTGTTGACTTTTCCTCTGCCCCTGTGGTCTCTCATCCAGTTCATCATTAACTTATTTTTTTTTTGAACTGTAGAAAACAAAAATGAGGATTAAGTACATTTTTTATACTTTTATATGTTTTATTGAAAATCACAAATCTCATATTCTTACATTAATAAATATACACCTTTTTTAAGAATGTGCCTCTGTTACATGACATACAGTTCAGGTCGTAGCCGTGATATTCAGTAGAAGGTGCACAAGGAAATATGTTTTCCTTTTGGAAGATTGAGATTAGTTTGGCAGCCAAGCGGATGTCACCATCTGTGCAATGACTTGCTCAAGTTCCACCATACCTGCCATAACTGCCCCTACTACAGTTCAGGTGTGTTATATGGTAAGATCAAAGTATCTCTGTTTTATAGAACAAAAAAAAAATCAAACCCGTCTTTCATCTTTCTCCGGCTGTCCAATTGGTGTCAGCACATTTGGCCCTTTTAAACTCTTGTTTTATATCAGCAACAGATGATTTATTTCATAAATAACGTATCTATTGTTTTTATCTTTTACCCGCTTGCCAAGAACACTACATAAAAAATTTAGACACATTTATTATATCCAATCTAATATTTTGTGCCTAGGGCCCAGGCAGTTAGTGGCTTTCTCAAGGTCATGCTGAGAAGAGAAAGAGGAATAAAACACTTTATATACACTACTCCTAGGAAACATTTAAGTGTTGTTCTGGAACACGGCTTACTTCTGCACTTTAAGTACATATTTATTTTTAGTATGATATAAACGTTTATGTATGACATGTACGGTATTTTATATATGTAGGTTTGGGCAGCATTGAGCATAAGCACTTCATTGGATGGATGAGATAAATATATGCATTGTAGTCTTAACTTTATATAGTTAAATTAATTGCATATGATAAAGTTAGACAAAGCCTTTTCCTTGTGTTCTATTCTTACCTCTTTTCATGGCACTTTTTCCCATCTCCTTTTTCCTTCTCACTTGCTGGCATATTTTCACATCATCTTCCTCTTTTTCTTTAATCTTTCTTGTCTGCCTCATACCTTTTTGTCCTTTCTAACTCCTATTCTACGCACGCGCACGCACACACACACACACACACACACACACATACACGAATATACACATACGAATATACACTACCGTTTAACACTTTGAAATGTCCTGGTTTTTTGAAAGAAAAGAAAATTTTGTCAACTAAATCAAACCTCAATTGGAACAGGAATACAGTTTAGGGGTTGCTAATGTTGGAAATGAAGACCACGGGGGTCAGAATGGGCCTGAGTGGGCCGTTGACTGGGTGCCGAGCAGGGATAGGCCTTGGCGGCATTTTTTGAAGGTTGGGGGAGGGGTTAACGGTGGGGCTATTTAAGGGATTGGCGCCACTGGGGTAAGCACCATTTTCTGTCACTTACCATTCCTGTTTGTCCCACCCTCCCTTCTTTTATTGTCTTGTTTGTCTTGGATTGTTTGTTCTGTCACAGTCGTGCGTATGCTTACCAGGTATTCTAAGGGGTTAATGCTAATAGGAGAGCATTGGTGGTTGGAGGTTTTCCTGGCAGGTGGAGCTGGGAACCTCAGGTTTTGGGTTGGGCATCTCGGTATGTCCTTCCCTGTGTGTTACCTGGTTAACCTGGTAAGCTTGGTGGGTTTTTTGCATTTAACATAGTTAATGTTTAACTATGTTAATTTATGTTATTTATGGTTCTGTGTGTTGGGCATTGTCCTGTTAACGCACCTATTTTGGTTTTAGGTCTGCGTGGCAATGTCCTGCATTTAAATAAAATCGGATGTGGCCTTTTTCTACCCAAATTCATGTTGTCGTGTTTTTATTGGGTGGTGGGGTTATGTGTGCTTTAATGGATGCCTAGCACGAAAGTCGAGGCTACTACAGTCATGACTATTCTAGCTGAAAACGGCGGATTTTTAATGGAATATCTCCATAGGCATACAGATGCCCTTTATCAGCAACCATCACTCCTGTGTTTCAGTGGCACATTGTGTTAACTAATCAGAGTTTAAATTTATCATTAAAAAAACCCTTTTGCAATTATTTTGGCACAGTAGTGTACATATATGCATACATATACACAAACACATGGTACTTGCTGCATCTTCCAGGTCCCTGCTGTGTGCTCTTTGTGGCCTGCAGAGCCCTTACGAAGTGGTGATCTGATCGGGGGCTGTGATGTGCAGCAATCATCCTTCTATACTGACACTGCGCGCCGAGAAATAGTAACATTTCTACCAGCCTCTACCTCTTTTTGAAGTTTTTCTGCTACCACCTGCTCATTCAAGTGTACAGATTGTAAGTTTTTTGAACTGGAAGGGGAATCAGACGGAACAAAAGGAATCCAAAAACCTCGAGAAAAACTATCCTCCAACAACAATGCGTTGAGCCGTTTAGTGTAATGGGCGAGCCATGGGCGCATCATTTGGTCGCTCACCCGTGTCCTCACCCTTCCCAGAGTCATCCTTTCCCTGTCTACCCCCGGGACCTCTACCTTTTTTAAAACAATGTAATGCTGGGTGCGCTCCCCCCACAGTGGTAGCATTCGTGTCGGAATCTGCAGGAATTATACCATCTGCAATGGCTCTCATTGTAGAGCCAGCAGAGTCCCCTCTTGGAGGCCGACGCCGCTGTTCCTGAGGCAGCAGCGGCGGCTCCCTGAAAGAGCAGAGGCCGAGCAGGGGTCATAAGCAACAGCCAAAGGTTGCCATCCTGCATGTCAAAATGCAAACCAGGCCGCACCGCCATTTTTTGGTGGAACTGCTGGTCGTACATAAACCAACATTGACCACCGTAAACTTTGTAAGCACATCAAATCAAGATATGCAAACAATGCCAGACTCCGTTCTGGGAACTTTTCACACATAATAGCAGAAAATGCAGAAAAACCCTGCAGCCAATTACCGAAGCTTCTGGGAAGCTGTTTAACCTTATCTGAATCCTGACCGCCAACCTCCTTGGTCTGTCAACCGATTCCCTATCTGGGGGAACTAGGGTCAGAACATCAACAAAATCCCCTCTCCAATTTTTTTCTTTAATGTCAACAGTAACATGCATGCCCAAAGGTGACAATTCACATGCAGAAGCCGGAACAGAAACCAAAGGAGCACTGTCTCCATGAACACTAGAGTCTGGGTTACCTAAAGCAGCTGAGTTACCAGTAGCAGTTGGATGAAGCAGCTTAACCAGATCACTCCCACCAATCCCAGCCGTAACCCCTTGACAACTAGAGGCAACATCCCACGCCCTGTGCTCCCAAAACTCACCACCAGGGCCAGCTGAAGATGGGTCAGGCAACTGTTGAGGCTTACGCAGGTCATCCTCTGGGACGTGGAGGTCATGATTCGCATCTGGCTGCGCTGGTCTAGGAGATGCCGTCCGTCCTCTAGCCACTCTCGAGTGAGAGCGCCTCTGGGGGGGATAAAACCGGGGCCATCCGCTCTCTAGACGGACGCCCATACCCCCGTGATGTCTCTGGAATTGGCGGATGCTCCCTCTGCCTCCCAGCAGACGAGCTCTGGCGTCTTCACCCTCTTTGCCGTTGGTGCGCATGCGCGTGACAATTTGGGTAGCATCCATGTCAATTATAGTCTTCTTCTCGCTTTCTCCTTCTTCTTTCTTTTTTTTTTTTTGAAGGTGGTATAACCGGGCAGCAGAACAGGAACGTCTGGAAGCTGCTGTAGGTACAGGAAAAGAGGTAAGAGTCACCTCTTCACCTTCCTATAAACCCTCATAGCCACCATGCATGGGCAAGCAGTCATGATCCCCCTTTCCTATAGGTCCTGGGGGCCCCCTTTCTGTAACATCCCCTGAGTTCAACAATGTCCCACCTGCATAGACTGGTTATGGTCGTTATTAGCCATGCACCCAAAGGATCTTGGTGGAGTGTTGCAGTAGAGGTGATCAAAACGCAGAACGTACTATTACATCCTTTGTATTCAACGATAAGGCATTGCAGGACGTAATAACATATCCTGTGTTCGTGAAAGGCTTAATACATATACCAAGCTGACTAGGCTCCTGAGTGTAAAGATCTCTGTGCTTAATATAAACATACCTTGGAACTCTCCGCGTTTGACCCGGAGAAGAAGCACTGCTTCTCCGGGTCAACACTCAAATCGTCCAGGTCGCGGGAGATGAGGTCTTGACATGCCCCACTCAGCACCCATATTCCCTTTAACTTGGGGTGTTTTCCATGTCCCACAAGGGTAGGCTCCGGGTAGCCGGAACCCAGAAGTTCCCAGGTATCAATATAAAAAGATCCAAAGGAACGTAACATATCACTTCTAGGGTTTAAATTCCGAAAACAGAGCTTTTTCAAAACAAAACCAAATGTTCCGATACAAACATAACAGGCCTTACCTGATTTATTTAGACATCCCATTAAAAATCAACAATAGAACTTTCTATGCGGCCAATTTAAAATTTACTGTCCTAGTACACAATATTTGCTAAAGAGCCTGATATATTGTTCCTGTCTTTTGACTTTATGCATTCCATGGCAAAAATTGTTTCTCAATTTACATTGAAGCCACTTTTATTCCCAGATCCCCTTTGATAGAGCACCTGTCTAAAGAGATAATTTGAAAAATGGCACTCATGCCTTATGCTATAAAATAATAGGGGCAAATAGATTCCCTTCATACATTTTGCATGTATACTGTTATCAAGTTATTAGATAGTATGTATTTATTGGATTTAAGTTATAAAGAATTGTATTAATATTATTAATAAAGTGTTGGAAAATGAAATTGCATCATATTGTTTTACTACCTCTAACAAAATGTCATTCAGATTAAAAAAGAACATTTTTTTTTACAATTACTGCCATGGTTTTATACTGAAACACTGAAATGTGACCATAAAGTTTTCTGACAATTTTATTTAGCTGCTGTTGAGAGAGGTAAATCCTGCCCCTCTGGATTGGCAGTGCCTCCACCTTGCTGGTTGTCTAATGGGGATGTAAGCTAGTATGGGTTTTATTTCCTTGTGAAAATATATTATAATAAATGTAATGCAATCGTAGATAGGAATAAGAACACAAAATAAATCAGATGTATTTCCCTCACCAGAGGAATCCACAACGAAGATTGGAAATAACCAAAAGTGCCGTAGGGAAATGGTGGTGCTCTTTATGGGGCCCAGAGTGATGTGAGTAGCGTGTGTTTAACAGGGACATACTTGCTGATGTTGCTATCTAGCTGTGAGATTTCAAGGAACAGTTGGCTGTAGAGGCAGCTGGAGGTAGATGGCTGTCTGCTGTGGTCTAAGGCTTTCTCTTTGGCGCCACCTGTAGACACAATTGGAAACAACAGGGAGTCTCAGAACAAGCTCACAGCAACAAAGTCTGTAGAGAAGGCAAGAGCAGGGAGAATGCGCCGAGGTGATCAGAATGAATCACAGCACAGAAGGAAAAAAGGGATCTATGTCAAAGTCTGCAAATACATTTTAAAAGCGGTCCTGTCTTTTACCATACTTCCTGTGCATAAAAACAGTTCCAGAAGTTATATAACACTGTCTCATCTTGTATCGATTGATCCCTGGGGCGCTTAGCTGTGTTGCCAAGACCTCTCCTGTATTAAAACTGCCTAATAGGTAAACACTTGTTCAATAGCTGCAAGGCAAGACCTCTTTGGCTAGAAAGGAGCGACATGCATTCAGCCAAACTCTTCTGGACTCTGGGAGAGTGTATTCTGCAACCGATTTAGTTTAGCAGTCAGCTTCTTTTGATTTGATAAAATATCAGAACTAAAATCTTGGAGGTGATGAGTTATTTTCTCCAAAATTACAAAAAAATTAAATACTGCTTTGGCGGATTTGAAATCACAGGAGTGGATGTGAGTAAAATGTATATTTCCTAAATGTAATAAAGAAGCAAAGGTATGTTATAAAACACATCAAGCATCCCCTTACCACCATTAGCATTTTGTTTGCACGTTTTCTCTCTCATCTAAGTTTCTCCATTTTGAAGTTCCAGAAGAACGTAGAACAAATTCACATAAGCTCACATATAGTCAAAGGGAGGAAAGACCACATACATCATAATTGATACAATTATTGCCTTGATGATTCAAATTCTCTATTCTATTGTCAGCTTTTGGATTTGCCCTAATTCTATTTTATGGCTTAGTTTTAAAAAAAAGTAATATCCCAAGCTTTCTCGCCATTATTTACATAATCAAGAACTACTCCCAGAATTTTAATACCATCACCTTGGGTTTGGACAGTAGGTGCCATCCCCATCACCAATAGTAAAACAACAACGTTTATTAAGATCCAACAAGATGCACATGTAAAATACTCAGTTGTTCTGACAATGAGGTTGTGCATTATATACTAATGTCATCCATGTACCCCAGGGCCTTTACCTGTACCCTCCCCCATGGGATGGGCACACCTCTGATAAACGTATCCTTTTGTAAAAGGTCTAAAAGGTCTTCAGTGGCACAGGCAAAAAGGGCAAAAGCAGACTTTATTTTTCTTTAAAACCATAAAGTGATAGAATGGGATATACAATGAAAAGCTTTTTTAAAAATCAAGAGATGATATGGCAAATTTTGTTTCCAATCTTTCTGATACCAGATCAAATGACAAATTACATTAAGGTGTTCCCATATATCATGTCCTGGGACACCACAGATCTGATCTTGGTGAATCTATTATAGTTTTCATTCTTTTAGCTAAAACTTTATAATCAACCTTTAACAGATGATAGGCCTCCAGTTCTTGGGTATTAAAAGCTTCTAATAAAATATTAAAAAGTTCCCAAAACACACAGATTTAATAGTGATTACATCTGCTCCTGGGGAACCTTTTAAAGGAGAAAACATTCTCTATGGCCCCCAGAGTTTCTTTTCAAAAGGAACATTCTATAACTTTTTTATTAAAAAGTTTTAGCTACAATTCCTGTGATACTTTTAAAATGTCCATAAAGGACGACTGTCTTTCCATTTTTTTAAATTAGGTGTCTCTTTTGAGATATTCACTTAAAAAAACCAAGTGCATTTCTCTCCTTCTTCTAAGTGCTTTATCTACAATAAAAATTATTTGTTTACCTTTAAAATCTACAACATTTTAATCTTTTTATTTTAATTAATAATCTGCTCATCAGTATTGCTTACACCAGCCTGTTTTAATTTGCAAACACACATTAAGATCTTTCAAAACAAGTTTACTCTTTGTGTCTTCCTTTTACCAGCAGCAATAAAACAAATCTTGATTAATCTTGGACTTTATGGCTTCCCACCATATCACAAAGTTCTGGCTTGGGTCCATCTGGCCCAGCTATCTCCCATATTAGACCTTAAAATAATTTCTTATTTTCTCATCCTCTAGCAACAATAAATTAAGTTTGCACAGACCATTCTCAGTTTTGGATTCATTGGGAGATAAAAAGGTAGTTTTTAAAAGCCTATGGCCTGAGAAGATGATATTCTTTAAAAAATATCCTGGAGATTTAAAAACAGTAGAGGAGAACACAAAATCAATGCAGGAGCTGACTTGGCCATTAGACAACATATATATCCAGGATCAAAAGGTTTTAGCTGCCTCCACGCATCTTTGAATTTAAAATCAATAATAACATTTTTGCGCTGGCCGGAAGATCTATCTACCTTCTGGTTCTCATCCCCTCGACTTCTATTTTCGCCTGGTAACACACAATTAATATCACCTCCAACTATTAAAGGGCAAGAACCTGTGGCAAAAAGGAGATATGTTCTAAAATTTCCACTCTTTCATTCATATCTGGTGAAGCATATACATTCATGAGACAAACATTAAAACTTTTAAAAGCAATTTCAATTTCCCAGAGCAATTTTAATAATAGAATTTAAAATCACATTTTCGTACATTATTAAAGGATTCCAAATCCAGCTGATTTATTGTCATTCTTGAAATATACATAATCTATAGCACACTCCTGTAACACAAATATGTCCACATTTATATGTGCAAACAAAACAGCCCTTAGGACAAGGCTCCTTATGCTCCTCACATTGAATGAGGTAATAGTAAGATCCAGCATGAGGCTCTAGTATGGTTTACAAATGTCCCTCTCACCTTCAAAATGTGAAACCTCTGAAATGCTGCTGTAATCCATGATGTTATGAGAATCAGACAAAGAGAGATAAATAAATAAATAGCAAGAAAGGGGAGAGACAGTAAGAAGACTGAGAGATAATGAGGAGGAGGCATGCCTCTTGGGCAAACTCTATGAGTGAAAACTGAATGCTGGGCAAATCCTGTGGATGCAATCTGGGTGCTGGGCAAGTCCTTTGGGTGTAACTTGGGTGCTTGGGCATGTACTATTTTGATGTAAATTATGAAACTATGAACGCTTGAACCAATGACCCAGCACATACAATTAAAAAGTGATATTAATATACTAATGTGATATTGGGAGTTATGCTGTACCACTATCAGTGTCTGGCTCAGTGTATAGTGATCGGATTTGTGGTGTAATTATAATATCTTGAATTTCCTTGTATAGCCTTAATGAAAACTATGGTTTTGAGAGTTTGCAATCTGATATGCTATATATACCAGTTTATAAGCAGTGTCTAGTGTTTATGGAGAGAGAGAGAGAGAGAGATGAAACAAAACTGATATACATTCTCAACTGCACTACTATGGAATGAACAGTTTTTTATGTCAAAGCACAAAACATACCACTTGATGGCAGTATAGAGAGGGACAAAGGACTATATCAATCTCTTTGGTTTCATATTGAAATAATTTATTGCAATAATTAATTTCAATGGCAAATATTTATAATTGTTATATTGCTGATACACTTTAGATTTTTCTGCTTCATAAATTTTCATTAGCAAAGGGAAATTTGAAATATAATTGTTAATGTGATTTCCATTTATACAGGAATAAGCCTGTGAAGTATATTCATCATTTTCAGGCAGTTTAGCAACCAGTGGATCTTAAATGTCTTTTTTTCATAATTATGCTTATTTTTCATGGTAACATATAAAATTTGTTGCTGTGTGAAATTGTAATAAAACCATTTTAATGCTTATCGTATATTTTCAAGATCATAAAACATGAATAAAAAACATTTATTAGAAATAAATTGTGATGAAAACATTGAAGATAATAATTGTCAAAGCAACAGCCAATAAACTGATATAAACCGGTGCTGGTTTATATCACTTTTGGGACAAAAAAACTCAATTTTGGAAGAGTACAGATTTTTGAGGAAGCATCCCACACCTGACACTCATAAAACCTGTTAATCATGAACATGATGGGAAGAAAGATCAGCAAACCAAAAATAGTTGACTAATCATATGTTAAAGTTTAAAAGACTACAAAGCATTCTACATTTACAAAACAATTTATTTGGTATTGTAAAAACGGTGCTCAAACTGTTAAAAATAAAATATATAAATAAAGTATATCAATGTTATATGAACTCATGCTCTTCTAAACAAAAATGTACTGTGTCACCTCTAACTTGTGTCACTCAGGGCTGTCTGGAACAATACCACCCGGTTGTCTGGGTTGTCAGTATGGCATGACCCTTGTATATCCTTGAATATGGTATTTTCACAGTTAACAGCTTGTAGATTTCGTCATGTCTCGCCAAGCCATTTTTTCAATATGCATCCCTCCGACACCAAGAAATAAACATAAAAAGACAAAGGGCTTTCTTGGCCCAAAAATTGTTTTGAGAATTTGATTGAGAATAATTATAAAGTGTAACATGACAATGAAAGACATTGATAAGGGGTGAAAGCAGAGAAGCAGAATAAATGTGTGTATAAGTAGCATCTTAATTGCAGTTTATGTCGGAAGAGACTTGAGTCGTGGACCTCAACATACCCATGCTTCCTATTTTCCCAACCTTCAACTATGGTCAAGGGAAAAAAGAGGGGGACAGACAAGACACTGCTCTAGGGGGCATCCAAGCCCAGGTTGCAGTGTAAGCTATATACTAGTCTGAGGCTTCCTTAACTACTTCCACAATTTCCCTGGTCTCTTCCACCCTATGCACCCAACCCCTACATGAAGGCGTCTTATCTGTTTTCCAGAATAGGGGTACCATGCTTTTTGCTGGAATAAAGAGATGTGTGGCAAGGGAGTGTTTTATGCTGACATAGCCAATGATAATCGCACCCAGAGTCAAGGGAGGAGCACTGTCCACCTCCTGTTAAGTGTGGAGTAAACCCTCAACCAAAACGGCTGAAGCCACAAATACAGAAAGGTGCATTCTTTATTATGGCAACACCAACACATCCTATGGACTCGAGCAGATGTGTTATACCAAAATGCCACAATTCAAGGGTGGAAATCTTCATCCACTCTGAACCAGGTATAGCCTGTTGTAGTAAGTCCTCCCTAGGTAACCAGGCCTATCTCATAGAGGAAACTTGGTAATTCCCTTGTAAAATCAGAGCCAAGTGAGTCCCAATGAAATGCATTAAGTGTTACTCTGTTCCATAGATGGTGGATGTATTAAGTGTTTTCTGCCTCACAACCCATAACATTTCACTGATTTTAATTTTAAATTAGCATGAGTTTAGCTCCGGTTATAAAAGTGTTTAAAGATAGAATTCCACAACACTGTTCTTTCGTCATACTAATAAAAACTTGGCAGAATAACATGTTGAACAACAGGGTGCTATTCTTATCTAGGGATTGTGAGCTATGGATAGTGGCTGTTTCTGACAGTGATCTGCTTACTTTCCTATGAAACTTATTTGTCTTCTGTGTCAATGACCACTGTACAACTACCTAATAGTAAAGGGAGATCTAGATAAAATATTATTTGTTAGCTAAAGAAAGCAGCTTGTTGTTTCAAAAGTCCTTGGAGATCATTGTTGTCTCTTACATTCCCCTTGATTTGCAAGCAACACAGGTGCATAAAAAAATCTCTAACAAAACTAAAATTCAAACTACCTCAGCTACAGTACTCTTCCGGCAATAGAATTCTTGTATTTAATAAATCCTTAGGGATGAGTCAATATGCCCTATTCTCAGCAAAAAAAGGGTTAAAATGTCTCAACTCATTTCATTAGCATTAGTATCATTGTGTTGTGCCTCGTAAGACCCATCACACTGGTGGATTATTATATGGTACGTGTAAATGCTCTAAAATCAGGTGTTAAAAAACACATCTTTTCCTAATTATTTTCTCTGGCCAAATTATTGTGGAAATAGAAAACTGATCTAATTCCTTTTTCTTGGTCAAGGAAAGAACATAATCTCGTTCATCATGAGTATTTTTTTTTACTCCTTAGGTTATATTTTATTGTTATTTTATTGGTAGTAGTAATAGTAGTAAATGTTTATAATTTCAAAATAATATGGTGTCAACAAGTTTTGTTTTTTTACAGTCAGTGGTATATCTGAAAATTAATGCGTTGAATTTATACTGGGCAAATCCTTAGTACAAATCCAGCATTAGTCCTTTGCAGCACTGCTGGGTCATGGTAGGTTCACCGAAACACTATCTACATTTCATACTCCGTTTTTGATTTGTAAATTAGTGGACAATAAAGAGAGAAGGGATTGCAACACTGGTCTCATTGAAATTAAAGACCACATGAGGTGCTTCATTTTGACAATCAATAGACATTGTGGAAGGCAATTAAGCTCCCTACATCCTACTCCTTGAAAACTTTCAGAATGCCTCAGGAAATATTTAAAATGAATGACCAATACATTGTCACCCCCTCCCCCCCAGGAAGGCATTTCCCTTTAAGAATTTCCCTTCCCCCATTTTTGTTTTTTCTCTATTTGTTCTTTGCACCTTGCTTCAATAGCAGATAATAGTCTAATTTCAAACTGTCACAGCTGAGGTGACCAGAGAGGACAGATCTACAAAGCCTGTATGTGAGGGTAGCCAAACAAAGGCCTGCTGAGTGGCTTGTCAAGGAGGATGGAATTCTCGGTTCAGTTGGTGTTCTGTTTTCACAGGTGTTGACGGTGAAATTAGGTTTTTTTCACTCCTTCAGCAGCTGCAGTTGAATAAAAAAAAAAAGCTTGCAAAAGGAGAGGAGCTGTTGTTTTTGTGACCATTTCCTTTCTATTCTTGTGCTCACAAAGAGTAGGGATTATATAGAAACCTGCAGGTATTGGTGGCAGAATGATACAATTTATAGACTGAAAGCAGACAAAACAGAGGAATGCAGAAATGCAAAAGAAAATCATATCTATTTACAATGCTAACATGCCTAAAAATTATTAAATTCTGACGTTTTTATTACTAAAAGGAAATACTGCACTTTATATTCTAGGAGCATGAAAAGTGTTTTGTTTCATAATGCATCCATTGCATTGAAGACATTCAAGAGTGTTTTACTTTTTTAGCACATGTTCTCTGAATGTATGACATTTACATTAATTTACATTTTTCATTTATTTTGACAAAAATCAAGTACTTTTTTTATTTATACTTTGTTTATACTTTGCACTGTATAATTTTGTTACGACAACATCAAAGACCAACACAGACAAACAAATATCCCCAAACCTTAGACATAATACCAAGTTAGGGTCTGAGTTGCTTCCATACTTACTATGGGTACTAGCATTTAGCTAGGGTTTTCAAAAAAATCTCTTATTTAGCCAGAACCAGTCCAAAATATGGAAAACAATGGATACACAATGTTACAACTGAACGAGCATATCACTATATTTAATAAACAGAAGGATAGGTTACACCAAAAGCAAAATACCGAAATTGGCTATTATTAATAGAAACGTGACATAATATAGAAGCAGAATGCTAGAGTTAAATTAAACAAACTTTTTTGATGCCCTAGGCCTGACAGAGCACCTGCCCCCAGCAGCCACTTCCAGGGCTTCCCCAGTACCCTTTCTACAGTGTCATTTGAAGAACATGAGAATACGATATCATATCTGGTGCTCCATGTTAGTTTTTAAATAAAAAGATACTAAGGAGGTCTGTACACACCTCCATAGTATAACTTGACTGGTTTCAAGGGAGCTCTCTGATCTCTCAAACCTGTCAATCAACAGCTATGGTGAACTAAGGGGGGCAATTACCTTGTGAAGTCTCCAGAGACTAGTGCCCCCTAAAATATTTTGTAATTTTTTATTACTAATAAATGTTTGTGTGTTATCTATAAATATAGTTTCAACTAAAATATATAATTTGTGTGAAGAAAAAGAGATAAATTAGGGTTGAAGGAAGGAACACCAAAAACATAAAACCTGCTCTGGTCCTATAGCTGTAAACTAATCCTGAACCTTAAGGGGTTAAACTTGAAAATCATTTTAGTGAGCTCACGTGAGAAAAAGACTTACAGCTCAAATTCAAGGCAAGGGGAGAAGAGTGCAGCTATACAGTTTTATGGCATTTTTATGAAGATAGGGTTGTTATTGACACTACAGAATAGTGAAAAAGAAAATTACTCATCCTGCAATAATTTGGCTTCAGTTGTGAAGTTGCATACATTGATTTTACCCAGACTGCTTACAGCCACAAGCAGTGGAGGGCTAGATGGAGAAGGGCCATTAATGATGCTATGAGTAGCTTCCCAGCGATTGGTTGTTTTTGCAATTAAATATGTAATGGCAATTTTGTTCATCTGATGAGCAGTAAATGAATGTTTTAGAGCATGCCTGCTACATTTTCCTCTTGACAACTAAAACGCATACTTGATATTGAAAAATATACAAATAATAGAACCAGAACAAAACAATGTTAACAAGTACAAAATACAAATTTGAATGTACAATAAGAGCTTTAATTTCCACCTTAACAACTGATTTATCTCATTTAGATTTTCTTTGCTAAATGATTGGTCCTCTGGATCTGCAAAAAATGTTTGCTCTGTAACATTCACTGTTTACACGAATACCTTTTGTTAGTTATTCTAATTTTATAGAAGAATTTCAAAAGCTGACATTTTTGTGGTTTAATAGACAAATTTTTATTTTATCTAAATTATTTCTGACCAGATTCTTATATCAAAATATTAAAATAGTCTTTATTATGCTTGAATATTTTTAAAGACCAAAGGAGATTAGATTCTTGAAAGTAGAATGTCTCGCCTTTGACTCCACAGGTTGTATTTGACTTGGTCAATAGGTCAGAAAGCAGCTGGGTAAAAGACAAAAGGTAAACAAAGGCAATTACCCACTTAAAAGAACTACAATTAAGTTGGATTGACATGGAGGCTTAGCTCGCATGTGTAATTTGTTCATGTGGCAGAGAAGCAGCATTTTGCTGTGATAATTGATAATAGGCATGCTTATTTCCATTAAAAAAAATTCTAGAAAAACAGTACACTAAAGTGTCATTGGTACAATAAGAGTATAATTCCCAAGTGAATCAGCCCATACTTATAGGTCTAGTGTCCGCATGTGCAGGAAAAGGTGTTGGATACAGCCACTGCAACTCATCTTGTTATTGGGTGTTACAAATAAATTATTAATGAAGAGGAGAAATGTTGGAGGCAATACTAATGAGCTCGTTACATATGTATTGATAGGGTTGTGTAACAGCTAATCTGTACAAAAGGCTGCATTCACACCTACTTGATGGAATACACTAAGATGTTTAGTATAGGAAGGTCTTGCATTTGAGTGATACTTTTTCAACAAAACCTTGCATATCTTTGTTTGCTAGGGTATTCTGGTGTGCAATCTAGCACTTCTTCCCCTCCAGCACACAAGCCAGTGGAAGCACCAACTACCAACGAGAAAGTAAATAGATATTAGATATTAGAGCAATTCACTGATTAAAAAACCAACTCTGTGCGCAACTCTGTACAGTCTATTCTGTTAAATTAAATATTGCACAGTTTAGTGTTACAATGTTCATAATAATTGGCAAGCAAATAAGATTCCATTTAGCGTGCTAATGTATCGTGAAGATAATTTAAATCTATTTATCTAGTACAGTGCTCATATAAACCTTCATTGGATTTTAATACTATGTTTATTAAGTTGTGTATAATTCCTGATTTGTTCCAAAAAGAGCTAGGCAACCTGTAGCTCAAACAATTAAAAGCCTGTAATGGCACCTAGTATGCCAAAATTACAGAAGCGTGCAATAGAGTAGACATTTTGTGGACATAATGTTAGAACAGTATTGGAATATTTCCCCTACACTTCACTCATCTCTGGTTCCCATTTGTTTTAGTAGAGGTGCAAACATTTTGCTTTGTGTGGCATCAACTCATGATTGTCCTCCCAATGTTTCTGTAACCTGACTTCACCATCTGTGCATCAAGCAGAACGTGGCCACCTTTCCAGCAAATGCACAGATCAACAAGTGTTCTGTTGTAAAGTTTTAGCCTTATTCACAAGCACAGTACACAGATTTTTTATTTTCTAGATGCAAAGTTGACTCTCCTTTCATTTATGAATATACACCTGGAAGTTAAAATACATCTAATCTGTTTAGATTATTATTCCCATCCACAAGATACAATAATGTGCTGTTAGATCAACTATATTCTGTACCAGGCCCTTCATAAGGTAGAGGAAATTAAAAAAAAAACAATTATGGGAATAATAATCATAAATTGTGTGAGGTCTGTTTCAAGTGATACCTTATCTTCTACAACTGTGTAAGTTCCCATATGACCCCCACACCTCACAGAAATACATTGTGACATTTCTAAGTACTTTATTAGGAAATTAAATTTAAGAAATGTTATCAGCAGCTGAGTAATAAATGGTCACAGAGAAACAATCTAATTATATTGATAAAAGAATACTGGTTTCCTTCAAAACGTTCACTAGTTATAAAAATATGTTAATTAAAACGCAAGTCATAACCAGCTATTTGTTTTCAGTCTCCAAAATAGCAGAACTCTAAAAAATGTTCATTAATACATTTAAAATATCACTAATTAAGTTTGAAAGAACAAACAAAATTCACAATAAATAATCATGTCTATACCTGTTGAGCAGGGCTTGGGAAACATTAATTTCAAATATCTGTTGATTTTTGCTTTTGTAAATCAGGTTTCATTAACAGTATTTCTAAAATTACCGTAGTATTGTTTTGAAAAGGTCAATTTGGTTGTACACAAACTGTATCATAATCACGCTATAAAGTAATAAAATAGTATTCATTGAAATGTACCTTAACATGGCAAAAAAATTACTTGCAAGTGCAAATGGATGCAGATGCTAGACTTTTCCTGTGTCAAAAAACACCAGTGTATAAAGATAATAATCTTATATATATATATATATTTATTTATAAAAATGACGGCTTCTCATACAGAATTTTTCACATCAGCATTTCAACATTTTTGAGAGTCTCCATAAGTAATTCTAGGAAGCTGGAAAACTGCAATATAATTTACCAAGAATCTTTGGGTTGCTGGAGGTGTAGCAGTTGCCAAGAGCAAGGCTCTGTCTGGGGAGAAGAGAATCACATTACATTTATTTATAAAGCGCCAGCAGATTCTGTAGCGCTGTTACAATCAGTAGGATAATTTAAAGTCAAATACAACTGGTACTAAAGGAGAAGTAAAAAGTTAAATAAAATCTGATAGTTGCCATTGGGCAATGGTTGGGTCCATGGAGCAAGCAATCCAATATGACTGCTTGCTACCATGTTGCCAGCTTATCTATTATTTAATAGATTTTTTAAAATTATTTTTAAAATAAAAATGAACCAATTACCTTTTTGTGGACTGGGTTTGGGTGAACAAGTTGTGAACATGTATTTTCTATCTGTATTTTGTTTCTGAAGTATATATATATATATATATATATATATATATATATATATATATATACATACACACCAACAAAAAATACAAAAGCAAAGCAGACCATTAAAAGCATATACATCAAGGTTCTGGGTGCATATTTACAGGTTCTGACCAAACCTTAAGGCTAAGCACCTCCTCTGCTACATAGGTTTCTCATTAATGGTGTCCTGAGAAGGGTTTAAATTGCATGAGAGTTCCAGTGGGTTAACATGCAGTGCAGTCCCACTGACTGGTAAGCAATAAAGCCATTTAAAATGAGAACATTTGGGGTACTTTGACATAATGGCATGCTAAGCAATATATTTCTATATCGTGTGACGGAATCCCCAATATTTATACCTGCAAATAAAAGCCATACGGCCCACCTAGCCTGCCCTTTTTTCCTGATTTTAATCTGTCCTTGATCTTGATTTAGGATATCTTAATGCCTATCCCATGCATGTTTAAATTAATTTACTATATTAGCCTCTATGATTTCTGCTGGCAGGATGTTCCATGTATCTACCACCCTCTCAGATATACAATATTTAAGAAATTATTGGTTGGAAATAAAATAAGTAAATGTTTGATAGAAATACAAAATTACAGCCAGTTATTTGAATATAACTGTCCTTTAAAAGAGACTTCTCAAATTAAATTTCCTTTTGTCTCTAGTCTGGATACCAACAAATCATTTTTTTAGTTTTACTTTTTAGACTTAAAATTGACTTTTGGAGTTATTGCCTCATTAAGATATCTGGTCTCAGACTTGACAAAGGAGTGCCATCAAATAGTCAGAATTCAATGTACATGATAGATGTTTCATAAGTTTAGAAGAGTCTGCAGGTATAATAAGAAGCTAAATCATGACCTTCAAAAGTAGTCACTCTTTTATACGAAAAGTTAGATTGTGATTTAACGTACAAGGCTATAGAGGGAAACACAAATTTAATCAAAGTTTCATCTGTCAAAATATAATTGGTTGCCCATAAGGCTGAATAGCCTAGATGATCACCTTAACCACAACTGCAATCTAATATTTTTTACAGGCACAAAATATTATATTTAATCTTACTAATACTGGGAATGCATTTGTCTCAGAGATCATGCCAACACATATTTAATGTATGGCAAAAGTATTAAATGGATGATAAGCAAGGAATAATAAACAATATCACCACATTTCAGTGATTTTGTCATAAGAAATTTACTAGACCTGTAATGTATAATAAATAACCCAAAATTCTGAAAAAATGCATGCGTCCACATAAAAATCTGTGAAATTTGCACTTTTAATTGTCGGCTATATAGGAGGCTATAAGCACCTATTTTTTTTTTTACTGAAGTGAGCACTTTTTAATTTATTATTTCTGTCTATTTATCTATATCTATCTATCTATCTATCTATCTATCTGTAGACCTAAACAGTGCAATGTGTTAACCTTTTGCTGCAAGGGAAGGCAGAGAAAAGCCATTATCATACATTAGAAAGGTATAAAATTATATCTTAAATTTGAAGTGCAAATGTGAGCACCAGTTGGCATTTTACCGAAGTGCTGAGGTGGGTACACTGCTCCCATCTACCTCATACCAGCTCAGAGAAAAAACAGCAACTTCTACAATTCTGTCAATTTATAGACACACATGTTCTTACAGTAATATTAAGAGTACAATGTGACTAGAAATATCACTAAAATTCATAACATTTCTTATTTGTTACACAGCAGTAAAATTAAGTAGCACTATAAATTACACTTTACATCTCCAAAGAGAAGGTGCAAATTTAGCCAACTTTCACTATCTGTTTTAATGTAGCCTCTAAAATGCTTAGCTGATAGGGGATGCAAGGGCCTGGGCAATGTTCTTACACCATAGCCTTATGTGTGCTATTATAATGTGAGCCAATGTAAAAGGGGAGGGAGGCCCTTCTTTGTAAAAGGGAATACCTACCAACAGTGCAGGTTTAATAGATATCTGTGAATCAGAACAGGAATATGCATTTTTATATGGAATTACGAAAGGTCCCCAGCACAAATGAATTCATCTGTATATTACCATTGTGTCGTGGATTGGGAAAACGAATGGGCTGGTGCGCCTCCATCAACGCATGCAGAATACTCAAGCTATGCCATGTAAGTTTTAATTTAGTAATTCTACTTCCCCTGGCACCACTCCAGGGTCAACAGCAAATATCAGAAGAATAAACACTATGGGGCAGGCACAGGGACCATTATTTGATTGGTCTACAATCACACTAATATTAACAACAAATCTACCTGAAACTCAGCAGGAGAATTTATGAAAACGAACGCTGTCCCCCCAATGATGACCAAATTGTCAAAACTATGCTCACTTAAACACTTTTGGAGAGGCTGGATTAGTTACAGGTTACCCATTTTGGGTTACTTAATTTAGCAGTTAATGGCACAAACATCTGCACACTGGATAATTGGAATTAGTTTTTTGTGTAGTCTGCATTTAAATGTTTCCAGTAGATCTGAATATGATTATACCATTTTTTTGGCTATTATTGTTTATTCATATCAACATTGGTTTAAAAAGTAAAATAAAAGAATGCCCTGCTTATGATAGGTGCTTTTCACCATTATAAATAGGAAGACTGAAATTATTGTAATATGAGAAACCAATTAAGTACTGGGGTAAAATCAGCGGTAATACTAATAATCATGCTGCCAGTTTACTTAAATACATTCATAATTTATATAACTACATACAATATAACAACAGTTACATAAATCCTCACTTTAATGCATGATTCCTTTGAGCTTTGCTAATCCTCTTGATACTCTTAATGAGGGTAGACCACCAACATTGCCAGTGATGTTTATTAGCTGTAGAAATATGCATTAGAAGATCATGCCATTGTTTCTGCAGACTGCATTTTTCATTCCAGAATTCACACCTGACAATTACCCACATTTTTCATTATTGTTACATTTTTGTAAATTATTGTATTGCTAACAAATGATTACTAAGGATTTGTGAGCCTCAAAATAAATAACCGATGTGACCTATGTGCATGTGAGATGTTCAGATTTACAAACTGAAACAATGATGCAGTTCCATACAACGTCTGCAAAATCCATCATACAATAAATCTTTAAAGCATGCAAAGAATGTGGACACTGGGAAAAGTCAATCTCAAGACAGCCATGACTTGATGCAAGATGAAGTGGGGCAATTGGAATGAACCAAAGGATCTTCTCTGATGTCTAAGTTAACTCTTACTTTTTGAGAGTCCGTCAATGAAAAGACATGTAGCTCCTGTTGCACGCAATGGATTAAATCATGATCTTGTAAGATTATTTGCAGCAGTGAAACCACCCCAAATGTTTTAACAGCTGTTTCTCTCTGTATTTTTTCTTGTACCTAGTTTGTCTGGAGGTCTGATTTCTCTCAGAAGGGGTGGGCTCCACATGTGCCAGAAAGCCAGCAGGGATTGTTTATTCAGAGATTTTTCCTCTCCCTTCTAGAGTAACCAGACTTCCTTGAAAAGAAAAAGAGAAATTTAAAAAAACCATGAAGACTTGTGGGGGAAAAAAGAAAAAAAACACAGAAAACCGACGTTGCTGTTTATTTTATAATGTAGCTGTTTGTGTTTTGTTTTTAAAATATAAATGCTTAAATCATTAAGGGCTACAAAAATATAAAATATTACAATATGTGACTTTTTTGTACATTAAGCAGTAACAATAAATGTCCAAATATGAAATATTGTACAAACTAGTTTTAGTTGTACTTTTATTACATTTAATATAGAGTGTTTGGTAGACACAGAAGGGTTTAGGAATATTCTTTCCTAACTAAAATATTTTCCCCCAGTGAAAAAATAAAGAATATTATGATTCAATCTGCTTTTTTTTTTACACTGCGCTGTGTTTCACAAAACGGCAGAACAGGTATGTATAAGGCACCACTTTTTTAAGCTTGTGGCAGAATATGCATGATATACATACAGTTTCCTGTGTACATACTGCTCATGTTTACCATAACCACTATGGGGTAATTTTTTAGTCTGTCTACTATATTGAATTTAACTATACAACCTTCACACAAAACAAGTTTAAGATATCAATTTTAAGGTATCATGATAATGATAACGTATCATTTATCTATTTTGGCCATCCATATCCCCTTCACCAGATTAATATTAAAACCCATACAATATATTTTAATCAACTCTATTGAAGCCAAGGGAAGAGCTTGAGTAAATGCTATATCCCCTTCCAACCTCTGCAGGTGGTCTGTGTGTGCCACATGTGGAAAAACAAAATAACTTGTGGTGGCTCAACTAGAACAGGCTATCCAGATACACAAAAAAAACAAGTCAATGGGTGTGAATCGATCAGGAGAAACATACATCTCTCCAAGGCCTTTGTGCCAACTGCTTGAGTTTTTGCATCAATCTTGCCAACCAAAAAAGCAGAAAAACATAAAAAAGATATATGATCGCCACCCATTTATATGTTCTTAAACTGTGTTATATTTTGTACTGGTACCTACTTGGAGTGTGTGTGTGCAACCTACATGTATATACACACACATCTGAAATGGAAGTTTTTAACAAAATTATTTGTTTTTGCTTCTGCTATTTGGTCTAGAATTTATTGGGAAATAATGTATACACTATATGAACAAAAGTATTGGGACACACCTCTTAATTATTGAATTCAGGTGTTCCAATCAGACCTATTGCCACAGATGTATAAAATCAAGCACCTAGCCATGCTAGGTTGTTCTAAAGAGCTCATTGAATTTAAGCATGGTACTGTGATAGATTGCCACATTTGCAATAAGTCAGTTTGTGAACTTCCTTACCTGCTAGATATTCCACCGTCAAGTGGCATTATTGGGAAGTGGAAGCTTTTAGGAACAGTACCAACTCAGTCACAAAGCAGAAGACTATGTAAGTGTGGGTCAACGAGTACTGGGGCGCATTATTCCATAGCTGAAGAGTTCCAAACTACCACTAACATTAATATCAGTACAAAAACGGTGCTGTGGGAGCTTTATGGAATGGGTTTGCATGGCCGAGCAGGTTCATGCAAGCCTCTAATCAAGTACAATACCAAACATCAGATCCGGTGATGTAAAGCACACCGCTAATGGACTGTGTATCAGTGGAAACGTGTTCTGTGGGATAGTGAATTACGCTGCTCTGGTTGGCAGTCTGATGGCCGAGTCTGGGTTTGGCGGATGCCAGGAGAATGTTACCTGCCTGACTGCATTGTGCCAACTGTAAAGTTTGGGGGAGGAGGAATAATGGTATGGGGAAATTATTCGGGGGTTGGGCTAGTCCCCTTACTTCCAGTGAAGGGAAATCTTAATGTTTCAGCATACCAAGACACTTGACATTTTGGACAATGCTATGCTTCCAACTTTGTGGCAACAGTTTGGGGAAGGCCATTTTCTATTGCAGCATGACTGTGCAGCAGTGAACAAAGCAAGGTCCATAAAGACATGGTTGGGTGGGTTTGGTGTGGAAGAACTTGACTGGCCCACAATGAGCCCTGACCTCAACCCTATCGAACACATTTTGTATGAACTGGAAGGAAGATTGCAAGCCAGGCCTTCTTGTCCAATGTAAGTGCCTGACCTCACAAATGCTCTACTGGATTAATGGTCAAAATTCCCACAGAAATACTCCAAAATCTTGTGGAAAGCCTTCCCAGAAGAGTGGAAGTTGTTATATTAATGTCTATGTTTTTAGAATGTGGTGTCATAAAAGTTGTGTCCATATAGTATATAAAGTATAACTATATACCGTATTTGCTCGATTATAAGACAAGGTTTTTTTCAGAGCGTCTTATAATCGAGGTCGTCTTCTAATCAGACCTCAAAAATGTCTGCTGGGGCCAGGCTGCTCACCGGTGCTTCAGTCGCGAGCAGCGTCTCCTCTGCAGCCAGGAAACAGGAAGCTAGCAGCACTGCCTCCCCCCTCCCTTCTCTGGGGGCGTGGCCAGAGAAGTTGCTCGCACAGCCCGGCCCCTGCAGAAGTCTTCGAGTGAGAGATCTGCAGTTCAGGTAAGGGGGTGGGGGAGGGTTTTTGTGATTAATGTGTGAAGTAATAAGTGTGATTAATGGAATGAATGAGTATTTAAATGTTTGTGAATGAGTGTGTGTGTATGATAGCATGAATGTGTAAGGGGGGTGGGTGTTAGCATGGCATAGGGAGGCTGTACTCACACTCCCATCATCCCCAGGTTCCAGCATGTACTGTCTGCCTTGGCTTGATAGGAGTGTGATTGTTGTTAGCAGTTTTAGATATATATATATACATATATATATTGCTGTTAGCGGTTTATATATAATATATATATTATATATCTATATATAAAACTGCTAACAGCAATCACACTCCTATCAAGCCAAGGCAGCCAGTACATGCTGGGTTAAAGGCATATCATGGGGCTGAGTGGCATATAGGGGGTTAAAATGCATTTCTGGAGGTGCATTTTAACCCCCTATAT
>VKOC01000003.1:14754555-14853932 GCA_009364415.1 Spea multiplicata | reverse complement strand
TGTCAAAAAATAGAGTATTGCAGAGTATGCGGTAATACCTTTTTTATTGGACTAACATAATATTTAAAAGACAAGCTTTCGAGAGTTATCCTCCCTTCATCAGGTCCGAAGCAATACTAATCAACATGATAGAGGTTACAACTTAAAACAAGTGATGGTATAAGAGAAGGGGGGGTGAGTGGGGTGTCGTAAATAATAGGTCTGGAGGTGAGAAATGCAGAGAGGTAGAGAGATAACCCAGGGACAGAACAAATAAACTTAGGGAAACCACAGTAAAACATCAAAGATAATAACATAAATTAAACATTGGATGACTAGATGAAGTTCATATGAAGTTCTGGTAGTGTGTAAGGAAACCAGAATCCACATTAAGTCCCTCTTTTATGGTGTTGAAATGTGTTATCATTTTCATCTCAAATGTTTTTCTTTCCTGAGAGTTTCTGAAATTTCCTTTGAGTACTTTAATTTTTAGATTTTGGATGGAGTGATTGTTCTGTGTGAAATGATGTCCTACCGGGGTACAGTATTTTTCTTCCTCGTGGTTTTTGATGGAGCTTCGGTGCAGGTTCATTCTAAGGTGCAGCTTTGCCAACATATATGTGACAGCAACACAGCCAGTCACAACAACAAAACATACATCATCAAAGATTCTTACTCATGTACATCGGCAAACGTGGTGTACATGATACAATGTTCTGCATGTGACAAAGGGTGCTACATTGGAGAAACTGGGCTTAAGCTGCACCTTAGAATGAACCTGCACCGAAGCTCCATCAAAAACCATGAGGAAGAAAAATATTGTACCCCAGTAGGACATCATTTCACACAGAACAACCACTCCATCCAAAACCTAAAAATTAAAGTACTCAAAGGAAATTTCAGAGACTCTCAGGAAAGAAAAACATTTGAGATGAAAATGATAACACATTTCAACACCATAAAAGAGGGACTTAATGTGGATTCTGGTTTCCTTACACACTACCAGAACTTCATATGAACTTCATCTAGTCATCCAATGTTTAATTTATGTTATTATCTTTGATGTTTTACTGTGGTTATTGGTTTCCCTAAGTTTATTTGTTCTGTCCCTGGGTTATCTCTCTACCTCTCTGCATTTCTCACCTCCAGACCTATTATTTACGACACCCCACTCACCCCCCTTCTCTTATACCATCACTTGTTTTAAGTGTAACGTCTCTATTCAGTTTGATTAGTATGCCTGTCGACCTGATGAAGGGAGAATAACTACTGCGAAAGACTTGTACATTTTAAAATATTATGTTATAAGTCACCCAATAAAAAAGGTATTTACCGACATACTCTGCAATACTCTATTAATAATTTGAACACATATATATATATATATATATAATATATATATATATAGTGAGATGCTCCAATCAGTGTTGATATAAAAAAAAAACACTATACAAATCACCTGGGCTACATTTTGAGCAAGATATTGCATGTCCCTAGTGACTGATGAAGTAAGAAGTGAAGTGGAAGAAGTCATGGGGATTTAGAGGACTTCTATTCAGTTATTTGCTATAGAATCCAACCTTTTATATATTATATAGATTTAATGTAGTCATTTATCTTCATTATTGAAACTGTTATAGGTGGAGTGGTATGGAAAGTTTGTAATAATAGTCATACATGGACTTAAAGCTACTATCAAGCCTATATAAAAGTAATTACCTTTTTAGTAAGGGAGTGACTTCTTAGTGTTCGACACCCCTAGATTTCTATGGTCTTTCGGTGGTGCCTGGAAGGGGCAATGGCAATGTAATGATTGTTTGAAATGTCTTTTAATGTATATTGAGCTCGCTGTTTTTTTTTTTACATATATACTCTTAATCTAGATTTTCTCACAGATGTATAGAAAATGGCTGGGGGGGGCTTTGATTATTTTTAAAATTATATCACTCACAATAGGTCTGTTTCTTTAAAACCTATTAGTTAGACAGCTAATGTGTTGAATAATACCTCTTATGAAAATGGTTGATGTATTAAAATAAGACTGCTTTGCTCAATGCTTACAACTACAGCCTTTTGAAAAAATATCCATTTGTATAAAATTCTACAAGCAGCAAATAGAAATTATATTGAAGCATATAATTAAGAATTGTTTTTAAGAGATGGTTATTTTTGTTCTTGTTGTTGTCGGGGCTTTTGCTCTTTAAAACCACCCTAGGACTAAATATTACTGTCAGCTTAGCTGTTTTTTAAATCTGTTCATGTCACCAGGAACTTTCCTTCAGTAATTCGTCATCACTCCATGTCATCTTTTAAATATCTCTTTAACTTGCATCCCATTTGTTTTTCTGTAGGCCATTCTCATTTCGACAGCATCCTCAGTCTTATGTGACAGCTTTAGTTCCCAAACAGAGACAATAAAAGATTCAGGCTTAGTAATCACTCAGTAAGATGGATATCCCCAAAGGCTTAAGCCTTTACTGTGTGCTAAAGTCTTTTTTGACCCCTCTGGTAATTTCCGCTTACAATAATTCTTTTATCTTCCATCCCACAGTAAAAGCTCCTGCTTTTTTTGTGAAGATTATTAAAAAAATAAGAAAACCTCTGTTTTCATTTTCTTTAACCCCTTGAGACAACAGCACAACATGATGGTTTTTAATGTCTCACAGGTGCAGGAAAGATAACAGTTTAAGGGTTTTGTATTCTTCATGAAGACGTGCAGTTATTTTCATGAAGCATTTTAATAATTAACATTATCAGATGGATTTGGTATTATGCGACTGACTAAATGGGTTATGGGTACTGTAAACTAAATTGGGTGTAGCCAGTAGCGATGGGATTTCTTCAATGCTTATCTTCTATTGGTCGAACACAAGTGATTTATATGTCACCGATATCCAACTATAGATTTTGTCTATATGCTTATTTTCAACAGCCTACGTGAGCATTTTGTTACATATAGCCATTTCTGACATCTGACTAAAATCATAGAAAAAGCAGTCAGAAATTCTCCACAAAATCTTCGTAAAACTGTGCTGGCTTTTTTATTGAGATTGAAACTGACCTTAATTAGCATTTCATGATGGGTAAAAATTATGACACTTTTCTAATCATAAGTGATCAGGTTTTCCAACAATTCAGATGACCCTTATACTACTTTGACATTACTCAGACAGCTCTATTAGTCAAGCTAAGTGCAATCATCTTTTCATAATATTTAAACATGTTCACATCCTAATGCAGATTCCTTCTAACGTGGATGGCTCGGCTACGTATGTTTTTCTGCAATTAAATAAATCCTTATTTTTACATCCAAGCTGTTCAAACCATGTTGTTATGGCTGTATTTTTGTTGTTAAAATTGCTTAATGCCAAAGTGTTGCTCATTAACCAGTTGTAGTTCATTGACCAATCTGGCCAAAAAACATTAAGAGAACTTCATTTCAATTTTAAATGAAATGTGAAATATCAAATTATATGTGGCTTTTTGACTTTTAAATTGGTCTTGTGTAGAACATTTGTGACCCAGGTGCACATTAGCAGTTTTTGGATCCATTGGTGCTAAAATATGTCACCCAAACCCAGTGCACAGTACACACATTACTCTACATAAATGGGACAGCAACAAAAATGTGATGAACATTAAAATTCCACTAAAATTTTAGAATAGTTAGTTGTTGCTCTTGAATTTGCAAGCTGTTTTCTCTAAGTAACTGATAAGGTATTCTTGATCTGAGCCGCATCTGTCACTCACTGGTCCTGTAGTGAGAGAATCCAAACATCAAGAGAGGTTCATACTAGATCCTTTCTACTGATTTACTCTAGTGAAGGAGCAGTGAGAGGAAAATACAGCGCTTCTTGTCTCACCTAATAGGCACAGATGTGTTCTTACTGGCAGCTGTCTGGCAGATGCAGCAAATGTGGTGTATATCAGGTGATACATAGTGTTTTCTGAACATTCAAGCACCAACAATAGAAACATAGAATTAGTCGGCAGATAAGAACTATTCGACCAATCTGCTCTGCCTGTTTTTCCTGTTTAGTCTTAGATTCAGGATAGCCATGTGCCTGCCACATGCATGTTTACATTCCATACTGTATTAATCTCTATCACTTTAAGCCTTTAAGTGTGTTGGACATGTTGTTATACTCACTTCTAGTGGTATAAACTAGCTGCATTATTGTTATGATTATTTTTTGTTTTATATAGCGATATAAAATTCTGTAGCACATGTAGTATATAAAATAATAATTTGACTTACAACAGGTGAAGCAGGCCCTGCTTACAATATAGAGGGATTTAGGGGGTATTATACAATAGGTAAAAGTGCCATTGTTAGGGATGGATTAAAGGAATATCGGAGGGCGTTAATGTGCAATGTTGTAAGCGCCCTTAACCCCTTCGCAACCTCGATGTCGAGGCATTCATGTCTGGCCCCTCCCCGGGGCGTCAATATCCGCCATACATTGTATGGCGACGGACACCTGTTTTAAAAGAGTTTAGGAGGCGATCAACGATTGCACCAAACACTTACCTCAGGACGGGCTGTGACACAAGATGGCCGTCTCCCTGTAAAAAAAACAATGAAGTTGAAAAAGTTCGCTAGATGGTCACCAGAGGAACTATCCAGTACCAGCAAAATGGCAAAATGTGTAAAAAAATAAATAAAAAACATTTTAAAAAAGTTTATTATTTTGAGCAAGTGCTAAAAATTCTCAAAAATCTCAACATCTCAACAACCAAGGGGTGTCTAATTTTCGTCATGTTTTATTATTTTTTTATAGTAAATAAGATGATACGATCAAAACATATGGTATCTGAAGAAAGCCCATCTTGTCCTGAAAAAACAATATATAACATGTGTGGGTACACTAAATGGGTGAGGAAATTACAGCTGAACACAAGCACCGCAAAAGTGTTAAAACAGCCTTGGTCCCACAGGGTACAAAAAGAAAAAATTAGCCCGGTCCTTAAGTGGTTAAGGAAGTGGGTCTTGAGGGATTTGTTGAAGTACCGAAGGCAGGGGGGAAAATGGATAGGCTGGGGGGGGGGGGCAATTTAGAGGATAGGGGAAGCCCTTGAGAAATCTTGTAAGTGTGCATGAGAGCTAGAAATCATAGGATAGGGTATAAGGAGATCACTGCATGAGCGGAGAGACCGGTTAGGAGTGTATTTAGAGATGAGTGATGAGATGTAGGTAGGGGAACCTCTCTGAAGGGCTTTGAAAGTAAGAGTCAGGATTTTGAAAGGACTCCTGAAAAGCACAGGCAGCCAATTAAGAGAATGATAGAGAGCGGAGAGGTGTTAGTAAAGCAATGGGAGAGAAACATAAGTCTGGCAGCAGCATTCATGGTGGACTGTAGCGGTATGAGACAAGAAAGAGGGAGACCAGCTAAGACACAGTTACAATAATCAAGGTGGGAGATAATGAGGGCATGAACAAGAGCCCTAGTGGCATCCTGTGTTAGGAAGGGACGAATGTGGGCAATGTTTTTGAGATGGAGATGGCAGTTTTTAGAGACAGACTGAATGTGGGGGTGAATGAGAAGTCAGAGTCAAGGGTAACACCAAGACAGTGAGCATGAGGAGACGGAGAGATGATAGCACCATTAACATTGACATTAAGGGAAACTGATGAGGGAATCCTAGCATTGGGGGGACGGAAGATGAGAAGTTAGGTTTTGGAAAGATTAAGGTAGACATCCGGGTAGAGACAGATGCAAGACAGTTAGTTACACGATCTAAGACAGAAGGAGAGAGATCAGGAGAGGATAGATAGATCTGGGTGTCATCAGCATACAGGTGATATTGAAAGTCAAAGAATAAAATTAGTTTGCCAAGTGAGGTAGTGTAAAGAGAGAACAGAAGGGGACGTAGAACAGAGCCTTGGGGTACCCTAACTGAGAGGGGAAGGGGCAGTGTTACCGGAGACAGAGACGCTGAAGGTATGATCAGAGAGGTAGGAAGTAAGTCAGGAGAGAACAGTGTCATCTGGTCAACCTCCCTTTTTATGGCCTGAGAACAAGGAAAATCAAACTTTGTTATCTGAAATTCTGTGTGCAATGAAGAAAATAGCTTTGGTTTTAAATCCGAGAAGTCAGATTTATTTTAAAACGTGAAGAGATCTTTGAAGTGGCTTTTCCACCAGACTTAATTTTCTGTAAGCTGTGCCATATGGCAATCAGCAAATGAAGTGTCAGTCCATTTCTGAAAGGCTGCCAGATTTCATATGATAAGCCTACACAGGTGAAACCTAGACGACAAAAGCTGGTTTAAACATGACAAAATATGGAAAATTGATATAACTACATTAACTCTTTTTAGCTATTTTGTCTAGTTTCCTTATATTAGCTAGTATAACAATGTCAATTTTCCTTATTTTTATCATCTGAGGTTTACCATGTGGAATTTGGCAGCTTTTTAGAAAGGGACTGACACTTTATTTGCTGATTGCCGTATGGCACAGCTTTAAAACTCATTCATTAGTCGACTGAGGAGATTAAGACTCAGATATTATATTGTTTACCACAATTCAGCAGGGTAAATAATTCTGCATTTTATCTACTACGATAATAGAAGCTCTTTATATATAAACAAGAACGTAATAATGATAATCACAAAAATATATGCAAAAAAAGAGAAGAAAATGAAAGTTTTCCCTTTACATTAGCTACTAAGTAGATGATTTAAAAAGATATATAGTACAGCAAAGTCATTAACCTTAATATTGGCAAGCAGGTCCTTCTCTGCCTGATGAAGCAGTTTGTTTCTGCCTGTCAAATAACGTTTGCCATGCAAAGGACAATATGGTGTAGTATTAAAATATTTTAATTTCATTCATATAGATTGTCACAAATTTTTTGATGTGTTATCTACATGTGTCATTAGTTGACATGAAAATTGTATAGAATATTGTCTATGTTTTTATAAACACTAAACACCTGTGTTTATAAAACAGACAATATTCTATACAATTTTCATTACGGCGTAAAGTACACATCTTAGCTAAAAAGAAATCTACAAAAGCCTTCAGGTCGACAAAGTGCAATTATTATCTAGAATATTTTTTACTTTACTGAGAGGCTGACAGTGGAACAGCCTCCCAAATGGTTGTTACCAGTCATTAAATTTCTATCATTAAGCCTGTGGTAAAATAACGCTAGTAAATAAGCAGTGTGTATTGGTTTATACAAATGCAAAGCCAAGACTTTTCAATAAATCTATATAGCCACGCAACACAGTAATTCCAGAAATGGTATAGAACTATTAAAAGTGCATTGAACCATTCTCTGCCTTCTTGTCTTCAGCATTGAATAATTTAAATAAAGAGAATGGAAACAAAAGAAATAATTGTAATATTTCACCAAAAATGAACACTCTGTGGCAACTCTAAATATCTAGAAACAGTGGGAATTAAATGAGTGTTTTAATAAGGAACGTTTCTATGATGTTCTGCTTTTCTAGCAAGAATTAAGAAATGATGTTTTGCCACTTTATAATAGTAATTCCAGATATGAAAGAGTTTTTTTCAAATTTGAGGTGAATTGGTAGTGTGCCGTAAAACCCACAGACACTAGTTTACTTCTCGTGTAAACTAATAGTTTTAGAATGAGTACAGGGCCAGACTGGGAAACACAAGGTGGCTCTGGCACTTTAAGATCAGCAACCGCCTGTTGACGTAGGTGCAGCCGACGGCTGGACATGTGTGGTGGTAATTTTCATGTTTATGCTCTGGTAAAGTCCTTCCGTACATTCCCAGACTCAGGCCATATGCTGCATCTCCCGGCAGATCAGATTCATATGGGCTAGAAAGGCTTTCTAGGCCTGAATTACTAGTTCCTTCTATTGGATTTGGTATTCTTTAAGAATTGGTAGGGTTGTTACTTAATCTTAAAGGTTAATTGGCAACTTTTTTTTTACTCTGCAGAAAATGATTATGCATATAGAGAGTCACTAAAAAGTTACTTTCCAATGCTTACTTCCAATGCCTGCAGGGAACCTGGATCCTCTTCTCAGGCAGCTGGTGAAGGTCTGTGCAATGCGCGCAGACAACCTTCACTGCTGCTGCCCGCCACTTCCGCCGGGGCTTCTATGACGGAGAGCCAGTGTGACATGACCTTCCGGTGCTCAGTCATAGAAGCCCAGGCGGAAGTGTCAGGTAGCAGCGGGGGTTGTCTACATGGTGGAGGGGCAGATGTGCATAACGGGGGGGGGAGGTTGGCAAATAAAAGGAAATAAAAACAAGAAATATTTTTTCTCAATCATAGTTTTTTATTAAATAATGAAAAAAATTGTTTACAATGTAAATTGTTCTTTTTTTCATAAATTAATATTCAAATTTTGGGGGGTCGTCTTATAATCAGGGTTGTAATTGAACAAACACGTTATTGATTTTACTGATTTGCATGGGCAGAAATATTATTGTTTGAGTTCTAGATATATGGTACAACGACGGACGTGAACAAAAGCCTCCTTCAAAATTTAAACATCTATTTAAAATACTAACGTATAAAACAAAGGATTTAAATATATCGCTAATATACAAAAGTTCTAAATCATTTGTATGTTTATTGTTCAGGTAACAAAATTCATCAATTCATGCACAGTTCCATTCTGAATAAACACAATTCCAGTTAGCTAAGGTTTTTACTTGTGCTACAATGAAGGCTAACACATTTAAAAAGGTCAATATTAGCAAGCATACGGAGCTAGAATGAATTATATATTTTAGTCAATGAATTCATAAATGATTAGTAAATCTAAGGCGGCAGTCTTTATTATGCATTGTAGAATCGAAGGTAACATTTCCCATTGTTTAATGCCTAAACATTTTGAAAGTGACATTTAGGCGACTCTCCAAAGGGGAGACTATTTAAAAAGCCATTAAGTTAACAAAATGCTCTATTACCTTATTTCCAACCAAACATATCTGAACCCCCAGGATTCAATTTATTGCTTGGCACTTGGTTGACATTATATTTCTTCTAAGTGCCATGGCACTTGGGACACTAAATTTAGAGTTTTTGTAGCTACTGACATTGCACATTGTAGATATGGAATTTAGTGTTCACAGATTGTGGCTAGGGCAAGCAGATTCACATTATTTATTTGCGCATAAATAACAATAGGATACTTTTTTGCAATATTAGAAATACAAATGACAGCCAAAAACAACAAAAGAAAATAGGCACAAATAATGTGAGATTATTATTAGATAACGCAGCTCTCAGATGAGTCATTCCAAATGAGTCATCCCATTAGCTGCAATGATATCATAACATATGGCATCATCATCATTAACAATAGTTTTGGAATTAAAATGTGGATTTTAAACACGCACTTACGAGATTGTAATGTTTTCCCCTCTAAGTCAGAAAATGAACGTCTTTAATGTGATTCTAGCAACTCTGAAGAAATAATACACTAGGTTTTGCAAGTTACGGAATTATTTTATACCATGGTAGTCCTATGCAGCTTTGGGCAGATCAAACAAATTAATGGACAGATTTTGGTCTGCTATTATAACAGCAATTGGAAATGAAAGCAGAACTGTTCTTCCTCTGCACCTGCTACAGTGTTAATAGTCAGTCACAAGGCATGCCAATGTATTTTACTGAGCTAAGCTTAAATGCCAACAATAAGATAATAATAATAATTTAACAAAATATTTATCACCTGATGGTTTGTATATACAAATATATTATTGTATATATATATATATATATATATATATATATTGTACATACAATACTTTTTATATCTGGTATCCTATTACCATACAAACTGTTGGTGGTATAATCATTGGATATATAATAATATTAACAAGAACACGTCTTCCAAATATTTTCTGGTCACTACACTCATTTGTAAAGCATACCACAGTCTGCAGAACAATAAATATTCTGTTTAGTCATTGGTGTTAGAAGTCCACTGCGAGTGATGGAGCATATTACTGCAGTTGAATGAAACAATGTATTTAGTCACTCTGGAGGATTATATGAAATAAAGAATCCAATCACAATTATTTATTGTATTGTTCCTTTTAAAGGTGCCCTACGCTGAACTGGGTGGAAAATCATTGGTGTTGACAGTATATGACTTTGATCGGTTCTCCAAGCATGACATCATCGGGGAAGTGAAAGTACCCATGAACACAGTAGATTTTGGCCATGTTACTGAAGAATGGCGCGACCTGCTGAGTGCTGAGAAAGAGGAGGTAGGAGAATTTCTATCACTATTTCATTTTGTGGGTCTGCTGATGTTTTCTTAAGTGTAAGACTTCTTGCAACACTAGAACATGAAAGGGGGGAAATTGTGCCATCTGAACTCTTCCTTGTGATACCTTCAACAAAAACCTTGCTATATTAAGGGCTTTTGTTTCATTTGTTACCAAGGACTTTTGGAAATGGATCTCTTTCTTTTTTATCCTATATATACTTTTTTTGCTTTGTTTTCTTACATCCTTCACTGGCAGAACTAAAGATTGTGAAAAACCAGTGTCAAAAAATGTGTACAAGAAAAAACAATAGAAAAAATACTTCCCTTTCTCTTATCGAACCGGATACACAGCTGCAAAACCCGCAATAACACTCTCCCGGTGTTAGAAAGACAATTCTGATCCACTAGGGGGCGCTTGTGTATTTAGTCGGTTTTCCAGTTTAAGACATAAAACAGAAGAAAGTTTATGATATAAGTTTACGGTATGTCAAGTGAATTTTAACGTACAAATGGTGGTGTATATGCACTCACACTTTGAGCAAGAAGATCAAGCCTTGCGTATAAACCCTCCACGATCCGTGTGTGGGGTATATATATGGAGAAAACAGAGAAATGGAAAACACAATGGTGTGGTATTTCAGCCAAGTTCTGGCACAGGTGTACACTTACAGTTAGTAACCGATGTGTCTGACGTATAGTAGATCAGTTTCCTCAATCCTTCCCGATCACGTGCTTGTATATATAGGTTGGTATATAAACTGGTCCACCAAGTATATATGAAAGAATGAATTTATTCTGGGCAGATGCCCTATATAAAAAATACACTACGTGTACAGGATATACCTGTATCACCTTTTAAAAGTAAACTTAGTTAAAAGATACCGAAATTAAAAGTGGATGAAAATAATATATTGAAATAAAGTCCAATGGGGACTTCTGTTTTATGTCTTAAACTGGAAAACCGACTAAATACACAAGCGCCCCCTAGTGGATCAGAATCCTTCACTGGCCCCAGACTTATTGCGAATAGCCTTACGGCACCTCCTGTTCTTAATATGATTGCTGAGTGTCACTCTTAAAGATAATAATGATAATTCTCCACTGCAAATGTATGGAGGGATTCATCAGAATCATCTGTGTGCAGTTGTACCCCCATCTCCTGGCTTGCAGGACCTGCATTCAGCTCTCACTTGCTCACATGAGATTTCCAGGGGGGGCAGTTTCAAGTGGTCAAAACAGGCACCGATTACAAATGGGACAGTAGGTTGCAGTGTTTTAGAAAGGTAAATTTTTTATCAATATTTCAGGTAATTTAAAATGCATTTTTTGTTAGTGAGGCTTTATGGGACATTTGGAATCGACCCTGGAATACCATTTTCAAATGTACCTACGAATGAACGTGAGGATGGATTGTCTCACCAAAGAGTGGAATCATTGACTTAGTGTTTCCCTTTGTGGAATGATGGACCTGCTTCAATGTTTCATTATAAAACTATGGGAAAAAATATAAGAATGATGGAATTTTTTTTAACACATTGACCATCTTATGTCTTGAAACTAAATTACTCAATCTTTCATCTCAGTAGCAACTCTCTACAGCCATAGCAGCTCAGGGCCCTGACAGCAGACCAAATGATTTGGTCCCAGGTATTATTCAGAGAACCCATTATAATGTTAATACAGATATAATTTGGGTAAGGGGGGATTTCATAAAAATAAATATGCATGATTTGACATTTCCAGCTACCAGCAAGTTGTCATTATATGACTGGTTACAATGGTGGCAGGAGCACCAACACTTTTGTTAATTAATCCACATTTTGTTCTTAGCATAGGCCCACTAAAAGGTGAAGGGTAATTTAAATCCCTTGCTTAGTATGATATTATGCTAAATAAAATTAATACTATGCTCAAGACATGTTGACTACTATAAAAAAAAGTATGCAGACTAAATGATTGCTTCAACTTTCATTGAATGCTCTGTGGTATTGCAATCATTAAAATAAATAGCTCCATTCAGAGACATGTTCTCAAATCTCTTTAATTAGAATATAAGAGATTATAAACACTGTTTCTTGAGTAAGAACCATTCCAGGCTAAACCATTCACTGCAGTAAATATGTGACCTGCTTGTACTGGATATTTATAATAAAAAAATATGCTAGTTACAGGGAGATTTTGGGGGTCTGGGAGAGAAATCGAACATATGCCATCAGATATATTGGCTGCTGCTGCTGCTGCTGATGAAAAATGATTGCTACATCCGTTACTATTTTATCTGAAATGCAATCAATCATTGAGCTTTATATTAGGAAAATAAATTAATCAGGATTTTAAAAATAAATTGTTTAGGAACCAAAAGTAATTTTAAAAGATTAAACAAAATTCCCGGTAATCACCAGGTTAGTGGACTGAATACACCACTATGTCTATATGTATTTGTGCCTAATATATCCACTGGTTATGGGCTCCTTAAAAATTCACTTACTTTAAAAAGATTGTGTTCTTTTACTAGACCAATTTAAAATCAATTTGCTTTAAATATGAATGTGCAATCCAAGTGAGCAACTGCTATAGGAAGAGCTTGGCTGGTCCGGTCCGATGTATCATCTTTAGTCTCCTTACCCATTAAATGATGTATTATTTTGGGCCATCTCAGCCATTTTTGTGGCCAACCTTACTGTTGGCCCTTCATAATGATTAGTGAACTGAGGGAAACCACAACTCTCCCTTTGGGGAATAAACCCAGTTGTGTACAGTTACATTACGCAGCAAAGGCATAATTACTAGCTTGCCTGTTTATAAAAAAAAAAAGGTACCGGCCAGTAGAGCTAAAAACCCTTTTTTTAATCTGGCTAGAATATTTATTCTTTTAATCCTTATTCGGTTTCCCCTGGCTATTTCAGATGACAAACATAAACCCATATAACACAAGTTACGTTATTCCCATTGGGCTGTATATAACAACTCTACATTGTTCTATGACTGCAGGTGCCAATTATAACTACACCACCATGTTTATTATATTTCAGTCCATTAACCAAGTGTCATAAGCACAACAGGAGCCATTGCTTTAAAGAACACAATGGCTGCAAATTAAATGTCTGCCCAGCTGATGTTTTGTTAAGTGATGCAAACCTTACATAAATACAAAGACTAAACGTATACACAAATTGCAGCAAATCAGATTTACAGAAACAAGTCTTTCCCCATACATTTTATTTCACAAGGCAACATTATATATTTGCACATTTTCTTTCAATGAATGTATTTATGGTGTGTTTTTCATCAGTATGTTCAATAATTCTGATACATATGTACTGAGCTCAGCAGGATTCAGTCACTTAAGTGTAATTCAGTAGTGAATTAAGATCTATTATGTGTTCAATACATCTTTTTAATTTGTCTATTACGCACTTACCTTGGACACATTATCATTTTAATCCTTAAGGCTGTATTATTTTATACCAACACACCTTGCTTAAAATGTCAGCTACTAATGGATTTAGTTCAACAAAAGCCTGTACAATACGCATGAAGTATCTTCATTATTAGCTTTCTTTGTCTAGATTTATGTATGGGTCAGTTAAAAGCACCAATAGAAAACAGTACTGTTCTCATTTTATAATTATTTGGAGTTTTTTATTTATATGTTATTTTTTTTGTTGTTTTTTACTGCTGCCTTCTAGTTCTATAGAGACATATCCAGTGGCAAAAAATATAACGTTAATATAAAAATACAACAGTAATAATATTGTTGGATATATATAGTTATATTGCAATAAGTACTAAGTACTATAAACTCAGCACAGGCATATATAAGTTCTAAAAAATGCAACATAATACTGTATGTATTTATACACATATTCCAACTATTTATAGATTTTCATATGAAGGTATCTGCATTATGGAATGTAACTTATTATACATGCCTATCCTTCTCTAAATGTGTAATGTCACTTTCATGGGCTCCATGTGCATTTGACATTTATGTAAAAGGAGACAGTTGTCTAAAATATCTAAGGAGGGGATTTTTTTTTTTTTAAATTACTTTTTACTGTTTGGTTTGGCATATATGTGGACATAATTCTGTCTGCACTGAAAGCATTGATATCATTTAAATAATTCAATGTATTTATTTTTTTAATAATGCCAGTGCAGACATATTCGTTGTTTTGGTTTATTCTGTGTGGTGTAACAGAATAGAATAGAGTTTATATGTTGGAGTGGGAATATATTCCCTTATTTATGTTATGGAGTGTACTGTCTAAAATATTACATTCCATGGTATTAGATGTAGCTGATGATTCTACTGGAAAAAAAGGGATATTAAGGTGTTTATATTGAGGTCCGAAAAGTTGAAAAGAACCCTTAGATTATACTCATCATAAATTAGCTATTTATAAAATGTATACTCACTAAATATTGAGATTACACCATTAATAATTGTATATTTTTAAAGTTGAAGAGTTCATTTGTAAATCCATAATATTTGCCTATGGAGTGAAATTAATTTCTATTGGCCGGATACATAATATCATTGTGTATTTTCAGACTCCCTTTTTGCCCGTAACAAAAACATTAATTTACCACAGATAATTGTCTTAGCTGACATTTGTTAGGTTTTTGGAACCAGCTATTTTTTTCTGGCTGATAACATTATGGAAAAAATATGATTTGTTAGAAAGGAAAACGCACAAACTCTTTAAAATAACATACACTTCCCATTGGCCAGGTACAAAGCCCTAACGTCCTTTGCTAAAAGCAAATCCGAAAAGCTATGTCTAGGCTGTTATTATTGAAGAAGGAGCAGACAAACAATTACTTTAAGAGCCACAGTAAAGTCAATAAAATGTGTGTTGTGTGTATTTTATCATATTGCAGCACAGAATGTTCTCTACAGCCTTACATTACTTTGAAAGAACTATGATGCAGCTCTCAACGTTGTACTTTTTATCTGTTTTTCCATGTCGCTGCTAGAAGAGATGCACAGGGCTAAACGGGTTTATCCCTCTTTTGTTGGGAAGATAGATATGGACATATTAAACTTCATTAATTCATAAACAGTACACATATAATGTATGCTACATACAAACAATTACATGTCTATGATTAAATATGTCTATGCCTAAGGTGCATAGAAAGCAAAACGTGTGGACAGTCTAGGCCAGGGATCTCCAAACTCAGCCCTCCAGCTGCTGCAGGACTACATCTCCCATACTCCTCAGCCAGCCCCTTAGCTGAAGGAGCATTATGGGAGATGTAGTCCTGCAGCAGCTGGAGGGCCGAGTTTGGAGATCCCTGGTCTAGGCAAATACTTTGTAGTTTTTATTTATTTTCCACACTAAATGTCACTAACATTTTTTAACCCCAACATTTTTTTACTGCCAACCAATGGCAGTAGACCATGAGATAGACACTGTATAAAACCCAGATTTCCAGGATCAGTTTCTCTCAGACTGAGTTTTTAATTACCAAAACAATAAAGCATATTACGCCATAAAAACATTGACAGAAGATATATTAACATGGACTTGCTTTGTCTGTCAAAGAGTGCTCCTGACTCCTAGGAGAGATTTATTTTTGAAAGTAGCTGACTTACAAGCATGGAAGTAATTTATTTTTATCTTTTATTTATATAGCGCCATACACAGAGCTCCATACAATACATATATTCAAGGGGTATGAAAAAACTGGACCTATGTGTTTCTAGTATTTACATGAAAAGGAAAACACATTCTGATATTGTCTTCCATTCCTGGTCATTACCCCTCTCCTTATCCAAGGTTGATTATTTCCCATGCAAGCTGCTGCATTGTGGATTCTCATTTCCCATCATAACTGGACAAAGATAACCACTCCTCAGTACAATCACACAATAGCCACATTATTTCTCTGTAATTATGGAAGAGCTGTGTGCTTTAGTGTCTTGCCACATCTCGTAATTTCGAAAAGAGTACCGCTTCAGCATACATTATGTTTTGGCTCAATGTTTAATTCGGTCACGGAAAAGCTTTTTTGACAAGCTATAGTTAATAAGTGTTCCATGCTGTCAAAAGTAATAATATTAACATTCTGTTCTGAGTTAAATTAATTTGGTTTTGTGCAATGGCCCACATAAACGTGAGTGACATTTAGAAATATGATCAAGCAGAAGCTCAGAAAAAAAGCCAAGATGTAAAATGGAGTAGGTTGGGATCAATAGAACTGCCGCAAGTTGAAGACATTAGTGGTAGAGTGCCCTTAAATGTCATTCCTTGAGATATCCCATTTTTGTATTATTTCAAAGAATTTATTCCTTTCCCTTTTCCCTTGTTTTTCTTTCCTTTTTAGTGTCTAACATTTTCTTTGAACCAATACATGTGATATTTGACACTACGACCCCTATTCATGAATAAAAGAACATTTCTCTGGAGTCTAATCTCTGGTGTTTTCAACCATAGCTTTTTAGAGGCAGAGAGACAGATGAATGCACCGTCTTTTTCAACTAATGACAATGAAGTAGCTTTTTCATAAAACCTAAATGACAGTGTTTATAAAGCACCTTCAAATTTCTGCCAAATAGAAATCTTCTGCTGAGACGTAGTTAAGTTGATATTTAAGTGCCATGGTGTGAGGGGATAATTGTGCTTCATGGATATTTTGTAGACCTTTGCTGTACACTGTACAGAACTTTCAAAAAATATATTGGTTGCAATACGCTGTTGTATGAAATAAGTGGCAAATGAATAACTTCTTCTGAACTGTTTCTGAAATAGCATTAATTAAACATGGTGCTACATCAGCCCCTGGGTTCTTTTGATAAAATCGTTTTTTAGTAGTAATGGAATGAAGATTCACTATTTTATTATCTAAGAGCTTAGGGTAGTTTTATATTACATTTACACTCAACTGTTTTTTATTTGACTTCCGTGCATCACTCCAACATTCCACTTTCAGATGAATAGCATCCAAAATTACCCAAATTCGGACTTATATTTTGTGTTTGCCTTTCGCTAGAGGGTCAGATTCTCACACTTGAAAATGAGGGCATTCACTTCTTTCTGGTAAACTCTGTTGACATAATTGGTGTTAATTATTATATATATTATATATATTATGTCCTTATAACATCTTAGCATAGTATTTCTGGCGATTTGGAAGTCACAGTCATAGATGTCATATTGGAGTGCCATCAACAAGTGTAATGTATTGGCTTCTCTTTTTTATTAAAATCACATAAAGCACATCATGTCATCTTAGCTAGAAGGTATTGTGTGTGTAAAATAGAATAGTTTTGGAGACAGAATCTCATAGTGATGATGTATCTGTGTGTGTCTGTATGTCCTAGTTTACCAAGACGAGAACTTAAATTATTCCAAGCATCTGTTTATCTTTAACGAGGAAGCCAGTCGTATTTGTTGTATACTTCCATATCACACAAAACTCTGATGTTGAGTTCTTGTTTTTTTTTTAATTTGAGACTCTTTTTACTGACATTTCTAGGGCGTCAAATTTAATTTGCATGATTAAGTACATTTGGATTACCTAGCTGATGAACCCAATTACAGTCTCATTTGTGACCTGCTAAAGACAAATGTGAATATGATATCCTGTAGAGTTATATGCATGTTTTGTGAGTACTACAGAGTTGAAATCAAATAATAAGCCAAAATAGTTGATGCTTTCGTGTACGTGTTGTGAATATTAAAGATGTGAATCACATTTTTTCCATTTCCATTTCATTTTCTTTATGTAACTAGGTCAGTGTCAGGACTGCAGTTTGGACACACTGTATTTTAGCATCTGCATTTTGTGATTAATTTTATTCTGGGACACAAATGAATAATCAGTGTCATGTTGTGCTTTTGAGATTTGTTGAATAGATGTTATAAGATGATAACGCCACTCCCATCATTCTCTACTTTGAGTAGTTGAACAGAGGTAGTAAGGGAGGAACTATGAACAATAAGACTTTATTCCTAGAATCTTTTGTGTGCCTCTGTAATTTAATGAAGCTAATTGTAAACTGGCCAATGAGATTGATGACAAAGGCACTAAGCATGACTATTAATAAAATGTCATTGTAACAAATCAAATCCCTACATTTAACCCTATGAGGTTTAGAATAGTTTGCGGTGCATTGGGAGAATAATCTGACTGACATCCTGCTATAATATAAAATATTATATATATATATATATATATATATAGTACTTTTACATGAGACAGTTTTGATATGAGACTTAAAATTAGCACATGTTCTACTTTGAGATTAATTTATAAATATAAAATATGATTTATATAGACTATTATTTGCAAATAATAATTCTTGTATATAAACTAATAATGCAAATATTGTAAATGTTGATATATCATGTTTTAAATGGACATTTAACATCCTCACATTCATGCTCACACAGAAACACTTACACATACACATTTATGCTCACACACACTTATACATACATATCCATGCTGGCTTGCATATACACATTCATCGTTGCATACAAAAATGTATACCCACATACGGACATACATATACTCATACACATACTTACACTCTCTCTCACTCCCTCACTTCCTTACCTCACCCACAGTTTTCTCTCTGGCTGCTCCATGATGCACATGATGCTTTTGCTGCAGGGTCATGTAACATCGCTTTTTTGTGACACCACTTTGTTCTTGCCTCCCTGGGCCGGTCCAAAATTGTTCACAAAAGGCTGATCCGACAATGAACAATTTTGGATCAGTCTTGGGTGGCAGTTGCCATTTACCGGTATATATTGTACATCTTTGCAACAGAGCACTTGTATATTTATCTTTTTTATTGTCCATTGATGATGTACTTAAGTTTAACGATAAATATTATTGGCTTCTGATTACCATTAAAATAATGTTTATTTATAACACAATAAAACTTGATCATGTAGAAATCAATTTGTTGAGTGTAATCACAGTCTTCTAGATCATGTTAGGGAGAAGTTACCATAGCTTAGTGTCAGTTAACTACTCTTAAAGAGAAGGTTAATGCTGTGTCTGTGATTAGCATGTAAGGAATCATCAAAAACTACATTAAAATTATAATTTAATGATCAAAGAAATGAACCCACATAAATAATATATATTTACAGGGTCGGATGAAGTGTATGTCATAGTATCCACCAGATACCTATGTGAGCTAATTAGATCACCAGAGACCTTTACTCTCTACTTCATAACATTTTTGAATCCAGGGTGGCCTATAACATACTAATTTGAAAAAAAAAATGTTAAACTCTTTATAGTGAGAGCAACAATTCCATCAAATATGTATACAAATATTTTCTGCAACTTATTTGTCATTTATAGTAGCTTTAAATTATGGGAAAGTTGCAAAACTATTATGGGCTGAAAATGGGGTTAATTACATTATGTACAATATATACCTGATGATTTTACTTATATATGTAATGTATGTTTGAGGTTCATTCTCAAGAAGGGGAACTGGCTTGTGAATTCCTGAATTTCTAATTCCTATTGCTTACAAAACTTACAAAACAATTAAAAAAAAGTGATCTAAGTCTACATTCCAAAGAAGGATGTATCATGGGTCACTATATAGATCTAGGTAAAAATAGTCTAGTGGCTATGAATGTAATCATGTAAATTTTCGTGGAAGAGGAATCTATCTATCTATAATGATAATCACTATTAAAAAGCATTTAATTCCCAACGTCCTCATTGATTTACTGTTTGATATGTTTTCTCAGCAAGAGAAACTGGGTGACATCTGCTTCTCCCTCCGCTATGTACCCACGGCTGGCAAACTGACAGTTGTTATTCTAGAGGCAAAGAACCTAAAAAAGATGGATGTTGGTGGCTTGTCAGGTAAGTGGCATCACCATTTTATATAATTAAGTTTGCTTAATTAAAATTCATTAGTAAATAAAAGCAATATATTATTCTGCAGTAGTTTTGATTTGCATGCTATGGATTCTGTTATTCTAAAAGGGTCTTTCTTTATGCAGTGTTGCGTTACATTAAATTAATGATATGTTTTTTTTTATTTTCTGTGACTAGCTCATCCTGTTAGGCCACACTGGTATCTTCTTGTTATTTAAGACTGTAGATCATGCATTCAGAGTTACAACCATGCAACAAATGTATAATCTGTGCCTGTGGTAAAAAAGTACTGACTGGGTTCCATCTAATGATCATTAGATTTCACCTTGCCACCAGTTCATGAAAGCCCACGAAAGACTATTCCATGAACTAATTAAAACATATGTATCTAAACCACTCGCAATGAAAATAAAACAGAGCTAAGGCAGAGAGAACTAAGCATACGATGGCATAACTCTCATGTGCCCCACCTTACCGACATGGAGAAGAGAATAAAGCTCAAAAAACTAAATGGGCGAGGCACATATAGAATAAAACTAAGTGCAGGCTTTGCCTTTTTTCTGCTCACTTACTGTGATTAGTAGATCAAAAACTTCAAATATAACACTCTTGAAAAGGCATGCTTTTCAGTTTTCATTAAGGAGAAAGTGCTAAGATCAACAGAAGAGTAGCTGAGGCCTTTGATCAAGTGTTCCCTTTAGGCACTTTAATAGCAGTAGAAGAGGTTGCAAATTTCTTTTTTGGTGAAAAAAAAGGAAAGTTAAAAGAAATGAAGCTTGTGTATGATACCTGGGGATAGTAAAATGATCCAAAAGGAAAATCATGTGATGAACCAAACACTCTGAATTGAACAGCATAGGAATTGTATGGCTGGAGGTTAAATGTCTCCACATAAACAGACATTGTTGCGAAAAAGAAAGCATAGGATATAAAAAAAATGAATTTTATCTCTGATCAGAGCGGAATTTCAAGTTTATGTTTAGAAACACTTAACACCTTTTTTTTTTGTTGACCATATTTTTTATGTAATTTTTCAAAGCCTGCATATAAATGTATATTTACACATACATAAAAAGTGTGTGTGTGACATGATTCCATACACAAGCTGTGATTTTTGCTGACTAATAAAGTTATTGAGTTGCCATATTGCCAGTTGCTATGGTTCCTATTTAATCATATAAATCTTTTTTTTATTGATTCTGATTAATTGTAGTCCTAAACTTAAATATTACCACAAGTGGTGAAATTCTGAAACAAAATAGTAAAAATGGATCTTTATAAACAGACCAGATGCCCTCTCCACACATGCCTAAAGGTCCCCACTAAAAACAGTAAAACAACATTGTGGGGGCTCTGGCAGGTGGTCAAAGGGTCTTGAGTTTTACTAGATGGGGCTTGTGTTAAACCCCATCACGGTGCTCTTGGCATGTGTATATTATCTGCTTAGTAGGAAATCCAGCCCTGATTATTAATTGTAGAGTCCATTACAAACATTCTACGTACATTTATAGTACTGTAGACACTGGGCTTTGAATCTCGTATAAATTTTAGCCTAATTAGTACGGATAGCAGATATTGTGCATACAAATATTCAAAATTAATCCAGGCAATTCTTGGAAAACAGCAAACCCAAAATTGTTTTGCACCATGTTTATATTTACAGAACTGAAACAGCCTTCTATGTCAGAGCTTCCACCACCCATTGTGTCAACACACTGATATTAGTTGGCATACCTCAGATCGCAGCGGATCCAGTTGTAAGCAACTTTGCAGTCGTATAAAATACATTCAGATCAATAAAGCTAGTCGAGGAAGTCAACTGCTACACTGAAATATAGATTTCAACACATACACACGCATACACACAGTTCAGCATTTATCTATTTATTCTAAGATAGAATTACATTTCAATGTCTTCTACAGATAGAACGTTTTTGAAATAACTAAATACAATCTGCTGTTAAGCTTATGCTTGCTTTAGGGGATACTTTTAAATGATAAATATTGAAATGCAAATTCTTTCATATAAGCCTAATACAATTTGTAAAATGTTGTGTATAATGCACTTATATGCGAGATGATTTTGTAAATGTTGTATGGTTTCTGCTTAAAGCAGGAGTGCAAATCTCCAGCTCTCGAAGGCCAAACACAGATCAGGAATTATGGTATTTTTGCCTGAAAACAAGTAGTTCAGTGAATTGCTAATTGAGATGCTTATTTGGAGTTGGGGATATCATGAGTTTTAGAACCCTGGTTCTGATAAACTGATGTGTCAATTAAGAAAGCAAATGTTTAAAATTATGTTATTATGATGTTAATGTTTGCTATGTCACATCCTGGACCTTTTCATCCATCATGTGATGAAGGTTCCATAGATCAATAATCCCTGGTCCAGTCATGGTAGGTCAACATTTTGCAGATATCCCTACTAGAATACTGTTGTGACCACAGAGAGCTTTCCTTACATACTACTAGAAAGTGGCCAAATAGGGACACTACAAAACAGAAAAAAAGAGTATGGCCAGACTCCCAAAGAGTGTATATCAGATATGCAGCAAACTGTGTGACCTTCTGGGTCGGTGTCATTAACCTCGGAGTGTGGAAGCTGTGTTTGACCACCCCTATTCTGTACCACTTTCAACTATTTTGGGGGCTAGACATGCACAGGACATCTTTATTTTTACAAATACCCATTTCCCACCTCACTATAAAGGTGAAATGAAGAGTTCCAGGGGCTGTGAGGTTCCCAGGTGTGTTAATAATGTAAAGCAATAAAAACATCAAGTGCAGACTCAAGGATAAAGAAGTCCCCTCTGTATGTGTATTTGCCCATGGTTTCACAATTATCTATTAAGAATAGGTTTTCAATTTAAATAAAGTGATCTGTTTTGCAATTAGCTAAAGAAAATGTGATGGCCTGTCACGTTTTATCTACCTGTCAAACTGGAGATCCCATGTCTATATATTGGTCTCTACAAATGCCTTTACAATAAATAAAATATTTACAAATATCCTACAGTTTTAATATTTTAATAGCACGCAATTATATTATATCATTGTTTCATTTTTTTGACAAATTCCAACATCTTTTCAAAGCAGTTAATATAATGTGATATTTGAAAGGATTATTCTAATGCGTCACTAAACCTCATTACTACTGCATTTATGAATGTGACCTATTTAAGTGTTTATACGGCTGTGCATCTTTTCCCATGACAGAATTCCAGTAACATTTAGTTTTCCACTACTTCAGTATTATTCTGTGAACCGCTCTTAATTTTGTTATTTTAAAATTAGAATCCAATCATAATCTACAGTATAACCACATAGCATTGACGCTGTAGAATACACCAGATTTGTTTTGAATATTTAAATATTGAAAAAAAGCATTGTGCGTTCCGTTTTATTATTGAATAGATTTATTCGGTTGTGCTGTAAGGTTAGCAAATCTGCGTACTCCTGCAGCCTGACATGTGAAAAGATAAGATGAAGTCTTTCTTAGAAAAAAAAGACTCCACTATCAGCTAATTCAGCCTTAAAGAATTATATTACAGAAACTAAGAGCACTCTGCGTGAAGCTGGAATCCTGGAGTGAATCACATAAAGAAAATGTTTGGCTTGTATCATACAAATTATCTGAGCTTTTGGAAAATGTTTCAGCAGATTATATTAGCTTTTGATTTGAAGAGACAACACAACATCCGACAGAAGGCCAGCATCCCTGCTATTTGCACAGGAGTTTGCTTTGCTCTTGGGCATTTGTATGTAGTTTTTCATGTTTACAGTGTTGTTTCTTTTTTTTTGGGGGGGGGGTTCTGGCATATTTGAATGCTAATAGTTTACGAAAAGAAATAATACTCTGACCCCAGTGGGCTTGTACCATTGAATCTTAGGACACATATCTTCCAAGAATGCCTTGGAGTCTCTTTAAATTCACCCTGACATAACTCTATGTCTAAATAATCTCACACAAGAGACACAATGTCTGGGAGAACAGATTGCTAGCTGGATATAAGAAGCTAAGTTACATTTTTATCCGATTTGCTTTAAAATGTAAAGGGCTCTTGGGATATATATGATTGTTTTTTTTAATGGAACACTAAACTGACATTTCAAATATAACACAAGCAGAGTCTGAATGCTAACTAATATGTGTTTTCAGTACTTGGTAACAAGCCAAAATAAATTGGATATAGTAAATACTGGATACCAGATGGTTGGCTTTTTTTTCCACCCGAGGACTTGGATTACGGTAGTCATGAGCGTTGTCCCAAAAACACGGGAGTTTAGTCATGTTGAAGGAAAAAAGAGATACACATTATTTTACTGTTAGGTCCCTTGAAAGGTTAATGCATCTGTGTTTCATGGTTGGCTGTCAAGAGCATCCCCTCCTCGGGGGAGGTGCTTTCTCAGGGGGCAGGGTTAACTACACATGGGGGTGGGGCTAGCTCCAGTTACATTTTGCAAGGGGCGGGGAGTTGGTATTCAGAAGTTGGCGTAACCTAGGTGGGTCACCTGTAAACTTTAATAATAATGCATGGGGGAAGGAATAGTTTAAAGGGTCCACTCTTCAATCATATGCATTAAAGTCAATATGCAAGGTAAAAGCGACAAAAGTTGCAATAAAAGAACAACCTTTAATATTATTACTGTAAGGCAATGTTACTAAACATAAAGTTACCTTAACCGTTTAACTGGTAAATTTTATGTAATATTCATAGGAGTCTGTTTTTACCTCTAAATCATGAGAAATTCCAACAGTTGGCATTGGCATTGGCGGGGGACTCCAAGCCCTCAAGGGCCACAAACAGGCCACATTTTTAGTGAAACCTTACTTTTAACTAAGTCATTTAATCAGTTTAATCATTTCTATTGGGCTATGAATGCTTGACCAGGCAAATCCAAAAATCCTGGCCTGTATGTGGCTTTCAAGGCCTAGGGATGGTCATTCCTGTCCTATGGTTTTATACACTCTTGCCCTTCATTCGTTTCCACGGCTTTGCCTTGGATGAACATTTTCTTAGGGTTCAAGAGATTAGCTAGTACATATTCACTGTAACGGTTCACTGCTTTAAAGAGGGAATTTTTTTTCTTTAGGACTTCATATATAAAAAAAGAGGAACCGTTTTCTTTATCATTTTATCACTAAGCAAATAAAAAGAAAATATCCAAAGATCTCTTCTCCAAAGCCACAAGATAAATCTTTTGTATTCGGAGCACATATCTAAAAATGTGTGCCTGCCTGCTTGCGACAAAAAAAGAGATATGTAAATAGAATTTTCACAGGCATAATTAGCCTCTACTAAAATTAGGCTGTAAGTCTTAGTGTACATGAGCAGCAAATTGACTTGACAAAATTAGAGACAATTAGAGAGCCTGTTTTAAGGTGGGGTTTGGATTATTGATGACAGAGAACTGGTAACAGTGGCTGATATTTAAAGGGCTCCTGTCATGCAAACATAACATGAGTACAATTTAAAAAGCCAATAAAAAAACATTGTGGCAACTCAATTATTAGCAGATGTATAGATCTTACAGGAGCAATCCACTCACTGGCTGAGAAGACAATTTTCTATTGACATACGGTAAGTTTGTTCTGTACTACTTAAGGGGGAATTTATATGTTATATGTTTTCTTTTCTTTTAGTTTTGTTTCTATTGTAAATTTTTCAGTACAAGTACAAGTGTTATATGTTTTCTACAGTTTTATTGAAGCAGATTTTCCTGTTTGACCATATATTAGGTTGGAATAATGGCTCGTTGCTGGATCTGAAAAGTAAAAAAAACACTTTTAAATAGTTTGTTAAATTATTTTGTTGAACTGTAATACATTCTTTGTATGGGAATCCATGCACAACTATATTTTTCCTATCAAGAATATAACACTTTAAAAAGTTAATTAGAGTTTTAAATCGAGGAGGATTATAGAGGGTAATGATATGCAAAGTACCAGGTAGCTGATAAGACTTTCTGAAAAACCTTATACACATTGTCAGCCACATAGAGTGATGTTAATTATGAAAAACACAAGATAGTGTACTGAAAGTACCACTGGTGCTTATCAGGCATACAGTTTAATCATCAAGGTCAGCATGGTTTTTAATCAAGTTTGAAACAAAAGTTTTGCTGCATATAATTGCGATTACATTCCGGGCATTTTACTTCCAATGTTTGAATGATGTTTCTATTATTATCTTTTATTTATACAGTACCAAAGATTCATGCATCACTTCTTACAGTACATACATTCAAAGGTTATGACAAAACTAGAATTGACAGAATAAGACTAATAAACAAATGTGACAGAAACCTAATGCCACTCAATGTACCAGAAGTTGGAAGGCTACTCTAGAGTCCCAATAATAAGCTGTTGTTCCCAAAGCCAAACCTACAGAATTTCCAAATATGTATAAATGCTTCCTGCAGATCATCAAACATAAGCCAAACAAGCAGCGAGCCAATCCAATGCTTGGATCCTTGTGATCACCCTTCCATAAATGTGCAGGATCCCATAAACAGAGTAAGAAGGCAGTTTTAGTTGCCTTGTACTCCTACCCTTGTAATGAGCTTCACATAGTATATTACTAAAATGTCAGACTTATAAACAAATAACTACTTTCCTAGTCATGTGCAGCATAAAGTGTGTGTGTGCATAGAAGGCCTCAAAGTAAACCAAATTTTAAAACAAATGCACATGACTATCCCTTTCATACTTAAACCCGTAGTATGGTGTTTATTCAGTCTTACTAATTAGGCTTGCATATCTGTGATCTATTTACAGGATATATGTGTGTTAATGCATGCACCATGTGCATATATATATATTATACAGATATTGGTGCAAATATTTATGTACAGGATATGTGTGTGTTAATCTCTCTCTCTCTATATATATATATATATACATATCCAAAATGCATAGATTTGCTAATTAAATACAGTTTGGTTATTTTCCCTAAGAAGCGAGCAGAGCTTCATCACAGACAAATGTGGCACAAACAAAAGTCTTTTTTGATCTCCAGACCCAGTAATGTGGACATTCTAATTAAATATGGATGGGATGGAAAAGCTTTTACTACTTAGATGTGTAGCCATCCAAAACAGATTAAATTAGCAGGTCCAATTACACACATCACATTGTAGTCATGTGGACATTTTTTTCCAGCCAAGGGAAGATGTTTCTATGCCAAGTTGCCTGAATTTGACAAACAGCTGTGTGAAAGGCTTCTTATGCGAACACTTTATACATGCATCTCTGTATTGTGGATATATTCTTGAAATATACAATACAAAACAAGCAGCAATGTAGTGTCGGAATGTAGTACTTCCAAACGGAATATAGTCTGCCTGGGGTAATGAAATAATAGTTCCATCTAAGAGAGTTGCAGTAGTTATGCTAGACACAAGGATGCCCCCAGATTCCCAGTCCAGAGAAATACACTCCTTTAATTTACTTGGCAGTTGTAGAACCGGCTATAAAAGCTATTTCTGTCAATTTTTAATGGAAACAGTGATGTGAGGTTTTCAGAAATGAATGATTAAAATCACCAGTGTGTACAGCAAAGCTAGCTAACAATGCTTTTGTATTTCTCACATATCACAATAAGACTCACATTATCAGCTCTGGATCTAAAATATCACATTCTGCTTTATTTTAGAAATAGGTCAATCTTGCAATTTTAGTTGCAAACCGTCATGAAATACATATTTAAATTAACAATTCTATAATGCTTTGCAAGATATATGGATCATTTTAGCAAAAAAAAAAGTTCTCTGGTCTGTCTACCATTCATCTCATGTTGATGGTGACTCGAGGTGCTAGGACAGACTGGGGTATGTTTATAATGCAGTTTGGGTAGAAACAATTAAAAGGAGTTATGTCAACCTAGCAACCAATGGTCAAATGGTGCTTCCTACACCCCCCAGGCTCTACTAAAATATGTTCAATAGTTCCACAAACAATACCAAATTTTGTGATTTTCTCAGAAATGTTTTTTGATCAATTTATTATTTTAGGCTTCCTAATTGTATATTTTAACATTTGCATCCTACATGTCCCTGCTCTTGCCAAGTGTGGCAGTTTCATTTGCATTTGGGTGCCTAATTGTATAAGTACTTGCCCTTTACCTACCCTCCTGCCCTTCCATCCTACTGCTGAATTGCAGGTATCAGGAGATATCAGCTTCCATGATAGTTCTGGGATAAATTAATGGACAGATAAAAAATTGTCAAGATAGCAGCTAAAAAATGTCAAAATGCCAGTTAAAGGAGGAGTTTTGAAAAATGCTAACTTATTCCTTTGTTTCTTCTGTATACATTTCAATGCCAAGTAAACTCGGATGACCAGCTACCTTTTCCATCAGGAAATCATGTGTTCATGCCAGAAAGATCTCTTTTTTTTCATAAAATCTTATTAATATTCCAAGCTCAACTACCTTGTATGATTTAATCATTGTAAATTGCAGCTTGTTTTAAGAGATACACATTAACGGATACAATGGGGTCCAGAGCATGTATGTAGAACGAAAATGTACTTAACGTGAAGCACGTTATGAATGCATGCACTGCACTTCATTAATCGGGTCATTGTCACCAAAACACACAAAACACTCAAAATACAATCAAAAAAGACACAAACTGTGTTTGTCTGCCTATGTAAACAGGGCAATGGTTGTTCTGCAACTATGTCCTTACTCGCCAGTGTCCTTAAAGTGAATGTCCTTAAAGACTAGTACAACCATAGACATCAAACACTCTCATGACTTTGCATGATGTAAATGAAGATTTAAATACATTTTTTCCTTAGGTAAATGTAGGGAGCTTGGTAACATTAATGAAAAAAGATACCTCAGGTATTTTTAAAAGCAATGAAAACACACTGGAGATTTTCAGGTATTTTTTAAAAAATTCAAACACATCACAGAGAGAGAGAGATAAAAACCTACAATATGTTTGTGAAAAAAAATAGGTCATTCTGGGGAAATCCTAACTAGAACGGCAAATTGCTAAGGCTTAAGCTCAAGTTTGTAGAACATTGCAACTGTAAGCCGAATAATAGAAACCAATGACTCAGAAAATAGAGAGAGGACAAATCATTTCAGTTTCTTTGCCAAAAACTAAATATATAGATAGATCCCTGATATTCTGGAAAGTGGCGACATGTTTTGAAATGTTCTGTTCAGCACATGGTATATGTTCATTATCCTAAACCTAGCTACAGCAAGTTGGCAAAAAACCACACAGACAGCAGGAGTAATCACAGTATAAATGGTTCATTTTTATTTACTTTACAAACTAAGCACTGGAAGACGTGTAGAAAAATGACATAACCTTTACTTCACACAGAGGACATTAAAGTACCTTCCAGCACATTGACATCAGAGGTCAAAGGAAATGAATCTCAATATAGAAAGCCTTCAAAACTTCATATTTTTCTCTCTGAAAAGTAAAGAACATAAGAATTTAGCCAAGTGTCCTTGTCAAGAGTATGATAAAGTAATTGTAGGGATTTCAACTTCTCCCTGCCCAGTGCCACCGCTAAAATTCTGAACTACATACGTTTTCTCACTTCTCAATACCTTTACCATTGGGTAAGAACATATAATAATTCGATTCTCATAATAGATATGGAGAGATGCCTCTTTTTCTTGTTACCATCATTCAAGTTATAAATATTCACTTTTCCAGAGCCTCTTTTCCTGGAGTGGGGTTAAAGGTCCTGCCTAGAGCTGACATTACATTTGCCTCTGTAATCAGAAGGGGAATCAAAGGGAGCTCAATTCTTAGACTAGGCTGTCCACTGACCTTGTGGCGCCATGTGCCTCCCTACTTCATGTCCTACTAATTTCCAGACTAGTCAGTTTTCTTTACTATCAGTTTATAGAAGTGTGCAGTTCTGCACAAACTAAATACATTTTACTTTGTCCCACACTAAAATGTAAAATGTTCTAAAGGTTATCTGGTATTAATTTTAACTTCCTTCAGACTGCAAAATTATTTTATTGATTAAATAAACATTATTAATGTTAATTAATTCGACACAAAGAACATTCCACTTCTGTTTTTTTTTTTTTTCTCATATCAATACCGATAGGTTCATTTAAGGAAATATGCTGCATTCCCCAGTAAACGTCTGAGTGCTAAAATGTACCTCATTGTTGCTATAACCGCTGTGGCTTTGTGTTCAGAAATAAGCCCTGAAATGCTGGCATTGTAGGAACAGTAAATGTTCCCAGTTACAGTGCAATTATTCTAATGACAGAATGTATTTGTGCTGATGAATGTGGCAGTGTTTTTTTCACAACCCAGCTTGATTAAAGCAGTGCTAGTTCTCACTCATACTATTTACTCAATGGGTGGTGTTTTGCATATCCTCTCTAGCTATACATGGCGGTAAATTATACAGAATTATTCAAACGATTGGACAGCATGCCACCTGCAAGAAATACCTTTAAAATGAAACGGTTTGAATCAAAGCGAAATATGTTTATCTGTGATTGTCAAATGAATGAAATAAATGCTTAAAACTTTCACCATCAGTGATTGGACCATGTTAGATTAGCTCAGCAGTAGTATGGACTTTGTGTATCTTTAACGCCTACTCATGGCGTTGATATTAGTGATGGCCTAATAACGGTGCCAGGAAAAGAAAGAATACTTATAGCTGACACAGACAAAATGCTTATTAATGAAGCTGATGAATATGTGGAAAGATCTTCAGGTCTAGCGTAGAGATTGTTCCAATTACATAAAAAGTCTACGTGAAGTTTAGGGTCAGTGGCTAGGACACAGCTCTATTATGTTATTTAGTTCTAGGTCGTTACTTATCTAGAAAATATAATGCCTAAGGGAATAATAAGGGTTTGAATGATCAAAGTAATACGATTTAATGACAGAGTCGTACAGTAATATAAGTATGGCCTAGAGAATGGAATCCTGACATAAAATAAAATGATGGCATTTAATATATATAGATTTGATTTTTAAAAAAATATTAAGTCATAAAAGAAGTATGATATTGAAAAAAGTAGGTATCCCAATCTTGATAATCCTAGTAAAAATAATTTTTGGTGCTCATAGATGCAGTATTAATAAAAATAAAATTATAGTATACTGCAAATGTTTATATTCTTTGGAATTTCTTTTCCAGGCATATTTTATTAGGGTGTACAATCACATTTCCAAGTAAAATTGTGTTTTTCTCCCATCACACAGGAAATTGCTTAATCTTTTGCATACTGATAGTATACCACAGGATAGGCCCATTTATTATGCAGCCTAAAGTCTTTCTTGACTGCTAATTGCAAAGTTATCCTCTCAAGCTATCCAGTTTAACCCCTTAATGACAAAGCCTGTACATGTACGGGCTCAAAATGCATTGTTTTCAATGGGTTTAGGGACCGCCCATTGTCCTTAAGGGGTTAATGTCTGGTGAGAGAAGATATTGATATTTTTACTTTGATTCGTGGTTTGTTTCTCCATAATGTGGCTGCATAATGTCGACCATGTTGAGAAAAAAAAGAACATAATTGGAAACCATTAATTCTGTAGGAAAAAAAAATAAAACAGCACAGTGAAGTGTCAGCACACATTGTGGAAATAATAGAACAGCTAAATGGAACAGGACACACGCTATATATCGTGGTTGTGCCCTGTAAATGCTAAAAGCAATATTCTATATCAAGTCTCTGGTCGATCAATAAGAAGAAAGAGTACCCATTCTTTCAGGGAGAGATTATATTTTTCCAAACAATAAGTTACTGAGTTTGAAATATAAACCCTTTCTGAACTTTAATGTTAAGCTTATATTATTTGTAGCAATTGTAAGGCAACAAAATAACATAACATAACTTTGGCAAACAGCCTAAACACATAATATCCCTGTGTTATTAGTTGTACTAAGAGCAGCAATGTGACAATTATTAATTATTTTTTATGTTTTAACGCCATATTGGTAGCTAATTGCATGTCTCATAATGACAAACCAACCAACATTGTGCTACCAACTAATTGGGACAAGGACAAAACCAACAGATTCTGCTACAGAGACAGATAAGCATAGATTAGTTTTACATTAGGCTGTTATGTGTGAAATGTGTGAAATAGACAAACCTTGTTACATATTTTTGTGAGATAAGTTTCCTAATCACCTATAAATAATACTGTATTACAAAAGATGCTAACTAACACCCAAAAGATGGGATTTCTTTGCTCCATGACCTATACGATATGTAACATCAACATAAAAACCCATTATATTTAATAAAATGCTAAAATACTTTCTTATTATACTGGAGATAATTAAGCTAATTTGTGTATCTAGCTTATTTAGCTTCAAGAGAGCTGTTGCAACCATCCTCTCCTGTTGTCTGGTAGTCTACTGCAGTGGTTAATAATGAGGGATTCAACTTTTATGATTTTAATTAGTTTTAAATGTAGTTTTTTTGTGGGTGCTTCTATAACATTTCTGTTTAGAAACATTTGCAGAATTGATGGCACTACAGTATATCTAGTCAAATCACTGAAGTCAATACATTTCCTCAGCTATTAATATGTAATGGAAATATATCATACGTAATATTGCTATGAACTTTTAGGTGAGTGTAAGTCACATAGCTTGAAGGGTCAGTATGTCTATAGAAACACACATTTGGGATCTAGACTGAATTGTTTTAGAACAGAATCGTGAGCCCCTGGCAAAAGACATTGCTGCTCCCTGTGCACCTCTAGTTGAGTCATCATTGACCTCGTCCATAGTAAAAAAAACTCCACAACTGCTAATCAGTATAAAGTCATCAATAACAATATACGATTTATGGACATCTATATTTGAGGTCAGGGTAATCTTGGTCTGCTGGTGTCCTACTATTTGTTGGCATTTCCCTCTTATATACACTTTGATTTTGCTGATGCCCCCATCATTCTTTTGTATATAGTTTTGCATTAAAAATACTTAAAAAGAATAGTAGGCATTATCTTTGTTTGATCCTATTTTTGTATGCATGTGGGTTTTAATAGTGCTTTGGTTGGTCAAAGTGTACGGAGCATAAGTGACTCTAGGCAGCGGTACAGATAGGCAAACTCTATTATGTACATGGTGCTAAGTACCATGTACATAATAGAGTTTGCTCCCTCTCTTCTGACAAGTGACTTTATGCAGGGTGTGGGGCTAGCTGCCTTTAGGAGCTAGCCTTTAGTGGGTGGGAAGTAGTCAATGATGCATCTTGAGTAGGCAGAACCTGGGTTGGTAGCAGGTATGGCCAGATACCGCTCCACTGCCTGTAGACCAAAAGTCCAGGAAAATTGTCAGGTATACTAATGAGACATCTGGAGCTTGCTGCGTCGAGCTATACTGAATGTCTGTTTGCTTTGTTGACTGAAGATGATGAGCGTTGCAGCACTTCTTCAACTCAAGACTGCCTTCAACAATAGTGCAGTTTTAGTAGACTACTGATGATGTGTCGTGTATGATTTTGGGGTGGCAGGGTTAAAAGGAAAATCAAATCTAAAACACTTTAGGGAATGGTTGCATGCACAGCAGTTAACAATATGAATGCTTCATTTTCAAGCTTTGAATAATGTATGGAAAATTTCCTGCTTATTAGAAACCTTTGTTCAGAGCGGTGCTAAGCATTCAGATGCATGAAAGAAAGAAATCACTGCAGACTTTATTTCCACCAGAGTCATCAAGACAATAGATTTGCACTCAGCACTGGGGATTTAAAAAGAGCTGTTTAAAATGATAAGACTTCAGGCAGATTATGGTAAATTTAAATTTAGTTCCATTGTATGTTCTAAATAATATGCAAGGTGTAAATTAGCAACATTTTGTACTGCAAATGAGCGTGATTAGATTGTGGTTCATTTGTATTATGTTTTCTATTATGCAATTGCAAGTTTGTATCGTTTTATACAATGTTCAAATATTTTGTAATCCTCCCAAGACAGCGTATGGAAATGTGCGTTGAGCTAAATGATATTATCATACATGTGGCAGGGGAGGTTTTATATAAAATGAACAAATGTGTCTCTTAATACCCTTCTCTTCAGCAATCACATTGTAAGAGTTTTAAAACTGAAATAATATATTTCACATTTTAAATTATGCATCACAACACATCTTTAATTTTCCCCTAATAATAATAATTTTCTTCTCCCTAAAAGGCTGGCTGCATCCTTTCTTTCACTCTTATTTATTGTAATCCGTTGTTACAGTCTCTTACAGAAAAATCCATTTAACAGTTTTTACAACCAAAAAAAAATGTGTTTCCGCAAAACTAAGAGCAACATTTATTAAAGCAAAAAAAAAACAAGAACTCTCACCCTATAAATATGCCCCAGTAGGCTTTTTAAGTTGGTACAGCATACTGTATAAAATACTTCTTAAAGAGAAAGGTATCCACATCCCCATAAAACAGAATATAGCATGGTAAGCACAGAAAATCAGCTTAAATAATAGTAATAATAATTACGAAGAATAACATTTACATAGTAAAAATGAAGATCTTTAGTGAAGATCTGTTAATGATAATTTCAGGTGTAAATATATGAAGGCAAATGACTTTTTTTCCACATAGCGGTTACAGAGTATGGAGCCTAATCTTATCGTAGCAGTTCGGCATGGCTAGATGCATGTGATAAAGTAGCATTCTGCAACCTGTCGATTTTACCGTAGGTCGCGTCTTTGCTCATTGAGCTTACAGACATAGCAGTTTCCCTGCTGATTATCATCTAACCGCTAGGGACTTATGCTGTGCAGACTAATTTCCTAATATGGTAGCAATAAATGCTTTCTCTTTGTTCAGAAGTATATATATCTCTGCTGGAAGAATAGAAGAAAAATGAATCCATCAGAACAGACAGCATGCATAGTTTTTACCAATAAAGGACTGAAAACTAAAAGCACAAAAACTAAGCTTGTATGTTTCTGCATTGCAAAAGTTTACTTCAGCCCTGAGTGACACCGAACACATTTTAAATAAATCATTAGTGTTGTATGCAAATATGCTCTTATCTTTTTTGGGGGGGGGGGCATGTTGTTATTCACTGTATTTGCATAAAATAAATTAAACATAATCAGTGAGGTATTAAGCACAAAGATATGTGAAGATGTGACATGAAGGAAAAATATGGAGCGTGACTTCATTTGTTGCAAAACCTTTTAAAGGCCTGCAAATTCAGAAATTCACATTTTAGAACCTCTGACAATATATTTCCATTTCTGCTACATTTGGCCATGACTTTCCTAGCCATTAATGGCTACCCTGAAAGTTACCATTCTATGGCCATACCAGTTTAGTATGGAACCTAACCAACTATAAGACTTATAATGTAATAGACTTGACAACTAAGCAGAGACATCATTAAGATTCTGTTGTGCTACGGTCAAACATTCATAGAGAAAACTGTCTCCTGTATATTCTCTGTCTATCATGGCCCCTCTGGATTCCTCAATTCTAAAATTTATTTAGGCCATAACTTTAAATTGTTGATTTTATTTTCTCTTTAGCCAGAGCAGAGCACAATCTCTGATCTCCAACCCCATTCAGTATAAGGAACCTTTCCAGACTAAAAACCCATCCTATTAACCTACTTTGTCTAAAGTCCTGCAAATTGTTTTTTTATGTCTTTAACTCCTTAATGACAAGGCCCGTACATGTACGGCCTCAAAATGCATTGTTTTCAATGGGTTTATGGACTGCCCATTGTCCTTAAGGGGTTAACAAACCTAGAATTGAACTACATACATGAAAGGCCACCATCTTAAAAGGGTCTGAACATTTCCCATAACAGCTGCAGTGGCAGTGGCAACAGATCACAAGCTTTAAATGTAGAGCTATCAAAATCTAGTCATCAAAGGGGCTAAAGTGTATATATGTATGTGTATAGTGTTAGAGTGATAGTGTCTTATTTTATGTTGTTAGGACTAGTAGATTTGCTCAAAGTTGTGTGTTAGTTGGAGGGGGGACAAATAAATACTGCACCCAGGCATCAATAACACTAAGCTCACCCCTGTTTTAAGTAAAAATCTGTTTCCCACGAGGGAGTCGGTCATGGGAATGCAAGCACAGTACCTGTACAAGAAATACAAGACAATATGCCTCTATTCCAACTGTATACTATCAACGCAATAAAAAAAAAACATCCCATAGTCACATGCCTTGGCGCCTGCAGCTCAAACCAAGCTTTGGCTGTATACTGTCGTGAATTCAGATCCGTGAATCCCTGGATGATAAACGGCTGGGCTTAAAATTAAATGTGTGGATATGTTAATTACACATTATTATTTCAGCAGGTTCTTGGAAAAAATACATCAGCTCTAGAAGCAATTCACTATATATATATATATATATATATATATATATATAACCATCACAACATATTTTAAAATGAAATGTTCTCTGGTAAAATGGGGGTATAACTTGTAATATGCAGGGTTTTTTATTTGATGAAATAAACACAGTCATTGCTGCACATAATTATCTGAGTATATATATATATATATATATATATACATATGCTTACCTTTCATCACGATCCATACTACAACATATATGACTCTATGGTCTTGCTTTCTCTAGTGGAAAAGGCTAATAGTCAACAGAAAACGCAAGAGATAGGAACCACAGAGATGTAGTATGTAGATGTAGTATTTTTTTTTTTTTGCAAAAAAGTTGAATAGTTTTCTGTAGACAACAAACCTTGATGTTTATCTCTTTATTATACGTGATGTTGTTACCGAGGCATCAAGAATGTTCAACTAAAAATGTAATCAGAAAGAACTACTTCCTTTATTTTGACTCCTAGTTCTGTAATGGAAGGATGTGACTTCTTTGATTAAAGTATGCTGCACTAAAATTGTTTCATCAAATCAGAACTTCATCCTATATTCGTTTCTTTTGCCGACTACACATAACTTTTTGATTGGTAATTTCCTTTGTGTAGTAAAGAAATGTGGTCATTTTAAATAGGCAGTAAAGCATTCTTTTTCAATCCTCTTACACTGAAGAAGAAAAAACTGTAACCAGAGACATGGATCCAAACGACACTTTGGGTATCTTAAAATTAGTATTTTTTTCTCTTTATTGTTCTTTATTTCATAGATTCAAAGAAGAGGTTTTTTTTCACAAACGTGTTCAAATTTTTTAATTTTCATGGTTTTGGATATATGATGATAAGATATAACATTGGATTTCATATTATACTCAATGGATTTCATATTATACTACCGTTTGTATATGGACCAACTGTGTATATACTTGTATCAAACTTTTGCCTCTAAGCATTTACAAACTACAATCAGCTATCATGCTCTTCCATACTTCATACTTTCCGCTAAAGAAGGAACTAAGACATTTTATCGGGGCTGGCTATGTCTAGGTAAGAATTCTTATAATGCCTAGGTCTTTGACTCCATTTGTGCCATGACTCTGAGTTTCCCTCTAGTGTCCCCGAGAAGTAGTGCTTCACTCGGTGTCTCCAGGCGAGTTCACTCGGTGTCTCTCCGGAGAGTTCCCAGGTATAAGCCAATGGCTGCACGTACATCAATTAGTGGCCGCTGGCCTTAAAGTGTCAGGGTTGCTTACTCCCCCCTCAGTCCAGCCCTGTTTCCCAGTTATGTGTATTGGGCGCTGATTGGCTATACTGCAGTCTGTGTCTACACCTATGACAGTATCCAAGCACATGAGGAGCAACTTCTGTGCAAAGTACTACATTTGCTGTCATCATCTGAAATATTCCATCGAAACAAACTGTTCCAGTTTTGCCTCCCAGTATTAGATATGCTCGTACATGCCCTCTCATAAGTATTTTGACATATTACTAGCTAGCTTTCCCCAACCATATATTATAATGTATTTTTATCATTCCCGAAATGAACTCGTCTAACTTTATGCAGTTTGCTGTTTGTATTACTTTCTATTTTTACTCTGTTGATAAGCAGGACAATTGTTCATCTTCAGATAATTAGCTGATATCTTGGTTAATTGTAAGTGAAATAGAGGCTTTCAAATTAGTGCCTTCTCATAATTATGGACCTGTTCAGCAATCATGGTTGGAATGTTAACGTGTTTTTTTCCCCTTGACTAATCTTAGCAATGCTGCTCTATTTATTCAGAAAAATACCAGTTGTCTTTTTTTTATAACCCTGTACGCAATCCCAAGCAAACTTCTTCAGAATCACACTTTAAAAAGAATATATTTGTCGCGAATTTGATTTACCATGTGCTGGATTATGGGGGGCATTTTCACTTTAAAATGTATTTTCTATGATTCAAAACCTATTAAAGGACAGCTTGTTTGGTATTTGTGTGGTTTGTATACCAATTTAAGAGTATTGCATTAACTGGGACCATTGCTAATATTTTTAATCCATTCATATAAACAAACATAAACTCAATCTAGTTCAATTAGTTGAATTTACTAAAGAGTGAGCTGCAGCAAGGTGCATAAAACTATTTTCTCAACAAACTCACACACAGGGCCGGCCTTTGGGGTGTGCGAGTTGTGCGACCGCCCCATCACCAACTGATCGCTCTGTCCCCTTTGTCTCCTTAAGGGGGATAGTAAGAATACTGAATGGATAAATCGTTTGAATGAGTGAGAGAACTTATGAATTAATGTGCGAATAAACTGCGTGAATGCATAAGAAAATGAATTAATTAATGTGTGGAGAACAAATTGTGAGAATGCATTAATGAATATGTGTAAGTGATTTGTGTGAATGAGTGAGAGAATGAAAAACTGTGTGAAGGAATTGTGTAAATCAGTGAGTGACTGTATAAGTATGTTTGTGTGTATCATGGAGTGCAATAGTGAAATTTCACCTATGTACTGTGGTAGCTTCATTATAAGTAAGTTTATATGTAAACATATTTGGTTGGCGGGTTTGATTTAAGATACTGAAGACTACTTGTATAAATTGCTACACTCTGCCTTGTTTTCTATTTGTGAATCCACCACTGTGAAACAAGTTTATCTTGAGGGTCAGCTATGAATTTTACTGACCTTTATTACCATTGTACTATTTGTCAGAAACAAATCTTTGAAACAAATCTGGTGGCTATAACAGTTTAATTAGGGATTTCAAAAACAACAACATGGGAGATGATTAGTGTAGGAAAAGAGGTTTAGCTGCGTGAACAGTATGATACCTGTAAGTAAATTTTGCCGTTAAATTAATTAGTATGATATGCCTTCTATGCCTTTGGGTATCTCAGAAAAATACATAAAAAGTAGCACAATGTACAGAAAGATTGCAATGCCCATGGTATTCCAGTCACAGCTTTAACCCTTTGAGTGCTGAGGGTTCAGGGCACATTTCTGTTTGCTGAAGGCTCTCCTAAAGAAAATGCTAAATTATGTGTTAGAAATTTTGAGCTGGACTGATTTTTTAAGGAGCTATGACTCCTAACACATAATGAAGCAGGTACAATAACTGCCAAGTGAGAGATAGTAGAATTCAATTGATATATATATTAATATTCATAAAGCAGTGGTTATTTTTAACATTTTCAGAGGTGTCAAGTTTGGAAAATGGGCCCCCAGAAGCCAGAAAGACTCACTCTTGCTCACTCTCTCAAAGTTTCGCTACCTTCTCTGCCGACCACGTCCGTTTCCCTTTTTCCTTTTCCACAGCTCCACTTTTTCTCTTGCCTTTTCTTGTTCTTCTTGGTCTTCTTTCTTTGTTTGCTTCTCCCCGGTTTCAACCAGGCCTCCTAGAACGCTTCCTCAAAAGGACGGAGCCTCTGTGCACACCATCTCCCCAGGTTCATGGAGAAAGAGATGTGAAAAAATGCTTCTCTTTCTCTGCAAATCTGTCTGTAATACTCTAGTCTCTTGGAGTACTTCTGCAAAAGAGGGGATCCACACCACAGGGACAGCCTCTCCCACATTCCTCCAATCGGGTGAGAGGGTGTGCCCGGAGGCTCTACCCTTTTGCGGATGTACCTGGATAACAGAGTTGATACCAGAAGAACAAGAAGAGGCAGAGCTATGGAAAGGAGATAGGGACACGGAAGCAGTCGTCGAGAAGATAGGAAGACTTTGAGAGAGGGTGAGAGAGTAAGAGTGCATCAGGGATATTTCTGCATGCCTCAGGGTGGTGGGAGAAACAGTCACATTTCCAGAAGGCTCTTTTGTGTGACCATTCCAGGAGGCAAATTCTTATTGTTGTTAATGGCCAGGGGGCTCTTACTGAGGAACAAAGGAGGTCACCCTCAATTTTCAGTCACCCTATTATGTTACCCTCACTCTACCACCAAATAAAGGGCAATATGCGTTTGAAAACAGATACACTGCCCATGTCTTATCATGAATAAGTTGTGTATTAAATAGGGTATGAGACATGTCCTCCTTGTACCTGTGAACCTACAAATGTTCCGAATCATCCGCCACTTTTGGAGACTTTTCAGATTTTCACTGCCTGGCTAGGCATAGCTTAGTGTTCCTCTGGCAACAAAATGTAGAAGCATGTCGAAGAATATTACCTACACCTGTGTTTATAATCTTGAAAATGTCCCTCAATCTTTATTAGTGACAATTGTATTGATGAAGAGAAAGATAGATGGTGATCTTATTTTATACGAACAGCATAACAGTAGTTACAAAAGAGAAATAACTTTAGGGAAATAGCATTGCATTGTGTACATGACATAATAGTTAAAAGTTATTATTTTTACCAATAAGTACATCAGGTTGACTGACGACACAAGGAGGATCAGAACAAGTTGCCTTTTTATGGGACTGCAGATGTACTGGAAAAGCTGTATTCCACATTACCATAAGAATTTGTCTGTGCCTGAGATTTCCTCTGTTCCACATGAATAATGTAAAATCATGATTTATTTTAGATCTAGAAATTTCCTGTGCTTTTCCATAACACAAAGGTTCAAGAAACAAGCTTATGTAGAATAAGTAGCACTTCTGTGTACCATTTCATGATATTGTGGACCATTGTTGTACATTTCAAAAATTCCAAAATTGTAACTTGAATTGTGGATCTAGAAGTTTTGGGGTATTTTCAATTTCATATACCATTTTCATGCAGTGTTTACGCTTTGCTTCTTACAGAAATATATGAAAATTAACAATGCTTTTTGTATTAACTTTCTTTAACACAACCCTCACTCCAAAATGCCTTCACCATATTAACTATTTAGTGGATGAGAATATGGTCAGCATTGCTTTTATTGATCAAAAACATAAAAATGAGAAGCCAATATGATGTAAGGCTGAGTATGTAATGTGAAAGGAAGGTAGAGATATACACACTAGAATTTATTATCAATCAAACTGAAAGATGTATAAGGTATGGGATTTATCCCAAAAGTCCCCCAAAACAACAAAACATAAATTGTGGTTACCATGCCATGTTAGGCAAGTGGAAATATTTAATATCTACATAGAAAAGCAGACTACCAGAATGGCCTTTGTGAGGCTATTTACAATAGCAGGCACACATTTAAATATATATATTGATGTCATATTCAATTGTGTTTATGATGTCACCACATATACTGTATAATGTAATATAACAAGCTGCAATATGAAAAACAATGTGATTTATCCAATTACGATTATTATAAATAAATGTATACTTACATTTTAAACCAAATAGTGTTAGAACATTCCTTTTGGCATTGGGTTGAAATTCTGAATAGTCAGCCATGCACTGACATTTGAAGGGAATGTTAAATGCATTTTATAGACCTCAGAATTTAGTGTACTTGTATCTAATTAAATCTTAATCCTCTTTTCAGATCCCTATGTGAAAATTCATCTGATGCAAAATGGCAAGAGGCTGAAGAAAAAGAAGACCACTATTAAAAAGAATACTCTTAATCCTTACTACAATGAGTCATTCAGCTTTGAAGTACCATTTGAACAAATTCAGGTAATTCAAAACCCCAGACTGTGCAAACAGGACATTGTATGTGTGAAGTAATTAGCACACAGAACCATATTCCTAAAAAATCATTTCTAGATTCTAACAACACAAGTGTAAAATGTAGACCTTACATTGAAAAAAATAGCAAAGAATGTAAAAAAAGGGTCTACTTAATTTCACAGATATATTGGGATTGTTTACTTATTGGTTACAAATCCTACCACACAGTAAGGTCTCTTTCTCGTTATACTCCCTTTCACATTGACTTCCATAATGTATCATTATAGAGTGTTAAACCTTTAGACAGAAAGTCATAAGTGACATTATGTGAGGGAACCGTAATAGTTCTATTAAAAAAAATCCCAACAATATGAGTGTCCTGACAAAGGTTATGTGGATAAGAGTAAATTAGATTTTACCTCTCTTCTGCACATCACATTTGACAGTTAATTTGCCTTATCATAATCTGCTTGGCAGTGAATAGCAATGTGATGTGAATTTTGCAGATATAAGGACTCTGTGCCTACATTCAACCAGAATTAGCACAACCTTCTCTTGTCCCCACATGGGCAGCTCAGAGATTTTGTTACTTTATGAATTATATTTATGAGATGTCATTTTTCTCTAGACTTAATAAAGAAAGAGATCTCTATACATTTAAAATAGTAATGAAAACAGTTGTTGCTTTTAGATTTTTTCAAGAAAAATTTACTTTTTATCCTTTGAAAAGTTAATAAATATAGTGATTACCATTAAGTCCAAATGTTAAACCATGGTAAGGTGTTCAAGGAGGACTGAACTAAAAACAAGAAATCTAATTGCAATGGACTTTTTCACGTTCCATGACAATACAGATTCTGAGAAAAGGAAGTTAAGATGACTTGCTCCCATGGTATACATTTATGGTGGGTTTCTAATATACATATATATTGCTTATTTGTATCTTCAATATATAGATCTTCAACAGTTCTGAGCTTCCCTGAGGTAAAGTTTGAATGCATTAATTTAGTTATGCAAAATGCTACGATGGTGACAGGTCTCCTTTATTATCCAATCAACTGAACCCTTTAAGGTCTTAGCGTTAACGCACAACCTCTGGGGAATAATTGTTGCATCACTTTATTAATATTTATGACCCCAAGAAAGCAACACTGACAATTTTGTTTTCAGATTTTGACTTTTCATACATACATACATATAACTACATTCTATATTACATGAAAATACTTACAATGGGAAAAGAATGTGAAATAAGTCCATTTCAATTAAATTGTTTTTTTTTCAGCACCTCTTGAACATGGTTCATAAAAACTTAGAAACATTAGACCAATCAAGTTTGCCCATTTCATGGTTAACCATTTAGACTGTGGCAATCATTATATTCATTATATTTTCAAGGACAGGGAATGTATATAGGGAAGTGAATTTCTTGAAAAATCTAAATACAAAAACATTTTTAAGTTAATCAATAAACCAGTATTAAGCAATAATACTAATAATATCAGAAAATATCAGACATTTCAGAAAGAACCTATACTTGAAGAATATATCTGTAAATGTTATTTGAAATTGTGAGAAATGATGTTTACTAAAAGAAAACAGAAAATAGTACAGTGCCCATTTTATTTTGCTGTAGTAATATTTTCTTGTTTTTTTTTGTTGTATTATGAGAAGGTTTTTTTGGATTAATGTTACTTACTACATGTATCTGCTTCTTTTTTTTTCAGAAAGTGCAAATTGTTGTAACTGTTTTGGACTATGACAAGATTGGCAAAAATGATGCTATTGGAAAAGTGTTTGTGGGCTACAACAGCACCGGAGCGGAACTCCGGCATTGGTCAGATATGTTGGCCAACCCAAGGCGACCCATCGCACAGTGGCACACTTTAGCACCCGAGGAGGAAGTAGACGTAATGCTTGGGGTCAAGAAATAAAGCAAAACCTATTTGCAGTTGCCCACATAGTGGTCCTTAGCCAGTAAATGTAAATACCTCAGTAGTATGGGTCCTTTCATGTCTTACCATGCATTCCTGATCCAGGTCATTCGTACCGATTCATTTTCTTTGCACAAACTTAAATGTCCTTATGACTTCCCTAAGAAAAGAAAACTTATTGTGCATCAGACAATTGCCCTCTTTATATTCTTTTAAGCAATATGATGTGTAGATAGAGCATGACTCAATTTGTTATGACCTCACCCTTGTATATACCAGTATGCCAACATTTATTTCTAGTCTGTGTATTTGTATGTCGTTAACGTTTCTTATTATGTGTATACTTAGGTGATTTTAATAAGATGTTCTATTTTAAAGTATGTAAATTGACTAAATATATGAGAATTAAGAATATATTACAGGTTAACTATTGTATCGTCGACATTCCAGAAGAAATTCCAACTTATAAGGCACTAGTAAAGTTGTACTGATATCTTAAAGGACAACTTAAATCTGACCAGGAACATTAGATTATCAGTGAACTGACGGATTTCACACGTTCAGTTGAGAAAGGAAATCAGTTCACATTTGTAGACTTATTTCAGAGGTGACTGATATGGTAAGAGACTGACCTCAAAAGACACAAACACAGTCACTAGTTGGCATGTGAAATGCATAGTAATGAAGACTAAAAATGTGGCATTTTGAGATCAGAGGAGGTGAAGGAACATTGGAAGGCAATGACCTTTATACAGATTGTAGTAAGGTTAGGGATGACTGACTACAGGATTACTGTTAATGGCACACAAGATTAGCTTTTGTAATAACAGCAATCACTCACAAGCCAACTATTTCTGTGAATTTTAGCTTTAGATACACTGTAAATTGTGTGAGGTGTCTGCGTAATTTCACATTGCATATCTTCTACGTGTGTATCTGTTGTATCAAAGTATAAAGATATCTTGTTATACGGACAGGTTGTAAGGCATACTGAACATTGTTAACAAGGCATTGTGCAGTTCTTACACACCTACGTTTTCATAGTTAACAAACAGTATTGTGACCCAATATATAAAGAATAAACTGATTTAGCCATAATTCTGAATGCACTTCAAGTAAGCCAAAACAGCTAGTGACCTTTTTTATATATTTGTATAATAAGTTTTAATTTGTCCTTTAAAAAAGGTATAAAACAAGGAACAAGTGCTAGCAAACTGGAGCACCCTCTTATGTATATTATATGCTCATTTCAGGAGGAGTTTTTAAATGTTTTCAATGTTATTATGTAGTAAATGGCACTATTATGAAGCTATTAGTCATTCCATAAGAGTCTTCAAAGACTGCTCTGTGTATCACTGTGACTGCCGTGTGTGCTTAGATGAAACTTAGTTCTCTCAGTGAATAGCAATCAATTCTATAGTGATATTGTACTAATACTGCCATCTTTTTCTACTGCACTGCTGAAGGAGAGCATAGCACAAAAAAGGTTACAATGGACCAATTTGAAACTGGGAGCTATGCCAGAATCTGGTTATGTAGAATAGGTAGATCACACAGCAATCCATTAAGCACTGTGCAATCATATCCCCAGATTCTCTGTATATCAATCAACATTGTATGGTAACTATATATATATATATATATATATAGCCTTCTAGCATGGGGATTCTTCGACTGACTTCATGATTCCAATCCCCTTTAGCTGTTCAGGACTTTAGGAAGTAAAACATATGATCACCAGGACTCAAGTGACACTACCTGAAATTACCATCATCAATGTACATGTGCACATGACATGAAATGACACAGATTTCTGAAGTGGTTTATCATGTTAATGAGGGGGAAAACATGAAAATGTCGAGGGCATTATATCAGACCCTTAATGTATCATAAGTGTTGTTTGAAATACTTTCAAAGAAGGTTGTTACTAACACCAAGCATTCTACAGATGATATGAATAATGTTCATAAGCCACCCTGAAGACGAAAGTCAGTTTCCTTTAAATTCGTTAATTTACTGGTAAAATACTGAATATGAAAAAATGTGGTGACATTCATTATACATTATTATTATTATTACTACATACCTTGACATAAAATATGATTGTAAATCACATCAAAGGTCTTAGTAATATCCTTCTTTTTTCAGATCCTGGGTTTTATAGAAAAAGGCACAATAAAGTAGAACAGGTTTTACACTTGTATGCTGCATAATCTGAAATAGTAAGGTGATATTAATTTAAAATAGTTCAAACTGACCAAAACACACCATACTATTTCAGTTTATTTTGTTTCTCATTTTATTTATCTATCTATTTATTTATTTATTCTTTGTTTACATGTCTAAAAGATATGTTCAAAATGCAGGTTCATAATGCTTTAGGTACATGATAAAATGTTATTATGTATTTTTTTCCCATACTGCCTAATTGTATTATAAAACAGTCATTTATACCACCCATTGAACCTGCTACTTGACCAACATATGGTTTTCTCCACAAAAAAGCCACATCTACCTTTTGGACAAAGCTGTGTGAAGTCTTAGAATCTGATGCTGTAGAAATCCTAGTTGCCTTTGTGTACACTTACTGCCTGCTTGAGTGTTTCTATGTGTGAGTTTTTCTCTTGTATCTTGTAGAAATGTTCGGGTGTTTTCTCTTGCCATATTGCTCGTGACCCGCGAGCTAACAAAAGTTTGCTGTGTTTACCTTCATTTTTGATGAAGTGGTTACAATTTAGTTTCACTTTGTGTAGTGAACCCCACAGTAGAGTTTTCTGATTGTTGTTAAAAATCTTAACATATTCAACAAATATTCAATAAAAATATTTTATTTCCTGTTTGTGTCTCCTGCAGTCTTATCTTTATTATTTATGAGGTCTGTTTTCTAAAATGATCATGCAAACTGATGGTTTATCTTATAATTGAGTATGGTATATCTTCTGAATTCATTTTTATGCTATAATACCTATCTATGATATTTAGTTATCTAGTAGCAGGTACTCGGGGGATCCTTGAGCAATGCATGGTAATTTCAAATTGTTTTCATAGTCGAAATAAGAGAATGAGCAGATAAGGTATTGTGATGTTAATACAGTATTTTAATAAAACTGTTAACCATAACTACTATTTAATCATTATAAACCTATACTGTATATGGAACTTTAAACTGCTGCAATAGCTACAAACATATAAGGACCAATATAACTAAAATGACCAGAATTTGCCGACCAAGCCTGAAAAGAAGAGGTTTGTTTTTCATGGAAACAGGTGACAACATTTGTGGTGGTACTGGGTGCATGAGTAAAGTTGAAAAGATACAGAAGGGTAGCTATTCATTTATTCCACATATTTATAGAAAAGGTTTATAACAAAGGTCACCTTGGTTCTACAATCCATACCTTATCAGGTTACTCCCCACTACTTTTAAATACAGGTTGCATAGAAGATGTTCTTCCTGAATATTTTATCGAGTAGGTAGTTACTTGCAAAATAAAAAAGCTACCCTAAATCCAAAATATTAAACAGAAATAAAAGGAATATCAAATTAAAATTCATAGCTTTTGTCAAGTATGTTATCTCGTTACTAATTTGTTCAATGCTTCTTGAAAGTTAGCTGCTGGACAGATTACTTAATTATTGGTGTTATCATTTTGTTCCAAAAATGAGACTGAAAGGGCAGTAAATAATTTGTTGATGATTTCAACCTAAAATCTGAAGCCTAGACGAAAAAAAGGGATAATGGCGCTTATTGGTAAATTAAGTATAATGATCAAAGTAAGGTAATTTAATAGAACCACAATTCCAATTTATATAAATAGCAGAGAATGACACACAAAGCTAATATGCTAGACAAAATCAATATGTGGTTGAAAGCCAGATTCAACTGAAAGCATCTCCCATTGCTTATCATCATGCAAAAGGTCTCAAAAGGCTTTTTGTGCTGTTATGGACAAAAAGAGAGCTTGATATTCATGCAAGAAGACCTGCCTCGCAAGGAGACTTGCTCAAGACCTGGGTTCTTAAATGAGAAGTACCATGAACAAAAAATGTATTTTTCTGGTTAATACAGTGCTGCATATAGTAATGTAGTTTTTTACTGCATTTTAGTTCATTTGTAGACCTGGATGCTGCGATTTTAGGCAGTATGATATTTTGGTTTACTTTTCCCTTCTTTCTGGCAATACTAATTAAACAATTAAATACTTATCTCCAAAAACTGCATTAGTCATGTTACCAGGGTCATTACCAGAAGGAAGAAGGTATCTAAAATATTAGATAACACAGCTGGAATATGTTAAGATGCAGTGAATGCCTATAACATGTTATGCAAACAATGTTTAAAAAAGAAAACAGTACTATATTTTGAGAACTAATTTTTAACCTGATCCTAGTAAAAACATTGCGAGAGTTCCCTTTAAATTAGAAAACTCATTTTTAATGTAACTCTATAATCATGGAAGAGAACATGTTCTAAATATTCATGTCACCTTAAAAACAGTTATTGGAATGTCCTCGGGTCTCCAGATGGATCCAAAGCAATACAAATCCTCATCGTTGTCACCTTGTAGTAGCTGGAAGAAGGAAGGGTTGAGTGGAGGCAGTAAAGAGTTCTACAATGTTTAAACATTTACTCTTATACTACCTGTTTATTGTACTCAGAATATGATTTTCACCAGAATCACTTCTTCTTGGCTGACATTGTTTAATATTTTTAAACTTTGTAACTTTATTTTTTTGCTACAAAAGAAAGAACAAATGAATATGGTTCTATGTATTGCATGTGTTCTGTCGTACACAGATTTTCTTATGGATCTGTTTTCATTGTGCATGTGTTTGAAATGACAATTTCATTTGATGACATTTTACGTCTTGATTAATTTGATTACTTTTAAGCTGCCTGTTAATGTATAGCAATACTTGTAACTAACAATACAAACTAAAGAAAAGTGGACCGCATTAAGTACACTGGGGTTTTGCATAAAAGCGATTCTGCTTCCATATCAACTATTATGGTTACAGGTTCTTTTTGAAAAGCTTGCACCATGATCACTTTGTTGCGTTTACTCCAAAGCCATTTAGTAATTTCAGTCTACATCTATTGAATTTACCCTTTACTAGATTACTTTCCATCATCCACAATGTGATGTTATACCTTTGCATCAGAAGAAGACTTGGAAAGATTTTTACTAAACATGGAGTAACCACCTCTGAAATAATAATAAACTACCTATAATAAACTACTTGCTTCCTGTGATCAGAGTAAAATTCTACCATGTCTGACATCCTAATAATATAATCGTCTACATAACATCATACCTGGATCCCCTAAATTCTTAGCCACCATATTCTGCAACATGACCACCTCTGAATTAATACCAAATTGCTCAATATAAATTATTCTCCTTAAAATGTGTCTCTCAATATACCCTCTTCCTTATTGCCATTAGTCTTGTTCCTTAACTAGTTACTTGTCCACCATCTGACCTATTTTTGCTCCAGTAGTCTAAACTAATATTGCCTTGTGAGCATCTCAGGGGAAAATCATGAATATGAAAACATCCAGCAAAATACATTTGTTCAATGCAAATAGATTGCAGAACAAATATCACAAATATAAACAGTCATATCTATATTTTATAAAGTCTTAATATTTATTGAGGTATCCATTGTTTATCCATTGACTGCTTCTGAAAGTAATTGACATGTGTGAAATTCCAATAACCCATGGCACGGTGAAGCCTTGCTGTCATAAATGAGAATTTTCTCAAATATAAGAGAAATAAATGTGTTTTCATTTGTTCCCTAAAACAACTAATGGCCAAAGGGAAATGAGTTGATTCTGACATCTCTTCATTGATTATCGTTCTCCAATGTCTGCCAGGAGCAAAATAAGACAGTTTTCATTAATATTTTAATATTTCATACATTGAGGATCAATGGCCCCTGTAATCAAGTGATACAAATTCAAAATGTTCTGTTGTTATCTATAATGTCTTGTGACTTCGATTTGAAGAGGTGGTGGTGGACCCCAGGACTAAGGAAGCTGCACCAATGTTCATTTGTGTTTGGTTCTGCTTGTTCTTGATACTTCTGACTGTTATTTAACAGAAGTAAAATAACAAGTATGATATGGCAAACTTGGCTTCATTACCATAACACATGTTATTATTATTGATTCATATAGTACCATCATATCCCACAGGACTGTGAAATGATAATATTGGTAGATGCTGGACAAAAAAAACAGCCAATTCTTAAAAAAACACAATAAGGACCCAAGTAATTTATCATTTACACGGATTTACAGAGCACAGAAACATCGGAGAGGGGGCAACTCAGTGAAGGTACAGAAATGTTCTACAACTATTAACAACTTTGGCTTTTGAATTAATTATAGAATTATTTTAACCTCCTCCCTTTTTCCCTCTCCCACTCTTTATAATACCCTTATATCCATTTGCCAAACCATTTTTGGTTTGCTTTTGTGTACACAAATATTGTTTGTCCTAGTGTCTGTATCATTAATGTGAATTTAATGAATGTATGTATTTTATGTTATCTCATCTTAACATAACAATTTGGAGTTAAGGAGGGCCCTGCTCAAATAATATTACAGTCTAGAAGGCTTTAGGTTATATTACACACGATGTAAGAGAGCCACTCATTGTGATGGGCCAGCCACACTTATATAGTTAAACAAGTAATTAAAAAATAACCAGCTGTTAAGATTTATTAAACAGTGAGTTTTAGGTGAGGTTCATATTAAAAATGTCACAAAACTATGTATTATGAACATTCAACATGCAACTGCAGGAAGAGAATTGCCCAACAAAATATCAGGTGCTTTAATCCCAATCGATGTAACAGTACCCACTGGCAAAGCAGGCTAATTCCCAGGTACTTTTTTTAAATTATTTTTTTACAATAAACCGTCTGTCATTTAAAATAAAAATAATTTCATCAGTTTAACTAAGCATTGTCTAATATACATGTTTTTGGAAACTACAGCTGTAGACTCTTTTTAACTTAGTTCAATTAGTAGTATATTGTTATGTTAGTGACATTACCTCAATTGTATATTATTATTAATATGTTTAACCCTGTTTTTCGTTTAGGGAAAAATAAATGAAGTTTTACATAAATCGACAGCCATTTGTGGTAGGTCCAGTGGGTGGCACAGTCACCTCTGCATATCCTTCATCCTCAAAATTAAGGATGCACAAGAGGACAGTAACCTGTGTTATGTGATAGCATGGGAACCCGTTTGTGACAAGATCTCTGCCTTACTGCCTGTCATACACCAGTGATGCAGGTAATAGGCTGAAACGTAATGATATTCTCTGGTGGCAGAGATATTCCAGTTCTTCTACCCATACTATAACGTAACCCTCCTACATGAATTCCTGTAGTCTGCATGATAATGCAACAAATTCTCTGAAAACAAAACAAGAAGGTTAATGGGCTGTATAGCTAGAGGAATTAGTATGAAAAAGAGGGTGAAGGTTAGGCCACTTTACCGTTTTTGTTTGTTTGTTTTTTTTATAAGAATGGAAAGTAGGCAGATGAGGTGGTGGATCTTCCATAGAAATAAATAACATATAACCTGGTACTTTTTTTTAAAATTGTTGTCCACCATGCTTTCTAGATGGAAGCTTTTTCCCTAGAAACATCAAAGATATGGACTTTTATTCATTGAGAATATAACTTGATGACATTTAAGTCTTTTGTTTTCATTCTTTTGTTTTTGTTTGCTGGAGATCCAAAGTCAGTGTTTTTCTAGGAGAAAATAAGATGATAATGGGGTTGGTCCAACAACCAAATGATGGTCTTAATAAGGTGCTTTTTCTGTATTAAGCCTAAGGCAGAGGCCTACACCCCATTACCTTCCTTAACAGAAAGCTATAGAAAATGTAATTATAATACATATAGCTAATTAGAGCAGATATTTAATGTGCTTTGTGCCTTACAGCAATTTGCCTGTTTTAAATAACATGACAGCTATATTGAGGATGAAGCATGTGCTTTGCATTCTTATATTTATTAATTAGGGTTGTTTATCAAACTGCTCAAGAAAGAGGAAATATCTTGGGGATTACTTTCTACAAATTGCAAATACAAAATGATTACTTAAATTAACCAAACTATATGAATAACCATAAATAATTCATTTTAAAATGGAGATCGCTAAGATTACATATGCTATTTATATCCAAGTCTTTTTTTGTCTTAGATACTTTGACAATTGGCTTAATTGGTAAACAGTTAGATGTCATGTTTAGATGTCATGTTTTTGACAGATTATAATACAGACATGAACACTGACATGAACACCACTAATACTGATGAACTGCCTCTAATATGTCATTCAGAATATACTTTTGTGGCAGGAGATATATATGTAAAGGGGAAGTTGTGCATGACCACTATCATAACCACCTGTAAGTAACAGGTTAAAACAAACCATCAGGTATACAAAGTGGAAGGGTGTAGTCAGTGATTTTAAAAGAGGAATCTCTGCAAGCATTAAAGGTGGGTCACCTGAGAGACGTACACATGGTGGCTGGCTTTATTTTTGTGTGTAAATGCAATGTTATTTTTTCTGTGCTTAGACTAGCCGAATACTTGTTATTGCTTGGCATTGGCCCTGTTAAGTAAGTTCTTTGCATAGGTTTTTGTTTGTTTAATGTTCATTTTTAGTTTGTGCTGTGTTACAGGGCCAGTGTACCACAAAGACAAGTTCTAACCCATGTCTGGAACCTGTATTGACGTAATAAATACGCCTTCTGGCCTAAAGAAACCCCATTGTTGTTACTTGTAGTACTGCAAAGTACCACAAGGAGGCAACACAACTTCCTATATTGTCCAGATAAGTATTTTAATTCCCCTTAAAGGTTTAGTGGTGCATGGTCCCTTAGATTTGTATAAGCCCTAAGACTACCTGCATTGCAAATCAAGGCACAAATCCTTTTCTAGAATTCTTTATGTAGATCGGCACCAATGGGGCACAGACATGGCAAGGGATAAAGACAAGGTAAAATAGAAAAAGAGCGTATTGGTAAGTCTGAGAGCTAGCGGCTCCAAGAGACAACAAGAAGTGTGTTCCCAATGCTTAACAGAAGATAGAAAACAACAGTAATTTAAATATTCTTTTAAATTTATATTTAAATAGTAGTAGTAGTGAAGTTTTTTTTTTATTATTATTCTAACTGCAGCTGTTGTTTGAACAGCATTTCTCAGTCCAAGGTTCTGCCAACCACTTACTCTTATCTTGCTTTAGATTTTTACTGCAACCCAACTTTTCCTGTTCCCTGGCTGCCAATATATCATAACACTAACTAATCATTCCTTAGGAAATTCTAATCCAGGAAGCAGGAACTCCCTGACACTGATGATGTTTTGTACACAAGACTTCTTTTAATAGTAATGTTTTTTGCACGTATGACCAAAAGTAATTTCAAAAGAAACCAACAAAAATTTTCTTATGTCTATGTCTTCTCCTGTTTCCCAGCATGAAAATAAGTCCCTGTGTCTGACCTTTTCGCTGTTGATAAAAAATGATTGATATGTTTTTTCAGCTGATAAATACTAAATTTCTAGGTTAAAAAACTAATGCCAACAGAACAGCCATAGAATATTTCGACTGTATAAGGACAAATCAAATTTATAGTCACAATTTAGGGGATTTAAACCATCAGCGTTTTGCAGCCTAATACGGTTCTGCTAATCTTCTGTGTAAAAGAAAAAATGAAATCAAATGGTCGCTAAAATGTTTGTATTTTCATGATTATTTATATATTTGCATTTACTCCACCAACATTGGTGTGTTTTGTCTGTGGATAACTGATAGTGAAGGAAAATATTTGTATTCAACAGGATTTTGAAATGAGTTATTTTTTTATTCTATTGGGAGAAGGATGGGAAGGCCAAATAAATGAAGGGTTTTTTGCAAAATATTTTTTTAAATCATCCATTTTGCTGTGCTGTTGTGTATTTGTAAACGTGCATCATAATACAGATTTATTTTCTAAAAATCCTGTAACGGTCCCATAAGAGTAAAGTTCTATTTAAATTAAAATTATTTTGCTGTAATATCAGGTTTGAAGATTTCATAATAATATATGTGGAAAAGCCACACAGCCCAGGGGCAGAGGTGAGACAAGAGTGAGGCTGAGCAGGGGTTGCCTAAGTGGAACCCTTAGGGACACCAAGGCAGTTGACTCCAACATGAGTGTGCGTGGTGGGAGTAATATGTTTGCTTGTTCTTAGGAACAATACTTGCACAGTAATGCATGCATCTGGCAATTAAAAATTACAGTAGCAATGAAAACATTTTGGTTTGATATCAGGGCTATTTTTTTGGTCCCTGTATTACCTAGAATGAACAGGCATGCCCATCCAATAGTGATTCAGTCTTGAATCAAAGGATTTGATTTTTCCATGGTGTGTTACAGAAATTATCCTTGAAATCCTGCTCATCTCATGCAAGGTGAGATGCCAGCCCTTCCATCATGCTCACAAAGCCACACATTAAAACACATTTATTCATGCAGCTTAGGCTTTTTCAAGCATGTTTACACATTCCTAGCGGTAAAACAGAAATCCCGTGTTCTGACTTTGAAGTCTTGCTTTAGTAATTGACTAGAACAGAGTTACAGGAACAAAACGAAAGAAATGCTAACAAACATGTCCCCGTTTAACACATTCAAAAGCTATTGTCTAACACTGATGAACCATCAGAGCAGATATATATACAGCTTCCATGATTACATCTAGAAAATCTGACAAAAAAGAGAAAGAAAAAGCATTATCGTTCTTATTCAGTTCATTTAACCCCAAATCAGCTGTCAAAGCAATGTGGTCCCCACTGACAGCTTTAGTTAGTGAGTTAAACTGAAAACATTTTACACATTCTAGATCATGCAGATTGTGAAGCAAAGAAAGCCAACTAATTACTTATAATTTATGCTACATGAGAATGAGGCTATTATATGTTCTGATTACAGATTCAAAATCTTCCCTATAGGATTTTTTTTTTTCTATTGCTTGGTGGAGTAGAAAAAAAATGCAAGTTTCTTTCTTTTGAAGATTTAGATCTGAAAGCAAGCAGCTGTTGAGGCTAATCTTCTTCATTTTCCAGGATGCTTTTTATAGTTTATTGCATTGACAGCAGTTTCCAAAATCGCTACCACAAGCGTGGCCCTTTAAAAGGCTTTCTAGGGTTGTTTCTATGAGACAGTGTTATAGGGCAGGGAACCTAAAGATTTAGTCTCGGTCTTGTTAATACTAAAACATATTTGTTATTCTGGGTACTGATGCTAACTGAATGTCAATTCATTCCTCTATAGTTATCCAGCTCTAAATCTTTAATTAATTTGGTCCTCTTTACCTGCATCGGTGGCAAGATATAAAAAGGAACTTCATACCTTCCAACCATCTAGTTTTGTGGCACTTTCCACCGAGCTGGTCCACTGTCCCACAGGCAGTGCGGATCATTGGGCAGTTGTAAAGACCCCCAATCTCCCCTGGCTGGTCCATGAGTGGTAAAATCTATGAATGTCTGAGCTGTTGGAACACAGACAAGCATTGCACGTCCCATGTGGCGTGGCGGCTCTTCAGGTAAGGTGCCACACCACCCTCAAAAAAGTTGAAGTAAACTATAGCAATACCAAAGGGATTAGGTTTACTTAATTCACAGTTGGCCCCAAAACCATCCAACTGGTCTTTCTGGTTTAATAAAAAAAACAAAAACTGTCTGCAATTAATTGCACCTCCCCCAACACATTAATAAGGTTTTGGTAGCAGTATAAACTGCTTTGTGTGCCCACTATGTAGGAGGTGAGAGTAGGTTCTCACCCTATTGAGTGTGCCTTGACGTGGCGGGTGAGCTTAATTATGCTTTGGCCAATTCATATAACAAAAACCTCTCATTTATATTATGTTTATATATTTGTTGCCAACTTTATTAGGGTAAGAAGCGCAGACAGTTTTTGTTTTTTGTATACATTGTACAGCCAATTCACTGTTTTTGCAGCATGCTTACACCTGTTTGGTAGGCCTCGTATTATACATTTGTATTATTTGAGCCTGTGACTAGCTTAGCGCACCGACATTTTCTCTTTCTGGTTTAATCACAGGTTGTTTTCACAGTTAATATCAATTATGTACATAAAAATACTGACGTTCAAACTCCTTTATAAGATGTCATCCTCTTTTTTTTTTAGACATCATAGTAACTTTAAGTTTTCGTTTCATCCAAAATAAGCTATTACAGCCTACATTGTAAAATATTATGTATCCTTGCCTAATCCCTACCTGTCACATTATTTGTGTATATGTATATATTTTTCTATTCTATAAAATTAAATCAGTTTCGTCATTGTTAACAATGTTACAACATATTGTTCAGTAAATATTTTAATTATTGCATCCTAAAGTAGGATTAAATGTGATTTCTGAATATCCCAACCAGTGCTCCCTCCATTTTTATAAATCATGGTAAACTCTGGGAGGAAGTAGACTGGTCCTGGCATTTTTTGTCACACCCACCAACAGGCCTTTTCCCTGACCTGCTTACTCATGTAATTTTCCCTTTTTCCATAACTCTTTTTCCTCTACTTATTTACCTTCTAACAACTTTCCCAGTCTTACTCCTTTAAACCAACCCAATGCCCCTTCCAACCCTGAAGCCTCCCTCCAACCCTTTTGCATCCATGTCCCACACCTCTACGAGTACCATGCAATATCCCCTCTCTCATTCTCCTTGCCATGGTGTGACAGAATGACCTGTCATACAAGGCCCCAAGGTACTCAGAGATGGCTCCAGCCTGGCTGTCAAACAATAGGAATGCTGCCAGGGGAATTAAAGGTTGGGTTTAATACATGTACCTGTTAATTTATGTTAATGCAGTCCTGTGGATATATAAACTGTTCATTCATGCTGTACTTAATTCAAGGTAGTTGTGTCTACTTATTGGGTACACATAGCAGGGTTCCAAGGTGTGCATGCTGACTGGTGCTGGAAGTGATTTCGGGGACGACAGGGGGATACATCTGGGTGATCTCTGGGAGTTACTACAGCTCTCTTGGTGAACCTGTTACACATGGTCTCCTCTGATCTCTCTGTGCAACTCCAAATAAGACCTACCCGCCGCATCTAGTCTGCCTGTTTTATCTACTGTAAAGGCTTAATCATTAATCAGCCCTCAGTATTGGCTTAAATTCTTGAGCCATATGCCTATCCAATTCATGTTTAAATCCCCTCACTGTTTTATAGCCCCTAATACTTCTTCTGAGAGGCAAAGAAGAAGAATTTTGGAACGGTCCGGTGAGGCAGGAACAAATCAAGTTACGTGACCCTGCAGTAAAATCAAGCAGCTAAAAAGACAGCTCCAGTAAAGAGGTGAGAGTTAGTTAGTGAGAGGTTGAGAGGGTAAGTGAGGGAGTGAGTATGTATGTATGTATGTGAGCTTGTATGTAAACGTTTGTGCGTAAGGGGGTAAGAGAGACCGTGATAGCGAGAGGATGAGAGAGCAAGGAAGGGAGTGAGTATATATGTATGTTAGAGTGAGAGTGTATAAGTGTAGATGTGTTAGCATGAATGTGCCTGTGGTTTGTGGGTTAGCATGAATATGTAGGTCTAGTTGCTCTAGAGTGGAGTTTGCCACTGGTAGTATAATACTCTGTAGTCCATAGCAGTTCCAGGTCCTAGTGCTTCAACAAGGCTACTTGGTGCAGAAGTGTCATCTTCAAGCTGGTACTACTGAGATGTCAGCAAGGTGTCCGTGCCCAGACAATGGTGTTCATCACTACAATTTGTGGTGTCCGTTGCACTGCCTGTGCTGGCAGGATCCGTGTCTCCTTCTAACCGTACCAAAATGAAGAGAGTGTGACGTGCGGCGGCTATTGATGTTAAACACCAGAATATGAACAGACCTCACATTCCCACCACAGGCCCACAAATGATTATCACAAATGGTAAGGAGAGAGGGAGGCAAAGAAAGGGAAGGGAGAGAAGGAAAGGGAAGAGAAAGAGACAAAGAAAATAAAATGAGAGATACAAACAAGAAAAGAAAATATGAGTAAGAGTATGTGCGTTTGTTTATTACGGCAAGTGTGTCTGTAAGGGAAAATGTATGTTGGGATGTGTGTGTATCAGTGCAAGTGTGAATATATGTGTATGGCCAGGCTTGCATAAGGGCAAGTGTATATGTGTGTGTCTTCATAGTGTCCATCACAGAGTCTAGTATCTTTAATAAAATCCACCATGAATAATGTGCGTGCCTATCTCTGGTACCCGTGATATCTGCAGGTAATTGTTTCTGTACCTTTTTGTTAAAAGACATGCCCAAGGTATTAGTTATGAAAATACTAACTTATTTTGTACAAAATTGACATCTTGTGTTTCTTTTCTGCATAACATGAACATAAGTGAGCCACATATTCACACAATTTTGAGACACAAGCCATTTGTTCGTTTTGTACTGGATGCCAGGAACAACCCAAAAGTCAATTATCACGTTAATGGGAACAATTTTTATACACAGTCTGCAAATGTGGTTGTTCATTGAAGCGGTTAATCTCTTCAAGTGGACATTGGCTCAGCCAGTGACGGGAACATGTTCAATGTGTAGTGTTGCAATCAGCTTACACAGTAGACATTATTTTGGATGTAATTATTTGGCAATTTGAAATGAAATGGAAAGATATTGAGTGAGAATATTAATTATGGTATTTAGGAATAGAATATCCCACAGTGATCATTCTGCAAAACAAAATCTGAAATCATCTAAAGAAACTGCCAAAACAGTAGCTTATTTTCAAGATTTTATTTCCAGACATAGAATAAATGGGGTGCTACCTACAATAAGGATCAGTAAAACATGTGAAGAATAAGTATTTTCCTCACTTTCCCATTTTACTTGTTGGAAAGGACATCTATATTATTGCACAGGATGTACCCGACTTTAAAGACTGCTTGTGCATGTAGACAGATAGTTATAGTATATTAAAATACATTAATGTATACAGCACTGTGTGTTATCCTCAAGTCAAAACAATTCCACGGTTTCAACTTTACGATAGCAAAACAATTGAAAAATATATCTACAAAGAAAATTCAGAGATTTGGTTAAGTTTGACCAAGCAAGGAGTTCACCAATACCAAAAGGAAGACAGGTTGTCATAGAGGTACAGAGGTTGGGTAATTTCACTATGAAATGTGTGTCCAGTATTTCAGGGGTATCAACAAAATAAACAGCCAATAATGTAGATTATACCACGATGACCAGTGATAAACACATGATCATTTGCAATTATGGCGAACTTCACTTTATGAAATGGCTTGGACAGCATGCATTCATCTATATACAAGGTTTGTGTGTCAGGTAACTATTTTGTCTATACACTGACCCGTTCAGGTATTGTTGCTGACGGCTACGGGTATTATATTCATGCCCTTGCCAATGTGTATGTGTCACAATTTGTAATGGCGCTGCTCGGTGTCAAAATTGTGTTATTATGAGAATGCTGATTATAAATTAATAAAGGTCAAGAAATATAGCATGTTATAGCCGCGAAGAAAAATACAAAATTTGGGCATTTGTAGAAGTCTGTGTGTGTATGTCAGTGTATGAACTATGTAAGCGTGTGTGGGTGTTTTAGTGAAAGTGTGTTGTTAGTTGACACAGAAGCAGTCAACGGAGAAGGTAGGAAGAGTGAGTGAGTGAGTGAGTGAGTGAGTGAGAGAGTGAGTGAGGGTGTGAGAGAGAATTTCATGCTTGGACCCGGGCAGCACATTGTCTTGGCCATGAAACTTGTTAGTAGATACCCTGAGATGAAAGTTTTTTTAGGGATCTTTTCCCTTTCCCTTTTTTAGGGAAAAGAAAGATCTTTTTAGGGATCTTATGAATACATCACAATGAATAAAACCAAGGTAGCGTGGTATACAAATCCATGAACACAAAACAGATTACAATTAAGATTCACAATCAGGAATGCAGCCACATACCTAGTTTTAATTAAAAAGACACTAACTTAATCTGACTGGAAAAAGCTCATGCCTCCCACAGATAAAACTATCCAGCAGCACACCAAAGGTTAGCATTTAAACTTTACTTAGGGAAATGAAGATTATGAAATTTCACAGCCTCGTAGTGTGGGGTTTATACGTAAAGAAGCCCTGAAGCTATACTGCTGATTTTATTCACCAAATAATCCCCTGCTTTATCTGGAGGTTTTAACTCAGGCGTGGAAGTAAGAAGAAGAGAAGTAAATAAAGACCAATTTTCGTGTTTTTTTCCCATATAATGCTAGGGAAGAGGACAATGAAGTTGTTTGCTGAACCTACTTACTGAAGAAGAAATAAATGGAAGAAAAAACTTTAAATAGTATAATAATGCTATTTTTATGGACTATAGCGTGCTTTCCATTAATGGAATGAAACTTCCACTTTAGATGCATGTTATCTTTTTAACCATAAACCTAAAGTTATCTTTAGGGTTATGAATTGAAATAATTATTTTTCATAATGTCAATATGAACTGGAAAACAGAATACAACAACGCCATTGTAAGCGATTTCTGGGATTGAATACAACCTGAATGAACTATATGGTGTTTTTCCTTTACAAAAACCCTGAAATGTAATACATTCAATGAGCTATTCACAATTGAATAAATATATATAAATAATATATATATATATATCAAGCTTTATTGTGTAAAATTGTTAAGATAGATAGATAAAATAAGATATCTGAGCATAATGTTTCACAGTATGAATATGGTATAGTGGTTCCTAGATAGCAGGGATCTCAGGAAAAGGGATGTGAGGCAACACTAATGCGCACCTCTTTTACCTATAGCCATTTTACCCATACTCAATATTTTTTCACCCATCCCACCTACTTATGAAGCACTTATAAAGACTGATTTGTGCTAATGCATCTAGTTTTACATCCATGGTGACCCCAACCATGTTCTAAGTCTTCCTGAATTACAGCTTCCAGCTGCACAGCCTTCTGACAAATATTTGATCCATCCTCCAGGGAGTCTGACTGTAGGATAGAAGTCTTATTTTCTGCTCTGTATAATTAGAAAAACAGACAGGATAATATATCTAAAGTCTGTCACTCAAGATATGAGTAGATAATGTGAAATTCATTACAAGTTATGAATATATGTGCTGTTTAAGTACTCTTAAAAGTTTTTTTGAATGAGAGGGCATACATGAATACAGATTCGGAATTAAATTATTGTTAATCAAAGGATTAAATCAACTGTCCTTGGAGTCATTAATGAATTTAAACCACCACTTTATGGACCAAATTACCAACAGGAAAACCAACACCTCCTTTAATCAAATCCTTATTGAATATTCTTCTCTTTAATTCCATTATAATAAAAGATCTGCTTCTAAATGTTATAGTTATTGGAGACATGAGAGGGGGCCCACCAGTTAACCTATATTTAACTTGGTTTTATACAAAAGAGTATATTGTAAAAGGGCAAGGCCTTTTATGAAAAGGAAAATATATGTGTTCAAAATTTTTACTTTACATACAACTCTTTTGTCTCCTACACGGTGCAAAAGCAGGAGAAACAAATTTGAATTTCCTTCCACCAGTCAACCCATAGTAACATTCATTTGTAATAATAGAATAATGATCTAATAGGTTAGCAAGATAGTCTTTAATGATTTATAATTATAACTACAATTAAATATGAGAATTGTTTATAAGGTATTATGGGGGTGTATATGGATAGACGTTACGTTACTGCCAAATCAAAATCACAATTTACATAAAGAGTCTATCGCACAACAAGAAACAGGGTGCAGGTAATCCCACCACAAAATTTCAAAGATCAGACATAGTAAGATGCTTAATTAATGGTGAAGTGTAATACGCATCAATGTCCATTAGGTGGCAGAAGTAGACTATAAATAAAGCGATGCTTTGGGTAAGTGTAGTTTAATAGACTTAACATACCTCTGGTCATTTTCATTTTTAAAGATTGCAAATAGATTGCTCATGGGATATAAAGCACACTAGCACACATATGCATGTGAATCTCACTGTAGTCACAAAGGCTACAAAAGAAAATAGAGCCAAAACATGTGAAAAAGGGTCTTCTAGAATACCTTTGGGCAAAACTCCACAGTAACATGATTATTTATTAGCCATGTTAATGAGCCCAGTATCCAGGATCTGTTCCATTACTCAGCCAGTTGTGAATTTGGCCAAACTTTTTACCTCCTGCCACCCCATCCGCAGAAACAAACTATAGAGGACTGTACTGACTCGGCGCAGCCCTCCATAGTGTTAATGAGCCAGTTGGGAAGATTAGTGATCTATCTTTTAACTGTCCCATTGGCTAGCGGTGGTGCTACAGGGACACTCTGATTGGGCGATCCCTATCATGTGGCAGAGGGGAAGCTGCCTCTACAGTATAGACCCGGCACCCGAGGCCTGAGCCTAGTTGGCCTAGCAAGAATACACCACTGCTAGCAACACCATTATGAGTTATATAGTAAAGCTAAACAAAAGTATACATCTAATATAGCCTAGATGTGTTTGTAAACCTTCAATTCACACATAGAACGGAATGTTAAACGGTTCAATTTTTGCAGAGAACCAGTTTCGGTGTTATTAGAGGCAGTTGAAATATCCTGTAATGGATCTCTGGTCTGTCTCCCTTTGTCCCTAGTTCCATTTGCCAATAAAGTGATTATTTTATATAATATTGAACTGCATCTACTTTATCTGTAAAGCCCTTTTTTTAGAGTTGTTTGCCATGTACAAAATACCATAAATATCAAAATGCATCAGAGGGATTTTAGGAACGAATATTGGCAGCAGTAGAGCTGCCGTGTGTGACTCGGATTATGATAAAAAAAAATGCAGATTCAGGAGTAAAAATGTCCGATTAATAAAGAAAAATGTCATGTTCCATTTCTGGGTTTTTTTTAACATAGTTTTACACTTTCCCTATTATTTGCAGTAGTGTTAGGAAATGTATATAACAATAACAGTTTATGGTTTCAATTTGGAGCTCTCTGTAAACAGATAGTATGGTTAAGAGGGCTACAGCTGTACCAGCATACGACTACATTGCCATAGTTGGTATAATACTGACATACACAGTAATGTATTCCTCACTAATTCCTTACTAAGAACAGTGAAGGCCTTTCTCCAACCAAATAGCACGCTACACAAGAAGCTCCTTTGTTGTCACAAAGACACACGTCATGTCTTGTTTTATTCATTATTCACATAATGAGGTAGGCATATACCGCACAGTTATATCATCCATGCATTGTTTACTCTTCTCCCTTTTTTGGCTTCTGCTTCATCCTCTCCTGGCACAGAAAAGTTACTACATAAGTCAGCATAGCCCTCTTGAGTATAATTGGGCCAGGATCAAGAAAAGTATCTGATTTTCTCAAATTGCCTATTGGGGGTTGTGGTACACGAGGGAGGCTATTTGCCCAATAGGATGATTGGCCCAATGGATTCCCCACCAGGTGGGCTGTTCTAGGCCTTGCAAGCTAATCTAATAACAAATGGAAGTATGAGTGGAGTACTACTGTAAGCATTAATGAAAGTGCAGATGTGTGTACTGCCCCTCTCTGGACAAAATTAGAACTACAAATATTGGGGCATAAATGCAGCCCCCGACTGAAAATATGGTCACCGGCTGTATTCACGTGGCTGCGTGTTACACTGTTACATTGTTACGGCATATGCCTTCACACTAAGGGGCTGGATGAGCAGCTCTAAAGGTACTGGTGGCATCTGGTACTAGCCGACTGGGCATTTGCTTTACTAGATAGCCAGTCTGTGCTTGATTACTAGAGAGAGATATAAAGGTCAAACTATCCACTGATCCAAAAGATATTTGAGTCCAGAAAAAGAGATCACGTTACCTTGCTAAAATATCATAATAACGGGATGCTACTGGAAAGGCAGTAACTATTTTTTTTTGCAAAATATCATTAAAAACATTCTTCGTACTTAAACATTTGACACCCTTTTACTTTTAAAACACCTGTTCAATATGGCCCTGGATCCCAAGTAACCAAACAATGTATAATGTGTACCTAGATAATATTCATATTTAATATGGAACAAACACTGCACTAAGACTTAATGTAGCAGTTACGCTCTTTGGTAATTGACACCTGAACGTAAAAAAGTGATATTTTAAGGTAATTCTTACTGGTTCTTATTTATCTTTTCACAATCTGCAAACAGGTGTACATTTTTTTGCAAGAAAATATTGACCTTCAACAATTTAACTTTTTTGCTATTTCAAATTCCATTACTGACTAAACTGAATGTTGATTTATTGTACCCAACCTAAGAATGTTGTTAGCCTTCTTCCAGCCTGCTTACTGCTTATATACATTTTTGTTCCTCATTCTGAAAATTGTTTGGTGATCTTTGACTCCAATTCGAATCAGTTTGATAGATTTTAAAGTCGGTGTGGACTTGGGAAACAGTAATCTGTCATATCTAACTTCAGCTACTGGATAATGACAAATGCTTTACTTTTTAAGATCAACAAACAGGCTTTCAGCATTCTGGAGCTTCCCATCAAAAACAGGTTTTCTTAGAATAGTCCTCATATTATTAATATTTATTATTTTAGATAATGTCATCATATTCCACAGGACTGTACAATGGGGAAACATAGCAAGCAGTACATAACACAACAATTTAATTTACGGAAACAGGAGCTTAAAATGAGCTTCCATACTATTCCCGTTCAACAACAGCTGCATAACTGAAAAAAGCCATTGTTTCAATAGTGATATATTATGTGTGAATGCAAATTAAGATATGAATTCATGTAGCTTTCAATAATCATCCATGACCAACGACAAAACTAAAATGTATGCATCCTTATGAAGTCAATTAATCACGAAGCTACATATTCCTGTAATTTACACTTATGGAACATTTGATTATTTAATTTACTATGGGGGTTATTTATTTAATTTTTATGTTTGGGTAAAGATTTGTTACCAACAGGCCCGGACTGACGACCTGGAATACCAGGCAAATGTCCAATGGGGCGCTGCCCGACAGTGCCCATACACACCCATTCTACCCTTTCTAGTGGCAGACCGTCTGCAGCAGCGTGTGGCTGCCGGGAGGATATGCCCAGTTGCATGCTACATGAGCCTATCCAGTCGCATTTACATCATCAGATAGCCACCGGCCTTAAAGTGCCAGCGTCATTGCTAGTCCAGCCCTGTATATATAGTATTATTGTGTAGCATTATTATTCTCAAACTTTCATTTCTTTCCTATAAATATTTCTTTTATAGACTCCCTAAATGCTTCTAGCTGAATAAAACTTTTTGGTCACCTCTAAAACTGGGGTGCAAACCTTATTTTACTTTTTTTACTAAGATTTGTACATCGCTGTGGAGTATGATTGCGCTATATAAATCAATAAATAAGAAGAATTTAATAAAATGCAATTTTAATTGAACAGTATCATGGAATGAAAGTAAAATCATTTTCTTGCTTGTATACCGAAAGTGTAGAGGTTTCTCGCTAATGATTTTCGGATCTGATAACAATTTAACAGGAAGCTCTTTTAAAAAATATGTTGGGTACCGTGTGACTCTTGCCTTGCCGGTGCAGGCATGCAACGTGTCTGAGTATACAGTTCATTGGGCGTGGACCCTACAGAGGAAAATTAAGAAGAAAGACTATCAATAGGCAAGACAGGCTGAACACTCAAATTTCAGTAGTATTCCCACGTATGGAGCCTTTAATCACAGTTCATCACTTAAATGTCTTGGGAATTTAATAGAAAATGGATAGCTACCTGTAGCACAAAGCACTAGGACATTTGAAGAGTAGTTTAAATTTAAACAAAAATGCTAATTGGAGCCTAAGTCTAACATACAATCACAGACAGCTTCTTAATGCCATCTTAATGCTACCTTTTCCATTACATGTAGTCTATATTTGCTTTTATTTTCACAAAAACATGTCTATTTTATTATTCAATACAAAAAACCTAGTAATAAACAAATTATGATTACTATTTAAAAAAACACAACTCTATGCTGGTTTTGGTTATTAACACAGGAGGAGTTCTTTCTTATCCCATCAACAAGATTGGCTTGAGGTAAACCTTCAAGGTGTAATTAAAGTTATTTAATTGTTTCCGGTGATGAATAAACACAGGGTGTTTTTGTTTTAATGACAGATCCACATGAAACTGCTTTCGTAATGGGATTGTGTCTGCAAAGCCAAAGAGTGCTTACACATATTCATTTATCTTCTAGATTTAAATCATATACACGCCATCTAATAGCACGCCACAAAACCTGTTATTTAATACAAAAGCAGTGTATAGTGGCATAGAGAGAACTGCAATGATGATTTAAAGGAACAATAAAAAAAGACAATTCCTAAAGCTGCTCTGTCCTCTGCAGAGTATTTCTATGTGAAACTCCCTGTAGAGCTTACACATAATTCATTTTGCTTTATCTGGTTAACCCTTACCTAGGAGCTCTATGGGTTTGACCCAGAGTCTCCTGATCACTTTACTCTTTCTCCAGACAGGTGAGCGGTGTTTGGCACCTCCAGCCACTTTCCTTTGTCCCAGCTAGTTTTATGGTATCTGGGCTAACCCCACCTCCATGTGTGGTCACCCCGTCCATCACATGGCTAGCCTCGCCAACATGTCAAGCTAGCCCAACCTTCACATGAAGCCACCCACCTAGTGGAAAGGAGAGCTACAGGTAGCCTACCCAGGTATGGTAATACTGCACACAGTTTAAACTGATTCGTTTACCAATCTAGAAATAAATATAATTGTTCAAAGATTAGAAGAAGTAAACTATATGAGACACTGATATTGCAAAGGTTGAACATCACAAAGACATTTTAAACACTTTTACATATATGCTCCAGGTATTTTATTAACTGTAGCATGCAGGACAATTTAATTAACAATTCTAGGTGGCTTTACAGGAATGACTTAGGCTCTGCTTTGAATTCTATCTTGCAGATCTATGGATAGAAGAGAATGCTAGGTCAACACTCCAGGTGTTCTGAATGACCTAGCCTAACTTCAAACAAAGTCTGTTCAAAGAAAACCTCTCATGGATATATACCTGTGTATATATGTAATAATAGGGTCATTATTATTGTCACATTGATTCTAAAAGCTGTGTATATTATGGTAGTTAACATAGTGAATAAGAAGCATATTTTGTTTATAGACATTTCACTCTGCTCATCTCTATTAAAAAAATATACGCACAGGTTTTTTTCACACTGAGTCTGACATCCACAAAGAGATGTCACAAGCTGTGAAGTCCAAGAGGTAGAGATGGGGGACCTGAAGACATGGCTGATGTTATGCCAATGGCAGGTGAGAATTTTGAAAGGGATGGTACAACTGTCTAACAATAAAGCAGGTGGGGTTGGGAACAGAAACATAGAAACCTATAAATTAACAACAGATTAACAACAGAACCATTCAGCCCATCTAGTCTGCCAATTTTTCTGAGTAGAGACTGAGACCTTAATCAGTCTTTGGCCACTTCTTAGATTTTCAGCCTCTGTGACTGATAAGTGGCTGTTCTATTTATCTCAACCTCACATCCTAGGCCAAACATGCATTTCTCAGCTGAAGTGGGCACCATATTTATCATTCCCACCAAAGCCAATGAGCAGAGAAACATGGGTAATACATGAAAATAATGCATACTGATTCCCCTTGCTTTGTATGCTGTAATTATGAAGCTTTATGCTGGGATTTGTGAGTCACGGTTTAAACTGTTTTTAGTGAACATCAACTACAACCTATAACAAGCAATACTGTCACATATAATCCAGATTTTCACCTTGTTCTTCTCTATAGATAAAAATATACATTATGCAGTGCAGTGGTTTGGGTTTTTTTGGTCTTCGATTGGTGTTGTTCTATGATAAGACGCATTGTTTTCAATGGGTTTAGGGACCACCCATTGTCCTTAAGGGGTTAATGAACAATACAAATGTGATAGTAGATCAGGGTCACAGTTATACTTCATCTAAGTATAAACATATAAGCATTTATAGGAGCATATGGAAAGCCATTGCAAAACTGTTGTGTTAAAATTATACCATATAGTCATATGTACATGTCATTATTTAATGAAAACATATTTATTTGAAGAGATGCGCACACACAAAAAAAACATTTGTAACACAAAGACTGAAGTGCATCTGGAGTGGAGAACCCCTGAAAGCCTGATGGGAGATCTGCAGTTGACCTGATTGGTTTCTTATTTGCCCTTGACAAAGACAACTTGTGGTCAAAATCCCATCCATGATTTTTAATGTCATTGATAACTATTCCCTCAACTAATTCCAGAGTGTATCGTCTCTGCCTTTTATGTATCCTTCCTTGGGGACATTCATGGTTACTACATGCCAGATGCACGTCAGTGTTTCATTTTTGTTTCGGTGAGTACATCTCCACTCTGTATTTTTTTAATATTGAATATACTCAGGCATATGAGATGTTTGCTAGTTTGGGTGAAAACTCTAAAACCAATACACATTTCAATGTTTTCCTATTGTAAAGTTGTCTGTTCCCCAGTTATGCATGACCAAGTGGCTGCAAGAATAATACAAGACAACAAACCAAGAAGTAAAGGAAATTACTAAATAACAATAACCTTGGTTATTTGATAATTGAATAGTTTTTTTTTTTAACTCCATCCAAACTCCACTTGCTATGTCTGATAACATTTTTTTTATGAAAAACCTTGTAAAAGGTAATTCTCTCTATATGCTATAATGTGTACACCTGGGTGATTTGGGAAAAACGTGCAAATACCAGAACCTTGGTATTTCCCTTGTCTCTGTAAGAATGTTGTGGTTTTAAACAGATGCCACACTATTGTTTTATGATTAAGCTACTCATGTTCATGGAATGCTTTCATTGCATGTTCTTTTCACCTGGCAGTGTGAATTCCTTCAAGCACAAAAAGGTTATCTAGTGTACAAAGACAGATCGCTGATATCAATACAAAACTCAGGACTCATTGAATCAAATGAATAGCAAAAACATGAACATTTAATAAAGGACATTAGCTAGATGGTACTGCTTTATACGCAGAAAAAGCATTATATTTAGGTCCTATTGACATGCATGGTGCTAATTAGGACCTTATCCTCATACAGCTTCGACTATATGTTTTAATATAGAACCCAGGCTATAAAGAGTTTTCAATACTGTGACATGCTTAATGTTACATATATATATATATATATATAGAGAGAGAGAGAGAGAGAGAGAGAGAGAGAGAGAGAGAGAGAGAGCGCACAATCAAGTGATTTCAGCAGAAAGGGGTAAACTTGTCCTTGCATATTTCATTTCACTGGGGCCCCCGCAGAACCCCTCAGAGTGAAATTCTTCAGTGAAAAGGCCATCTCACAAAGGCAAGAACAAGCGAGGTTTCATAACGCAATGTTAAAATAAGTACACGGTCAAGGTAAAGGGCTAAGAGGGTAACAGAGTGGGGGAGAGAGTGAGTACATGTAAGTGACACATGAATGTGTATGTGTTAGCATGAGAGTATGTACATGAATGTGTGCCAGTGCAGGTGTAAGTTAACTGGGAAGGGGGTGATGGTGCCACTTAGCTTTACTTGTCTCCAGGCCAGAAAGTGCTAACACTCTCCTTGGGGGCCACCCAATTTAGGCTCCAAAAAACTCCTCCCCTTGAAGCTTAACAGGCCACCTGATGTAAGTGCACGCTGGCTCATGGGTCAGATAATTTTCTATTCAAGCGGCCCATTAGACAGCACTTTAAGGGAGGAGCTTGGGGCCCCCACTGGAGTTCTCACAAGGGGGCCCAGCATTTTTCGTTACACCACTGGTTCATTTGGTGAGGTGGATTTCAAATGGTCGGATACTTAACTATAAATTAAAAGGCTAACCAGGTTTTTTCACAGGACTTTACTAGGGTTGGAAAAGTAAATGAATCTGTTGTCTGTCTGCAAATCTGTGAGAAAATAGACTGTTATAAAAAATTTTATATCTTGAAAATGAGACTAGAGCACCAACAGTTTCGCAGATAACTCAGGAAAAAAAGATGTTGTATTTGGCAGTTACTCCAAAGCAGGGTCATTTGGAACTGAAGGGCAGATCAAATATTTCCTAGGTGTCTGCACAATTTCCTTTTGAGGAAAAAAATAGATAATATAAATAACAATGAAAGAAAGATCACAGGGAATATTCCTTCAAGTGAAATGTTATATTTATTTCAAATATGAAGAAAGATTTTATTTTTAAAAAAAGTCACAAGAAAGGCAAGAATTGGGTAAGACAAATTGTTTGCGGTGCTGTACTCTTCCCAAAATTGTTCAGATTAAATACCATTTCTGCTTTTTTACTTATCTATCCTTTAACAATGTATCCAGAAAAACATGGCTGCCATGAAAGAAAAATAAGAAGAAATAATCATTGAAATCCGTTAATCTCAAAGTTAAAATGACCGCTCCCTTAGTATACACAGGGAATAGGATTCTATTTTACATATACACCATTAAAAGTAGAAATAAAGAATTGCAGATAAGAACTGTTCGGCCCATCTACTTGACATATTGACTCAGGTCTTAATCCTTACTTAATCTTGCTTTAGTTTCAGGAGAGTTTGATAAATATCTGATGTACAGTATCTCACAAAAGTGAGTACACCCCTCACATTTTTGTAAATATTTTATTATATCTTTTCATGTGACTCGCTGAAGAAATGACGCTCTGCTACAATGTAAAGTAGTGAGTGTACAGCCTGTATAACAGTGTAAATTTGCTGTCCCCTTAAAATAACTCAACACACAGCCATTAATGTCTAAACGTTGGCAACAAAAGTGCGTACACCCCTAAGGGGAAATGTCCAAATCGGGCCCAATTAGCCATTTACCATCCCTGGTGTCATGTGACTCGTTAGTGTTACAAGGTCTCAGGTGTGAATGGGGAGCAGGTGTGTTAAATTTAGTGTTATTGCTCTCACACTCTCTCATACTGGTCACTGGAAGTTCAACATGGCACCACATGGCAAAGAACTCTCTGAGGATCTGACAAAAACAATTGTTCCTCTACATAAAGATGGCGTTGGCTATAAGAAGATTGCCAAGACCCTGAAACTGAGCTGTAGCACGGTGGGCCAGACCATACAGCGGTTTCACTGGACAGGTTCCACTCAGAACAGGCCTCACCATGGTCGACCAAAGAAGTTGAGTGCATGTGCTCAGCGTCATATCCAGAGGTTGTCTTTGGGAAATATTATTATTATTTATTGTTTTATATAGCGCCATCAAATTCCGTAGCGCTGTACAATGGGTAGACAGGACATAACAAGTAGCATGTAATATAACAAATACAACAGATGAGGAGGGCCCTGCTCAAATGAGTTTACAATCTACAGGGATTTAGGGGTAAAACTGCCAGTGTAAGGGATGGACCAGCCACACTAGTAAAAGTATTGCAGGAGAGAGATTAGGAAAGGTGAGCTAAAAGAATATGGGAGGGCGTTACTGTGCTATGTTGTAAGCTTCCTTGAAGAAGTGGATCTTGAGGGATTTTTTAAAGGAATAAAGGTACAGAGAAAGACAGACAGGCCGGGGTAGAGCATTCCAGCGGATAGGGGAAGCCCTTGAGAAATCTTGTAAGTGTGCATGAGAGATATAAGGAGATCACTACATGAGTGGAGAGATCGGTTAGGAGTGTATTTAGAGATGAGAGAGGAGATGCAGGAAGGGGAACCGCTCTGAAGGTGAGGATTTTGAAATGAATCCTAAAGGGCACATGCAGCCTGATAGAGGGGAGAAATGTTAGTAAAGCGATGGGAGAGGAAGATGAGTCTGGCAGCAGCATTCATGGTGGATTGTAGAGGGGTGAGACGGTTAAGAGGGAGACCAGCTAAGACAGAGTTACAGTAATTAAGACGGGAGATAATCAGGGCATGGACAAGAGCCTTAGAGGCATGCTGTGTTAGGAAGGGGTGGATGCAGGCAATGTTTTTAAGATGGAGACGACAGTTTTAAGAGACAGGCTGAATATGGTGTGTGAACGAAAGGTCAGAGTCGATGGCACCATTAACATTGAGGGAGATTGATGGGGGAATCTTAGCATTGGAGGGAGGGAAGATTTGGAGAGGGTAAGTTTCAAGAAACGTGCAGACATCCAGGTAAAGACAGATGCAAGGCAGTTAGTTACATGATCTAAGACAGAGGGAGAGAGATCAGGGGAGGATAGATAGATCTGGGTGTCATCAGCGTACAGGTGGTAGTGAAAGCCAAAGGATGAGATCAGTTTGCCAAGGGAGGAATTGTGAAGACAGAGAACAGAAGGGGTCCTAGAACAGAAGGTCCGATCAGAGATAGGAAGTGAGCCAGGAGAGAGCAGTGTCACGGAGGCCAATATCATGAAGTATTTCAAGGAGAAGAGGGTGGTCCACAGTGTGAAAAGCAGCAGAAAGGTCCAGTATGATTAGCATGGAATAGTGGCCCTTGGATTTAGCAGTAAATCATCAGTAACTTTAGTAAGGGCGGTCTCAGTAGAGCATCGAGGGCGAAAACCAGATTGACTGCCTCTCCTGCTGCTCTCTCCTATGGTGGCCTACACCTTTTACACACTCCCTGACCTGATGACAGAAAGGGTGGAGGGGTAGGCTTCCTACTCTCCCCTTCTTGTTCTTTTCAACCGATTCCCTCTCTGCCCCATCATTCTCTTTCTCCTCATTTGAAGTCCATGCTATCCAACTATTTTATCCCATCTCCATACGCATTGCTGTTATATATCGCCCCCCCCCTGGCCCAGCTAACATCTTTCTTGATCACTTCTCCTCATGGCTTCCTCTCTTCATCCTCTGATGTTCTTTCTGTTGTCCATCCCAGTACATTTAGGGGGAATTCTGCACAATCCTGCTATGCTTTCCAAAATGGACCGTGCAAAATTTTAAGGGGACCATGCAGTTATCACGTGCATTAAAGTGCATATCATGTCTGGAGTGTCCCTTTTAGTATTTAAATGTTTGTCACATCACCCCTCTTTTTTCTTTCCTCCAAGCTATATATATATATATATAGTATTTTTCTGATCCAGAACATTTAAACAGTACTCCACGTGAGGTCTGACCACAGATCTGTAAAGTGACAAAGCCACTGCAAATGCACTATATGTTTGAAGCAACTATCCTCTTTATTCTTACAAAGTCACCATGTAACTTAAAATCGCATTGGCTGGTGCAGACCTTCCACCAGACATCCAGCTCTTCTGCTGAGAGAGGCGGAAGAGAGTGAAAATTCTGATAAAGTCAGGAGCCACAAGAGCAAATGCTAAAATAAAGTCATAGTTTATGCAGCATATGCTAAAAGTTGTTAAGATGATCAAACAAAAAAAAAAAAACACAACAAAACACTGATTGTTTAAGTGTTTATTGATGTGTGACAGGTAAACTTTGTACATGCATTAGCTTGTGCAATGTTATTTTTCTATGGTACTTTCACGATTAATGAATGCAAAGATATACGAAAGCCACATATCTATAGAATAAAAATATGATGCAAAGACACGCAATACTATACTGAATGGGAAGAAACATTATCCAAACGTATCCGATTCAGAACTGTTCATAAACAGAATACAAATGACAGAAATATACATCCATTAGATTTTTAAAACCTCAAATTATTGCTACACGCAGAAACAAATATCTATGATTAAAGCTTTGAACTGCACAGTGTCTGGATGACTGAGTAATGTACAGCATCAAGCTAAGTGGTCCACAACCTTTTTGAATACAAAGACCCTTTTGGGGGACACTAGTCTTAATTGCACATTATAGTACAGCTCTTCTGTGGTAAAGCAATGTACAGCTTCAATAATTAAGAGCAGCAATCTTTTAATATTACTCTATTTACTATATATCTAAAAATTCATAATTGATATACAATTAAATCACTAGTTGTAGAAGACAAAACAGATTATTTTTTTTTCAAGAAATATCAATGCAGCGTTTAGTGTTTTCTCATTAAGTGATATGTTCAAAATACTAGAAGAAGAAAAAAATCCTAAACACACACAGAAACATTCATTGGAAATATTGCTGATAAGCAAGTTATAAGGTAGTAAGTATGTCAATTATAACATTGACATTTTTTTGTAATTGGTGATTGTATACAATTTTTAATGTCTGTGTTCAGAAATGAATGCTATATGGTCCATATTAATGATCCTCTGATATTTCTGCTACATAGATGATGAACTGCATACAACATGTCAAAGTATATATGTTTTTGTGACACAAAATCACAGCAAACATTGAGATTGTAAGGCTATACTTGACAAGATATAGTTCCTATAAGGTTAGTCAGCCATGACACTTGCTATATGTACCCAACATAATACAGCAACTACACAAGTACAAATAATATTTCTTGCAGTAAACAATGATTTCCTTAATTTTTTTTTTAATAAGAATTTTTTTTGCACATTAAAGGGGTAATCATAATAAGGTGCATGCTGGCTATTTTTGTGAAAAATATATGGTGATGTTTATTACTTTATTATCTCACAAAAAAAAAACCTAAGCAAGGGCCCTATAGATGTTACTGTACAATAATAGCCAGATGGAAGCACTGCATAGTCTTTTAATAATTTGCCTGGCCTGATTAGCCATTTAGAGTGATTCCTTGAAATAGAACTGTTTCTCTAATATGTTGATATAAAAAAACAATTTAAAAAAACCTGCAAAGTGTAAATATTTTAGGTGACAAAGCCCCTGGTGCCCAAAAGGATTCTTTATGAATTTGTTTATTTTCAGCTACCAAAAGCACCTGGCATTCATTTTGAAATGTGGCATGTTTTTTTTTTTGCAGGAACAACAGGTTTGAATTATTAGGGCTATTTATATAATTAATACTGTGCTAGAATCATCTGAATAGATAAAAAAGCACAAAAAATAGTATTTTTAAAAGTGCATATACTAAAAGGTAAAATATCAACCTAATAATTCTTGCCACAATTGTACTATACCTTACACAAGTATTTTGTAAAATAAAAACCAAATCAAGATGTAAACGTCAACCAATCACAGCAACGGTAATAAACAAATGGGGGGGGGGGTTAAAACATACAATATTTGTTTACACTATTGCACAATACAAATGGAAATCCTATTTTCACACCACAGATTTGCACTGTGATTGATGTGTATATAAGGGGACCCCGTTCTTCACTTTATTGAACATATTATATTCACTATTATAATGTATTCTGCCATAACACATAACATCCTCTCAAGTTGTTATATCAGTTTCCATTGCAGAAGTCAACAAGCTCGTGGGGGATTCAACCGTAATTGGCTTTAATTTGTTTATTGCCAAATTAGTTGTTTTTAGATGTTTATATATAGTTAGATGCAAAAAGACAATTGCTTATTTTGCCTGAAAAACATTCTGTAACTACTTGTGAGAGAACTGTTTTTCATTTTATGTCATGCTTTTATTAATAATAAATATGGCCCTTTAATTGGCTGTCCTGATTAATTTAACTATAAAAAGGTTACTCTTACGTATGGGTCTTTTGATAAGCTCACATTGCCTCAATTCTGTGCGTGCCATTATTCTTCATATACTCAACAGGAGTGGGGGAAGCGAGAGGGTGGTTAGGGGCAGTTGTGGTATTAGTTTTGGCTTCAGTAGAAACATGGGTCAAGGGCACATCCAAACTGGCGAGAAAGCACTGTGCCTTCATTCTTTACAAGTCTCAAGTGCAACCGGGTAACAGGACTTGAACCTCAATCTATCCCATCTGCCTTCTCCCACACACTCTCACTCACACCGTGCTCCCGGTAATTGAGATTTTCCACGTTGTCTGCATAATGTTGCCTGGGGACAGGGGAGTTTCCAAGGTTCTGGGACCATCCCAGGTGATATGGTACAAGCTGTCACCTTAGGCCTGCAATCTTTGATGGCTGCAGCTTTCAAAGATCAAAAGGATTTTCCGGTGCTTACTCACAAACTTGTAAAATATCCATGGCAACACAAAAAAAAACCTCACATCTTGCTTTGATTTTAGTTTTGGCTCTAAAATTTCTCTTTAAACAACAAAACAGGTTATTATACAACCACTTGCCATTTCTTAGGGTGATTTTGTAAACAAAACCTACGAATAGACGAGTAAAGAAACAGTGTGCAAAATAAGCCTGACAGACAGTTAAGCCAAACTGGAAACTCCAATTCTTTATCTTCTTTGCAGTAACAGGGAAAAGAACATTTGCACACCCATACTAACATACTAACTCAAGAATCATGTGCACTGGCATTTATACCTCTCATTTTGTGAGCGTGTGTATAATACACTCCCACTGTTCATGTGCACTAAAATGGGGGCAAATTGTATTATACACAATATTTTACAGAGTATAAATTGTTAGGATAACAAACTGATTTTCGGTGTCAACTTGAACTATCTGAAAACCTCATTGAAGGCCTCTAGCTGTATGCAGAGATCTATTCACTCCAGACATTAAACATCCTGTTCTATTGACTCTGTTTACATTTTGCTTTCCTTGCCCTTTGTCCTCGGATCTTTCCTGACACAGATCTAAAATGCTTGGTAGCAACTTTGTCTAATGGCTGTTCTTATCTTGCTATGTTGACTGAGCTTTGATTCTGGTGTGTGCAATGTATAACGCTGCTAGTGGTCTTCCCTTGCTCATTATCCATACATTAGTGAGGCAAAATAAATTATATACGATACTAGTATTTCACATATCCGCCACCGCTTTGGGTTTGTTTTTCTAAGATTTCCCCAATAATAATTGATACATGGATTTTTTATTACAGGCAATACTGTTTGCAGTTATAAAAAATTCCTGTCATCAAAAAGCTGGTGCAAAATGTTACTCTTAATACTCAAATACTCATAATTCAAGATGCCTCTTCATCAAAGTCCTCCTTAAAATTAGATCATCTCATCTACCCTGCCAGCCCCAAAACAATAATAGTAATAAAAATAAATCAGTAGTGTGTTTTGCTGATGAGGATTCAGTAGATCTTCTATCTTGTTAGCTGGCCAACAACCTTTAGAAGGGTCTTATTTTCTTGCTTTAGCTGTTTATTTTCATCTTCTAGATCATCCAAATCCTTCGGAACAAAATAGGAAAAGTCGTTTAAAAAAAAAAAAAAAAAAAGATAATCTGCCAAATGAAAAGCTATTGATTGCTACACAGTTTGCAAACCACAACATAGAAAAAAATACTGTTTATACATATTTAACTCTTCATACTTTACACAACTCTTTTGCATAGCTTGAAAAAAAAGGAAAACATTGTGTATGTTTTTTCACCCTATGTAACTAATAATATAAACTCTTACTCTGTTTAGTAAATCAATTTCCTCTTTCATTTTCATAATTAAGTCTTCTTTGTCTTGCATTATCTTCAGTAACTTTAGATTTTCTTGTTTCTCTTTTGCCAATTCCTACAAAAATAAACATCAGTTAGTAAAACTGTTTATCAGACTTTTGCTATAAACACAGAAAAGAGTGATAAGTTACCCTTTCTAGTTCCTCAATTTTCTTTTCCAAGCTCCCTTGCCCAGAGTTTACGGACACATTTGTATCTTTACTGTAGCGATTATACATCGACCGGTCTGATCGAGAACACCAATTTGTGGCGTCATCATCAGGGGAAGTGTTGGTGCTGCGTGAAAAAAAACAGTATAGGTGGTGAATAAATAAAATCCCGTTTAATATCCAATCATGAATTCAACACACCTTTTCTATAATCTCTACTAAGAAAAGAAAACGAGTGACTAGTATTACTAGCCAAATAGCTACCAACGCCGGGGGAAAAACCTCTTCCCTGAAAATGGAGATGACACTTTCCATATCTTGATACTCCCTCGCAAAAAAAAAACAAAACAAAAAAAAAAAAAAAACCCCCTTGAATTCTGGTTTCTGGTGACATAAGCATAGGAAGTGATGTGAGGAGGTTCTGTTTGCTGTCACCTAGTCTTTCTCAGGAGTTACCACGGACCAGAATAAATTCCCTGCTTTTCAATGTTTAACCCATCTCTAGCTAGCACTCGCTTGGAAAGAAATCGGAAAATCTTATATGTTTTGTATGAAAGGACAGTTAGTAAAAAAAAAAAAAAAAAAAAAAAGCACATACATGTAATATGCTTGTGAATGGAGACATCTACTGTGAACCGTGTGAGGCTGGAAAGAAGAGCAACTATCCAAGTCTTTATTAAGTTTTAACAAAAAAACTTTTAAACTGTCCCAACTTCACCACAGTCCTATATCCTAATCCACCAGCATAATCCATTTTAGTCTAACAAACCTTCATACAGTTAAAGACAGAGTGCACTGTTTAGTTCAGGGATCCCCAAACTCGGCCCTCCAGCTGCTGCAGGACTACATCTCCCATAATGCTCCATCAGCTAAGGGGCTGGCTGAGGAGTATGGGAGATGTAGTCCTGCAGCAGCTGGAGGGCCGAGTTTGGAGATTACTGGTATCAATGCATTTCATATACATTCATTTGCCTAATATACTAATAATGTCACCAAATTAAAGCTACAAGGAGCTTGATGGGAGCCTGGCATTTCTCCCAAAAGCTTGTATAAACAGTAGCTTTAACCCGTATATGTTTGATAAAGGGTTTAATATATCACCTTCTTATTATTATACAATCAGTATTATCACAAAAGACAATATACAATCTTTAATTGGTGATTATATAGCCAGGTATCTTGGCAGCAATATAATTTACTCCTTCAATACCTTTCGACTCAACAACTAGCTTAACTATTTCCTCTCTATATATATATATGTATATATGTAAACAATGAAAATCTAACTGTGTTTAAAACTCCGCTCAAAAAAACATTTCCTCCAAATTCCTTTAAAGTCCAGATGACTGAAGCTGTGTGCATCAGAGAGGCATGACGAGAAGAAATAAGCAGCAGTGCCACAAAAAGGCATCCCAAAGCGCATACATGGGGTGGCTCAAATCTGTTTCTAGAATTTGTTAAAAGACTAACTGCAGTTTGGACTTTTCACACAGTGTCTTTGGCTATTCTCATCATAAAAGTTTCTCTATGAAATACTGTGTATATAGCATGGCCAGTCAAATATTTGGCTTCACATCAAGGTGTCATAAAACAGCAGCCAATTGTTAAATTACCAGGAAAACACACAGACAAACACACATACACACTAGGAACTGTCTGGGTGAAGACTCTTTCTAAAAGCAGGGGAGAGGGGTTTGGCAACACTCTACATATGTAAATTATGGAACTTTTAGGTGAGTTAGTAATTGGCAATTAAGTGTTGCATGATGGGGTTGCCTTTCAACAAGGAGAGTGCCCTTGGACCTTTTTTTCTTGGACCGTTTCTTATTATTATGGGCAAATAGGCATTCTTTTTATTACTGGAGTGCCACCACAGCACCTATCATATGAAGCTGCATTCTCAAAAGTCTTAAAAAATGATTGATGATACAAAATTAAGTGAACAAAGCAATGGTGACATATCCACTAAAGTGGCCTGCTACTAGGAACTGTGCCTCAGCATTTCATGGCTGTTCGGTAAAAAAAAATAATGTGATTTATTTCTGTATAAACGAGATACTCCGTTAAGATTATACGGAGCTTTCAAGCATTCTCAAGCTTTAGCTACGCAATACTGCAGATCGCAAGACTGATTAACAATTGTATTGTTTAATCATATACTTTATTTCTAGGAAGCCTGTGTGTTCATATTTGAAATCTGCTCGTACAGATGTTGAAAATAAAATCTGTGGTTGGCACAAGTCATGCACATTCCTTAAAATTATTCTATATGCTTAAAAAAGAAAAAAGTGAAATACGTGACTGAAGAAGTCAGCCTCAGAAAAACATGTCTTTTGCAATTTATAATGCCTTAAGCAAGCAAACTATGGCAAAATATAGCAAGAAAAATATTAAAAAACGAAAACGTAAAAAAACACCTTTTAAATACAATATTTGCGTGTTTAGCAAATATATAAACACAATGTTTGTAGGTTTAGGGAATACTAGCTGTGTGCTAATCAAAAGCACAAGTTGGCAGGCAATGTTGTATATAAACGCTGTACTAACGCAATAATTGAGGGACGTCCAAACACATCAACACAGGAGGAACTTAAGAAACTCGGTTTTACCATATTTAGTTAGTATTGTTCATTTTCTTGCTCTGGTATTTTCTAAATATATCCAAAGTAGTACTCTTAAAAAAATAGTTTGTGCCAATAGAACTGAAAAGAACACAATATGCTGGTTGAGAAATGTTCACTTGTATAAAAAAATAAATAGAAAAAAATTGATTTAATGCCATAACACCTACTTCTTTAACCTTTGGTTAAACATTTATTTTCCTGAACAGTGTCTTAACCCTTTAAAACACTCTAGTGATCCAAAATATTGCTAGACCTCGCACTCTGTTTTTAAATATTGGTAAATATGGGAGAGGTTGCCACCATTACTGTAATGCTTTTCAGAAAGAGGATGGAAATAAAGAAATGGTGGTAAATTCCCGATAACTGATCCGCTTTAGCTTGTGCAACATTGACTAGATAAATTGTAGTTAAAAAGAGCTAGTAAGTCCCCTACTTTATACATGTAGGGCAAGCAGATTATATCTTTGATTAATCTAGAACATTAATGGAACACCTAAAATACACTGATTTTCATCCAAGCCAGTGAACCATTCACTTAATCCCTGAGAAGACTGCACTGAGCTTTGCGTCCCAGCCATTACCATCTGGATGTAATGCATGTGAGACATAACCACAGGGGCGTAACTAGACACCACAGGGCCCTGGTCCGAGAATTGCCCTAGGGACCCCCACCTTCACAACTGGCCTGGGCCAACATTGCTCCCAAACAACTTGTCTGTGCGCACACATCCCATGCTCGCGCCGCGCACACACATCCCATGCTCGCGCCGCGCACACACATCCCATGCTCGCGCCGCGCACACACATCCCATGCTCGCGCCGCGCACACATCACAATCCATACAGTTTTAAGTTACGTCCTTATATTTAAAGAGTACTATAGCCTCCTATGTTCAATTCTCCTTTTATCATAGTAGGATCTTACCTTTTATATCTGTTTGGCACAGTCCTGTTTGTCTCCTAAACAAAAACACACAAATAAAAATAAGTTATAAGGATACCTAAAGATGAAGTCATGCTTTACTTGTTTCCCATAACTTTATAAGGCAAAACAACATAGATAGTTGGGGCAGGCTTACATCGCAAGTTTGAGAGCAGCCAAACATTTATCTGCAATAGATTAGCAGCATGGAAAGTAAAATCGCCTGACCTGCATAACTTTGCGTTCTCCTGCATACATCAAATACAAACCAAAGGACAGATTATAAAAAATGTGTTTTGTTTCCATACTTATATTAATGACCAGACCCAGTTATTTTGATCAATGACCCCAATGACGCTAATATTATTGCCTATATGGCAAAATCCAAGCTTCCATAAAAAGAAAGTATTAGAAATCATCTATTTCTTTTTGATGAGTAAACTGCACGCATTTCAGTTTGCCTCAACTATTTTTTTCCCATAGTCTATAGGCGTATAACACGGGAAAGTAATTGATAAGTTAAAAGTATTTTTATTGTCAACTTAATCTTTTCAATGTTATTTGCACTGAACACAAAATAATGTACACCAGATTCATTTGCTTAACCTGGTAGAACACCTTTGTTCTTGATGAAAGCATACCTTTGGAAGTTGCTTACTGCAAAGTGCTGTATTAGAGTAAGCTGGAAAGCCCCCCCGGGGGGGGGGGGGGGGCGGGCATTGTTAAATTCACCCGACGGCATTATCTACCCTTAAACCCCCTATGTACTTACCTTTAAACAGTCCTGCGGCGAGTGCTCCTGCTCTGCCACGGTGCCAGCTTGTAATGCTGAGCGCGGAAATTGACGTCACTTCCGGCGCTCAGCATTACAAGCCGGCACCGAGACCGAACACGGAGACTCGCCGCAGAGGAGAGAGGGGCACCGGGCACTTTGCCGCCCCTTCAAAAGTGCCTCCTGGGGAAATTTCCCCACTCAGCTCCATTGTAGGGCCGGCCCTGGGCTACAGGGACTTCTATTGCTACAGGGAGCTGAGCTGGTATCCTTACAGAGGGAAGAAGGCACCTAAAGCTCTCGCTCTCATGATTATTATAATAAAGAAATATTACCATGTTTCTTAGCTACCTTACACAATACGAGACGCTAGTTCAAAATCATGGGAGATAACAGCTGGAGAGTCTGGCTAGCTCGATTGGCTACCCCTGCAACAGATTTCTACCCAGGTATGTGCATGAAGAAATAGGTAGACAAATCTCAAGTGACATACAGCCATGGCTCTTAACATTTAAGTGTGGTAGCCTTTCTATCCAGTTTAACAAGGACCTATATGGGTGCATAGTTTTCTGGTTCGAATAGATTGTAAGCTCACAAGATTGGGGCTCTCATTTTCCTCTCTACTGGTATGTATTAATGTGTGTTGACGTTATTGTCAATTTTAAATTGTGTTCTAACGAATAATATTCTGTCATGCTCAAACAAATCTACATAGGTTTCCAAATCTTTATTTTTATTTCTCTCTATATGGCAGGTAATCATCTCATCTAAAGAAAGACATTTCAACACAACACCTATCTTTACAAATTTACACCACATCCCCATCCAACAGAAACGGATTCATCTTTGAATGCTCCCAGCTATTTCACCTTTACGATTATACTGTCTTCTTCCATTATTTAAATAAGCTTTTAAACGCTCATCTTTCCATGGCCAGCAGCTAAACTATTTCTGCATCAGCATGTAAACTGATAAATATTAATATGGAAATATAGAATACATAAAACCATAAACCCCCATTAACCATAATAACATATTCCAAATGAGCCACTTGCCAGAGTTAGCTGCTGAATCATGAAAATTCCCACCACAGAAATCTGATGCACCTTGGAAAAAGTAATTCTGCTAAATGCTAAGTTGGTGTAATTGAGAGCGTGTCCCCCATACCAGCACAATTCAGTAACTTGGTTTACTTCTGATGATTCTAGAATGAAATTGATTATCAGCCGAATCAGAAAACGTATCAATCACTAAACGAAGGGGGACTGATCATGAAAGCCAAATGTATGTATTTTTTATCCATATGAAAATTATTTATCATATTTTACATATAATCAGGAATGATGTTTGTTATGTGCGTGGGAACGAAAGCAGCTAAGGGGACTCCAGTTATCTCTGGCCTGTTTCCTTATGTTCTGTTCCTTTATCTCTTACTTCCAGGATCTGACATCATGACATAGCAAACGACACTAAGCAGATCACATCAGAGCTGTGATAAGCAGAAGTGTTTACCTCCCTAAACTGGGAGAGTAGCACATACTGCATGCTGTAACCGTAAGGCACACATAACTAGGGGTATCAGTTCAACTAACTGAACAGCAACTGCCCAGCATACTCCAAACACACGACACCAAAAGAAAAAATTAAACATTTCAAGTAATCACCAAAAGCACGATCTACCAGGCTCACCTACAGAGACCAATTTGAAAGGTAATGAAGAGCCTGCCAAATGAGCTTTGCGCATAAAACCATGGCAATTCGACAGAATCAAAGTACCTTAACACGTACCTGTAGTATGATCCTAAAACACTAAAAAGTAAAGCATGGGTGTTAAACGTAAACTGAACAGCTCTATCCACTAGGTTAAATGGTGATTTAAACTGTTTCAAGATGAAAATATTCAATAAATATACACATATATACAGACCTTACCAGGGTTCCCTTATTTCAAACTTACTACCCCTGTGTACTGATCAAACAGTGATCAGGAAGCAACGCTCACAAGCGCCGTGTTCCTGATCACATTATGCCAGTGGGGGAAGGGTCATTAGAGATCCCAACTGGTTCCAATGCTTCCACTTCAGGTATTCTAGCACCAACTTCTGCTCAACTATAAAAACAATCTTAGTGCAGTGGTGCGTGGAAATTGCTGTTCACTCGAAGAAGTCATGCTCGCTCCTACTGACAGAAAGCACCCCAGGCTACCATGTGACAACCTGATTTACCCTGTATTGGCAGGGAGATCTACTTCCCTGATCAGATAATGCTAGTTCGGCCACCTTTTTCAACAGATTCTCCTTCCATGAGGCAGATAGTCCCTAAACGTCAAACATCTTCAATACAATTCACAAATTGAACGTTCTTCATTCACTCTCACTTGTTCTAGAATCTAGAATTGTTTCACACAACGGATGACAAAATGTATGGACATACATCAGCTTTAAACAGTTTGCATAAAGTAGTCTTCCCAATATAAACATACTAAGCGGAAATTACAGATCAAGTGAAAGAGTTTATATTTTCTGCTGTCTGTGTTGATTTAATTATGAATATGTTTAAGATTGCAGGCTCCAGGAGTATTACTATATATATATATATATATATATATATATATATATATATATCTATATATATATATATATCTATATATATAAAATGTCAACGTAGACAGTTGGCCTGCATGTTCTTGGCGGGGAGATTGGCAGAAGGCATGTCTTTTGTTTACTACCTGATAATCACGTGCTACATCAGTTTGTGGAATTTTATCAATTCAAGTCACATTTCCACAAATGTTAACCGAGCTCAAGAAAAATCTCAGCAAATGAGTTTTAATGAAGTTTCATTAAAAAAATACAGACTCTGTAGAAACAGGTATTAATAAAACCATACTTGGATTGGTGTTTGTAACGGTAACAAAATAATTCATTCCGCTGTTACGTAGAACACATTGAGTCTAAACAAAAGTGTCAGTAAAACAGAAAAAATGCTTACAGAAAGAAAAAAAATACTTTAAAGGAAACCTGTTGCTCTTGCCATAACCAACTGTACGGACAGACAAAAGCAGATCCGTACTCTTCCTAAGTTTGAAGCGTTCTTTCAGGAACGGTGCATATACATATTTTGTTTTAGGCCCCAGAGATATTGGATTGTGATTACTGCCTCAGCATCAAAGCTAACTAATCTATTTTCTATTCCAATAAAACCCTAGAACGACCTCCAAAGTTTTGTTGGCTTGTGCACAAAAAGGAAAAGCTGAAGGGATTCATTGTGCGCTCTTAAGGTCTAATCAAGTCAGTAATAGCAGCAAAACAAAATAAGACACAATTATTTCAATTCCAAAATCATTAATACTTTAAAGAACAATAAGGAAAACTCTGTCTAACTTTTTGCTCTTGTTGAGAATTAAAATCACTCAGTAAGTACAGTAACAGGTTTACAAAAAAGTACATATAATTGAGACAAAAAATAAATTAGAATAATAAGTCTGAATACTATATTTTACAATGGCGACCCACTGTATGTATATATATATATATATATATATATATATATATATAACACAACCAAAATTACAAAATGCTTGGAAATAGGACAATGTGGTACTCAGTTTATTATAAGTAATATTTTATTTCAGTTTTTCTGAGATAGTTCTGAGTCCAACACAAAAACAATCCCACCACATTTTGAAATGAGCTTGGCCTCTAAATGATATAAGGAACGGTGCTTGTAAAGCATGACCATACGAACCGAGAAATAGGAGCAAGCCATGCATTTTTACATGGCCATATTATATGTGCGTGTGTGGCCGTGTTTGTGGCCGTGTGTGTGTGTGTGTGTATGTGTGTGAAACCTATTAACTCACATCTATTAATAGAGGCCTCATAAAATTGGTTGAACACAATGTGAATGGTCTCACCTGTTGCAAATAGGAATCGCTTGGGTCGATGTTAAAAGACTCATTCTGTACAGTGTTTTGCTGGGTAAGTGCATTTTCTCTTTTTTGTTCTTTCTGCCCTGCTTCATCATCATCATATTCATCAGGACTCTGTGCAGATGAAAAAAAAGAAAGTTAAATTACACATTATGGTGCCAAAATATAGCTATTTTGTTATATAATGGACATTCTAATGAATGTTACCACTGTATCATAAAACAACCACAGTACATAGTTCCAAGAAGCTAAAAGTATTTAGACTGGGAGAGAAAAAAGTACCATATGAATAAAAAAACATTTTTAATAGAAATAAAACATTTTGCCTATTTCCAATGTTAGAGCAGAGAATAAACTTTGAATCATGTTTTCTTTTTGTACACCTAATACTTCTCAGGGACAGAAATAATATTTTTCATACAGTAGTTGCTCTGTCAGTTCCTTGATAAACAGATATGACCAACATACAAATGGTGGTTGCCAATATTATGAAAGACATTTGTTGTCACATGCACACCTGTGTGAATAGGGTTCCTTAAGGTATTTTAACACAAAAAAAAACAAGTTATTATTTGTCAACCATTAGGTGATGATTCCCAGGTAACAAAACATTCACAGAAACCACATCTCTGAGCATTTCCTGATGTACTGATACGGAAAATAATAATAATAAAAAAAAACATCTTAAACCACCAGAGTAAATAGGAGGAAAATTCCACGGAATTAAGTGATTGTAGCGTAGCCTCCCAATATATAAATGTTTTTCTTTCACATGCCTTCCATGATGTCTACCATAAAGATAACCAAGGATAAAAGTTATCCCACATTTTAGCAGGACAAAGCTATTGTAGTTCACAGTCTCTGAACTGTGTATGCTGGAGCACAATGATCAGTGGATAAGATTCAGAAACCAACTGGATTGCCCGAGCAAAGAAGATGCATGAAGACCAGCGGACGTTACAAGAGGTCCACAGATTTCATATACCAGTAATAGCTACTTTTTTTTTTTTTTTTATAGAAGGTTGAGTTGACTTATATTTTTTTTAGACATTAATACTACTATTCTAAGCTGTGCTGTGAATCGAACACAGAACCGCGGCAGCATTAATTGTAATGATTTCACAGACAATCTTCAAGGGAACTTATCAGTGTTTTAGAAAACCATGTGGCGTAAATCAATACAATAATATGAGTAGCAGAATAGTTTTTAAGAAAATGTGAAGAAAAATATGTCCACGACAAAAGGTTTATCTGGCAGACTTGCCCAATACATCACCAGTTCAACGTCATACATACCATAGAAAGGATATTTCACTGACATTTACTAATGCTAACTTTTATATAAAAATTATATAATATATATAATATATAAAGATGTATGACTCAGGTTAATCTTTTGGGCATTAAAAGTATTGGAAATATTATTAGTAAGATTTTTGTTTTGTTTTTTTTAGCTGTATTATATAGTATCAGGTTTTAGGTACCAAATCAATGGTGGCCACAATGCTCAAAAAGGAAAAAAGTGTTGCATAGTTGAGTGTAGACTTCAGCAAGGCAGTGCATGCTTAGAAAGGGATTGATCAGATCAGATTTAGTCAGAGCACTTCTGCTATTGTGCTCCCATGAAAACTACTGCTTTAGATTTGATAGGAAATCAGTTGTCGTAATCTAAGTCATCTCTAAACAGTGAGGGGGGTATGTATGAGCTAAGACTACAATTGAATAGTAAGGGACAAAAAAAGGTAAGATAAATATCTAAAATTGAGATCTAGAACCAACTTGGCTACCCAATCCTGTTACGATTAGGTAAACAAATGTATTGCAACCGGTTACACCTACAATTCATGACGTATCCAAACCAGTTTCTTTTAGAAACATACAGCCATTTATACATAGAAGGGAAACAGCAGTTCCATATAATCTCCCCTTGGTCCCATCTCGATTGTAGTTTTGTTTAAGATGTAAATTAGCAAACATTGTCGCCTCAGTCTGGCTGCTTTTGAACAAAAAGTATCCATACAATGGATTGCAAGAGGGCCACTGGTTTTTCACTACTTCAGAAACTGAAGTGCACAAAAGGGGTTAATTTGCCCAGTCACTTGGAACAGAATAATTACACATTAAAATCAAGAAAAATGTCTCAGCAGTCTGCAGAGCCAGTGGTTCTTCTGTAAACATGTAGTGACCTCCTGCAAGTTTCTCAAGTCACTGACATCTTAGGTCACACGGGATGTGCATTTCACAGAGACTTCACAGTAAGTCCAGGAATCTCTACGGTTTGCCAAAATAAACTTTACGTAGCAGGTCTATTTTTCATGTCCTACATCATAATACTGTCGGGGACTAACGTCCTTTGGAACCAATCAACTATTGTACCACTACAAAAGGCACGCATGGTTAACCAAGAATTTTAGGTTTATTTGTTATTCTTTGTTTCACTGCAATTAAAATATATATATTATCGGAAAGGAAGGATTTTGCAAGCTGTTAGTCATTGGAAAATACTTTGATAATGACAACGTAGGAGAATCATGGCAACTGCTTTAGGAATGTGCCGGTTCCGTGCTTTATAACAATCACAGGCTAAATGACAGTTATTTACCTGGTTAATGAAGTCTACATGGGACATATCATGATAACACATGCACATAGAGGTAGCAGTCTCACGAATCATTCTTTAGTCTCAACCTTTTAAATCCATTAGACGTTAGCACGTTATTGCCACCAGTACTGTATGCAGGCTTTAGGATGTCATGGTCGCTTATCAATAACATTTGAAAAGTATTACATCTAGACAAATAATTAAAGGCTTGTCCCTTTAACGCATAGTGGGTTAAAGAGATTCTATGGCTCATGCCCAGCTAATATGCATATCAATGGGTGTGTTAGGCATTTCACAATGCCTAATTAGCACTCATTATGGTGCATCTGATCTTTCTCATTTACACAGACTGAAGCTGAAAATCCATGCAGACTACATTAAATTTCTGGTGACACCTACACCACAGTTTCCATTAGTAACAGGAACGCAACCGCAGAAAGATCCATACCGTTCTAATAGGAATTCAACACACGCTCTCTCAAGCTAGAGCAAAGCCAACTGAGATGTCTCCACTAGCTTAGTATCATGGAGCTTGCAATCATCTGTATAGCATTTTCTCATGTTGTAGACTGGGTCTGGCACGGCTCACATACAGCTCGACAAGCTGAGCCCGGTATCTGACTCTGTATCGTTCAACTGTAGTTTACATATAAACCGGGCAACTCAAGAAGTCATTTCTGGCCTACAGCGGCTATTACTCGAAGCCATGACTGTAATGGGATGGCAGTCAAAGCAGCATTGACCAAACTCTGACGTATAGGACACCATAGCAGATGTAATGCGCACAAAGTACAAACAGTAACAGACGCACTAATCTTTATAATGATGAATTATGGTAAATCATTAAACCAACCACTCAAAGGGGGGGGAAAAAGCCTACCGCTTGCTTTTTAAGTAAAGGCAAAACAGAAAAGAAAGACGCATTCCTTAAATGTTTATTTGAAGAACAGTCCTCGGATCTGGATGTTAACTAAGAGCCTTATAAGGCAAAAGACTGGTAGACTTGATTATTAAAACTGTTCTTATCTACGTCAAGGGGATATTTTACATTGCATGGTGCTTTAGTTATGATTTGCACCACATTCCTTTGTAAAGCATGCAGGAAATCCATTCAACACAAGAAGAAAAAGCAAACTCCTAGTTTACATTTGACTTGTATGTTAATCCATTATATACATTTTTATTTCAATGTAATCCCTGCCACTGTTATAGACTCCTAGTTCTTTTAGGGAGTATATGCGTGTGTGTATATACACACACACACACACTGGTTATGCAATATAATATTGTGTGCATGCACAATTTGCTGTCTTTAGGAATACTAGTTGTCTTAAATATAAATTTCCAGACATGCTCTGAAAAATACCAAATCCTTTCACAGTACGGCAGAGGCATACGCCACAAATTATAAATTATTATTCCCATTTTATTCAGAACAATAAAAGGATCCCACAAAGGGCTTTGGCGATTATTCGCAATTCAATGGAAAGAACAGAAAATCGCAGCCTTAGCAATAGCTCACATTCTTTTTGAAACCGCAGTTTAAAATCTAGTCCTTCCCTGGATCTGTTTATACATGAATCCTGTTTCGGGCAGACATTTAATTTGATATCTGCTAAAGGGGTTTTGCAAAAGTGAAAAATATTAAAAGATTTGAAACTTCTGTTAGTGTGCCAGGTCTCCCCGTGTGCTCTACGCGGCTGTATCGGGGGTTTATACCCACTGCTGGTTGAATACGCCCAATGCTGTTAAGAATAAGTTAACCGCGGTAATGCTTTAAGGTCCTTTATAAAACACGTGTCCTAAAACTGCACCTAGGAACATCAATTTCAAGAAATGGCAATAGGTTACGATGATATCATCCTGGCTGGCTCGGAAACACATTGTTCATCAAAACAGTACTGGAATGTAACAGCTATGTTACCAAAAGCCACGTACGTTATGTGTATGCTTTCCACTTGGATAGTCAAACCAGTGCTCTCGGAAAAGCCAAGTCCTACTCTACTGCGTGGGGCCTCCTAAGTTATGTCTGCTAGGTTAGTGTTTATCTCAAAGCATTCGGAAGAACCACATCCGTAATTATTCTTGTTTACTTCCAAATAAGACGTAAACATTGTATTGTTATATTATTAGCACATGTTGCCTTAGTGTAGCTAAAATTTCCCCTCTTCCACTCAAAAAAATAAATAAATTGTATATAAAATTTAGATGGATCTTGCATGTATAGTGGTAATTACGTAGTCTTGTTACAAAGACGGCTGCCAAGAGTAATTAGTGAAACTGATCTTATTTACCTAGGAATCAATTGGCCCTTTCAGTTTGAAGCTCTCTAATTCTACTGCTTGCAATGGCCAGATAATTAAGTAGATTTACTCAGGCGTTCTTTCATTTTTTATTGGGGAAAAATAGACTTTCGTTAGTAACAAGGAGAACAGATGAAGGAACATGCTAGTAAAAGCTGTCCTGAATTACTTTCCACAAATCAGTTACAATCTCAATGGCACTATACACAAGGTAAATCAACGGGAACAACAAATAAGTTCTTCAATATGTTTTGGAAATGTATGTCATTTTGGAGACCCTTCCAGACAATGTTTTTTCCCCACATCAGGACATGGAATATGAATCCTTGCACAGAATCTATCTGTATGCAATGGCCATCTACAAAGACGGTTTAAGAAGTTTCTCCTGACTTATGATTTAATTTGGTAATTAAGACGGCTGTTAACACAGGGCCAGTGCATATTAGCCAAAGTCATCACCAGTTGGCTTTCAATAACCTGACAAAGAACCATGCGGAGAGGCCGAGGAACCTCTTGGATACAAATGAGAATGGGATGCAGTGTCCCCCCAAAACAAGCAAGTGATGTGACTTTTGTTATCCGCAAACACAAAACGCCATATATGATTAGCAAAATGTATTTGGTATATAGATATACATACATATTTTACAAGAATGCATCTGAGTCCGATGTTGGCTTTCTAGATGAGTTTCATTTATATAATAATAATGAAAAATATATGGTTTTATATAATCACATATGCACGTAATGGATAAACCTATACACCTGATGAACAAGTCCGTTTCAAAATGTTTATTTGTTAATAACAAATGTTGAAGCTTTGTTTAATCAGAACCAGGGCCTGCCTTAGGGGTGTGAGACCTGTGCGGCCGCGCAGGGCGCAATGGCAACAGGGGCACCATAGCAACAGGGGCGCCTGCCCGGGACTTAAATTAAAACATTTTTTGTTTGTTTTTATTTTAACTTTATTTAACATCCTCCATGTTAAATAAAGTTTTTTTAACTTTATTTAACACGGAGGATGTTAAATAAAGTTAAAACAAAAAACAAATGGTATTTTCAGCAACCGCTCGCCGCCCTTCACTCTCCGCGACTCAGTCGCGGTGCCGATATTTCATGCTTAGCGCCGGAATTATTCTGACGCTTAGCTGTGAAGCGTGCCCCGCGACAGAGCGGGAAGACGGACGCCTCCCGCTCCCACCACAGGACTCCGGCAACAAGGTTAGTAAGGATAGGAGAGGGGGTAGATAGTGAGAAGGGCAGGGGGGGGCAGTGAGGGTAGATATTGAGAAGGGCAGGGGGAAGGCAGTGAGAAGGGGCAGAGGGGAGAAGGCAGTGAGAAGGGCCAGAGGTGGTAGATAGTGAGAAGGGCAGAGGGTATATAGTGAGAAGGGGCAGAGGGAGAGGTAGTGAGAAGGGGCGGAGAAGGCGGAGAAGGGCCAGAGGTGGTAGATAGTAAGGGCGGGGAAGGCAGTGAGAAAGGGCCAGAGGTGGTAGATAGTGAGAAGGGGCAGAGGGGGACGCCAGAGTAGTAGTCCGCACAGGGCGCCAGAACACTTAAGGCCGGCTCTGATCAGAACTATCTTGTATTCCCTATAAATATGAAAGCTTTCTTATATTAGACTATTTACATTTATTTATGTCCCACTACTTAAACTTTGGCACACTTAGCTCCGTGGCAGCTAGTGACAAAACCCTACATAACTAGCTGTGTGTCCTATCAGTGGCATGAAACGTTAGATCACAACGGAGCCACATAGCTGCAGTTCACAGCATTTGTTTGATATGTCAGATGATGTAAAGCATTTATGGTACACGTTGTTTTTTTACGAAAGGTTAGTTATGCTACAATACATTCAGATATCATCCCCATCTTGCAGACACGCAGTACAAAAGTAACACATACCAGAAGGTACTTTAAGAAGTTTTCGTTTCCATCAGTAAGCCATTTTGGAGGATTGGTTGCTTATGGGGATACCGAAACAAGGCTTACTACATGGATACTAAATTATTTATTTTACTAGTGATATTTAAATAAAAGCCGGATGATCTTTACCCTGTGCAAACCAAGATTGCTGCCTTCGGTAGGCAACATCTTTAACAAAAAGACTTGAGAACATCTTGGCTCCTTCCAGCTATGAATTCCAACAGTACACAAACCATCTATTAAAGGTAGTATGAATGTTTAACTTTCAATAGCATGCTATCTACTTGTCACTGCCCTATAGACACATAAGGAATATGTAAGAAACAGAAGAAAAAAACACTTCCAACTTTGTTTTTTATACAGTTAACTAATTTAAGCAATTGTACATTTTGTACATTTTACAGTTTAGTTTACTAAAAGATACTGTTTAATGCCCCAGTCTCACCGAGTCACAATGTATATTAAAGTCATTTGTGAGTATGTTAATATAAAATAATAATAAAATAGCTGGGGTGTGGGAAAAGGGCAAATGCATATAAGGGGGTAAGCATATCTCTTGTCTGAACACACCTCCTGCATGGCACAGGGAAAGGGGGAACGGAGTAGAGAAATGGGGGCAAATGCACTATTGCGGGGGGGGGGCAAGTAAATTTAACAGGACCTCTGAGCGCTCATACGTATTAAAGTACAAATGATGGCCGGAGTGTCCCTCTAATAAGCCTACTTAACCGTGTGACATAGCTATGTATTATATTCCTAGCATACTGTAGCACAAGCAAGATGTATATTACATTAATACTGCTAAGTAGTATTAATGTATTCTGTGTCAACCGTACGTCTGTACTGTGATGTCCATAACGTTTGCTCTCTTCTCAGGATTCATGTGATTATTCCTGTCTTATTTTGGTCTTTTGAATGGAGAGTTGGTAGGAGAGTTGAAGTTTCAGCTTCCTCACTTCATTGTGCATCATGAAGGGCCAACCCCAATGAGCTTCTGCTGTAGGATGTAGGATTGTCTGGCCCTCTATAAAAGTTTAGTTAAATCAGCGAGCATTCATCTAATTCTCATCACCCTTTGGTAAGTACTTTTGTGAATACGTTATTGTTACTATTTATGCAACTTCTTTTTTATTTAAGAACATTAGGTCATCCATTATGCAGCCATGCAACCTGGAAGAAAGTGAACTTCAATGAGTTGTCTTCTCAACCATGGAACGGTAAACTTGCAATTATTATTTGGTCATTTAAGGGAAGACATCTCTGGTCCAAACTAGAACTAGTAGCAAATACCAATTACAATGGACATAATGAATGACATTTCACATCAACATTTGTTCTATTTAGGCTTCGTCACAGACTCCTTTCTTCAACCCAATGCTTCTCACCTCAGATGAACTCAAAAGGAAATTGTGCATTCATCCAGCTCATTAATTTGTATTGAGAATAAAGAGATTTCTTAAAAAAATGCATGGAATGCTGTGAGGTCAGTTCACCATTCTTTCAGCCAAAAGGTGTTCTTGTACATGGAGAATTTGATGTTCATGAAAAAAATAATTTCCCTGCTGGCTGATCTGATTCTTTACGGCAATGCTAATGAAGTCTTCTAGATTGTAAGCGTATTTAAGCAGGATCCTCCTTACCTTTTGTTTCTGTGAGTCCAAATTGTTATGTTATACACTGCTTGTTTTGCCCTGTGTACCCATTGTACTGCTCTGTAGAATATGATGGCACTATATAAATCAATAAACAATAAGTCCTGTTTGTATAATGAAAACCTTTCTTCCATAGATGTTAATTTCCATGCTGCCTTCTGATTGCACCATTATATTGTTTACCACTAAAACATAATGATTATTAGGCGGGGTGTTTTTCTATTAGACCTACCTGAACACAAGCAGATGACTAACACGCTGCTGTAGGAAAACATTGCTTAATTAAGAACTAAAAGTCATTTTTATTTTTTACTTTTTCACCTTTAACCAAGAGCCTTTGTATAAAACGCTGCATGTTATGTAGTTACACCTAGTTGTTAAGACTGTTTGCACCACAGTACAATCATGGGCTTACAACCTACAACACAAAGAAAGGAAAGGGTAAAAACAGCAATAACACTGGTACTTATCTCCATAGCCTGAGAGATCCTTAATAACAAGATAAAAACATAGATCTCAGAAATTCTCGCTTGTGGCAGATGTTCTTCTTTCATTCATTACTCAGACCAGACCAGGGTAATGAGGTTCTTACTTTTTGGATCCATCACCCTCTGGTATTTATCTTGTGTTGGCCCTCCAACACACACACACACATATCCTTTCATACCTAAAACCAATTTTAACCATGAACAGGTCAAGATTTATCATCCACTTACCACCGAAATGCAGAAAGCGATCAGACAGCTAAGCTTTTGTTACAGAAAAAAATTAAAATCCTAAAAAGAAAGTTGCCAAGTGATGAGGAAAGACTTTGCATTCCTTTATTCAATCTAGCATAACAATACTCTTTCCAGAAATTATATAAAGGGATATTCCTCATTATTACCAAAATATCATTTTTAAATGTCAAAATGTGTTACCAAGTTACTGCTATTTATGATATTGTATCTAAAAATTCTTAACATAACAAGATGTTTGCATGTTACAATGATTAATAGATGCTGGTTACTCGTGGAGAAAGATTAACCAGCTAGAATACTTCCACAAACAAATTCACTTGAACAATTAGTTCATGACCTGTCAAAAATCAAGCGGATATGGTTATTCTTACCAGGTATGTTTAAAAGGGATCACTCAATATATGTTTTTTCTTGCTTTGTTACTGTGCAATTGTTATAAATAACATGCATGTTGCAAAAAGTCTTCAGTAATAACTAACTAAGTAATAACATTTCTTTTTACGTTAGACGTAAACACTACTTGGATGTGTGTGTGTGTGTGTGTGCGCGTCACAACACACACACATATCTTGATTCCTATACTGCAGGAATGGGATCCAAATATGTAAAAGATGACTCTTATGGGTATGAACTATATGGTCCAAAAATTACTAGCCTTAAAAATTAGAAATGGCATACTTTGGCTTAAAATTGCTTGTCACCATAGCAACCAATGGAACGACCCAATAAGCAGGAACATTCCATCCTTTGCCACAGTGATAATACTCCATATCATGATGATGAGAAAATAAAATCGTAAAAATAGGACATTGTTGACTGTGGCCTGTGATTTCACTTGCCAGAAAAAAGTCTTTTATGGAAGTTGGCACTAACGTGAACGACACTGTTAACACTAATCAAGCAACAATTAGGGACTGTAAAGTCATTATAAACAGAATTTCTTTTAGTACTGTTGCAATTAAAAGGGGGAATCACATGGATCATTCATAGGTCCTTTGTATTTTGATATGAATATTAAATGGCCTACAAGGGGTATTCATAACACAATTCCTATGTTGCAGTAAGGACTATAATGCTCTGGAACGCAAACTGGACTGTTTACTAATAATTATAAAGGTTATTAATCTAATTAATATGCCCATGGAGTCGCAAAGGAATTCTCTCATTCTAGGCAAAATGTAGACTTGTCTACAAAGCTCTTACAGCTTCTCCAAGCGGATCCCAATCTAAGTGCAAGGAAGCCACTGGCTACGTGGAAAAAAAACTAACATGATATCTAACTGGGTATTCCTGCAACCACCTGGAGGGGCTTTGTGTAGCTAAACACCCAGGAAAATTAAGACATTCCTGCACAAAGAACAAGCTGTTCAAATTTAAATCATGTTAAGCATCAGGGGATTTGAACTGTGTCTCTCTCTCTTCTTCTGGTAGTGTATCTCCAAAACACAATACATTTGGATAACAGAAGTGGAACGTTTTAATCATTTTGGTTTTTACAGTGAATAATTATATACCCTATGATTTTCAATCTGCAAAATTGTTGTAAAGATGTGTTTAATATACAAGATTAAGAATAGTCAGCTCTTTGTCAAAAAAGGAACAAAACTGGTATGTAAACGAATTTCAAGTCTTAACGTCCTATGAAGTCCTGTCCTTTCTCCCCAACCCTAGATATGCTACAAGGACTACTGTCATGAGAACAAGTTATGACTACTCGAGTAGTATATTTAAAAGGCTGTTTCAAAATATATTTAGTGCTCTGAACTTCTTTCATATTGCTTTTCATGACAGCCTCAACACACACATTTGTAAATTTGACTTTTACGACCTCATTTACCGGGCCCTCCATGAATATTGGCGCCCTTGGTAAATACGAGCAACGAAAACTGAAAATGTGTTTATTGTTTAACCTTTTGATCTTTTCTTCAAACAATACACAAAAATACTCTGCTCTCATGGATAGCAAACACAACACAGGTTTATCCAACAGAAATGTTCAATGTGTGTGTCACAATTATCGACACCCCTATGAATTCATATGATAAAAATATAGTTAAAGTATATTTCCAGCGATATTTTACATTTTTAGTGCCCCTGGGTGACTAGGAACAGGAAATTGTTCAGCCATATCTTCTTGTTTCACAGGGGTATAAATATTAGGTAGCACATAGGCCAAATTCCCTTAGTCATTGATCATCATGGGGAAGGCCAAGGGATGAAGCTGTGATGTGCATCAAAAGGTTGTTGAGCTTTACAAAACGGGAAATGGCTATAAGAAAATAGCAAATGCATTGAAAATTCTGATTTCCACAAGTCCAACCAAAAAAGCCAAAAAAGAAACACAGCTGGAGAATTGCAGAAGTTAGTTGCATCTTGGGATACAAGATGAAAAAGTCTCCAAAACTACAATCTGATGTCACCTACATCACCACAAGTTTTATGGAAGGGTTTCAAGAAAAAACCCGCTACTTTCATCCACAAAAAAACAGTCAACAGTTTGCCAGACACCACTGGAACTTAAAATTGGATTAAGGTCTATGCTCAGATGAAACCAAAGTAGATGCCTACAATTAAATATGGTGGTGGCTCTTTAATGTGGTTTTTCTGGCTGTTCTGCCAGAGGACTTGGACATTTTGTTAGGATAAATGGCATCAACAGATATTAAATGAACACGGGGCTGCCTCTGCCAGAAAGCTTAAAATGGGCCATGGTTGGATCGCCAAAACAGACATCAGAATCAACACAAAAATGGTTTACAGGGCATAAAATCAAGGTCCTACGACAGCCATTCCAGTCTCCAGACCCCATAGAAAACCTAAAAGGGTACCACAAATTTTGCCACACGCATATTTAACTATTTTTATGTTTTTTAGACAAACGTGTGATGTGTTTGCAATTGTTTGATATCCATGAGAATCGACAAAGATTTTTTCTTTGCTCATCTTCACCAAGGGTGCCAATACCTGTGGAGGGCACTTTACTAGATAGTGGAATCTTTTCACAGACATGTGGAAAACATTAAACATTGACATTAAACCTGGCTAGCCCATTTTATTTCCAGTTGCACAACAAACAAGTGTCTTAGCCAGAACCAAGGATCTTGTTTGGTTAAAGCAGCAGAAAAAAAGCTATGATATATTTCAGTCAGTTTTGTTTGTAGCGTAAACATCTAAGAACACTTAAGCCTGCTGTATTTGGCACACACTTATCATCGATATAACAGTATGTAATAGAAACTCCAATGCCTAGTAGCCCAAGTGTTTTAGACCTTATTGCACAATTGCAATAGACAGCAAATACAACACCTACAGCTCATGCTTCAGTTACAGGTGTGTGTTGTGACTATTCAAGCTTAACTGCCAGTTATTCATTCCAAACCCGGTCTGCTACACACAATAGAGCTAACAAAATGATCTAATAAATACAGTTCTAATCATACAGGTCCAAACTATAACCAAAATATTTTTTTAAATGTAAAATTTTTATTTGCTAAAAGTATTTATGAAACCCCGGCTATAATGTTAATTTGGCACCAGCAGCTCGGTATGCTGCGTCACAGCCATGTGGTTCTGGCCTGGAGAAGGAAGGGGCGGGGCCAGTTGTCACAGTGATTACAGGGAGGGACTGGTAATTAGGAGCTGCTGCTGTGAGTCACGGATTATATAATGAGGGGTATTTTTCAGTTTGCTCTGAAAAACGCCTCATTTTATAATCAATAAAAATCGATTCAACTAATCGATAATGAAATTCGTTGGCAAAGATTTTCATTATCGATTTTATCGATTAGTTGTTGCAGCCCTAATCACCATCACCTTTACCCACCGTAACTTATGTAATGGTATTTCTTGGCTACCCTAAGCCTCAAGTATTAAGCCGGTATCGCAACCTCATGCTGACGAGTCCCATTAAGGACGAAACAGCTGTCCATGAGTGGTAATCGGGCTACTGCACCTATTCCTGAGTTTTGTCTAAAGGCTATCTTGTACAGTGGGCAATTACTTTCAAAGGATCCATGTATAAAGTGGCTATAGGGGCAAAAGGTGATCATTGTTGACCTTATCTGCATTTGCCTACCCAGAATTCCTTGTGGTTGTGGCAGCACCATGAGATTTCTGAGGGAAAAACAAGCCTCCTGCCTTGTCTGGTGTCTGTTGATCAGTGCTTCTGATATATATTAATCACACCTTACATATCCAGCCAGAAGAACAGAACTGTTATAAAGATGAAGGAGCGAGACACATTTAAATTGCCCTGTCAGCACAGACACTGAGTTGTAAATGTATGTAAGCATGTATTAAGCTAAGCTGTGAAGACATACTCCACCATACTTGGACCTCTTGTTTATGTTCTGACATCTATTGAATCTTTTTTTTGTACCATATTTGCTCGATTATAAGACGACCCTGATTATAAGACGACCCC